>OV656867.1:81898391-83098391 GCA_927399465.1 Sarcophaga caerulescens | reverse complement strand
TTTTATATAAAGTGTGAGATATCCGTAACACAAGCAAGAAGAGTTTTTTAGAAAATTTCTCATCGTAAATGTAGGCTGGTATATGCTTCACACATAATGTTGCATGTAATTGTGCGTATTCATGCAGATGAGAGAGTGCGAATTTAAGTGCTGGTGTTTGGCAGAAATGCAATCTACGTTTAAATGTTGTTCAACACCAGATATTCGTAAAGTCCAATCCTTTTTTATACTTTTTTTGGCTCCTCTACTATTACAGAGAGAGAGAGAGAGAGAAATCCATTTACAAAAATTTATGTTTTCAGTCAATTAATATATACATACATATCTACCATATATGTGTACGTCTGTATGTGTATATGTATATGTATATGTGAGGATAATTTTTTTTTTGTTTCGTTGGTAGTTATTCAAATACAATAAATACAATACAAAGTGAAAAATATACATACATACATATGTACATCCGTCCACAGAGATGGTGGGCATGCGTTTAATTGTCATTTAGCTGACATTTGAAATGGCAAATTGGTGTGAAGTTGTTGTATTAACATTAAATTACGGCTTAAAAACGAATTGTATTGTTATCGGTAACAGCACCATTTTTACGTCCACTACTACTACACTGCACTACCCCACCTACATACATATGTACATACATACGTCATCAGAACAACTTTATTTTCAATTCATTTGGAGAATTATTTCTCTTTATCAGCCTGTCTGTTTATTAACGTTCGAACGTTTTTCTGTTTTTTTTTCAATTGTTATTGCTGTTGCTGCTTTAATTGATTTGTGTGTTCACAGAGAAATTGCCCACATAAATTACGAAATAATAAATTTATTATTGTTTAATTAAATTAAAATCAGAATATTATTAATAAAACACTGTGTGGCATAAACTGCACATTGTACGTCCAATGTAAAAGAGTAATGTGATAACATTGGATGGAAATTGTGTCGGATTATTAGAGAATTTTTTTTCCACTTTTGGGCCAATTACTTCCAACATTTTACGAAATTTGGACACCAGCGCATGATATTCTTAAAGAGAGTATTTCTCTTTAGAGAAGAGAAACATTTAGGACCTACAATTAGACGAGAGTTCGTAATGCAACCCCTGTCTCAGATATCTCGATCATAAAGATAAATAAAAATGAAATATTCCCTTCGGCAATTTCCTATCACCAGTTATCTGGCAAAAACTCTTAGAGTAAAATAAAGTTGCCATGAAAAGTTTCTCAAAAATCCGTCGTTTGTAGTCGATAACATATGTAGGTGGTGTTAGAAGCTAGGTTGTAATCTTGACTAAAGAATTGTAATAACCGACTAAATAGGTAGACAGTTTGGAGAAGAAGAGACCAACCAAGGGACTCATCGTTGTCGGCATATAGTTAAGCTATCAAATAGACGTGTTATGCGCTCACCATTCCAGCATACCAAATCTACATTTTATAGGCTGTCTGTATCCTGCTACAAAATTTCTCAACTTCTTCCAGTACAATCCTTTAAGACGATTTATGTCTGGTATAGAACTTTCCCTACAACATAGCAAACTCGAGGTCTGGGAAGCTGAGCAATGACATAAAAATTATTCCATGACGAGCATTTATTATTATATATCCATATAGTTTAGGTGTACACGTAAGGCGGAAAATCGCGTAAGGACATTTCCATTTCTAATCACCAAGTCTAACTTTTTTAACACGTTAGTTATGTTAGAATTTCAAAATACGTACATATGTACGTCTCAGCAAAAAGTGTTTTTGGGGTTGGTAGTATAACTTTCAAAACCGGCCGTTTTTATTGGAAATAAACGCTTCATTAAAATAGTGTTTTGAGAGAACATGTATTGTCCATCGGAAGCTACAATTTTTCCCATCTTTTACACAATTTATAGATTTCATCTCAAAAGACACACTCGCCTGTTGAGTCCAAAAATAAATCGAATCAAAATGTCATAATAACCTGTCCTTAAGTCAAGAGTATTGTGAGAGTGTTCAGTGAGAACATCCTGCAACGATCGAAACAGTCAGAATGGGCAAGGTCTGGGCTAAACTGCGAGAGAGGTACAAATTCTAATCCCTTGTTTACGTAATAGTTTTTTATTAGAGTAACAATATGTATCCGAACGTTGTAATGATGGCAAATTACGCAGTCATGTTTGGTTCAGCATGTGGCCTTTTGCGGCTAATGCTCGCTCGAAACGAATTAATTGTTGCCTGCACACGTCTCTTACGATTGTCTAACCCGGTTACCCGGGTTACACTTTTCTGATCACACCAAAAACAAACTATTACCTTCGCGCAATTCATATCCTGCTTGACTGTAGATTCTGCTCGTTACCTGCGCTTCACATACATACATAATTGGCAGTGGTGTTGTCGAGCCGGAACGCTCCGGAACGTCGTTCCGGTACTTCCTTTTTGGACAGGAACGCGTTCCGGAACTAAATATGATTTCTGATAACGAGAATTGGCTGACGTTTTGAAAAAAAAATTAAAAAGAATTGCTGATTTTTTTCTAATTTTTGACGAATTTTTATATGTATTTTTATAAACAAGGGTTTGAACCGAACCTGAACCGGAACGAACCGGCTTGTTTTTCTGAACCGTGAACCGGAGTCCGGAACGTTTTTTTCTGCTGAACCGGAACTCGACCCGAACCGAAACAAATACGTGAACCCGAACCCGAACTAATTACTACTTAAGAATTTGAAGTAGCCGCAGTCTAATAGGTAGTGTGTGTGTTGGCTTATTAGACTGAAGGCCCGAGTTCGAATCCCAGGTCAGACATCAAAACGAAAATATGAAAATATTTCTTCGACGACTTCCTCTCAGCAGATTTCTGGCAAAAACTCTGAGAGTAAATAAATTGCCATGAAAAGCTTCTCAAAATACTGTCGTTCGGAGTCGACTTTAAACTGTAGGTCCCGCCACTCATGTATAAAATTAACGCACACAACATAAGTGATGTGAGAAACTAGGTCGTAATCCTGACTGAAGGGTTATAATGACCAATTATGTATGTATGTAAAACCATTTGTTTAACTCTTTCGGCCGCATTTAAATTTAACTGTTGCTACCAAGAGAATCACTTATTTTTTTCATACAAAAATGAAGAGCGGGTATTTCCGCCTTTTTATCGTTAAATCATGGTTTTTCCTTTCCTTTTTATGCAATATACAGGGCCGATCCTGGCGACGGGCGAAAATTGGGGGAAATCTCCCTCCCCCCGACGTCAAATTTGGGACATGAGACCTAAAAAAAAACGCCGCCAGGATTATCATGGAAAATCACCCCCGTCGTTAAATTTGGGACATGAGAACGCACAGAGCGGCCGCCTACCCAGGATCGGCCCTGTCTATATAATTATACATATATGTATACGCGTTCCGGTAAAAAAAAATTAGCACAACACTACTGATAATTGGTCATTACAATCCTTCAGTCAGGATTACAATCTATGTACCTTCTCAGACCACTTATGTTAATATAATACATGAGTGGTGGCGGCACCTATAGTTGGAAGTCGACTCCGAACGACAGGTTTTTGAGCAACTTTTCATGGCAATTTGATTTGCTCTTAGAATTCTTTCCAGAAATCTGCTGACTGGGAAGTCGCCGAAGAAATATTTTTTTTGTTAATTTCGTTTTCTTGGAGATTTCTGACCTAGCGTTTGACCTTCGTGACCTTACGTCTAATAAGCTAATACACTACCTACTAGACTACGACGACATCATCACATATATATTTTTTTTTCGTTTCGATACAAAAATAATTCCTTTTTTAACCGATCAAACAGCGTTTTAGGCATGCTTTTTCGCTTCTATTAACGTTACTTGGTTCTAGTTCGTGAAGCACCCAATTCCCTTGCTTTTCAATGAATCCTGCTGCTTTTAAATGCTTTGAAATGTCTGCTTTAGTTACGCCTAATGATTGTGCGAGTTATACTGGCATCTGACATGGGTCTTGATCGAATAATGTTTTTAATTTATGGTATTAAAACTTTCCGCACGCTTTTTAGCTTTGATGTTAAACTCACCATTTTCGAAACTCGCAAGTCACTGGATGCATTAGGTTTTTGATAAATCGTGGCTATCATAGCCACTTCCCACAAGCAGGCGATGACTTGCATATGCAATTTTCTTCACAAAAAAGTCCATCAACAAAACTTTTCGCAAATATTGTTTTTCGGACATTTGAAGGATTTTCCATTATGAAAAAAAAAAATTATAATGTAAACAAGAAAACTAAACACTGTTGACAGATTTGACAACTCAATACTTGGTTTTTCAAACAACGTATGCAATATAAGCAAGTGCTGCCATCTAACGTAAATGAACGGTAGTTTTTTAAGTTATACATGAAATATAATGAAAATAATTAATTAATTTGAAGCAATCTGTTAATGATTGTCATGCCACTTGAAAGTTCTTCAAATATGTTGATTTGTGAGCTATTCTATGATATTTTTCTGTTGATTTTTGTTGTTGTTTTTTGCTGCTGTTCTTTTTGACACTCATATGAATAATTTGTAAATATTTTAAAACTTGTTTAACATTTTCAAATACAATTTTTCTTTTGTGTTTCTTTTTTTATTTTGAAACTTTCCGAACAGAAAATATCATCGAAACAATTACTCATACTATGAGGACTGCATGCATGGCAATACATACATACATACATATATATGACGAACGAACGAAATGAAATGAAATGAATATTCAAACACATTCGAACACATTGGAACACTCATATGGAATTCAATTTATTTAGTCGTCGTCGTCGTAAAACATTTAAACATTTAAGCATTTGTTTTAAATGTTTTATTAATGATTGCTTTTAAATTGCGTTGACAAGCGACACTTATTTTAGTTTTTATTTTTCATTTTTTTTCTCTTTTTTTTACCCATTTTTGTTTGTAGTTTTATGCTGTGTGTGTGTGTGAGTGTTGGTTGTTTCTGTTGTTTTTTTGTTGTCTTTCTCTGAGTGTATTATGAACTAATTTTTCAGACATGTTTACAGTTGTTCGCAATTTGTTTCACATGCTTTACATTGCTAAACAAATACACTCATATGCACATACAGCCATATAATCATACGTATCATAATTATACTCACACATACACTTCCAAATAGTGACACAAAATTAGATGGACAGACACATATCATACTTATAGTCGTAGTTGTACCTAAGCAGATACATATTAATTTATAGAAAAATTATACACAAATACAAATACAAACACAAATAAAAATTTGTACACATACATACATTTACAATGGATACAGAAACACCCCAAGCAAAGAGGAGAACTCCAAATCCTCCACCAAAAGTTTTGCCGAGGAGGACTACTGAGACGACTCTGAGTAGGCAGGTGAACGCGGAGGAGTTAACTGGAGAACCAGGGTGGCAAAAAGTCACTAAAAAGAAAAGAAGGGGCAAGAAACCTAAGGAGAGGAAAGCAAAGCCCGACGCAATCATGATAGCAACGAAGGATGACACATCGTATGCTGACATTTTGAGGAGGGTTAAAACGGACCCTAAACTTTGTAAATTAGGGGAAAACGTGACGAAAATTCGGAGGACCGTCAAAGGCGAGCTATTACTTCAGCTCGGCAAAAACGGTGAGCGAACGGAGGACTTTAGAGGGGCCATTGGAGAGCTCCTAGGTGAATGCGCGTCTGTCCGCACTCTAAAGGAGAGGAGGACAATTGAGATAAAGGACATTGATGAGATCACGGAGAAGGAGGACGTATATAACGCAATTATGAACGTTCCAGGTCTTGAGGGCTTCGGTCAGACCGACATAGTTGGTCTCAGGAAGGCATATGGTGGGACGCAAACTGCCATAGTAAGCCTTAACGCAGACGCAGCAACGATTCTCCTGAAGGAAGGTAGAATTAGGATCGGCTGGGTCATATGCAGGATTCGCGAGAGGAACACTCCGACAAAATGCTTCCGATGCTTGGAGTTTGGGCATATGGCCCGTCAGTGCACGAGCAAGGTTGACCGCTCGCGAACTTGCCGTAAGTGCGGACAGGAGGGGCATATTGCGAGGAATTGCGAAGGCGAACCTCTTTGCATGTTCTGCAAAGTGGGCGACCCGAAATCTGCCAACCATATCGCGGGGAGCGGAAGGTGTCCAAAATTTTTGAGCGCTCTTAAATCACGTTCTAGGAGATGAGGTTAATACAAATTAATCTGAACCATTGCGAAGCAGCCCAGGACCTATTGGTCCAGAGGGTAAAGGAGGAGAATATTGATGTCGCCATCATAAGCGAACCTTATAGGGTACCGAAGAATAGTACTTGGATCACGGACGGATCTAGTACTGCGGCTATATGGATCTGTGGTTCATTACCCTTCCAGCAAACCTATGCGCGGGACATTGGTTTCGTTATGGCCAGGATAAAGGGAGTTTTCGTCTACAGCTGTTACGCCCCCCCGAGATGGTCAATGGATGAGTTCCAACATATGCTGGAGAGGCTGGCGTCACACGTGCGCCTGAATACCCCCGTCATTATTGGAGGAGACTTTAATGCTTGGGCGACCGAATGGGGTAGTAGATATACTAACGCCAGGGGTCGCTGCCTCTTGGAAACGTTCGCTTCCCTTCCTGTGGCGCTGATGAATGATGGAAGAGGAAGCACATTTAGGAGAGCTGGATCGAGCTCGATAATAGATCTGTCGTTTGTGAGCGATAGCCTTGTTTCGCGGACCGCGTGGAAGCTAACTGAGGACTTCACGAATAGTGACCATCAGGCAATCGTAATGACGGTTACTGGGCGCAACACGAGAGGAGATGGATTGCCGAAGTTTACGGGACCTAAATGGAAGGACTCCCGCTTTGATGAGGAGACGTATAGATTGCTGTTGTCGTCTTTTCATACGACTGGCAGCACGGCCGAGGAATTAGTGAGCGACGTATGCGAAATGCTCAACACTGCATGTGATGCTGCTATGCCTAGGAGGACTGTGTGTAGGGGACGTTCCCCCTGCTACTGGTGGAATGACGAGATTCGAAATCTGCGGTCGGCTTGCTTTGGGGCGAGAAGAAGGGCCCAGCGCACGAGAGGAAGACCGACATGGGAAGCCGAACGGGCTTCATATGAGGATCTAAGGCATCAACTTAGAAGAGCCATTAAGAGGAGCAAAAAACTATCCTTTCAGCGGATATGCCAAGAAGCTGACGTCAATCCTTTTGGGACGGCTTATAGAGTCGTCTGCAAGAGAATCGGTGCTCGGGAACAGCCTAAACTAGGCTGTCCAGTCTTGCTACGGGGGATTATTAGTACATTATTCCCACGGGGCCAGCCCTACACTTTCATAAGTAGGGATCCGGAAGCTACCCATACCATACCCGAGGTAACAGGAGAGGAGGTACTCGCAGCATGCAATGGAATAGGAGATAGGAAAACACCGGGGCCAGATGGAATCCCGAATAGGGCACTTAAGGCGGCTATCCGGTTCAGACCTGATATGTTCGCTAAGGTGTTCCACAAGTGCTTCGTCGAGGGTGTTTTTCCACGTAGATGGAAGAAGCAGAAATTGGTTCTCATTCCAAAACCTGGTAAACCACCAGGGGAACCATCGTCATATCGGCCCATTTGTCTACTCGACACAATGGGAAAAATACTGGAGAGGATAATATACAATCGACTACTGACGCGTGCCGAGGCAGGAGGAGCTCTCTCGGACCTGCAATACGGATTTAGGAAAGGACGGTCCACTGTTGACGCGATAAGGAGGGTAGTCGACATTGCAAGAGATGCAATAGAGGGCGAAAGATGGAGATTTGGCACTAAGGAATACTGCGCGGTTGTCACACTTGACGTTAGAAACGCGTTCAACTCAGCGAATTGGGGGCGGATTATGAGAGCCCTCTTTAACATGGCTACGCCGCCATACTTAATGGAGATTCTGAATAATTACTTTCAGGACAGGAAGGTAATATACCTAACGGATGAAGGAGAGCAGGAATACGTAGTGACGGCGGGTGTCCCGCAGGGCTCTGTTCTTGGCCCACTACTATGGAACATTATGTACGATGGAGTACTTCGACTGGAATTGCCAAACGGGACTACAATTGTGGGCTTTGCAGATGACATTGCCATAGTCTCGGTAGCTAAGACGGTAAAGGAAATAGAGGAGAAAACTAACACAGCGATTCGAAATGTTGGAGCATGGCTGGATGAGGCAGGTTTGACACTTGCTGCACATAAAACGGAAGCCGTCTTGATAAGCGGCCGGAAGATAGTGGAGAAGATGAAAGTCACCGTTGGAGGCACAGAGATCGAATCAAAGAGGGCGATAAAATACCTGGGAGTGATTATCGACGACAGGTTGAATTTCAAGGAGCACGTAAAGTACATCGGCGAAAAGGCATGTGTAACGCAGGGAGCACTGGCGAGGATGATGCCAAATATTGGAGGACCAGGTCCATTCAAGAGGAGGATAATTTCAGCGGTAGTAACGTCGATAATGCTGTATGCTTGCCCCATATGGTCGGAGGCACTCTCCGTGGGGACGACAAGGAGAATACTGTCCTCGGTGTATCGTCTAAGCGCGATTAGACGGATAAGTGGCTTCAGGACAGTATCTGATGAAGCGGTATTGGTATTGGCAAAGGCAATACCAATAGACATATTGGCGGATGAGATGAGGCGGATATACTTTCGCCGTCTCGAGTATCCAGGACGGACAGCGGATATAAAAGCGGAGGAAAGAAGGACTTCCATGCACAAATGGCAGTCACGATGGGAGAGCAGCTTAAAGGGAAGATGGACATTTCACCTTGTCCCTTCTATAACCCTTTGGATGGAGAACAAGCATTGCGAGCTGAATTACTACGTGACCCAGTTTCTAACTGGTCATGGATGTTTTAGGAAGTACCTGCACAGATTTGGACATGATACTTCCCCTATATGCCCAAACTGTGTAAATGAAGAGGAAGATGCGGGGCATATTCTAACATGCTGCCCCAGATTTAGATGGCCCGGAGAAAATAGATTAGGACCAAACCAGCTCATGGAGGAGCTGTTGAATTCTAGGACGCTATGGAGCCAATACAGCCAGAAAATGGCCGAAGTAATGATGGTACTCCGAAGATTGGAGGAACGAAGGCGAAATTTAGGATAACGTGATAAAGCTTTCGAGCTAACCAGCCCTCCGCGAAGTAATACCTTACGGCAGTCCCGCGGGGGGAGAGTGGTTGAAGTGTGTAGGGGGTGGGTTTAGTACGTAGGCACCAGTGATGGTGAATCGTGCATGCTTTTGTCGGTACAGAAGTATCTTTCGAAGATTACCACCTCCGGCTCAAGGCAAAAAAAAAAAAAAAAAAAAAAAAAAAAAAAAAATGGATACAGAAACAATAGTTGAACAAATTGTTTTCGGTGTGTGTGTGTTTGTGTTTGTGTGTGCAAGCATAATCAGTAAATGTGTTTGTATAACAACATTTTTAACATTAAACATTAACAATAAAAAAAAAGAAAAAAAATCTCAAGTATTAATGTTTAAAATGTATGTTTTAATTTGTTGCCTATTTGTTTAAAACAACAACAAAATCGGAAAGAAAAAAGTTGTTGCCTGCTTTTATGTCTCCGCATGTCATTTGGAATTTATTTTTGAAAATTGATTTTTTGATTTGCTGATATCAATCAAAAATTATGTTCACTTATATACATACATACATACATACACTACAAGTATACATATTATTTGTTTACTTTTTGTTTTTTAATTTAATTTTTCGAAATTGTGGGGAAATTTGTTACAATTGCGCCCACAGTTGCTAGGAACCAAGGGACGAGTTCAGTATACAAGCGAACATATGACAGCGATTTTCTAATTTTTACTGAGTGGAATAAGGTATAGCCACGAGAATTGTGTTTTGTCTGAGTGGGTTTACCATTACCGGATTACCATTCTCTCTGAAGAATGTCTTTCTTAAAATGAATTCAGGTTTTATTGAAGCCTCTTGCTTCTCTGAAATTCAACAATAAACTTAAAACTAAAATGACCACAAGATCTTCAATGAGCAGAATCAAAAAAAGGAGATCAAATTAACTACTCAAATAAGAAAAAAACAAAAGAGATTAAATTATCTATTCAGTTATAATACAAAAAAAACTCAAATTAGGAACTTCATTATTAAAGAAAAAGAAAGATAAAGAAAATTAAAGTGTTCTCGCTTTACACTGAGGAAAATGAATATTCAAATATATACAAAAGAAATGAAAATAATACTAGTCAAATATAGATATTAAATAGAAATAAAATAAAAATAATAATAAGGTTGAAGTCGCTTCAACAGTTTGGATCTTTTCCAAGCTCCGTCTTTGACCCCATCTGTGTACCATAAAATTGCCTAAGTCTCGTTGCAAAGCATTTTCCAAAATCATAAATTGTAGTGGCTCGACGCAGGGTACTGTTAGGCAGGGAACTGTCAGCCAATTGATTCCCTAGGAAACGAAATCCCATAGAACACTATTGTTCTAACCCTCATGGTGCACATTTAATGCATTTTGCATCGCCAGGATTTCCTGCGAGATGCTCTTGTCTGAGATGCTCTCTTTAGAAGCTCTTTATGATTATTTACTCTACAGTAATATTGCAAAAATTTTTATCTCCATTTTCTGTGATATTGTATCATCATTGAGTAAGTTTTCTGTTTCTAGTAAATGATACTACTGTGGTCTTGCCTGAGTTTATCCTCAGGCTGTATACATTAAAGCCTTACAATCTCAAGATCTCTTTGAATGATGTTACAGAGAGTCAAATTTGCCTTTAGTTATAAAAACTATATCATCTGCATATCCTTAACAGTCGATGTTCTCCTCAGAAAGTTTTTTCAAAAGTTTGTCTATAACAAGGCTCCACATTAGTGGTGAAAGGATACAACCCTATGAGCATCGACTAGTCGTGTGGTCCCTTATTATCACATTTCCTGTGTACGTTTCCGCAAATCGTGTGTATAGAACCTCTACCATCCATCTGGATATCATAGTTTCTATACATCTCCTGTCTAATTACCTATCTACTACCTAGTGAGAAGTGTTAACAAATGTATCCTCTTTGACAAGAATGCATATCGGGTTACATCCTTCACATTCGAGGACTTCTAGGAATCTACAAAAACTATCTCCGTATATCTGCCTGACCTATTGGCGTGCTGACTTGGATAGTACTCTTTCTAATATCACACTTCTTATATATGTAGTTGTCCCCAAACATCTGCAGTGTTTTTTACATGTGATGCTAATTGGCCTGAAGGATTTTGGGTATAATGTATTGCGAAAGGCCATTATTCCTCTATGTTCGCTTGTAATATGGCAGGCAAGATTCCATCTGTTCCCGCAGTCTTGAGCACATAGACACAATTAACACTATACATATTCCATAATGGACATTGCTTTCTATGCATTTAATTCGCAGAAAAGACTATTTCTTAAAAAATGGATAAAAAATTAATGAATGTATTGAGCTTATACTTAGGCCGACTTCTTCTGGTTATGTTGTCCAAAAAAAAAAAAAAAAATTCTTTAATTTCAAATATTCTTTTTAATTCAAGATTTCTTTTTGTACTTTTCGTGCAACCAACCAACTTTGTGGTTTGTGAGGAAAACCCCATTTTCTTGGACATCCATTAAATTATTTCATGTTCTTCATGATTGATTTCATGTTTAACTACGAATTTAAATGTTTTCTTTAACACACAACAACATTTTTGTTCTAACCAAATGCAATGGTTTGTAATGCATTACAACAATTAAATTTGATCATTAAACACACATTTCATTATCATGCCAATACATGTTGGAGCATGATCAAACATGTGCTTACATTTTTTTAAAAACCATCATTGTGCAACAACTAAAAAAAAATAAAAATAATAAAAAAAAAATAAATAAAAAAAAATTAAAAAAAAAATTATAAAAAAATATAAAAACAAATAAAAACCTTTAATATAACAACAATAACAACAAATAACAAAATAAACTGCATAAGAACGTACAAAAATGTATAAGAAGAGTGGTCTAAACCTTCTTTTTTTATTTATTTTTTGTAAAAAAAAAATTAATTTTTATACCAAAAATAAAGGAGAAAAAAAAAAACGGAATAAAACATGAAAATTCCATTAAGCATGAGAAATAGTCTTGAACCTGGGTAGACATGGTGTCTCCACATTAAATGGCCACTATAAACTTCAAAATATCTTACAGACTCACACTTTTTTTCCATACGTTCGCTTAAAAATCAAATAAAATTAAAAGAAAATGAATAAGAATAAGAAAATATTCAAATAAAAATAAAACAACAACAGCCATCGTATGGCTAAGGTATTCAATAAAAAAAAAACCAACATCAACACCAGCATCAAAACCAATAAAATTCAGACAAAAAAAAAAACAAAAAAAAGAAAACAAAAAAAAAAAAAGAAGGAAGAAATAAACGACAATGCCGTAAAGATAACTTCAATCAACTGACAAAATGCATAATCTCTATAGAATGTATTAAAAAAAAATCGGTTACAAGATAAAGGAAAATAACGTATTAAGAGAATGATGATGATACAATACGAACCAACACCAGAACCAGCACCAGCACCAGCACCAGAACCAACCAACCAACCAAATGAACGAACACATCCAACTCTAACATCCCATTCTATGCTCGACTACTATGCATACAAAAAAAAATAAATTCTGTTGGAATGTTCGCCTAGCATAGCGGCGCAGAGAAATGAGTTGATTGCTGTGACATGCGTTAGGTGAGACCCCATGATTAATGGCCAAGTTTACCTAGTGATAAGAATAAGGTCGTGTCTTATACAGGTAAGGGATTTTCCGGTGTCAAAAACCTATAAATTATCAGACGAATAATGGTGACAGTTTTAGGGAATTTACGTTTAAGCAGGGAGAGAGATCCTTAGTCGTTATGATTTAATTCTCAGATGAGTTTGAAATTGATTCAAATTTAACATTTAACATGCAGAACTCAAAATCAAAATTTTTTCTCCAATATGCAAGATCGAGTTACATGCCAGCATATTTCAAGACAAGTTTAATTTGAAATATTTGAGTAAAATCTTAGAAAAGCATTTTTGAAACATGAATAAGTCCGTTTAAAGCTTGTGAAACTGTTATCATATACGAGTAGTATCGCATCTTTCAATCATGTTAAATCATTTGTCATTTATACAGTCTAGTATACTCGGACTTGGTCGTGGCATCATCTCAATCACTGTGATTATGATTACAGGTCATTTTGTTATGGTGTGTTATGGGCAGACACGCGGAAGAGATGCAGCTCCCATTTAACGAGTTATGCCGTGGGTGCAGATCCGCTGAGGAAGAGGAGACTGTTATCCACTTTCCACTCCAATTCTTGTCAGCTTGACGGAGCTTTCATCTATTGATTTCAAGGATATACATAGTTTCGTTTATCAACCTTTCGGGCTGGTTTTCCAGCGTAGGGTAGTCGTGCTTTTGTCGTGCAGTCTTTGCGCTACCCAACTTCTTCTGCTTCCCTAGTTTGGTAGAACTTGGTCATTACAGGGACTGCGTTCACCTGTGGCGGCACAAGTGAGTTTTTGGTATCAAAGCTACCACTCCAACCTAACGGGTACATAATCAAATTATTTTTACCAAAATAATTGTTATGTGGAAGCAATGCATCGCACGCTTTGTCCACTTTACGATTCACACAATCGTTCTCCCAAGAGTACTATTGCCATTGTTGTGAAAAAATGCGAGTCCACTGGTTCAGTAAGCGATCGACTAACACCTGGAGATCTGCGGAAAACATCATAAGCTGTCTGTGAGAGTATTTAGGACAATATGAGGCAGTCAATACCTCGACGCTCACAATAACTCGGTTTTTCGCAGACCACAACTTCGTGAATTTTGCGTCGAGTTTTGGGTCTGCACCCACACAACATTGAAGTGACTTAAGGACTGAAGGTAAATGACCATAGACCAGGACAAGTGTTCGGTGAATGTGCTCTGGAGCATTTGGCAAATGAGCCAAATTTTCATTGAAAAATCATTTTCAGCGATGTGGCACATGTCTGAATGAATGGGTGCGTTATTAAAAAAAAAATGGCGCCAGAATTCTTCTCTGGAGCGGGAGCAAGTACTTGAAAACATGCGTTCAACGAAGGGGAAAAAATCTTCTCAAACCAAATGGGGTTGAGCCAATCAAAACTTTTGTTGGGAAATTACAACAAGGAGAGATGCAAGTGATATATCAAGCTATCAAGAAATAACCTAAGATTGGTTACCGATCAGAGATCAGCAATGAATCGTTTTTTCGCTACTCATAAGCACTCATGAAATTTTTAATATAAGTGAGTCAACAATATTGAAATTTAACTAAGTACTCTGATTCATTCGTACTCACTACAAAGTTGATTTATAAGTACAGGTTGCAATGAGTATGAGTACAACGTTGACATCAAACTCATACCATTCGAAATATATTTGATTCATAAGACTACTCATTCAAATTCATAATTTTAGAAAAATACTTATAATACTTATAAATGATTCGATTGACTCGAATCATTCATCAAAATTTACAGTCTTAGTTGTTGTTGCATTTACAACAAAAGAAAAAAGACACATAACCAAAAAAAGGTAGAGCAGCAAGCAGACTAAACTCACAACCTTTTAGTGAGTATTTTAGTGTTCATACGCGATTCATACATATTTTGGGATTCTTGTAAATGTTGAGTTATGGAGAGTTGAAATGAACAACAACATCATACGTGCTGTTAAGTATGAATATGATGAGTACTTCAAACTTTGAATATGAGTAGAGGTTCCATGATTTAAAAATATGTAACTATGAATGCGTATAAGTATCAGAAATTACGAGTATGATTCGATTCCACTCATCTTTTTGAATTCTCATTGCTGATCTCTGATACTTATAACCATGAATCATCGGAACTCAAGCATGTTACCTGTGGGACATTAATGCATCCCAGAAGGAATCATGTGGGTGCATATTATGTAGGTGTGGAGCATCCTGAATTTTGCCAGAGAAATAGTTTTGGTGGTGACATTAATTTTCAATCTGCTCTAAGGCTTGATGGCGGGTTGTTTCAAGTAAAATTGTTAGTTTTAAAAGAGATTTCTTGGTTTAATTATTAAACTTGAAATTAGAAATTTCCAGATACGATCTTGTTTAAATTGTATGTTCAAGCGACTATTACATGCCTTATTATTGGCCTATTAATTAAGGCTCCAAGGAACGAGGGTAACGCACAATACAGCGGAAAAATACGTCTTTTGTTTCATTAAAAATTTAAATGACATTTTAAAATCTTTTCTCTAAATAAACCAAAGCAAACCAACAAAAAAAACACTTTCTTAATTAATAAAATTAAAATAAAAATAAGAACCTTTTTTTTTAAATTTAAAAAAAAGAAGAAAAGGAGAAAAAGACAAGAAAACTATTTTCCGAAAAAAGTATGAAAAAAAAACTGAATCAGAGTCTCCAAACAGTCTGCCTTTAAAATGGACAAATGACGGCCTACAATAACAACAACAACAACAAATTATACGAAAAATCAATAAAAATAAAACCAAAAACCAACAACAACAACAGCAACAATGAACATATAAAATAAGAATAACAGTCGGAACGAGACGATCATCTAATTAACTTGAAATTTTATGGGTTTAAGCCTACAAAAAATACAAAAAAAAGAAGAAGAAGAATAAGAAGAGGAACCCTTTTTGAAAACCTGCACACACACATACACACTCGAATATACACTCTTAGCTAGAAGGCCATACTTTATGATGGCCGAGTAAAAAGTAAATGTCGGATATCGCCGATAAAACTGTTTAGAAGTCTGATCAAATTTCCTTATAAAGGACAATAAAATAAAGAATAAAAAAGAAAAACAAAAAAAAAACAGGCAAATAAAATAAAGAAATGTCAACAAATGCAATAAAATAAAAAAGACGAAAGAAAAAAAAAGTAACGTAGGAAAAACAATAAAAAAAAAGAGAAAAAAACAAATGAAAT
The DNA here is from genome assembly GCA_927399465.1 of Sarcophaga caerulescens. Lineage (NCBI taxonomy): Eukaryota > Metazoa > Arthropoda > Insecta > Diptera > Sarcophagidae > Sarcophaga > Sarcophaga caerulescens. The sequence goes on along the minus strand of OV656867.1, from coordinate 83,082,349 downwards.
GAAACAAAAGCGGTATAATTAACATGACAAAGAAATGTCAAATTGAAAATTTATTAAATATACTCGACTCAACAACAACAATAACAAGCAACACATCTCCACAAAACTGCATTCATACCCTGAATGAGTAACAAACATTGGGAAATTAACAGAGCCCAACTGAAGAGGGAAAATGAGAAAAACTAAGCCAATCAGCTAACTAGCCATTCCGACGGCCAACGAAAAAATTTACGACATTTATTTTTGTACCAGTTTACACGGTTGAACTTGTTGAACAATGGACAGACAGACGGATGGATGGACAGACATCCGGAGTGTATCCATGAACATATCGCCGATATCAATAGATGCACAATTTTATTAAGGAAATTTAAGATAATTTTATTTCGTTCTACATACGAAAGAGATATATACTCGTATGCTATGAAGAGCAGCATGCCTAAGTGATAGACTGAACAAACGATCTCATCTTATGATGAGCATGATCGGCGATCTCATCTCAGCTGTTGATGATGATCATCACCACATTAACGGCAACTAATTTTATTTGTTTTAGTGACATTTATACGCATCGAATCGATGAATAAAATATTAAAATATTCAAGAATATTCAAACAAACACCAGAACATATTCAGTCCCTAAGGTATCAACCATAAAGATTTGTTCTTTTCTTTATCTAGTTTAGTTTTCGGTTTTTATTAGTTAATCATTCATTAACCCGCATATCAATATCATACATATCATACATTATATACATATGTATTCATATGTTCACATGTGTTAATGTAATCTCGCTGTTGTAAAATCCGAGTAAACTTTTTAGTACACCTTTTCGACCATAACGATTTCGCTTATCTTGTTTTGAGTATTTTTTAAATTCTGTTGTTATTATTCCTGTTTTCACCATAAATTTTGAAAGATGGTCTTATTGTTTTAAATAAAATGAATCGTTTGGATTTGATTAAACTGATCACACGTTATCAGTAGAATACTGTTTTATGGCCTGGTCTTGATAAAACGAATTTTATATTCATTTGCAACAGAAACAATAAAACATTTTATTGGCAAAGTGTTATGATCAATTTAATTAAATGTTTGATTGGATACAATGAAATAACGGAGATAAATGAACCGTTATTAACAAGTTTGAAGGAAAAGCAAGCGCCTAAGCTGTAATTTAGACATACTTTTTCCAAGGATGGGATTGGTATTTCAGGGGACTTTACATACATATATTCACATATAAAAAAGTGTGATGGTGTGAAATTCAATGATCATGGCGTAAAAACGTAATTGTTGTGAAGAGGTGTTTTAGTATTGCGATCACACGATCTATTGTTCATCCCACCAATTTTATAAGGTATCCCATAGAAGGTTTCAAAATGTTTAGAATTTTAAAATTTTTATTTTTCTGACCACAGCATCAGAGATTCAATGTGTGAAGAGGTATTTTAGTATTGCGATCACACGATCTATTGTTCATCCTTCCAACTTTATAGGGTATCCCATAGATGGTTTCAGAATGTTTAGATTTTTGAAATTTTTATTTTCCAGACGACAGCATCAGAGATTCAATGATCATGGCGTAAAAACGTAATTGTTGTGAAAAGATATTTTAGTATTGCGATCATACAATCTATTGTTCATCCCACCAATTTAATAGGGTATCCCATAGAAGGTTTCAGAATGTTTAGAATTTTAAAATTTTTATTTTCCAGACCACAGCATCAGAGATCAGCAATGACTATTCAAAAAGATGAGTAGAATCGAATCATACTCATATTTTCTGATACTTATACGCATTCATACTCATTTTAATATCATGGAACCTCTAGTCATATTCAAAGTTTGCAGTACTCACGTACACAATATGATGTTGTTGATTTCGACTCTCCATGACTCAACATATACAAGAATCACAAAATAAATATGATTCGCGAACGAACACTAAAATACTCACTAAAGGGTTGTGTGTTTGCTCTGTTTACTTCTCTGTCTTTTTTCCTTTTCAAGTCATGAATCTGAATGAGTAGGCTTATCAATCAAACATATTTCGAATGGTATGAGTTTGATGTCAATGTTGTACGCATTCACATTGCAACCTGTACTTATAAATCAACGTTGTAGTGAGTACGAATGAATCAGAGTACATAGTTAAATTTCAATATTGTTGACTCACTTATATTTAAAATTTCATGAGTGCTTAGGAGTACCGAAAAAACGATTCATTGCTGATCTCTGATTGCGACCATATGATCTATTGTTCATCCCTCCTGTTGCTGCCAAATGTTTCATCTAACATTGTACTCTGAATGCCAAATAAGATTTTTGTTGTGTTGCAAGTGGCAGTTAGTCGCGAAAATTCAAGCCGAACAGAAATACAAATTTTGAAGCCACCACAGCCACCACCTCTGCCACAACGGCCATATCTTCTTCCACAACTAGTGGTTCTATAAGTGCCACTATACGTTACCTGTTATACTTCATTTTACCACATAATTATTATTTTTGTATTAATACTCCTTCTCAACTAAATGTACAATAAAACGTGAATTAATTTTACTTTTAAATTGTGGAGCTTGGTTTTATTGGTGAGCTATCAAAAGTTTCAATTCAGTTGCGATAACACCTCCAAGTTTATAGGTTTCCATAGAATGTTTCAGAACGTTTAGAATTTAAACATTTTTATTTTTCAGACCACAGCGTCTCAAATAAAACGAAATATTTCTTTCGTCGATTTCTTCTCAGCAGGTTTCTGACAAAAAACCAGGGAGTAAGTAAAACTTGCAATGAAAAGTTTCTCAAAATATCTGTCGTTCGGTGTAGACTTTAAGCCGTAGGTTCCGCCACTCATGCATAAAATTAACACACACAACATGAGGGCTATTATTCAGCAAAAAAAATCAGAAGTAATTAAGCGAACATCCTCCGCATTGGAACCAGAGAAAGCAAGCTAAAGACGTCCCATTGAACATTGTGGTACAATGACACAGTAAGAAGAATACTCTAAGTGATCCCGATGATGGGGAAAACCAAGAGTATTTTAACACTGAGCACTACTTACCGGAGTAGTGTACTTAAATGTACAGCATTGCCTTACAGGTACAGCTGAACCGCATTGGGATTGTTGAAAATTATAAATGAAAAGAAAGTGATGCAAACATTAGAACGCTAGAATACTTTTTATGTGAACTGTCCAGCATTAAAGTCGCCGTACTCTAGTAGCTAGTATGTTGGGTTATTAGACGCGAGACCATTCCTCGACGACTTTCACTCCGCACATTTCTGGCAAGAACTCTGAATAGAATTGCCATCAAAAGCTTCTCAAAAATCTATTGTTCAGAGTAGACATTAAGCTGTTGGTCATTATTCTGGGGATGTTATATTCTGGAGCTGATGCTATACCACGCATAACTCGTCTCAGAGGAGTGAACTGAAATGAACTGAAATACAAAATGTGATTGTAATATCTTAATGATGAGCGCACAACAAGCCTACTTGATGAAGACAAGACAAAACCGTTTCTGTAACTTATCGAACTCCACTGAAGTTGTCTTCAAGAATGTATATACAAAACGTTTTAATATGGGTCGATACGTATGGCCTTTTGCTTTTGCATTAAGTTTTTAACAATTAGTATTTTATCGATAGAGATTAGCAAAGAAAACATTGTTTGGATGTATCGATAAGTGCTTTTAAAACATCGATTTTTATAGTGCTTACCAGCTGTAATCCGATCACATTATGTTATAGTGCAGTACTGCGTGTCGAATTTATTCCAAACTTTAATCAAGGTAATGAAGCCGATTTTTAAAGCCATTGTTTTTATTTACTGTGTGATAATGAAGTTTAAATTTTTTCTTAAATGGATACTCATATCATCTCGGTAGATACTGACTGACATAAATGATTAACAACCATTGGCATCAATCATTTTGCTATAAAATCATAGCCAAACAAACGTTGTTTTAATACTTCATCATCCAAAAAATGCGTGGAGACTACATATAATAAATGAATTTCATTTGATAAAATTAGGGAGAGAGAGGAAAAGAGGGGGGAATCACATAAAAAATAACCATTTAACAAATAATGGTGACAAACGCCTACCGATTCCATAGGGCCACCATCGGTGGTATTCATAGAAAACCACAGTTTAGTGAAATTAAAATGAAAAAAAAACGAATAAAAACTACCACATACTGGTTTATATGCCTCATTTGTATGGCACGAAGATAAAAAATATTTAATTTTTTTATTTTTATTGTAATTATTCAATCAATAAACATTTTACCATTAGATATTACAAAAAAAAATTCTAACTGAAGGTAAATGTCGTTTGACATGTAACTTTTGATAACATTTTGAATAAAAATAATTGCGGCCATTAGTATTAGAAAATCTAAACAGGAAAAGGGTATTCAAATGCTCATGCCATATACATACATAACGTACATACATACATACATATGTGTACACATAAATATATTTTCAGTTTCACCATCCACCATCAGTTTTCTCTGAGTGACTATACATATTAAATGGTGTGTTTGTGAGTTATAAACGGCACAACAGGCTTTTAAAAAAGGTCAGTAGCAGTGTGCCAGGGCAGGAGGGATACCGAAATGAATAGAACACTCTCTACATAAAATGCTCAAGTCATTTTTCATAATGACCACCAACATCATCCAAAAACTATTATTTTATATTCAGCAGCATCATCGGCAACGACAGGAACAGTAAGAAATTCTTTGAAAGTAAATGAAGTTAAAGTTGTAGAAGATGAACATGAAAATGTGGTCATATTAGACGATATAAAATGATAATTTGTGGTTAATGGAAAATGACAAATCAAACGCCAATGGTGGTATTTTCTTTTTAATGATGGTGGGGTGTCCTAAGAATATTTTGTGATATTTACAACTCTTTTGAAAAATGAAAAAAAAAATTCTCTAAATGAAGAATGCCTAAAAGATTTGGAAATATTAGAGAATAATCAAACGTTTTGAAAAATTAATTAAATTCAGTTTCACAAGGTGTGTTTTAATAAAGAACTGGCATACGTCACCACACTTCACCATACGTCGTCATACGTCACCATGCGTCACCATACGTCAGCATACGTCAGAGCGATATATTCTGAAGTTAAAAATGTTTTTTGAATACATATTCACTGTAAGCCAGTGTCGCGTTATCACTTCTATGAAGTTCCTTAGATGGAATCTTGATACACTGAAGGCAAATTCTGTTCTGCATATATCGGGCGAGTGGTGCTTCTGCAAGTGTTTGTTATCTAATCGCATCTTTGTCAACGAATGTAGATTTTGTGAGATCATTTGCTTGCTTCTCTCTGTATAGGAGCGCCTATCTCTTGTAGGAATTTATTTGAATTTTCCGTGACATCAACTTTAGCCAGTGAGTCGGCCTTCTTGTTACATTCGATGTCCCCGTGTCCAGGAACGCAAATAAAAGTAATCGAATATCTTGCCATCTTCTTCAGGGACACCCAGCATTCTTGGACAATCTTAACTGTGGTGTACATTTCTCTAGAGATGTAATGGCCTCTTTACTCTCGGTAAATATGCGTTTATCATCATGCTATATATACTCCTACCGAATTCGTACGGCGGCAATCTTTATTACCTGAATAACCTACAATAATCAAATACGCAGTTGTTCTGAAAAGATTTTTGGCAAAATCTGTGAAAGTAAATGAAATTGCCATGAAACGATTCTCAAAAATCTGTCATTTGGAGTCGACTAAAAATCCCGACACGCATATAAAAGATAAACACATACAACACACACACACAGTGGTGTGAAAACCTAGATCGTAATCCTGTCTGAAGGATTGTAATGACCAATTATGTATGTTGATTACAAAGTTGTATAGCCAGCGTACACTTTGAAGTTAATACCACAGTTAAGGCGTACCGCTCTCTTGCAACAGTGAAGCGCTGTAGCCGCCTTAGTGGTTCTCGACTGTATATTCAAGTTTCAGTTAAGATTGATGTCAAATATTATCCCAAGATATTTGACGCTATTGGATAAAGTGAGAGCTGCCCTGTTGGTAATAGGATTACAAAATTTAGGGTCTTTGTAACTCCTTATGAATAGTATTCTTTTAAAGGTCTGCATTTATTTTAAATTCAATATTTCTAAGGATTTCAATGTGGTATTTTATTTCATAAGGAATATGCCAAAATAAATTCAATTTACAAACATTTTCTTATAATTTAATTATTATTTCTATTATTCCCCCAAAAGAATATTTAACCAATTTTCTAATATTATATACGTATGTATGAGTGTTTGCGTATACAGTGAGCATAAAAAGAAACTGTACACTAAGGATAAAATTCTAACAAACACCAAACTCACCTTTTACCACTTAAGGAGAGTGCCCGAAAAAATTTGACAATATTTTGAAATTTTTTGTAATTTTTTTTTTTTGTTTCAATTTTAAAAACTGGCAATAAAACAATTTTAAAATAAACATAACGGTAATTTATTAATACATATTTTCTCAGTGAACATTTTGTTTTGACGCTCACTTTATATATGTTTATTTGAATATATTCTAATAGCATATACATATATTTTTAGGTTCATGGATGTATTCTTCATATGGTATATAGCGTATATGTAAGTACATATGTGTTTATTTGTACGTAGTTATTGTCCTTAATTCACACATACTGTGCTTATGTATGTATGAACGTATCATGTGTGAATTTTAATTGAATATGATATTAAAAAAAAAAACTAAAGAGGAAAAGAAAATAAAATAAATATTCACACTCAATTATTAAAATTCCAAAGGAATAAATATCAAATTTGTCGAAAATAATTAAAAAGGAAAGGAAATTCCTTAAGATGCCAGAAAACTTAAAACATAAGCTTCTCTCATTTAATAGTTTTAACTTTTTACAACAATAACAACAACAACATCAACAATAGCAAATAAATTTTCTTCAATAAAATAACAGCAAAAGGAAAAGGACAGACCGACAGGCAGACAGACAGACAGACAGACAGACACTCAAACAAACCAACATATTGCAATGAGACTGTAAAGGATAAAGAAAAATTTCAAAATTTTATTCTTAAAGACAGGACATGTGGTAAATATGTTTGTGTGTGTGGCAATTGTATTTAAATTTTTTGTTAGAAAAATATCTACAATGACAGTAAATTTGTCGATTGATTGAAAATATTATACTCAACTAATTAGTTTACTTTTCAAAAAGCCTAAAAGGACATTAACTCCTAGGATTTAGAAATACAATTGAAAAGGATTTATACAATGGAATGAAAAAAATTTAATTGTATATACCTTCCATATGCTGTACAAATTCTATCTCTTCATCTAAGTACTTAGTGGCTGGACGAGAAGGATTTAGATTCTCCTCTTCCCTACTGATGAACTTTCTAGCTTCTTGCCCTGTATTTATTGGAACTGCAACTGCAGACGTTATTATATCCCACACATATATTCCTTTGGTCTTTCCAAGGGCTAGATCTTCTCTCTTCTATTTGGGAAAGCCTTGTAGTGGAATCTCATAAAATCTGTAGCTGATGACACCTAGTTTGATCACATTAAACGATCTCTCGATTCCAACTCCCATCAGTCTATCGTTTTCTCCATCTCTGCTCTTCAAGATGCGCTAGAGAGCTGTGTGTAATCCCTTATTTTGAGCATTCAATACAGCCATAATCTGCTCCGTTCACTGGCCAATGGTTCTTGGGAGAAAGAAAGTCACTATATGTGCCCTGCATTCCCAGAGTATGACGTGAGCTCTTCTCCCTTCCTTTGAGACAATTTCTTCTTGGCCCTCTTTAGACAACCGTCTGTGTCTGTGTGCCCTTGCAGTCACAATTTTTTTTTTTTTTTATTGAAACCAGCGCTCAGGGGATGGCCCCTACTCATGCAGTGCATTGTGCAGGTTTTTTAGGAAAGGTGGAAAGGGGGAAGATGCGAACGGCAAGGAAACGAGTTGCTGCTAGGTGACTATAAAATGGCCAGTGCTATACCTTCACCATTTGACAGTCTACAGGCAATCGTCCCCAAGAAGCCCGCAGTTTCTCACACCACTTATGTTGTGTGTGTTAATTTTATACATAAGTGGCGGGACCTACAGTTTAAAGTCGACTCCGAACGACAGATGTTTTGAGAAACTGAGAAGATATCGCAAAAAAAAAATACTTTTTTTTTTTTTCTTGATGTCTGGCCTGGGACTCGAACCCTGGCTTTTACGTCTAATAAGCCAGCACACTACCTACTAGACCACGGCGACCCCAATAATGTGAACCAGGCGGAAGTGTATGCCCTTAAATTTCAGTACATGGGTCTATCCTTTCGTAACTTGATTGCGTCTTCTAATTCAGTTTGCTGTGACACACAGATAGTGGATATTCCCTCGACATTCTTAAATTTTTTGAAACCTTTGGCTTGCTTTTGCTTGCAATTATTTTCGCGCTCCTCATTGAGGTCTTTGTTGGACTATCATGCTATGTTCTCTCCTTGATAACTGTCTTTTGGGTTGGTTGGAGTGGTAGCTTTCATTCCATTTTTAGGCCACACAGGAAAGCTTTCCATTAGGTCGACGTCATATTTTTACTTTGATCGCTTGCTGTTTAGGTGTAACTTTGTTCTTCTTTTTGATTCTGCGCCCTACGACCTTCTTTCTGTTGCGGGGTACCATCTGCAGCCTGCCTCACTGAACTCCTTAATTAGTGGAGCGTCAATTGCTGCAGGTGGTATTTTCGGCATGTATTTGTATTGTATTATTATATTACCTTTCTTTTTCTTTAATTGCACATTTGGCGGCAATTAGCTTCATGCCCAGCCTTTGGCACATTGCTGCCAAACTAGAGGTCTACCATCCATCTCTATATTCTTCTTCTTATTTGCTGTGTTGATTGAAGAATTCCTTATTGAAGCCGATGTTTCAATTATCTTTTTGTGAGTTTTCCTCTCTTTCCCCCTTTCGCTGGCCTCTGTTTTGCCTCTATCCATAGAAGGTGTGGATAATAAGCTTTCGTTGTAGAGTTTATGTTCAGTAGCGTACTGGGTCTGCAGTCTTCTTTTATTTGGTTTGTTCTTAATTTGCTTGAGATCCATACACGTGTCTTTTAAATCGTGACTGGTTGGTTGATCATGACAGCGTGTGTATGCCATAGCAAAGCCTATCAAATCTTGGATTCAGCCTAGCACAGGCTGACATGACAATTGTCTTTCTGACATGAAATATTCTGCCAGAGAGTGAATTACTCTCTTGCAGTATAGCCAGCTGAGTGCTTGCAGTAGAAGCCTTCACCTACGACATGGAGAATGTCCTTTCATATGTCACGAAAATGATAACGAATGGTATGCTTATGGAGCCTATCTACATAACATACATACATAATTGGTCATTACAACCCTTCAGTCAGGATTACCACCTAGCTTCTCACACCACTTATGTTGTGTGCGTTAATTTTATACATGAGTGGCGGGACCTACAGTTTAAAGTCGACTCCGAACGACAGTTTGTTTTGAGAAGCTTTTCATGGCAATTTTATTTACTCTCAGAGTTTTTGTCAGAAATCTGCAGAGAGGAAGTCGCCGAAGAAATATTTTCATAATTTCGTTTTGATGTCTGACCTGGGATTCGAACTCGGGCCTTCAGTCTAATAAGCCAACACACTACCTACTAGACTACGGTGACTACATGGAGCCTATCTGAAATCATGAAACATCGAATTAGATTTCAATGATTTTCTCCACATCAATCTGCCACAGTTTATTACCACAATTTCTATTCTGTAGTAGTGTGGCATACAATAAACAGAGGCCAGGATATATTTACAGTTTCAAGTTTTTAATCAAAATTTTGAGCAGCTAACAATGTTAAGTGCCTTGATGTAACACCATACTTCAAATTACAATGTATAATTCAAATAAATTCAATTTATTGAATGGATATTAAGTTTAAGGGTCTCTAATACATTTACAACTACCCATACCCATACTCTAATCTCTCTCTCTCTCTCTGTCTCTCTCTTCTAAGATTACTAAATACATGAAACACATACTGAATGAGTGCATCCATCCATCCATCCTTCTTTAAGGAATGACGCTTTTATCCATCATCATGTCTCTATGTACTTATATGTGTAAGAGTGTATATGTATGTAAGTGTAAGTGTATATGTGTTTGCATTAGTTTGTTTTAAAACAAAAGGCGTTTTACAATAAATTATTTTGCCTGTGCCTGTCATGTTCTGTAGCATGTCTACGAAAATCCTGGTGTCATTGTTACCAGTCTAAAGACATATACTAAAGCCTAAAACAGAAGAAGATGAAGAAGTAGAAGAAGAAGTAGCAGAAGAAGCTGAAGTAGAAGAAGAAGATTGTAACAATAAAGTTTCAAATGAAAATTTGACATTTTCTGGAAATGGCAGAGAACTGCTACATTTTCAACAAGATTTTCCAAAATGCCTTATTAACAACAGCATCAACATTCAGCATCTAAGATGCTTGCACTACTACTACTGTTGTTATTGGTGTATCTGTTGGTGTAATAAGTTGCCCAATACCATTGCAAAACTAATATTTCAATCTACACTACTGCTGATGTGGTATGAAAACTGCTGTAAAATGAATAAGTTTAAGAAACAAATGAGATAAAGAAGATGTAGACAATGTAGAAATCATTTATTTAAGGAGGAAGTGGTAAAATATTTAAAGAAATTACACACACATACACAGAAGCACTTACACTTACCATATGTGTACAGTTGATTGCAATTAATTAGAAAGAATGGGGCCAATACGGCTTTGGGCTGTTAAGAGTGAGTTTAAATTATTTTTTGTTTAGAATTTCATTTCAAACGCAAGAATCTGGATATTACGATTCGAATTAAGCATAAAGAATGCAGCGATTTCCAATCCGTAGTGGAACCAGAAGTCAACAAATTTCTGTCAAGTCCAATAATAGTCCTCGAATACTGTTTTGATTCAAATTGTAAAACAAATTTTGCAGTTTTTGTTGCTTTTTGACTAAGACAGTCTCTTCAACATTGATTCCTGTTCGACTATAGGTGGAGTTCGTAGTCATTTAATACTTCAATCGGTATTCCCACGTATGTATATGGTTGAATTCTTCAAGTTACATTGACCATTACAACCCTTCAGTCAGGATTACAACCTAGCTTCTCACACAACTTATGTTGTGTGTGTAAATTTTATACATGAGTTGCGGGACTTACAGTCCATGACTAGTATAGTTCAGTAATGGCACCAAACCACAAACAATAGTGCAGGATATGCTGGTACACATCCTTTAACTTCCTCTGGTTGCTTTCAACACCAAATTCGGCAAAATTTGTGCCAGAAATTGTGCATGGCTGTGAAGATAATTTCTCACACAACACGACTTTTGATAATAAAATTGAATGATTTTAAGCGTCCGTCATTTGCTAGGGTCCTCATGGTGAAATCGCAAACATTACTGAACATTTTTGGTATTGTCACATGCCACGAATATGAAAAACACAATAATCCTTCAAAAGATTAAATTTTTCATTACAACCCATCAGTCAGGATTAGAACCTAGCTTCTCACAAGCTAGGCATTTTTTGGCTACGCACAATACTTACTTTATTGGTCATCACAACCTTTCAGTCAGGATTACGACCTGGCTTCCCCCACCACCAATGTTGTGTGTGTTAATTTTATGCATGAGTGCCAAAACATACAGTTTAATGTCGAATCTGAACGATACATTTTTGGGAAACTTTTCATGGCAATTTTATTTTTTTCTCAGAGTTCTTGCCAGAAATCTGCTGATAGGCATTCGCCGAAGAAATATTTATTCATGTTTCGTTTTGTTCGAGATGTCTGAGCTGGAGTCTAGACTACGACGTCTGCACCTTCAGGTTCCTTATTGCAAAACTTATGTTTGAATACATTTCTTTATAGAAATATTGTACGAAACCTATTTCTAATTAGCTAACAACTGCTGTAAGTGTATTTACATGTTTGAAGATTTCAAATGTCTTAAAAACAATTCATGCAAACAAAAACACAAACACACACATGTACACAAACACTCACATGTTGGCTTGCAACTATTTCTATAAATTGTATTAAATTAACAACAACAATAACAAATATTTTACGTAACTTTATCAATTAATACGTATTTCCTTTTAGACGTACATACATACATACTCGTACACATCTGAGTGCTTGTAGTTGATGTCCTCATACATTACATTTGAAAATCTTTGTGATAATTTTTGAAAGTGTACATATGTATGTGTGTGTGTTTATATATGTATAACGGTATTTAATTTATTAAATACATTAAATAATATAGCTTCTGCCTTAAGTTTGTTACGGTGTACGGAGTTTTCCAAAACAGATTATTTTGTCTTATTTTGAAGTTTATTCTCCGAAAACTTTTAATGAAAATTTTACTTCAGTTTCCGGTAATTTGCAGTTTGTAATTTACAAAAATTTTATTTTATATTTCGAAATGGGGATTATGTTGTTACTTTAAGTGACAAATAGCAGAGAGTTTCTTTCTTAAAAAAAAGCTCACAATAAGAAATGGAAAAGTATTCCGACAGTAAAGTATTAACAATTAAGCAATTAGCAAGCGTGTTCGTTATATTGTTGGTTCTATAAAACGAAAAATTAGGAATAAAATTTTGATTTAAAAAATTGAAAATATCATAAGGTTTGAAAATTGTTTAATAAAATTGTTTAGTGTATGTATATTGCTACAATTTCTTATGGCATAGGATACTAAGGTCTAAAAAATTAAAGTAAATGTAAACAATTAATGTAAACAGTGATGCTAACCCATTGAGAATGTTGATTAGACTTTTATTAGGGATACGTGGTAGTACATGTATTGTTATAACGATTATTAACGTACATACAAACACACCAACTCTTCAATCAGGATTACGTCCTAGCAATTCACACCACTTATGTTGTGTGTGTTAATTTTATACATAAGCGGTAGGACCTACAATTATAGCCGAATCCGAACGACAGATTATTGAGAAACCCTTCCAAGGCAATTGTATTTACTCTCAGAGTTCTTGCCAGAAATATGCGGGGTTTGAATCTTGGCATCACGTCTAAGTAAGCTAACACACTGCCAACAAGACTACGACAACTTCGTCATTAACGTAACACCATTTAATTATGATCTTATAACCTCTCATCTATTCTGATGGAACGACTCTTGTATCGGGTCCGCTATCTAACGTTTTTTTTTTTCAACTAGTGCTTATTTCGTGAATGATAACACTTAGCTCATGTCTGATTTGACAGATAAATAGTTTTATCCTTCCGCTGAACGAATATGATTGTGTATAATGTTGCAGAATGTGTGCGAAAATTGCGTACGGATTTTGGAAGAAGAGAAGCACCGTCAGCTCCGTATGTAAACAAGCAAAATTGTCGCATTTGGGGGACAGAAAACCCGCACGCATACATTGAAAAGCCGACGCACCCAAAACGAGTCACTGTTTGGTGCGGATTTTGGTCCAGAAGCATAATTGGGCCATTTTTCTTCGAAAATGAGCAAGGAGGAAGGATTGTACTTTCAAATAAAAAAACAAATTTGAGAAAATATTCAGTCATTTGGCGGACCCTTTATATTCGTCTTGGTTGAATGAAGGATTTTGATTAAACATTTCAATTTGTTTTAAAATTTTTTATATTACAGTCTCAAATTGCATTCTGACGCAGATGCCATTGAAATAGTTCAAGCGCATGCTGTTGGTTAAGACGGCAATTGAAAATTTGCTGCACGGCTAGTAACGCGTCGAACGTATTTATAGCATAACAAATTTAGAAAATATTGTAAACATGACACGGGGAAGTCTTCAAAGTGAAACAAAGGACAATCCTCGAGGTGAACAAACGAAATAGAAGCCGTGTAGATCAGGCCTATTTACTGCACGATGTAATAGAGCAGTCTTTATATAAAAGGGCGCACTTCCCTGTATCTACTTACTTACTGAAATTGGTCATTACAATCCATCAGTCAGGATTATCACTTAGCTTTTAGCATCACCAATATTTTGGAAATACTTGTTAACATTTCGTTTTATGCGAGATGTCTAACCTGAGGTTTAAACCATGAGCAGTCCTCTAAACAGCCAATATACTATCTACGAGACTGTGGCAATTTTCTAATCTATATCTAACTAACATAAATTGATCATTACAAGCTTTTAGTCAGGATTTCAACCCAGCTTCTCACATCAATCACATTAAATACATTAATTTTATCCACGAGTTTCGAGACATATTTGTGAAGATTTATTTTACTCTCAGAGTTTTTATCAGAAAAATGCCGAAAGAAATATTTTTTTCAAATATCGTTTTGCTCGAGAAATCTAAGTCAGGGGTGAGCCATTTGACATTCGTCTAATAAGTAATTTGATTAAGGGTCAGTGATGGATCATATTATATTATATTCTCAGCACATATGCTTAGAAAGTGTATTAAAATTGTGAAAGGTTTGTTACAAACCTTGAGAATATTCTGCATATCTTAACGATTCCTATGTAACTCAATTTCTGCTTGAAAAGTGCGATTGTTTTAAGCTATGGTTCACAGAAATTGATAGATAATGTACGACTTACGACGATATTAATGTTAGCCCTTTAGCAGCCCTCTTATTGCTTCGACTGTTTACGATATTATAAGTATCCTATGTATATTCATATGTATGTATCTGACGTACGAATATGAATACCCCGTTGTCGGCTAAAGAAAACACATTTCAACGTAAGAGAATATGAATTAATTTCTTTATTTGAAATAAATGTGCGAACATATCCATCTAGTCTATAGGTAGACATTCTTAATTTAATTTCCTTTAATAGTGCACAATATCTGTTGAAATTTATGCCGCTTACATGCATACATATTTGATATCTGCGGTCAAATCGTGAGTCTTAAATTTCAACAATTTGTTAGCGCAACACTTGCATTTTATTTCTATTTTTAATGTGCAATGAAGAAATAATAATTAAAATATGAACAAATGAAATAAATTTTATCCAGAAGTGGACGCAAGAAAGCATAATAAAAAAATTAAAAACCGCGTGCATTTTATAGACTTGAAAGCAGTTTTTTTTGTGTAAAGAATTGAGAGAGTCATATTTCAAATATGCTAAATGAGGTCTGTTTTCATTATACAATTTCATTATTTCAAGTTTATATCATACAAACACATATAAATACAATATTATATATGTATTAATGTCTGTCTATTACTGAATTCATACGTCCTCTGGCTGAGTATTTAAAATTTGTATCTGCGTGTGTGTGTGTTTTTTTGTCGTCTTTCTTTTAATTTTAATGGGAAGAAATGCAATTGTGACAATTGCAACCAAGTGGAAATGCATGTTTTACACGTTTAAACACACACATACAAATTCTCATATACATACATATGTACATATGTATATGCTTATACTTGTATGCGTGTGTATGTATATTTGTGAGTGGTTGTGTCCAACAGCCATGGTCATTTAATAATAACACACGCAAAGTAGGACAACATTTAACCCGCAGAAAATATATTAACAGCATAATGCAACATACAACAACACTGCAACAGCAACAGCACCAACAACAATAAAAAACAAACTAAAAATTGCTGCAGACAACATTACAATAGCAACAACAACAACTCCAACTATAAACAAATAAAAAGTAGAAAACATGTGCAACACGATATAAGGGTTGCACATAAAGAATGTTTTCAACTGCACCGTCTGTCCATCAGTCTGTTTCCGTGCGTCCGCCCGTCCGTCTGCATGTTGTTTATTAATTGCAAACTAACGCTGAACATTTTTATAAGTTTTGTGCAACATACTCGTACATACATACTCTCCCATCCCAACAAAACAGAAAAAATCCTACACATTAAGGCTGTTTTTGTTTTGTTTTTTTCATTTTTCTTTCGCTTGGCTGAAACCAGTTGGTCAAAGGATGCTTTTTTAATTTTCGTTCATAGAATGCAAAAGTGCATCACTTTAATGATTTTTTTTTTAGTTTCTTCCTCTGGGGTTTTAATTTTCGTAGACATAAAAAGTGTAACGAAAAAACTGTGTGGAAGCCACATCATTGACGTTGAACGACAAAATTTACTCATTAATATGGCAATTGCAGGAAGGAGAGTGATTAGAAACTCTTCTTGGAACAGGAACATGGAGGATATGAAACAAATTTCAGAAGAAACACTTAAAAAATCAAAGACATTTATAATCATACATTTACTATCAAGGCCATAAGCTTATCGAAACTAACCCAAGCTCATCAAAGATTTCCCAAGTGGGAATATGGATACCCAACAGTCCAATTAGAAGTCGCCGTAATCTAATAGGTAGTGTATTTACTTATTAGACGTGAGGCCTCGGTTTAAACCCCAGGTCAGACATTTCCAAAAAAACGAAATATGATAAAATATTTCTTCGGCGACTCCCTCTCAGCAGGTTGCCAAGAAAAGTTTCTCAAAAAGTCTGTCATTCGGAGTCGACTTTAAAATGTAGATCCCGCCACTTATGTATAAAAATTAACGCACACAACATGAGAGTGTGAGAAACTAGGTCGTTATCCTGACTAAAGGGTTGTCATGACCAATTATGTTATGTAACCATCCATGAACAAAGCACTCCCCACAATTCACTTATACATGTGTATGGTGTACATGTTAGCGTGGAGCCTGGTTGTGGATGGAATTCTGACAGAACTATTTGAAGCGAACATTGACTGCCAATGATATGCAAATGATATAGTCTTGTTGGCCAAAGGAAAATTTGAAGAGGCCCTTTGCGACATCGTTCGAAAGTGTCTTTAAATTGTAAACCGTTGGTGCATGACAATGAAACTGATAACTTAATCGGCCTAGACACCATAGTACCACTTACATGAAAAAGAAAATTTTCTAAATGGAAGAATATTTGACACCAGGGTGAGATAATCCCACAACATGTTTGAATAACACATTTTACATGAGGGGCTCATATTGAGAACATCTCAAGAAAAGCCAGAATAAGATATACCCAAGTCTTGCAGGGAAATCTTGGGGATGAATGTATACACAGATGGTCATAACAATAGTGACCTATGGGGTTATTGTATGGGAAGAGAGAACAAATCATAAAATCGCTCAAATGGAGATCGATACAATAAAGAGACTATCGTGTGAAGGCATAAGATGTAATAAGGACCTATCCTGCAGTAGCGATGGGTATAGTTTAAGTCTGCTGCATATGGTAGTGAAGGCAAAAGCTTTGAACACTATCGCTAGATTGATGGGATACCAGTCAAATATAAAACAGATTAAAGAATTACGTAACCTAAGAAATCGATTGGCTGACAGTTCTCTCCTTAACCGATCCCTAGACAGAAGACCCTATGAATTTCGCAACGAGAATTAGTACCAAATATTAATGGAGTAATCTGGAAGATGATTATTTAGTGGTATATAAATATGTCAAAAACGGGTCTTGAAACAGAAGCGGGAGTGTTTGGATCTAGAATGAAACATCCTCAGTCCATGCAGAAACTTGCATGTATCTTCCGAGAGAATATCTCTACCACTGAAAGCTGTGCTCAAGACAGGACATATCAATACTATTTGACAGTGAAATTGCCATTCAAACTCCTATGAGCTCTTAGGAGGTAAAGTCAAAGATATTATGGAACTGTCTGGCGAAGCTAAATCGGCTGGGTAGAGAAAATAAGGTTACCGTTAGCTAGATCCCAAGTCATACGGGAATTCTCGGCAATGAGCAAGCAGAAGAGTTTGCGAGAATTTGTTGTATAGCAGCGAATGTTTGAAAAATGAGGGGAAAGATAGAGAGAGGTTAAGAATGAGTGTGTGGCAAATGAAACTTTTATTGGAAAACTACAATAAGAGTAGATGTGAGTCAGAAATTTTGACTGGGCATTTACAGGGTACACTTACTCAGAATGGGAATTGTCCTGAGCCTAACATGTAATTTCTGTGACGATTATAATGAATCATCGAAATTCATCCTTGGTACCTATAAGTCATTAAGGCATACCAAAATGAAACACTTGGGTGCATATCAGATGCTGGACAATAAATTGACGTTGTTGTCGGGACAATAAACTTGGAAGAGCTTCGTTCTACAAGTAAAAGTCATTTACAGAATTAATTGAGAAAATTGGAATGTCATAATCGGACTTTGATACTTTTCTTTCAGGCTTGAAGGGGATCAAGATCAATAGGATGGCTTTACAACAAGTACTTAATCTACTTTTAACTGTGGTGGTGCGACTCATAGGTTAGGTTAGGTTAGAGAACGTGTACTTGTCAGTTAAGACAAGTACAGTACCCGGAGGTCGAAATTGACCCATTGCACAACGTCCTTAGAGAGGAAGGAAATAGAGGGAATAGGATGAAAGGAGGGCATGTAGGTAAGGGGGGGAATGGAAAGCGGAGGAATCACACAGAAAGAAACAGACACAAACAATAAAAAAGAAAAAAAAGGGGAGAGCGTGACTACACTTATGAAGCCCTAGCACCTCTCAACCAGCCCAAGCTGCTAATGAATCTGTGGAGAGCCTTTATGTCGGCACTCGACACAGAATTCAAGCTCTCAAAGAAGGCCCTGCCAAGGGTCCTTAACCTCAACCTACCAAGGGCTGGGCAGTTACAGAGGAAGTGTTCGATATTCTCTAACTCCTTCTCATCGCAACATACCCTGCAATAGTCTGGCTGCTATCTGTTCCGTCAGCGACCTAATCTCGCAGTGCCCCGTGATAAAACCGACAACCAGCCTTAAGCTGGCCTTAACCAAGCCCAGCAGCCAATATGTTCTCTTACTGTCCACAGCAGGCCATAGACGTCTAGAAACAGAACAACCCGATTCGTTCCCCCAACGCCTCTGCTCTTCCTCCCTGACCCATCCATTGATGAGGCCATAGAGGTGGCAGACTGGGGGTCAGGACCAACTATTAAATCGCCCCCTGAAAGCGAACCTAACCTAGCGAGGGCATCCGCCGTCTCATTGCCCAGTATTCCGCTATGACCCCAAAAGTCCTCAACGACTCTTTGCATTCGCGAACGAGCCGTGATTTGCACCAGACCGACGCAATGGCCCTAAGGGCAGCCTGACTGTCCGAATCCGAAGATGGGCCACCAGCTATGGCCGCAATAGCCTTCAGTATTGCGAAAATCTCCGCCTGAAAAACGCTGCAGTCATCATTCAACCTGAAGTGGAGTTCAAGACCGAGTTCCCTACAGAAAACCCCAGCACCTGTACATCCACCTAACTTAGACCCATCTGTGAAGATGGGTATACCACTCTGCCCCTGGAGTACCCATGGCGCGACTCATGGAGAGAATAAAATTTTATTTTGTTTCAGTAACTACAGCAGAGATTTAAAATATCTTTTGTGATGAAATAAAATTCATTATTTGCATTTCATTAATTCATTAATTTCTATAAGATTTTATTTCCTTTATTAACTATGCTTCTATAAACTTCTTAAAGCTCTGCAAAATTAGTATTTAATTAAAAAAAACGTTTTAAAGAATATACGTATTAAACTTTACGATGCATTTAGAGTAGGGGAAGGGTACCATTGTAAACCAAACACTACAGAAAATTTCAAAAAAAAAAAGAAAGATGGAAAGTATGAAAGAAAGAAAAACAAAATAATAATTAAAACATGCTAAACAGCGTGTTGAGCTGTATTACTTGATAGTCAGTCCTTTTGGTTGCAGCCAACAATGCTGGCTAATTTTTTGTTTTATTTTTTCGGTTTTTTTTTACCAAACCAACCCAACCATTGCCAATATGTTGGAGCACTTGTAGTTTTTACTCTGGATAATATACAAACGTAGACTGTGGTCAGTAGGTTCCTGACAACATTTTTATACTATAGGCTGGTTTTCTTCATTCCATTACAATTCGCATTTAATCCTGTAGTACTCTCGTTATGTTATGCTGTTCCTTACTTGCTGGATAGCAAGGTTAATAAGAGTATGTTGCCCTAAAGTGCCACCAAATGGATTTTCGTGGAAACCACACTTGGCTTGCTGGTTTTTATTCATTCATGTTGTTGTTCATGATCCTTTTTTTTTTCTACGTATATTTATCAGATTCTTTAATGCTAAAACTGAAAACAGGCCATCGAAGCTTTTTCAACATTTTTATGGGAAAAAAATTAAATTTTAAAGTGGTATTAACAAATTGCAAATAACTTTTCCTTATTATAAGAAATTCTTTTTTTTTTCTTTTAATTCTCAATTGTTGTTGGCCCTTCTCTTAATTTATTAATTACCTGTATATGTTGTTTCATAACTTGTCTCAAACTGTGCTGATAAAATGTTTGTTATTCCTGCTATTTATCCTGCGTCTTTTTTTTTTTTTTGCTGCTTCCACCGTTTTCTGGCTAAGAAGAGAGTTGGTAGGACTGTCATTAATTTGTTGATTTTAGTGCATCGTTGTTGAAATTAATAATGGGGTTAAAGACACAAATTGCTACAGGTGGCATATAAAAATTCATACATTTTCTGCATTGTATCCCTAGGAAGCATTTAAATGAAGGGGCAATCAATAATTTGTTTTTCTTTTTTTTTTTTCGAAATAAAAAAAAGAAATATTGTTACCAATAAAAGCATTTATTATTTGCTTTAAAATAATTAATTTAAATTGTGTAAAATTAATTTGTACTTTTCAAATGTTTATAGAAGCTTCCAAAGAGATAACGTTCTGTAAGCTTTTAATCTATGGAGTTATAAAGCGTTTGAGACTCATTTTATACAAATGACGAACTGTATGTTATTATTTCTGTTGTACATATACATACATACATAAAATAATAGAATTTACAAATTTACTATTTTACTGCCAATAAATTTGTCTACTCGATTCATGATTAGAGCAGAGGCAGCTCTTGTTGTTTCATTCTGAGTAATACTAAGGTAATAATCGATTGCTTTAATGAACTATTCCGCACAGATGCCGTATCATGTAAATGGAAAACTTTATCATAATATAGTCTGCTCTGGAAAAAGCGAGTACACTCATCGGTGTAAACAATAGGGAGATCCAGATCAACTATACTTCAGGTTTAGGCAGGTAGTATTAATACTTCCATGCTCTTGTGCGCACTGTGTCATTGTCACCAACTCTTTAGTCAGGATTACGACCTAGCTTCTCACACCACTTATGTTGTGTGTGTTAATTTTGCACATGAGTGGCGGGACCTACAGTTTATAGTCAATTCCGAACGACATATTTTATAGAAACTTTTCATGGCAATTTTATTTCACTCATAAAGCTTTTGTCAGAATACTGCTGAGAGGAAGTCACCGAAGAAATCCTTTTTTCATATTTCGCGGCCTCACGTTTAATAAGCCAACACACTAGACTACAGCGGAAGCCATTTGCTTCGGCCAAATGTCAAATGGTAGACAGCTAAGCACTGTAAAAGTGAGACAATTCTTGCTTACAGCCATTTATAGGCTTGGGAACAAAAGCCGGTTTATTTTTTGAATCCGCAAAGTGAAAACACAGAGACGGACTTGCGTTGGTTTAAACAAAGCAATGAGAACCTGCTGGCTCTGTTTGATTTAAGCCTGTTACGTGCTGTAAGGAGGTCCAGATCCATTGGAAATGTGGTTAGGTTGAAAGGAGATAAATCTAAGTTTCCTCCATAACTGTCTGCTAGACAGCCCCAAGTAAACACTAAGATTTTGCTATATACTTTTCTGTGATATATGTACATTGGTATACCATATCTCCAGGTCAGACATTTCCAACAAAACGAAATATGACTTCGGTGACTTCCTTTCAGCAGATTTCTGGCAAAAACTCTCAGAATAAAATAAAATAGTCGAATTTAAACTGTAGATTCCGCCACTCATGTATAAAAGTAACACACACAACATAAATGGTGTGAGAAACTACATATGTATGCCCATTGGGTAAGGGACATATACTGGAACAGAAGCGGATTGATCAACCCCATAGTAAAATATTCCCAAGGGGAAACTCGCGTATTGCTTCCAAACCAATTATCTCTTAAAAGGTTGACTCAAGGTAAATATGGATGTCGCGATATTGTACATGAAGAATTGTTTGGAGAAGTCATGTCAAGGGTTTGATAATTACAATAAGAAGTGTTTTGACGTGGCCCAAGGAGAGTTACCGGTCTCAAGGAACAATAGTTTAGACTCCATAATGCGGAGAACTAGTTATCAGAACTTATGCTTGAAATATGCGCGAAGTTAATGCTTTTCAGAAAGAAACACCAGGGTGTTTACTAACTAATTGGTAGAGAGTTATCCTTACTGATGTCGATCAGCATTGTGAAGTTTGCTAGAATAACAGGTTCGCAGGATACATTACCGAGATAGCATATATGTATAGGTTGAGGACAGCAGTGCAATAAATAGTCTGGTCGCTATACTCCAACCCCTCTACGCCCTCAATGCGGAAGAATCAATAGTTTTTGTTACGCTTAAATGTATTACTAGTTAAAGGTTCTGCTCACATTCTTTTTCATGTATAAACTAGAGAGTTCATGATTAACAACAACTTGGTAGTCGCCGTAGTCTTGTAGGTAATGTGTTGGCTTATTAAACGTGAGGCCACGGATCAAACTGCAGGTCAGACATCTTCAACAAAACGAAATACAAAAAATATTTCTTCAGCGACCGCCTGAGCAAATTTCTGGTAAAAATTCTGCGAGTAATCAAAATTGCCATGAAAAAGTTTCTCAAAATTCTGTCGTTCAGAGTCGACTTTAAACTGTAGGTCCCTCGACACTCATGTATAAAAATTAACACACACAACATAAGTGGTGTGAGAAACTAGGTCAATAATCCTGACCGAAGAGTTGTTCTAACCAATTATGTATTCACATCAGAGATCAGCAACGAGTATTCAAAACGATGAGTAGATTCGAGTCATACTTATAATTTCAGCTACTTATACGCATTCATACTTATTTTAATATCATACTCATACTACTCATATTCAAAGTTAGAAATACTCATCGTACTCATACTTAACAATACGCACGATGTTGTTGATTTCGACTCTCCATAATTCAACATATACACGAAGCACAAAATAAGTATGATTCGAGTACGAACACCACAATACTCGCTAGAAGGTTGTGTGTGTGCTTTGCTTGCTGTGGTTGTCTTTTCTTTTCTCTTCTTTTGTAAATGCAACAATAACTACTACTGTAAATTTTGATGAATGATTCGAGTGACTCGAATCATTCGTAAGTATTATAAGTATTTTTCTAAATTTATGAATCTGAATGAGTAGGCGTATGAATCAAACAATGAATCGAATGTTGTGAGTTTGATGTCAACGTTGTACTCATACTCATTGCAACCTATACTTATAAATCAATGTTGTAGCGAGTACGAATGAATCAGAGTAGTTGAATTTTAATACTCTTGACTCACTCGTACTCAAAATTTCATAAGTACCTATGAGTAGCGAAAATACGATTCATTGCTGATCTCTGATTCACATGTACTAACAACATATTTTTTAGTAACAAGTGAGTAAGGAAACTATAGACGGCCAATTGTCACATATAATCTGCTTGACTCAACTCATCTTTAATCATACGATATATTCTGAGTCGAAACAGTGCCCCAAATTAATGACATTTTTTTTAGTTAAAGGAGTAGACAACAACAATAAAAACTAATGGACCTCACATTAGCTTTTCTACAATTAATTTTGATGAAATTTTTTTTTCAAATTTTAAATTGCATGCTGAGATTTTATGTTAATTCTTCTAAACTAAATAAGTTTTATTAAATCATTATTTATGATTAAAAAAAAAAAATAGAAAGAGAAAAAAAATTGACTAGAAATTTTCCAAAACTATGAGAAAAAATGAAAATTCCCTACTGGTATTTCAAATATGTGACAAGTGTAGTGTTTTTATAGAGATTTTCAGATGATATTGATGGTCTAAGTATTTATGTATATACGATTTGAGAGTATACGATTGTAATAAAATAAACAAAAATAAAAAAAAACCATCATCAAAATGATTAATTTGTTAGTGTGTCTTTTTATGGTTGAACATTTTGTTTTCCCATATTGAAAAAATATTGTATGCCACACAGCAGCACAGAGTGTATAAAAGGAAAAGAAATCCAAAGGAAAATAAACAATTGAATTGATTTATGGCAACGAGACGCTAAGTAGACATGAGATTATGTAGTTAATGTTTAAGAGGATATTTTTTGTTTTTTTTTTTTTTTGGTGACCAAATCAAACGGCACACACAAATGCACTCAACACATGCATTCACTTTTATTATGAGCATTGGCCAAGAGCTAAGAATGTTTACCTTTTTTGAGATTGTATAAGGCCAGGCCAAAGCCACACAAACTGAGAAATACATGCGAATGAATACAATGAGTGTATGTATATGAGTGTGAGTGTCGGTTTTATTTCCTTAAGCAGGCATTAATGATGTTGAAGTTTTTATGATTTTGTACAAAAGTTGGTCTCTGTGATCTGCAATTTAACATTTTATTTTTTTAAATTTTTTTATGGCTTTTTAACATAAATTCAAGTGCATAAGAGAAGCTTACTTATGCCGTGTTAACAGTAGAAAAATCTACAAAAACAAAAAAACACAAACTGATATTAACAGAGCAAAGTTGACTATAAAATGCCTGTAATAAAGGAGTTAAACAGTTAAAGTGGCAAAGTCAAGGCGGATTGGTATTAATTTCAATGAAAAAAAATTTTATATGTGGCAGTTGAATAGACATTATGATGAGAAACAAATTATTCTCATAGAAAAAAGGAAACGTCTCTCCACTACAGTCAATCATAAATGCTTAAATGCAATTAAATTCATCATCATCATTATAATCGTTGTCATTTAACAATTAATCACTAAAAGTAGTTATAATTTAACCTCTCCAAATCAACAGCATGTCAAATAATAATTGTTCGATAATTTATTTGCCTCAAAACTTTCAATTTTGCCAATTTATTTGCAGTTTTCGTCTGCCATGCCCCGTTTGCTATATGCCGCATGAAGTAAATTCGCGCCATAACAGTCAGCCAGCAAGCCAGCCAGTCATCCATCCAACCAACGCAAGTGCCTATTTGGCTGGCTTACTGGCGCTTTGCTCTAAGAACGTTATCGACAATTGTCTGCATAATTCTAATTTATCAAAGTTTTATTCGCATTTACAATTGCAACAAATGAACAAATGAATTGTATGTAACCATATACATTTGTATGTGTGTGTGTTGTTGTCTGTAGTATTTGTATTGAATGAATGAACAATTTGTTAAAATTGAACATTTGGACATGACAACGATTTGTTGTTTCTAACACTTTTGCCATTTTGCCAATTTAATGGAATATTGGATAAAAATATCATTCATTTGAAATAACAGCCAAAGACAGAAAAAAGCATTTGGAAACAAAAGTAAAAAAACGACACTGGTTTAAGCATGATTCAGTCTTATGGGATGATGTTGTGGCATTTGAACTGAATAAAAAATGTGGCCAGATCGTCGTTATTATTAATTGCAGTTACAATCACTCCTAACAGATCAAATGTGCAACGTATTGTTGAATAAAAAATTTCGTTTTTATTGGCAATCAGTTGCTGTCAGGTTCGCAGAGAGAGGGGCAATTATCTTAAACTGTCAGTGCTACAGGAAAAAAAGATTTCACACAATACTAGTATCATATATGGCTCAGCATCTAGCATCATGAGTTTTCTGCAAATTTTTGGAAATATATTTCCAGTCCAATACCTACTTATTTAATTGTGTGTAATGATATCCCCCTCAGTCAGGATTACGAACTGGCTTCTCATATCACTCTTGCTATGAATGTTAATTTTAGCTATGAATAGAGGAACCTACAGTTTAAAGATGATTAGGAAAGGCAAATTTCTTCTGGTTTTTGCCTGTTTACAGAAAGTCGACAAAGGAATATTTTTCAACGTCCTTGCGCACAATAAGCCCACACGTTACCTACTAGACTACGGCTGCTAAGGCCGTAAATCAGTAAAAGTTGTAAGCAGTACAGTCTTTCATTATCTCTATGAAATTTTGTCTTCAGAAAGCATTTCACAGCGTACCAAATTAAGAACTTTCCTTTGCAGTGTGGTATCATTCTGCTATAATGATGAGATCCCTTAGTACTGTAATCATACACTCTATTAGACTTCTCTTCCCTGTATTGTACTTGCCCTGACAACTTTCAGGATAGTGCTTGGAGTCAACAATAACAATTCCCTGCATAGCACTTGATATGCATTCTGGTGTTCCTTCCTAAGATACAATAATGCCTTACAGATTCTAAAAATGTATTCCGACAAGTCGTTCTTCTCGCCACAGAATCTACAAGTTGGGTTCGAGACAACTTCCATTCTCAATAAATAACTTCAGGTTATTTTTTTAGATAGACTCAGATCTCCTCTTATCGAAGTTTCCCAACAAAAGTTCCGATTGCCTCAAATCCATCCAAATGGTTTGAAAAAAGTTTCTGTCTATCTTTATCCTTCCTTTCGTTGAGCGTTTCTTTCTTGCGATCCGGCCACATTGACGTCATAGAAGTTCCACTCTTCGCAAGCTCATTTGCTTGCTCATTATCAAGAATTCCCAAATGACCTGAGACCCAGAAAAGGGTAACATTATTCTGTCTATCCAACCGATTCAGGTTTTTCAGGCAGTCCCATATTATCCTCGATTTAACCTCATAAGAGCCTAGTGCTTGAATGGCGGCTGGCTGTCTGATAATATTGTTATGTACTGTTTTCTGTACCTCCTATCCAAGTTATATTGAGCACGTCTTTCGAAGGCATAGACTTCCGCTTGAAAGATACCCGATAGTTTCCCGATGGTCTTGAATATTTCACTCTGAGACTAAAAACTCCTGCTCCAGGTCTAAAATCCTTTCTTGATCCATGTGTATAACACACAATAGTCCCTCGTTTAATAAAGTATGCAGATTCTAGATTACACCGTCCATATTGATTAATACATGTCTCGTTGCCAAAATCATAGAATCTTTTGGTTCTATCCAGAGGACAGTTAAGGAGATGTCTGTTAGCCTCTCGATTCTTTAAGTTACGAAATCCTCAAATGAATTTTTTGTTAAACTTGCGTCTTATCAACATTTTGATGAGACCAGACTCTGATATTGATTTCTAGTTGCTTAAACTAAACCACTCTATCACGAAAGATGCGTACTGACAACAATTAATTCCTTTGAACGAACTGATTATGTAAACCAACATGAATCCATCATTTCTTATCATGACAACGCTCAATCACATGTTGCGATGCTGGTCAAAAGCTTCTTGGAAAGCAGTGGATGGGGATTTTAATCTCACCCGCCGCTTAGCCCAGATTGTGCTCCTTCTGATTATCATTTGTTTCGATCGATACAGAACGCTGTCAGTGGTATACGCCTCACTTCATTGTAGAATATCAAAAACGTGCTCCATTGCTTCTTGATATCAAAAGATCGTATCTAGACTGTAGAAATGAGTTCTGTCGCCTTAATTTCTTACAAACTTTTACAAAGGCTACACGGATTCAGCATTCAAAATGTTGTAGAATTCTTCAGGAATCTAGAAATTTCATCTGGCATCACTGAGAGCAAAGTCAGGTAATAAAATAGAACAAATGCCTGTGCCCCAGCAAAAGGGAAACATGAAACGAAACAAATGTTGCCGATAAAATGAAACTTAAAATGTTCATTCGTTTAGCCATTCTTTCTTCGATATACCGTGTACCGTGTGTTCCATGTACCATGGAAGTACCCACGCAATGTAATAAATTGTTTGAGGTGCCAAGTAGTTAGATAAGTAGCTACTCAGTCCCCCAAATAGTGTGCGTACATGTTCTTTTATTCATTTCGTTCATTGTCATGAAATCGCCATGAAAAAAAAAACAATAAAATACGCAAAATATCTGAAAAACCTTTGAATTGAAATTAACAAGATAAACCAATTATATTGTGGAAGAATCGCAACCATCCTGCCTGCCATCCTTCTTCGTTTTGCACCTTTTATTTGTTTTTGGTTTGCTACCCACAATACGTCAAGCACACTGTTATCAAGACGTTTAACCAACAATTTCATTAATTGTTAAATTTATTGGCAACTGAGGAAACAACGCTTTTGTAATCAACGGTAAAATAAGACATTTTATTGCCATCAAATGAAAATTTAATAAAAAAAAATTTATTTTTTAATTCCAACAGCAATTTAATTTATTGGTAGTGCACAATAGTAATCAGACAACGAACGCAACATAGCTTAGCAATTTATAGGACCTGATGGACTTTGAAATCAAATAATAAAGCAACATATGTCTTTTGTATAGTTAGTAAACTTATACTTATAAGAATTCTTTCATTCAATGAAACAGTCAATCAAACAATCAATCACACAATCAATCACACAATCAATCAAAGAATCAATCAAACAATCAATCAAACAATAAATCAAACAATAAATCAAACAATAAATCAAACAATCAATCAAACAATCAATCAAACAATCAATCAAATTATCAATCAAATGATCAATTTAATAATCAATCAAACAATCAATTAACGACTCATATTCTATACGCCAAAAAACTATTTTTGAATGGATGCTGTAAGAAACTAAGGAGCTATTAACTGAATTTTCTGGCTAACACTTTGAAGGTGGCCATAATTGCATTCCTTGAAATAAATGGAGCATTTGATAACACTCCTCCTAACGCGTTATAAGGAAAAGGTGTAGAGTCTATGATATCCAGATGGATGGTAGAGGTGCCAAAAATTATCTGTGGAAATATACGCAGGTAACGCAATAATAATAATTGGCTGACCAGCCAGAGGATTCCCACCTTTCTCCACTAATGTGTAGCCTTGTTGTGGATGAACTGCTAACAAAACTATCTGAGACGGACACTGACTGCCAAGGCTATGTAAATGATATAGTCTTGATGACTAAAAGAAAATTTTAAGAGACTCTCTGCACCACCATTCGAAGTGGCCTTGAGATTGTAAGTCGTTTGCGTATGACAGTGGGATTGAAGATAAACGCGGGCACAATGTTACAATTAACAAGGAGGAGAACAAGTTTTAAATGGAAATACATTCGACTCCTGTTTGAGAAAAAATCACAGAAAATGGATATGAAATATTTGGAATAGCAGTGAATAGTCAATTGACATGGAGCACTCATATAGAGAGCATCACACGAAAAGTCAGACATGTCATAATGATATTCAGAAGGCTTGTAAGGAAATTCTGGAAATATACCCAGGAATTATGCATTGGATGTGCACCAAGATGGTCGTAATAAATAGTGATCTATGGACTCATTGTAAAGACAGAGAGAACAAATCTGAAAGCAGAAAGCAAAGAAAACTGTTAGCAATCATTACAAGGAACATGGTTACATTGCAGAGATCAGCAATGAGTATTCAAAAAGATGAGCAGAATTGAATCATACTCATAATTTCTGATACTTATACGCATTCATACTTATTTTAATATCATGGAATCTCCACTACTCTAATTTAAAGTTTGAAGTACTTATCATAATCATACTTAACAACACGTATGATGTAATTGATTTCAACTCTACAGAATCACAAAATAAGTATGATTCGCGTACGAACATTAAAATACTCACTAGAAAGTTGTATGTTTGCTCTGCTTGCTGCTATGTCTTTTTTGATTCGAGTCACTAGAAGTATTATAAGTATTTTTCTGAATCTGAATGAGTAAGCTTATGAATCAAACATATTTCGAATGGTATGAGTTTGATGTCAACGTTGTACGCATACTCATTGCAATCTGTACTTATAAATCAACGTTCTAGTGAGTACGAATGAATCAGAATACATAGTTAAATTTCAATATTGTTGACTCACTTATATGTATACAAAATTTTATGAGTGCTTATGAGTAGCGAACAAACGATTCATTTCTGATCTCTGTTACATTGCCTGTAACGTTACGATGGCCCTTGACGAAGTATGATCGAATATTGCTGGCCATCAACACACATTGCTAAAACAGGATACATCGTTAGCTCTTTAACTGTCTCTGACTCGGGTATGTGCTATAAGTGCTAATTGAACAGGAAATCTTAAATACGTAGTGCGATTGAGGAATAACTTCCTCTAAATATATTCTTTTGAAGTTTCATTTCCGTTGTAGTTTTTCTTATTATTGCAAGCGTTAATTTGTTTTACTTGGTTGTATAATTAATTAAGTTTTACTTCTGATCTAATATGTTGAAATATTTTATTTATTTGTTGTAAAAGTTTGTTTCTTTTTTTCTTCATTCATTTGTTTGCATCAATTCGTTTGTTTGCTGTGGGGCTGTCTCTTTTTTCATGTTTAACAATTTCTCCATTTATTTGTCTTCATTTTTGCCTCTTTTTTTTTTTTGTTTTTTGTTGCATTAAGCCAACAACATCTGCTAAACAAATATTGTAAAAAAACAAAAACAAAACCAACAACCATCAGTATGTAGTATTACGTCGACGTTTTCTAAAAGTTTTGCTTGCTAATTACCAACAAACAAACAAAATCAGAGAAGCTTTTTTACTCTCAGTTGACACCGAAAATGTCGTTTTCATTTTCGTTGTTTTTTTTTTGGGCCAAAAAAGAAGTCTTTTCCTTTTGACTATTTCGACTTCTGTTTAAATGTCTCTTCTTCTAATTTGTTTTATTTTTTTTCTTATTTTATTTCTTCTGTAATTTATTTATTGCTTGTCGGTATTAAAAAAGACAAGACACTGTTACAAGCAAAGTCTTTGCAAAAAAATTTTCCTTAAAATTTTGAAAGAAAAATAAGAAAAATAAGAAATCAAATACGAACTCTGATAATAAATAAAATTGAAAATCTTATTTTAAAGGCAGAGGACATGACATTTGTACCAACGAATCTGGTTTAATTTATTCACGATTGCCTTTTGCAAACTTATAAACACAGTCGTCAGTCTTAATAAATTATTTTGAACGACTTACTAGGCAACAATATATACAAACCCTGAGCAATTCAATAGATGTTCCTTTATTAAGTATGTATATTATATTCTAGATTATTTATTAAGGTATTGTTGTTACAAAAAAAAAAAATAGGAAATGTGTTTCTCTTAATTGTAGTTGCAACAAAGCATAGAATAACGATAATCATAAAGATCCCTTACCTCAAACCTCAAAAAGAGTTGGCATTTTCGTTCATTCGTTCTGAAACATTTGCAATATTTACGAAGCGGGTGAAGGGGAAATATACCAGAATCAGTTTTTTTTGAATTTTCTAAATATTTAACTTGACTTTGGACAAAACATCTGCCACATCTATAGAGTCTTCATAAACAAAATTCATTTGTCCTTTGAAACTTATGCGATTGTCAATCATTTTTCCCAGCAGTAGTTGATAAATTTCGACGAGTTTATGCCGCTTCTATATACTCAAACGCTTGCACATATGGTAAATAAGCTTATTGCGTAAATTTTGTATTAAAAACTATCAGCGTGTCCTGGGGTCCCTGTCTGAAAGTATTTATAGAGCGGTATGCTTGGCGTTCATGTCATGAAGGATTTAAATTCCGTAATGCCTGCAAAGCCGTTACAGAACAATTGCAGCGATTATACCAAGGCAAGTCGCCGTAGTTTAGTAGGTAGTGTGTTGGCTTATTAGACGTGAGGCCACGGTTCAAACCCCAGGTCAGATATCTCCAACAAAACAAAATATTCAAAAATATTTCTTCGGCAACTTCTTCTCAGCATATTTCTGACAAAAACTCTGAGAGCAAAATAAAATTGCCGTGCAAAGTTTCTCAGATAATCGGTCGTTCGGGATCGTCTTTAAACTGTCGGTCCCGCCATCCATGTATAAAATTAACACACGCAACATCAGTGGTGCGTAGGGATGCAAACGATACATCGATGTTATCGAAACATCGATGTTTTACACATAAATTTCGATGTATAACCTCGATGTTCTTATGGACGATACATCGGCGATACATCGGCGTTCAATAATGATACATCGACTTATGCTGATGTGCTGTAAACCCATAAAAATATGAAACAAAAATCATCCTCTACTATAGACACCACTAGCGAAACGGAAGTACAAATGTACCTATCATCCCCGGTAACACCAATAAAAAGCGACGCAATCGTTATTTGGGAGGACATAAAATCTTTATTACCAAAACTTTCGCGAATTGCACTTCAATATCTCCCAATTGTTGCTACTTCTGTGCCAAGCGAGCGCTTGTTTTCGGAAGCTGGTGCAACAATAACACAAGAAAGAAATAGACTTTTCGGATCTAGGCTTTCAAAGATACTTTTTCTTAACTCTATCTCAAAATTACTCAATCTCAATTAAAAATTATAAATTAATTAATTATTTGTTCAACTAATTAATCACCCTTATTCTGGTTGTCGTCGTCGACGTCGTCTTGCGTCGACAGTTTAAAATTGGTATTCTGTTTGTCGTTATTGACAGTTATAGATGACTGTCGGACACACATTTGGTATTCTGTGAGTCAATACGCCGTCGATATTCTGTTGTGTCGACTCTGATTTTGTCGACTCTGATTTTATCGACATCATTTTTGGTAACGACGGCGACGACGACGACGACAACCAGAATAAGGGTGAATAACTGTGGAAATATATGTACATACACAATTTGTTTTTTAGCCTAAGGTGCTGTTTTGTTTTACTTTTCATGATAAATGAAATGAATTATTAAATAATTTTTGTCAAAAAACTTAGTTATTCCTTGAAATAATATTTTTTTTTAGTATTTATTTATATGAAAATAAAACATCGAAAAACATCGGTGTATCGTTGTTTTATCACCGATGTTCTTTAACATCGATGTTTTTTTTCGATACATCAATGTGGCCAACATCGATGATTTTCTTAACGATGTTGCATTGATGTGATGCGAGAAGTTAGGTCGTAATCCTGACGAAAGGGTTGTAATGACCAATTATGTATGTATGTAATATATGCGACCCTCAATTATTTTGCCCAGCGCTAGTTAGTGAATTTCGACGAGTTTATGCCGCTTCTATTTACTCAAACGCTTGCACTTATGTTGAGTTAGCTGATTGAGCAAATTTTGAACTAGAAAGTGCCATCGAGTCCTGATTACCGTATTCACAAGCCGTGCGTGTGGTCCGCAAAGTCTAAAAGTAATTGCAGAGCAGTCAACTTGGCGTTAATAAATTGTAAAAGGCGTTTGACACTCAGAACCTCTCAAACATATAAAACGTATTGAAATCCGAAGGCCTATCTTCATACAAATGATAAAAACTTTTGGAGTATTCTTTGTTTTTGAACTGCATTCTAAACATTGTAAATTGTAAATCCATTTCTGACAAAACTGATATTATTTTGCGGCTCCAAAGCAAGTTTTAAGACCTTGACTACGTGGATGACATTTGCTCCTTCTCCCATGCAGTCACGGGAAAACAGATTATGAAGTCGCCGTAGTCTAGTAGGTAGTGTATTCACTTATTAGCGTTGAGCCCGTGCTTGAAACCCCAGCTCAGACATCTCGAACAAAATGAAAATATGAAAAAATATTTCTTCGGCGACTTCCTCTCAGCAGTCTTCTGGCACAAACTCTGAGAAGTAAACATATTTGCCATGAGAAGTTTCTCAAAACTCTGTCGTTCGAAGTCGATATTAAACTGTAGATGCTGCCATTCATGGATAAAATTGACACACACAATATGGGTGCTGTGAGAAGCTATGTTGTAATACTGACTAAAATATTGTTAAGTTAAGTAAGTAGGACATTGGGTATAAAAACAAATAAAGCACAATTGGTTTGTGTCTCTATAAGGACAAACGATTAATGAAGTTGGCTGCAGGTGCTATCTGGGAAATGCATTAGATAAGCATGGAGATCTAAAGCAGATATCCTCACGCGTTTGAATGGCACCCGTATAGAATTCGGTACATTGAATTCAATGTGGAAGTTACAATTCATATCATCACGAAACAAAATCTAAATACACAACACGTAATACTGTACTTATGCATACGGTGACCATTATTTCCATGTAAAAAAAAGCGGACAAATATTGAAATTGAAAACATTGAAAATTTAAAAACAAAAAAAATTAATTTATTAAATGTAATTAATATTTTATATAAAGATTTTTAAAATACAGACATAAATAGGTACAAATAATATACACATGCATACATACATACATATGAATGTGTATAAATTTACATCTGATATTTCTCTAAAAAATTTATTTTTTTAAGTATTGGGCCTGTGAGATAAAAATGTTTTATATTCCGAACAGTCCATTTTAAAATTGCATTTTATGGTCAAAAGAGATTCTAAAGTTTCTAGTCTCATTTGGGATTTTCGGAAAACCAAATATTTTTATATATGGAAAAAACTATTTCTGTTGGTGCGGTGGACGCTGGCAAAGCAGATGAGAAATCTAGTAATTTCAGGATATTTTTATAAGGAATATTTTTCGCTTCGAAAAATTTAAAAATTTCAACCCACTTTTTATCGGGGTTTAATGCTGATTGTTTCCACATTTCTATTTGTTCAGCATTTGAATAATTTTTTACATAAGTGAATTCATCACAAATTTCGTTAATATTTATATTTAAATCATTTCTAATTTCTGTTACCTTTATTAACGACTTTTTAACTAAATTCCATCCACAACATAGACAAAATATAGAGTTTCCAACTCAATTTCATGTGTAATTCCAGCTAATATAAACATTTTTACCGAATTAGTGAAAAAAGTGGACAAAAGCGGACATTTTGGAAAATAAATACTTTTTAGAAGTTACGTGTGGTAAAATAGTGGACAAATAGCGGACGCAAAAATAATAGTGGACAGGAGGCCAAAATAGCGGACTGTCCACTATAATAGTGGACGGATGGTCACCGTACTTATGCAGTATGTGAAATGTAAACTTTTTTGTAAACAAAAGTAAAGTAAAAGTGTAGTATTTCAATGTGTCTGCTTTAGTCTAGTCTGTAGTTTTTTAATTACTGGACGTGAACTCGTTTTCTGGCAATAGTTCTGCAAGTAAATTAAATCGCTGCTCATGGATAAAATGAACTCACGTACAACAGGCTTGGTGTGATAAGCTAGGTTGTAATCCTGGCTAAAGAATTGGAATTGCAAACAAAGTAATTAAGTATGCGAGTATGCTAATTGTTAGTAATTTTGTAGCTTAAATAAACATCCTTACAAGCTTCTTTTCCCCGATTTTGTTAATTCTGGCCGCTTTCTTACAATTGAATGGAATTGAGCATTTCTTTCCCTAATCTTTCCAAGATCGAAATTTATCGAAATTCAAAATCGTCTCGTTCTTTATATGGACCCACAGATTTTGATATCTTAAGTTGGCCCCAAAAGCAGAATACAAACTTCCTGCATTCCATGTTTCATTTCTGCTTGAGTTTTATTAAATCCTGTTCACCATCACCAGATGCACTCCATTCCAATCATTTCCATTTTATTATCAATCATTGTAGAGAAATTATCAACAAAAATTAATAAAATTTTGTGTTCAATTTTAATTAAAGCCGTTCGCAGACAACAAACAGGATTTTTTACTTCGCAATTAACGTCGCATTTTAATTAATTTCTGCAAATTATTTTATTTTATTTTATTTGTAAAACTCATAATAAAAAACAAAAACAAAAACAAGAAATATGAAAAACATTTTCATTAAATTGAGAACAATGATGATGGCAAGATGATGAAAATTTAAACACGATTTTAATTACGACATCTGTGTGTCCACTTTCAAATTGTCGTCTGTCATTGATGCGAGTTTTAATGGTCAGAGCGCGCTATTGAGCCATGAAGGATGAATACGATTTAAAATGATGCGATGTGTTAAACACATCTATTTATACGAGTTAATAAATATATTTTTTTTTTATTCATTTATTTATTTGGCCTGTAATTGCTATTTATTAACTAACGGGACATTCATTAAACGCTTCATATTATTAAATTTGAATAAAACAAAGTGTGTGTTGGAGATATCATTGAAATTTTTTACTCGTTTAAAAGACCTATTGATGATATTATGTGTGGAATATAACATCGTTTAATGAAGTTTAGTCAGTCTTGTGTGAAGACGCGGTGTGTTTGAAGAGAATTACAAAGATCTTTCGAACAATTGTCTACTAATTGTTATTGTTTATGTAAAGGGTATAAACAGAGGAATAACAAAAAAGGCAAATGTTGTCATTTACATCAAGTTGTGAACAGTGGCACACAGAATTGTGCGAATAACAAAGAATCTTAATGAAAAGTAAATACAAACTTATTTTTATTTTATTTGCAATCTATGAGCTCATATTTTAAACGTTTTTAAAAGGTAAAAACGTAACAATTGGCGCACAAAAAAGGATCAATTTTATGGACGGCATGGGCTGCAAGTTTTGAGAACCCGTGTGCTTTGTGGCGTATACACCTGCGACCTAAGGAAACCCCACAAGAAACACGCTAACTGAGCCAAATCACACGATATTGATGGCCAGTCCACATGAGATGACCATGCCCTCAATTTGATCGTGCAAAATATTCGATGTGGTAACAGCTGTGTGGCACCACCACATGTCGTTGGTCCACAGATCATTCAATTCAGGCCAAAAGCAGTTGGTAATCATCGTTCTATAGTGCTCGTCGTTGACAATGATGTCCTTGCCAACGTTGTCCTTAAAGAAATATGAACCCATGACGTCATCAGCCAGAAATCTACATCAAACAGTAATTTTTTCGAGATTCAATGGACTCTCTTGGATCTGTTGTGTATTAATATCGTCTCAAATTCCAAAATTTTGCTTCTTCACGTACCTATTCATCCAGAAAAGAGCTCCGGCACTGAAGATGACTTTTCGATGAAAATTAGGGTCGTTCAACGACTGCTCCAGATGCCATTTATCGAACACACATCGTTGTCAATGGTTGTTCATAGTGGTTAGGCAAAGCAGACTCAATAAAAGACAAGTAATTTGACAGAAAAAACAACAACTAGTTGGCTGTTATCACCTATTAAAGTCCGGATGTCCCTGTAGAAAGACCCTATAGAAAAAAAGTTGAAATAAAATAAATGAAAAATCAATTTTTGATTTAATTTCTCTGCTCATTCGCTCATTATACACTTCTTTAGTTTGTTTTGTACGCTCGTATACGTATTGTAAAATCATGATAATGAAAGCAAGTACATATTTACAACAGCTCATGCCCATATACATACATACATACATACTGTACAGACATACATACATACATTTACAGAACTAAGTGCTTACCTATAATGCTTACACTGTAATATTGTCGTACGTATGTATGTATATTAAATAAGTGAACTATAACTGTTCATTTGCTAATTATCCATCAGAGAATTAAAGTGAATAAAGGAACAACAAAAAAAGCGAAATGAATGAATGGAATAAAATGGTTGAGAAATGGAATGAAAATGAAAATGAAAAACAAAAACAAAAACAAAAAAACTGTGAAAATGGGTAAAACGTGTAAACATCAAAATATAATTACCCGACATGTTTGTCCTCTGAAAATTGCTTCGAATGTGTTCAATTGTCGTGTAAATTATACGTTTTTATGTATGTGAACATTGTACACATTGAATGGATATACATGCACACACACACACACACACACACAGATATACAGGTATACTCAGGTATTTATAGTCGTGTTTAAGCAATTATACTATGGCATAGACAGAGGCAAATGCGTGTTTGTTTGTAATTTCAACCCAAAAACCTAAAAGTTATTCGTTGACCATCGAACCCAACCAACCAACCAACCATACAACCGAACCAATAAACAAGTAAACAAAAACTTGGCTATAATATCGCCACTAGTCAGTCAATTTGACCATTCCATCCATCCATCCATCCAGCCAACCAACCAACCAGCCATCCATTAGCCGGTGATGGTAATGGGGGAGGTATACCCATATAATGATGAACTATAAAATTGCTTGCTTTCATTTCATTTTAATAATATTAAAAAATATTTTATCTCACACACACTGTTCTAAGTAGTACAATTGAAAATTAAACAAACAGAAAAAAAAAATCACGCAGTATTAAAACAATTGACATTTCATGCGACATAAACTCGATATGTTCAAATAATGAACAATCGAACCTGTGTGCAATCAATCTTAGGATAAGTAGACATAATTTTGAAGGTTTTGAGACGTCGTTATTAGCCAGCATATTCAAGTAAACTAAACTATGTATAATTGAATCCGTAAAAGAATTTAAATGCTGCGTTATTGAAGAAAAAAAAGATTTAAATCTAATGGTTCTGATTGCTAAAATCTATGGGTAATCGGAAACACTTTAGAAGCTTGCTAGACTATCAAATTAAACATGGCATTGTACGTCATTCATAAATGCCTAAAGTTAGTAGATCGAAAAGGATGGCGTATAATTCTAATTGCATTCTTCTGACAGTACTCTGACCCGAGCCGAACTAGTTACAATTCATTGCTATAAAGTCTTCCTCCAGCTATGGACCTTATGTCAAACTAACTAAACTATCAGTCTGAAACTGAGTTGATAACAGTAAGACTTAATGGAGTCAATCCTGGCCTAAACTCGACTAAGGACATGCACCTAGTCTTGGAAGACATGGACATATCCAGATCGAATATATGTATAGTTCCTTATAACTTTCTGAATGGAACATTTAATGATTAGAATTTTATGTAGGAACATCTGTTCTAAAGAACCAGAGATTACCAGTGTGATACATGATGTTTTTGGGTCGATGATAGAGTAAGCTGTGGTATATTTATTAAGGGTTCAAGAAGAAGACCGATTCATCTTCAGTCCATAAATTGCACGGCTATTCACAGCATAATAGGGTCACCGACCTTTTGATAGGCACCAGACATCCTTTACTAAGCTCTCTAATAAGGATTGCTGCAGTAGCAAAAGTTGTTTTGGACTCGGACTTGTTTCTCCTAGGGTATATTTCATAACCGGGGTGAATATTGACTGCGGAATCAAGTAGCTGTAGTCTAGTAGGTAGTGTCTTGACTTATTAGACGTGGGGTCAGACATCTCAAAACGAAATACGAAAATATATTTTTTTGATGATATCCTGCAAAAATTTGGAGAATAAATAAAATTACAATAAATAGTTACACAAAAATTTGTCCTTCAGAGTCGACTCTAAACTGTAAGTCCCGCCATTCATATATAAAGTTAACACACGTAGCATAAGTGGTGTGAGGTCTTAATCCTTACTCAAGGGTTGTAATAACCAAGTAAATTTTTTTTTGTCTTGGGCCGGAGGTGGGAATATTTGAAAGACACTTTGTTCCAACAAAAAGGGTGTACAATTCACCATCGCTGGTGCATACGCACTAAGCCCAACATATATCTTTTAACCACTCGCCCCCCGCGGGACTGCCGTAATTACTTCACGGAAAGCTAGTTTGCTTTAAAGCTTTCTCACATTAAATTAAATTTCGCCTTCTTACCTCCAACCTTCGGAGTTCCAGCATAACTTCAAACGTTCTCTGACTGTATTGGCTCCATAGAACTTCAGAATTCAACATTTCCCCCACAATCCAGTTTGGCCCAAAACTCTTGACTTGGGAAAGCCATCTAAATCTGAGGCAAAATATTAGAATATGCTCTGCATGTTCCTCCTTATACATATACACAGTTTGGGCATATATGGGTGGTATCATGTCCAAATCTGTGCAGGTATTTCCTGAAGCATCCATGACCAGTTGAGAACTGGGTCACGTAGAAGTTGAGCACGCAATGTTCGTTCTACATCCAAGGGGTTATATTAGGGACAAGGCGAAATGTCCATCTTCCTTTTAAACTATTCTCCCACCGTGACTGCTATTTGTGCATGGAGGCCCTTCCTTTCCTCTGCTGTTATAGGTGCTGTTTGTCCTT
The DNA here is from genome assembly GCA_927399465.1 of Sarcophaga caerulescens. Taxonomy (NCBI): domain Eukaryota; kingdom Metazoa; phylum Arthropoda; class Insecta; order Diptera; family Sarcophagidae; genus Sarcophaga; species Sarcophaga caerulescens. Next base: position 83,042,329 of record OV656867.1, on the reverse strand, counting down.
GGTACTCGAGACGGCTAAATCTAGTCCGCCAATATTTCTATCGTTATTGTTTTCGCCAATACTAGTACCGCTTCATCAGACACTGTCCTGAAACCACTTGTCTGTCTAATCCCGCTTAGACGATACACCGAAGACAGTTTCCTCCTCTTCGTCCCCACGGAGAGTGCTTCCGAGCATATTGGGCAAGCATATAACATTATCGATGTTATAACCCTCGATATTATTCTCCTCTTAAATGGATTTGGTCCTCCCATATTTGGCATCATTCTCGTAAGTGCTACCTTAATTACAATTAGTTCGTCTGTAGTCCTAGTCTAGTAGGCAGTACGTTGGATTATGGATTTACAAATACCACAAACCTACTTTCTATGCAAGAAACTGTTTAAAAGTGTATTCGACCAACGTTACATTTTCTTTGTGCTCAAAATGGCATACAGACTATATGCAAATGGTAGTCCAGAGGGTGCTCTTTCCAACCGTGATTGTTTTTGATAGCTGAAATAATTTTGTGAGTCGAGATTTTAAATTTAAAAAAAAATCGATTTTTAGCCAAAAATTATAGGAAAATTCTCTCGAAGACCAGTGGCATACAAGATACAGGAACATACAAGATATAGGACACCATACAGACTATATGCAAATGGTAATCTAGAGGGTGCTCTTCCAATCGTGGTTGTTTTTGATAGCTGAAATAATTTTGTGAGTCGAGATTTTGAATTAAAAAAAAAAATCGATTTTTGGCCAAAAATTATAGGAAAATTCTCTTGAAGATCAGTGGCCATTTGTGAACATATAAGAAATAGTACACTATACAGATTATATGCAAATGGTAGTCCAGAGGGTGCTCTTCGTTATAAAATTGAAAAATACCTGTTTTGCTGCTTTGATATGACAATTGCATAAACAAATGTGGTAAACTCTTAAGTAAATTATAAATAGGCTCACCTACACTTACGTTTTATATTGTATGTGTATGCAGTATGCATGTGAGTATTTTCACACACAAACACTGTTAAACATTTCTGTTCCTTCTACCTGTGGCTACCTTTTTTACACACTTATTTCTGATTGCTCGTTTGGTCATTTTGAATTTTTTTATCATTATTTTACATCAATGCAGTTGCAGTTAAAACAGCAACAACAATAACATCATACAACAACAACAATAACAAGCGTTAATTAATGTCATTTTAAGTTTTTCATTCTCATTTTCATTTTCATTATCATTATCATTATAATTTTCTTTTTTTTTTTGTTGTTGTAAACTTTTAACTACAATTATAAAGGAAAATATTTTATTAATGCAACGCAATATAAAAATTTGTTATTAAATGTTAAAATTACAACAAAACCAACAACTAATATGCAGCATTAACATATTTTTCATGTTTGATTTTTATTTTTAATTTGAATTTTCATTTTTTTTTGCTCCTTGTTTTTCATTCATTCAAGTAATTTGATTTTAATGATTGTCCTTTTTGTTGCTGTTGTTGTTGTTAATATTACTAGTGGGTTGGTTTTGTTTTAGCCGTTGTTAATAACTTTTAGCCAATTTTGTGATTTTATCGGAATAAAACATTTTAGTTCATGAAAGTCGTTATCAGTTCAGCATTTTTTAACTTAAAATTATTTCAAGAACACACAAATACACTGCGGTTTAATTATTTATTTAACAGAATTCAAAGATCTATTTCATACTAATAAAATACTAAATTTATGTTATAACACCAGATTTTTTAAAAGATTGGGGTTTGAAAATTAAAAAAAATACAGAGGAAATTGCAAAAGTGAATGGAATTTTTATTTATGGGCAGAAATTTGGGACTTGTCATGGGACATATAAGTATTATGCCGGCTAAGCAGTCCACGCGAAAACAGCACTACTTGGCATAATATCGGGTCCGCCATCTAACGTTTTTTTTTTCAACTAGTGCTTATTTCGTGAATGGTAACACTTAGCTCATGTCTGATTTGAAAGATAATTAGTTTTATCCTTCCGCTGAACGAATATGGTTGTGTATACGCTTGAACAACGCTGGGAAATATTGCGACATTACTTTGAAAATCATGGTAATGTTGCAGAATGTGTGCGAAAATTGCGTACGGATTTTGGAAGAAGAGAAGCACCATCAGCTCCGTATGTTCGTTATCTTGTGAAAAAAGTGAAAGAAACTGGCATCCTCATCGATAAACCAAAGCGTGAAAAGCCAAAAACAGTGCATACACCCGAGAATATTGCTGCTATGGCAGAAAGTGTGCGTGAAGCGCCATCAACATCAATTCACCGTCGTTCTCAACAATTGAACATTGGTATGGCGCCATACAAAGTCCAATTGGTTCAGGAGTTGAAGCCAATTGACCATCCAATGCGTTTTCGCTTCGCTAAGTGGGCCTGCGATCGACTTACAGAAGATGCCGATTTTGGCAAAAAAAATCATCTTTTCAGATGACGCTCATTTTGATCTTGGCGGGTATGTAAACAAGCAAAATTGTCGCATTTGGGGCACAGAAAACCCACACGCATACATTGAAAAGCCGACGCACCCAAAACGAGTCACTGTTTGGTGCGGATTTTGGTCCAGAGGCATAATTGGGCTCTTTTTCTTCGAAAATGAGCAAGGAGTGGCCGTAACAGTCAATGGCGATCGTTATCGGGCCATGTTGAACGAATTTTTGTTCACAAAAATTGAAGAGGAGGATATTGTCAACATTTGGTTTCAACAGGACGGCGCTACGTGCCACACAGCCGAAGCTACACTCGATGTTTTGCGCCCTGTTTTTGAAGATCGCATTATCAGCCGCAGAGCTGATGTCGTTTGGCCACCTCGGAGCTGCGATTTGACACCGTTGGACTATTATTTGTGGGGTGCCGTCAAAGATAAGTGTTACGCCGACAAGCCAGAGACAATTGATGGTTAAAAATTGGACCGATCGTGTAGGCTACTTCATGGCCAGCCGAGGCAGCCATTTGAATGAAATTATTTTCCATTATTAACAGGAAGGATTGTACTTTCAAATAAAAAAAGAAATTTTAGAAAATTTTCAGTAGTTTTTTTTAAAGCATTTTCAAATAAAAAAAAGTTATTTGGCAGACCTTTTATGTACAGCATTTTGGCTTATCATTCATTGTAGCTGCCATTTGTCCCTGTGTTCAAGCGACTTCATGTATCCTACAAATTCCAACTATTAGTACATAATCTTGACACTACTAAGTACAAAATTTAATTGCTTTCTTTTTTCTGTTTAATTACTGATAGGAATCAGAATTAATCATTGAAACAGATTATAGGCCATAACGCAGAATTACATTAAAAGTCCAGCAGACATACAGCATTACTTTTCTGAATGATAATCCAGGCTTTGTCCCCAGCTGCGTAACTACAACTTGCTCTATTCATGATTTTTTCGCGCATTATTATCGTATGTAGTCTACTTTTCACACAATCAGGTACACATAATCAGGTTTTTCCTCCGGCGATGCATTAAGTTTAATCTGAATATGCAATGCCCAGTCAAAAGACAGGTTATCAACCTGAGGTTATTTCTTGATAGTCTTATGTATGACTCAAATCACTTCTCATTGTAATTTCTCAACGAATGTCTTGATTGCTTCAAATCTACTTGGTTTAAGAAAAGTATTCTGATCTCATCAATAGCATGGCAGCCTTCTTCATCGCAAACTTGTTCATTGTCGAGAATTTGCACATTGTCGAGAATTTACTCAGCAGAGAGTTAACTTGTGTTGCCAACATAGCTCTTTCGGCTTCTAACTTTGATTTAACTTTATAAGAGCAGAGTGTGTTTGAATGACGGTCTCACTGTCAAATAGTATATGTATGTACCTGTGTCCGGCCTTTTGAATGTATCTGTATTTGATGGTAAATGCCTAGTCCCCTAGCAATATCTTGGCTGGTAAGGTACCGTTCTTTCCCAATTTTTTTCCATGATTTCAGTGCCCTTTTTAGCCTTTTTCACCACTAAAATCAAAATTATCAAATCGTAAACAAGTGAATCGTTTGGCTGCTGTTTCTCTATTTAAAACATTGTCTTACAAATTTTACCAGGAATCTTCATACATTCATACCTCTCACACCACTTATGTTGTGTGTGTTAGTATTATCCATTAGTGGCGGGACCTACAGTTTAAATTCGACTCCAAACGGCATATTTTTGAGAAACTTTTCATGGCAATTTTATTTACTCTCAGAGTTTTTGCCAGAAATCTGCTGCGACTGTCAGATGGTATTAATATTTCCTGCTTTTTGTGTGTATCTGTATTAAATTTATTTGAAATGCTTAGTTCCCTAGCAATGTACATATGTATATGCTGCTTATGTGCTGTCTTCCTAAATTGTTTTGTAGGATTTTTAAGTGATTGATCAGCCAGCGTGTGGTGGTGCCTCTTTCACCATTAAAATCAAGATTATCAGATCGACAACGGGCCAATCGCAACTGTTTTTTTAGTTACAACACCGTCTTACAAATTTTATCAGGAGTCAACAATACATTCTATACAAAGAAAACAAAAATGTGGCGATAAAGTTTCGATTTTTTATTAATTCGTAATCGTAGACAACTTTTCACTCAATAATGTGAGTTGAATACTGTGTTCTAATAAAATGAAGCCTAAAGTGTCAACTTTCAAACAAGCTATAGTACTATCTCAAGCCACTAATATTACCAGATATATTACGTTTTACGAACATCTACTTGATATTGTATTTTGTGTGCTTTTCCTGCCATACTTACAAATTTACTTTTGCAATTTCTGTCACATATGCACACCCATTGTAATTGAAACAAGATTTGATTTTGTTAAATACGTTTTCAAATGATTTTTATTGATTTATTAATTAAATTAAATTAGATTACGTTATTAAATGTTACTTATTAAGATATTAAATTTATTTTAATTTTTCTTTCTTAATTTTCTAACATTTTTTATCGTTTTTATAATTAAATTTGAATTAAATAATCCAAATGGTACAAGTATGATACCACATGCTTGTAACATATGATACACATACTGTGTGCATATATTTATTTATTTATACATTCCAATATTATTGTTATTAAATTAATTCATTTATAAACTATTTTGCACATGTGTCTTACAGTTACATATTTTACTTACTTACTTACTGACTTACATACATAATTTAAAGTGATAAAATTACAAAAAAAAGAGACCTACAGTGGGCATCAAAAGAAACTGTACATTAAAAAAATATACATTAATAAATTACCGTTATTTTTATTTTAAAATTGTTTCATTGTCAGTTTTTAAAATTGAAACAAAAAAAATTTTCCAAAAATTTCGAAATATTGTCAAATTTTTTTAGGGTACTCTCCTTAATTGGAAAAAGTTTAATTAGTGCCCAGTTTCTTTTGACGCTCACTGTAAATTTCATATGAAATTTATTATTTTTATTGCTTGACTCTGTACAAATCGTAGTTACAATTGAAAAACTCATTAAAACTTGTATTGAAAGGAAGAAAAAAATTAAAGAAAATAATTAAAGAAAATATTTAACAAATTAGGAATTTATCACAGTAATAAATTTTACTTAATTCTAATTCTATATGCTCTTGTTTTCTATTTTAATTATTATTTGACAAAATCATTTAATTTATAATCAAGCGAAATTGACATTTTGAATTACAATTTTTAAACGAAATTTCCAATAAGAAGTACCAACTAAATAGGACTTAAGGACAACTTAATAACGACTTAGAGTTGAAAGAAAAGAATATTTGCACTTAAACCCTCATTACAAAATTAACTACAAAAAGTAGGAGAAATTTTAAAGACTTCTGGAAATAAAAAGAAATAAAAAAAAATCATTTGAAATGTTAAACCTACTGTAATATACAGTGAACGTCAAAGGAAACTGTACATTAAAAAATATATATTGTTACGAAAATGAAGAATCTGATGTTTTGCTTTTACATCACTTAACATTAAAATGGTAAACAAGTAAATAAAAATACAACAACAAACGCCAGCATAAAAAAATGGGTAACAAGTAGACAAAAGTACAACAACATTACAACCCTTCTGTCAGGATTACGACCTAGTTTCTCACACCACTCATGTCGTGTGCGTTAATTTTATACATGAGCGGCGGGACCTACAGTTTAAAGTCGATTCCGAACGATAGATTTTTGAGAAACTTTTCATGACAGTTTAATTTACTCTCAGAGTTTTTGCCAGAAATCTGCTAAGAGGAAGTCGCCGAAGTAATATTTTTTAATATTTTCGTTTTGATGTCTGACCTGGGGTTTGAACCCGGGCCTTACGTCTAATAAGCCAACACAATACCTACTAGACTACGACGACTTCAACATTACCAGCATAAAAAATGGTAAATAAGTAAACAAAAATACAACAACAAACACTATAAGAATAAATGTCAACAAAATACGCAAACAACAATAATGAAACAATGATGTTTACATTTATAGATAAACATCTATATATAACAAGGGGCAGCCATGAACATTCGCCTTCAAGAACATTCATCAGACTGTTTACCCTGCCATATAAAAGGCAAGGCATAGTAGGCAACGAATAGTAAAAATTCAGTCAGTCTTGTGTGAAGACGCGGTGCGTTTGAAGAGAGTATTCGTGGTTTGAAGATCTCCGTTAAAAAGATCTATCGTATAATTGCTTAGTGATTGTTATTGTTTATGCAAAGTTTGTAAACAGAGGAATAACCAAGAAGAGCAATTGTTGTTTACATCAAATTGTGAACAGTGTCGCACCGAATTGTGCGAATAACAAAGAATTTTTATTAAAACTAAACACAAATTTATTTTTATTTTATTTGCAATTTACGAGCTCATATTTTAAAGGTTTTTAAAAAGTAAAACCGTAACAATACACACTTTATAATTACCGTTATGTTTATTTTAAACTTGTTTCATTGCCAGCTTTTAAAATAGAAAGAAAAAAATTTTAAAAAAATATTCGAAATATTGTAAAATTTTTCCGGGCACTGTCCTTAAGTGGTAAAAGTTGAATTTGGTGATTGTTAGAATTTTGTGCTTAGTGTACAGTTTCTTTTGACGCTTACTGTATGTAAGTATGTTTGGTTACGAGTAGAATACCCTAGTATTCTTAAGAAATACTAACCTTTTCCAAAAAGTCCTCCCCGTATTTTATTTTAAATATTTTGGCTGGCCTTAGAAGATCTTTAGTTTTTAAACTGGTGGCACAAAACCCGCAGCAGACAATTGTTGGCTACAAATAAATAAAAACAGAAGAAAATTTATGGTGATGAGAGGAAACTTTCTTATCATGAATGAAATGCTTCTTTAGAATTCAAGGAGGAACAGGTTTCGATAACAAACTTACCTTTTAAATATCGATTTATACGATTGCTCTTGATCGTTTGAGGAACCAGAACTGCAACTGCTGCCACTGGAGTTTTCATCACGCGGTGAATAATCGTAGGAGCGTGAGTAGGCCAAGTTATAGGGATTATTTGAGTGGCTAGTGCTGCTGCTGATGATGTTGTTGTTGTTGTGGTTGATGTTGTGGCAGGTAGCGGTCATATGGGCTTGCGTAGCGGTAAGCAAGAGATTCGTGGCCAATTGAACGTTCGGTACTTTCATATTCGGTGGAGTTTGGGGTGGAGTATCGGGTTGGGCTTCGGGAAACCCCATCCCCCGTTGTAGCGTCGATGGGTGTGGATGTTGCTGATGGTGCAACGATTGCGGATGATGCTGCAACTGCTGCTGCGGCTGCTGCTGCTGCGGATGGGTTGTATGCTGAGAGTTTGGTGCTATGGTTGTTGAGGCCGCTATAGTAGGCGGAGTGTTGGGCGTATGTTGCTGGGAACTGTTGCTGTTGTGATGATTGTTGTGACTGTTGTTGTTGCTGTTGTTGGTGGAATTGATGCTGCTGTTGTTGTAGGCTGTGATACTGTTGGTAGCCATAGCTCCTAGAAAATTCTCGTAGGCTGTAGAGGGCCCCCGTGTATAGGGATTTATGTTGTAATTTCCACTCATCATATTGCTGCTGTTGTTGCTGCTGCTGTTGCTGCTGCTGTTGGTGTTGTTGTTGTTGTTGTTGGTAGAGGAGAGATTTTGTGTGCTGCCCGGCAATAAACTGCTCATCTGCTGTAGCTGTTGCATGGGATGCTGCTGCTGCAGTTGCTGCCTCTGCTGTTGCTGGGCCATGAAAGCTGCCGAGTGTGGTGGTGGTGTTTTGCTGGCGACTGTGTCGGCTAAACTCCAGATTTTCGGCTTGCTGGCTGGAATTGGTACGCCACAGTCCCGGCTCATGGGGTTTTTTGACTCGTTACTATCATGTTTACTACCCACTAAACTTTCGGCGGCCGCATGTGCATAACCCGATGAAAACATTGACTGCTGATGCTGATAATAAGCCGGATGCTGATGATGATACGGATGATAGCCATGCGGATGACTAGAGCCATGATATCCAGAGCCAGGAAAATTTAAACTCATTCTTAGATCCCCTGGATGATTGGGATTCTTGAGATGATTGTCATCTTCGTCGGATTTGTCGAGATCTATAAGCCACAAAACAAAAAAATTGATTTTGTTACGTATACTTCTTATTATATTTGATAGAAAAAATAATTTTTAAGATTATTTTACCCACCTTTTCGTCCTGGTAAACTTATTTGAGGATTTCCGGCATGCAGCAGTGCTGCCTTGCCATCGTCCAGATCTTTGTCATCCTTATCGTCATCGGAATTCATGCCATCATCATCATCATCGGTGCGATTCTTTGGTTCCCAAGTCATTTTATTTTCCTTTTTCAAACGCCTTCGTGCGTTGGCGAACCACGTCGACACTTGTGTTAACGTCATTTTGGTTATAATGGCCAACATAATCTTTTCCCCTTTGGTGGGATAGGGATTCTTCTTGTGCTCATTCAGCCAGGCTTTCAAAGTGGCTGTGGACTCTCGTGTAGCATTTTTGCGGCGGGCAGCCAAATCGTAAGATGCACCATAACTTTAAAGAAAAAAAGAAGAAAACATTGTTGAAAGGAAATTAAAGATTAAGAAAGGAAAGTTTAAATAAAAAACAAAAACAGTTTTAAAGCGAAAACATCATCTCTTTAAATTCCAAGTTTATCTGCTCCATGCTACCATGGAGCATTTCAGAGCATCTAGCTTAAAACAGAGAGAGAGAGAAATTAAAAAAAAAAAAAAATCTGTCGGTTTTGTAGAATTTTTTTGCTGTTGCTGCTGTTTTTGTGGTATTTTTTTCATTTAATCTTTATCTAGAGATTTTTATAGCCGTTATACGCTATTGCTTGTGTCCAGCGTATCTGGAGTACCACAGTATGTGCACTGAATTTAACATTCTTTTTAAAAAAGATGTTATTTGCTGTTGCTGTTGCTGTTCATTTATTTCGCTCTGTTTTTTTGTTTTTTGTGCTTGTTTTTATTACGTTCTTTTCGCCACGTATTGTTTTTTATGGCTTATAATGTGCTAACGGTATCAGTAAAGCGTTAGCAAGGACGTTGGCCATCGTTGTGTGTTATTTTATTATGCATTTTGGGTTTTTTTTTTTCATAACGTTTTTCAAGCTACTAGTGATTTAATTTTCTTTTTTTCTTTTTTTTCCTTTTGGAAATAAAACTGCATTTAAAATTGTTGTGTTGTTCTCAAGACTTTATCTTTATCACGAAAAAAAACGTACTTTGTGGCAAGAATTTTAATTTTTAATACTCGCACTTTAAATGTGCAACACTTTAAAAAAGCTGCTGACTAAAGCTTTAAAAACAATTGAGAAAATAAATTCTTTAATGAAAAAATTTTTTAAATCATAACGTATGAGAAACATTTTAAAAATAATTCAAGCAAAATCATACGCTTAAGTGGACATATTTTTTAAAAAAATTCATAAAATTCGAGGCAATTGATTTCAATTGTATTATTTGGTAAGATTTTATTTCTGTGAAGTTTAAAAATGTGCTTAAAAATGCATTTAAAATATCTGATTATGGATGCATTAAGAGATATGAAAACCACGAGTTGTAATTCTATGCTTAGAAATATCTTTTATCTCTATGATGTAACTCTTTCAATTCTGCAATACCTATACAATTGCATAATTCTCATAATTTTAACTCTCATATTTTAATTTTTTTTATAGAGAAAGGGCTAAGGAATTTCGAAAAAGTTAACAAGAAAAATTTTAAGAAATTTTGTTAAAAATTTGAGAAGGAAAAACAAAGGACTCGTCAACCAATACTATCTGACAGTCAGGCTGTAATTAAAACACCCAATTCCTATGAGTTTGACTCGAGATTAGAATAGAGAGTTTGTTCAGATATGCATAGGAAATATCGTCATCCTCTCAGATCAAGTGGGAATTCGGCGTTGAAGCTTTAGTGGTTTGGATAGTTATATTCAACGAAAGAAGATTAACACACATTCCGCAAGTCAAATTTTTTTTAGGAAATTAAAGAAGAAAATTGAATTGAGCATCAGACTATCGCAAAGTAACCTGATTATAGCAACCATCCATTTGAAATGATTTAAGTCCAGTATGCACGCTATGTGCTTTGAATATATGCGGTATTAACAGATCTCAAAAAGTAACACCTGGACAATAGGAATTCCGAACAGAATTCTGAAGTTTGTAAGGACTACAAGAATTGGGGAAAATATTACATGGATATCCTAGGCGACAATATGTACATTCTATTGTTTACTTTTATTTTGTTAAAAAATCAATTAATGCTTCAAAAGCACCAAAACATTTCATGAAGAACCGATATAACACCGATGCAATTGCGTTTTATTTTTCTTATATCAGTTAGGTTAGGACACATAAAACTTTTATCGCAGGGATCTTCCTGACTCACACGCTATATTTCCAATAACACTTCAATAATTAAATTCATTTCGTCCAATAAACAGGAGACATCTAGCCCAGCTCCCGACTTAGTTTCTTACGTATACATATATCAGAATGTGAACCAATTCACAATAGATTCAAACGATGCCTATGGTATCGAATTAAGGAGTTAAAAGTAGTATTTCACTATTTCAGCCATATAAAATTTCGCCGTTTAATAACATAATAATTTTCTGCCACAAGGCTTCAATTGTATGCAGTACACCTTTGGTCAATAAATAAATCATTCAGTACCTTCCTCCCATTTTCAAGAAACGCAATAAAAACCCTTTTTATGAAAAGGCCACCAAGCAATCAGTCCACTTAAAAGCATGCATCGAACTGTCATATCAAATAGTCATATACAATTTGTTCAATACCAAACGTAGAAATTAATGCAAGACTGGGACTATTTCTAAAATTGCATATTTGAAGACATGAGAGGAATACAATCACAGTGTAAAACGCAATGTGAAAATTGCATAAAAAGCTGACAATTTTAACCTTTATATTAGCTCTGAAAACCATTTGCACTTAGCATTTTTATAAATCCAGCGGTTGGATTTCGTTTAATGCGGTTGCACTTAAAAATTTGCGACATTTAAATTATTTTTTTTTTAATTCATAACTTCAGAACTGGACCAGATGAAAGCAATTTTAGAATTTTTACGAAAAGTTTAATATACCTGAAGTGGTTTATTAAAGCTTCGTTGCACATTCCGAATGTCAAAGAAAAACAATAATTACAACTCTACGTTGTGTGTTTTAATTTTATCAATAAATAGCGGGAACTACAGTTTAAAGTTGATTCCGTACGACAAATTTTTGAGAAATTTTTTCATGACAAATTTCTTGCCGGAACACTGCTAAGACGAAGTCGCCAAAGAAATATTTTTCAAAAAATATTTTGTTTGGCACTTTTGAGCCAGAGGTTTAACGACGGTATCTCGTCTAATAAGCCAACACACTACCTACTAGGGATGCCAATCGGGAAATCCCGGATCCCGAAATCCCGGGATTTTCGAGATTCACAAATTCCGAATCCCGGGATTTTTAAAAACTTGTCCCGAGATTTTTCGGGATTTTTGGAATTGTGAATTCATATGTATTTTGACCCTGCACAAGGTGCTGAAAAAAAATTCTATATCACTCGACTTCGATAATAGCATCTCAGATGAGGAAAACCCTACTTCCATTGCTAAAAAGTTATTTGATGCCATCGAAGAATGCAAAAGCCCTATAAAACGAATTAATAGGGTAACTGATTTAGATACTCAACTCTCCAAAGAAATAGATTTATTTACATCAGGAGGTGGTAGAGGTGAATATTTACAAGCTGCATACAGCTATCTTCCTCTCAGCAGATTTCTGGCAAAAACTCTGAGAGTAAATAAAATTGCCATGAAAAGCTTTTCAAAAATCTAATAAATATAAAATTAACGCACATAACATAAGTGGTGTGAGAAGCTAGGTCGTAATCCTGACTGAAGGGTTGTAATGACCAATTATGTACGTATGTATGTATACAGGTATCTTGGAACTATTTTACCAACAAATGTTGATTGCGAGAAGTGTTTTTCAACGGCAGCGTATGTTGACAACAAAATTCGTTCAAGCCTGTCAGATCACATGTTATATACTTTAATATTTTTTTGGAATACAAATAATTTTCTTAAAACTAATGCATTTGCATATGTATGAATAATTTTTATTTTTGTTAATTTACGATTTTTTGTTTCTTTTTGTCTTCCTTTTTTTATATTATATTTTTAATGACATATAATTCTGATATAATTGAAATATAAATGATTTTGTTAACAAAATATATTTTTTTCATTTTTATTATTAAGAGAAAATCGCGATTTTTCCCGTGACTTTTCGGGATTTTTGGATCCCGAATTATCCCGAAATATCCCGGAATATCCGGGGATTTTTAAAAATCAATCCCGTTTGGCATCCCTACTACCTACTAGACTACAACGACTTCTAGTGCCTTAACTATTCCTATTAAATCACTTGTAGTTATAAATCGATCTAAAGTCTAGTTGCAATGAATGTAAATACGCTTTAAATTAAGATCAAAAAAATCATTTCTTAATCATCTTCTTTATTCGTTTAATTACAATTAAAGAATAATAAAAATCGTACCATGGAGCGTATGATTGATTTGTTGAGATAAACATCATGTTTATTTATAATTCATACGCCGCCTACAACATTTTCAAATTGATTGTTGACAATTATACTCGTGAACATTTTCAAAGAAAACAGAAACCAAATAAGTAAACTCAACATTAATTATCAGCTAAATGAGCTGCCCAAAATCAAGAGCTGCAATCAAGAGCTACCCAAAATCAAATACGCCGCTAAATGTAGCATAAAACTATAAAAAAAATGTTTAAAAGAGTGTTTTGATAGAAAAACAAAAAGAAAAAATTTTTAATAAAAAAAAACATAATAAGACAGCTAGAGGATGAGGCAAGTAAAAGACTCTGTTGCATGTGTGACAAACATTTGTAAGAAATATATCGAAAGAAAAAACATTCATTGAATGAGTGAACGAGTTAATTGTACTGCACACTACGCTGCTGTTATTTTTATTGCTGCTGCTGCTGCTGTTGCAATTTTTATTGCCTGTTATTATAGCTGCGCTTATTACTCTGATTGTTGCTTCTGTGGTACGTACGTATGTATCTCTACTAGAGTGGTTGTTGTTGTTGTTATTATTTTTATTGCAACTCTATAATTTGTTTATCAAGCAGACTAAAACAATAATGACTGCACAATTCATTTTAACCTAAAGTGGGTGGCAATTGTCTAAAATTAAAAAAAAAATCAAGAGAAAAAAACTACACTAACAAAATCCATTTAAACACATAAACATACACATATACAGATGGAGCAAAAAAAAATCAAGATATTAAAATATAATCGTATGTATAAACGTGTATTTGTATAGGAAAAATTGTACTGAAAACTAAAGTTTTAAACTGTATAATCTTGTTAACAAATCAAATGCTTGTTCACACACAACTCGCTACAATGACGGCTAAAATAAAAACCCAACAACACACAACAGAATACAGGCGTCTGTCTATAAGCCAACTGCAAAAATATCAACAAATTAAAAAAAGAAAACCAGAAAACCTAGAAAACCTACTGCCACAACCCAGTACACATAGAGGGGCACAGTCCATGTAATAGCAGGTTTAGTGGTAAACAACAGCAACAGCAACAGCAACAGCAAAAATAAAATCAACAAAACCTTTAGTAAACTAAAGCGAAATAAATTTTTTACAATAAAAACAAAAATTGAATTGAAAATTGTATTGTACCGTATGGTATGTATGTATGCATATCTATAATTATAACAAATTTTACTATAGAAGTGTGCGTGTCTCTATGTTTGTGTATGCTTTTATTTGTGTATGCATGTGTGTATGTGTGTTATTAGTGGTTAGTAATTCGCTGTGTACGGTTTGAAATCGCACTAAAGATACGCATTAGTTTTGTTAACATTATAAATAATTTAATTAAACAACAGCCATGACAAAACCAATACAGACAATTACTTGAACTGTAACAGAACAACACCATTAACAAGTGTGGCTAATTTAGCGGTAATGTTGGGGAAAAAAATTAAAGCTAGAATGGAAAGTTTATGAACTAAATACTAAATGAGCGGGTCAAATATATTTGACAGTTTGTTAAGCGTGATTCCGCTTGCTTTGTATGTCAAACAATGTGCAACGTACAATGCCTTACATCAGAGGTAATTGGCATGCTCCACATGACTTTCTGAAATTCTAAATGCCATTTTCCCAGAAAAACACAACACACTTGTAGATAAAACATCCGATTATATGGTGTTCGAAACGATGTTTCTACCTGGTTTGCGGATTCATTCCGGATAGGACATGAATAGGACAGAAGGGCATACCCATCTTAACTGACTCCAAATTGAGAGGAGTTACATTTGACGAAGATTTTCGCTAGTTTGAAAGCTCAGGAGGCCATAGCTAGTATGACCAATGTGCATCGCGCTGTGCCTTACGCCTGAGGTAATCGGCATGTTGAAAACAGCGCTCGGCAGGACACTCGGGAATTCTGAGTGCTGTTTTTCCAGAAAGACAGAACAGACTTCTCGATAACATCACAGATTATACAGTGTTCGAGACGATGTTTCTCATAGAGATGGAGATTCTCATTCCGGAGAGAGCATGAAAAAGGCAGAAGCCTCATCTTAACAGATGAGTCGGAATTGAACGGAGGTACAGAGGCTGGTGTTTTCTTCACTTTAAGTTAGATGATGATTGCAAAATCTGGCAGAGGTTTTCGCTAGCTTAAAAGATCTAGAGACCATAGCTAGTACTGCCACTTCACATTTAGAATTTTATATGATCTTCGATGACAATCAGACTGGCCTTGAAACCATTGTACAGGCGCTGGTGTAAGTTAAGTAGTTTGTGAGCGGCAGAAGTCTATATGAACCTCTGGGCCAAATTGGATCTATCGCTGTTGGGTTACGGGAGATAGCCTTACAGCTGCGAACGAGATAGCGGAAGCTCTCGTTAAGTTATGTTTATTTGCGATTTAATAGCTGCTCCTTAGTCTCCAATCTGCCACTTTTAAGTTTATCGGCAGATAGATTAGGGAAAAGAACATAAGAGTGGGGGGAGGACTTATAGGGTTTTAATGGCCTTAAATGGGCAATGATGGATCAGGTTTGCTGATGAATATTTGTATGTAGAGCGTGAGACTGATTACTGGACTTCTAACGGGACGAAGTTAGATCGCTGACAAGGATCTGAAAAAGATCCCAGCGGGACTATTGCAAAGTAAGTTCCAGCGAGGAGGAAATGGAGACTGCCCAGGCCTTAGTAGGATAAGGATGATGACTCTGCGTTAGATGGCTTGAGATTTATAATGGGATTAAGCTGGTTGAGAAAAGGTAGGATATCATGACGGTAGTCTATTCGGCGTTCTCTTGAGTGTTGTGGTCATGTCTTTTTTAACTTTTTTCTAATCCGAGTCTGTACAGTTTATTTAACACATAAAATACATTTCTAATCAAAATAACTTAAGTACACGTTGCCACCAACAATATTGGCATCACTGTAATTAACATAAAATTAATGTCAAATTACGTGATTTTGTTTGTGTCTGTAAAATGAGCGTGTATACATGTTTTAATTTTGTTTTGTTTTAATTTTGTCGCGAACCTTTCAAATCTCTAACAACCCATTACGTTTCTTATCAGTCGACAGTGGTCAACACGACATGCACAATTAAACAAAACAATTAAACAAAAGTCCTCTCTATCATGTAAAAAATAAAATGCTAATAAAAATTTAATACAATTTCTAATATTGAAAATAGATTTAGAATTTAATATAAAATTAAATTTTTACATTTAAAAATAGGTTTTCAGAAGTTTTGATCTATCAAACCTTATATAAGGGTGCGTATACTGTCTTTTCTAGAAGTTTGGTGCATAGCAATGCCTCAGGACTCAATAACTGTATATTCTGCAGAGTAACGTTTTATAAAAACTTGAATTGTATTGACATCTTTTAATGCAGAGTTCCATATCTCCCGTTCATACAGCAATTTTGACTTTGAAAAAACTAGGAAAAAATTTACAAAACCGGTCTTGAGACGCAAGTTTAAATTAAGTCCGTACGACGGGGGGGTAAAGTCTCAGGACATGACCTACTCACTGTGTGCTATCTGTATAACGTACAAAGAAACCAACCAAATCAATACTGTGCTAAAACTGCAACTAAAAATGAAACTGCAACTGATAAAGTCTAAGATGAAAATATAATAGGCCGCGAGGACCAAAACTGTATTAAAACTGCAATTTGCAAGGAGTTAGCTCGTCTGGAATATCATTTGGAAAGAAATGAAACTGCAACTGCGAAGGAGTGAGGTCAAAATGTAATAGAGCGAGTGGTAATTAAGTCAAGTTTTAATTAGCGAACTAGAATGAATGGTTGGGTTTTCCTTCTTGGCTGTAAGACCGTACAGCCACGCAACGCTAGATATGATATGATAACCAGGATAGATGTCGTTTAAGCATCATATTGGCAATCCCTAAGGAATTTAATATCTCTCCCATAAACTTGGTAATATTTTAATTGACCGATAGTCACGTAAAAAATTGCAATAAGTTTGTCTTGCAGAATATTTCTGTAAAATAGAAAATGTCGTTAGAAGGTTTCTTATCGAAACATAGAAAGCTATATTCTATCCAACTACAGTCTGGCAAAATAGAGAAGTAATATTAAGCCTAAAGTCGCCGTAGTCTTACAAAATAGAATAGTAATGCTAAGCCTGCAGTCGCCGTAGTATAGTAAGTAGTATGTTGGCTTATTAGACGTAAGACTAAGTTTCAAAAGCCAGGTCAGACATCTTGAACAAAACGAAATATGAAAAAACATTTCCTAGGCGACTTCCTCTCAGTAGATTTTTGACAAAAACTCTGAAGAGAAATAAAATTGCAAAGAAAAATGTCTGAAAAATCTTTCGTTTCGAATCGACTGCAACCTATCTCGCCTCTTATATATTAAATTAACACACATAACATAAGTGGTGTGAGAAGCTAGGTTCATAACTCGGACTGGAGGGTTGTAATGACCAATTATGTATTTTATATGCTTGGAGGAGACATTACAACAATATCCAATAAAGTTGAAACACAATTTATTACCAATAAAATTCGTTCTTAAATCTTTCCTGTAGCTATTATCCTAGTATCAAGTCAATACTAATTCCGCACATTATGAAATCGAGAGAAATGAAAGCTAGATCGTAACTCTGACAGCAGGGTTTTAATATCCAATTATGTATGTATGTAATGCATATAACAAAGATAACTAGTTTCAGATTACTGGTCCAAAATGACCAACTACCAATCGAATACATACATAGGCGTAGGAAGGTTTATTATTTCAAAAAGTCACATTGAGCACGTGGGGTTTCTCGATCGGTTTTTCTAAATCTAAGAATTACAATCCATGTGGCGTTATATCCTCATTTAAATTGTTTGGGTCTCATGCCAATCAATAAACATTTTGCACATATTTTTTTATTTAACATTTCCAAGGCATTTTTAGGAAAACAACAATAAACCTACATCTGTATAGATTTCCAATAAAAACTACCCTGCAGTCAGACTGGGTCCATATGTCTTTTTGTCAACAGCACTAGTTCAAATGTCTCCAATCTTCCATTTCTGTGTCAATATAAAAAATACAGAGACAAAAGATGTGGTGTATATCTAGTGACATTGTCAACAAACAAACAACTAATTGTACACCGTACAATGTCTCTGCTGTTGACATTTAAATGTCATAATAAAAAACAAATTTAAAAATTTTTTTTAAAAATTAATTATTATTTTTACGCATAAAAAAGTAAAAAATTCTAAGTATTATAAAGCCGGAAAAACTTTTATGCATTTTAAAAGATGAAGGCCTGGAGGTTCCACTTTCTGCAGAAACTTTATTGGACCAAAACAAAAAAATTGTGGTTAGAAACGTTTCACCTGGAAGCTATTGTCATATGGGGATAGAAACGCAATTTAGAAAAATTTGGAAGTGTTCTGCAAAATTGTGATGATTTGGAGCTTGATATAAACATTGATGGAATTCCACTTTTTAAAAGTTCTCGAATTCAGTTGTGGCCAATTCTTTGCAGGATCACAAAGGGCTTAGCCTGCCCTGAAGAAATGTGCTAAATTTTTTGTTAATTAGTTTATTAGTTATCTGAATTTTTTGTTAAATAAACGTATTATTCAAACAATAGTACATATATGGTCTAATTTATTTGTTTCGGTACCGCCTTAAAGTCTCTAGCATTAAGAAAAGTAAAAAAAACTAGTGACAATGTCGCTAGTATGACGCCACATATTTACTATTGATATTGCCTACAGGAAAGTTCCATAAGTTATAGAAATATACTAGTAAATTTCTGGTTCTAATGTCACCATATGGATCCATGAGAAGTACCTAGTCAATACCAAGTCAATAGTCATAATGTTACTAGTGGATTTTCAATGTCACGGACATGTTAAATGTCTATTGCACTAAGCCTTGTACGGGGTATAATTCGACACTAGTACTGTTGGCAAAGTCAATAGCGATTCAGCACATTTTTATTATTGACATTTCCTGCAGGGTAATTATAAAATACATATGTACGTACACCTTTAACTAAAATATCAATTTGACTTACCCATAGGCAGACATGGGATCATATGAATAATAACCCGTTGTGGGTTGTAAACCAGCCGAAGTCCATGCAGTCATATCAGTGCCAGTTGTAGAATCCTTTAAGCCATAAGGGTTACTCTAACATATAAAAAAGAAAAGAATAGAGAATAACAGACAATAATTAATACAAATTTACAATAGTGGACTAAACACGATTATCATCATCATTTTTAAATAATTCAGCATTTAATTTATTACAAATGTTGAAGGAAAACCATGTAGGCTCCTAAAGCTTAGAAATGCCATCCATCCATCCATTCATACATATTAAAATGATTATTTTCCCACAGTATTTAAGTGGACAACAGCAACGACTATATTGTTTAACTCTATACATGTTTATTAATATGACAATAAATAAAATACAACAACAACAATAAGAATAACAATGAAAAGAGTATTCAATAGTTATTTATTTATTTGTCACAAAAATTTTGTAAAACATGTTGTTTAACTTGTACACATGAATGCTTTACAAAAATAAAAATAAAAAAACATTCCAATTCCAATAAATTCAACAAATTATTTAAACATTCAATACAATTTCCATTTTCATTTCCAACCTAAACATCATCAGACAGAACGTCAGAACGTCTGTCTTTATGCTTGCATAGACAAACTGGAATAAATGGACTCCAGTGGGCAGCCTTAACTCAAAACAGAATAAAAAAAATAAAAAAAAAACAATGACTAGCATAGATCAGTAGAAAGGTACTGTAAATGAAAGCCATTGCATTGCATTGCATCAAACGATGTGTGTACGTACCATAGCTTGACTGGAATAATAAAATGGCAGAATAATTATGGCAAATAAAGAAAAAACGATGATGATGTTCAACTGGAAGAAGAAAAGAAGACAAATGCAACATCATTTTTCATTTTTCAGTTTTCTCTCTT
Source organism: Sarcophaga caerulescens (assembly GCA_927399465.1). Lineage (NCBI taxonomy): Eukaryota > Metazoa > Arthropoda > Insecta > Diptera > Sarcophagidae > Sarcophaga > Sarcophaga caerulescens. The sequence continues at coordinate 83,022,271 of OV656867.1, read as the reverse complement.
TAGATTCGAATAGAAGAAAACAAAATGAATAAAATGATGGAATGATGGCTGTTGAATTTGTTTAAAAATAAAAACAGAAAATATGGTTGAAACCACCAACAACAGCATTGCATTGCATTGGTATTGCATTTGTAATAAATTTTTTTATTTTTTTTTATTGTTCTTCGTTTCTAAATGGAGTTTGAAGGGTAAAACAATAATAAAAACAACAACATAAGCAACAACAACAACAAGAACTTTACAATAAAGCTGGTAACAACAAATGTTTTTTTAATTGTTTCATTTAAAACCATTTCATTTCATTCTGATAGACTCAATAATCATGTTACGCTCTAAATCTCTTACAATTCAACAAGAAGTAAAACATTACTGTGCTTGTTTTTGTTGTACTTGATACAGTATGAGATCGTGTCATTAGAACGTTAATAAAATACAAACGAACGTATAATAATTATGGCACATTATTAATATTTATTTTTATTTCTTTATTTAATTTTAATTGTAAAAGCATTATTCAGTTAATAAATGTCTCAGCTTTCATCTGTTGCCATCAAAAAAAGAAACACAGTATAGAGATTTAGAAGATCTACTTAGCTCAAGTAGTTAGTGGTACTTTACACACTATTTGTTGATTATAACAGCTGTAGTTACCAAAATAATTCTTACGTCGATGACGGGGCAATTATCCATTCAACGATTTAATCTCTGCGTGCAGTCATACGTACCCTCATAATGAGTCATTACAACCTGTGGTGTTGTGCTTATTTTTTTTTACCGGAACGCGAATATATAATTATATAGACAGGGCCGATCCTGGGTAGGCGGCTGCTCTGTGCGTTCTCATGTCCCAAATTTAACGACGGGGGTGATTTTCCATGATAATCCTGGCGGCGGCGTTTTTTTTTAGGTCTCATGTCCCAAATTTGACGACGGTGGGGTGGGAGATTTCCCCCAATTTTCGCCCGTCGCCAGGATCGGCCCTTATATACAGCATAAAAAGGAAAGGAAAAACCATGATTTAACGATAAAAAGGCGGAAATACCCGCTCTTCATTTTTGTATGGAAAAAATAAGTGATTCTCTTGGTAGCAACAGTTAAATTTAAATGCGGCCGAAAGAGTTAAACAAATGGTTTTAAATACTCAAATTCTTAAGTAGTAATTAGTTCGGATTCGGGTTCACGTATTTGTTTCGGTCCGGGTCGAGTTCCGGTTCAGCAGAAAAAAAACGTTCCGGACTCCGGTTCACGGTTCAGAAAAACAAACCGGTTCGTTCCGGTTCGGGTTCGGTTCAAACCCTTGTTTATAAAAATACATATAAAAATTCGTCAAAAATTAGAAAAAAAAAATCAGCAATTCTTTTTAATTTTTTTTTTCAAAACGTCAGCCAATTCTCGTTATCAGAAATCATCTTTAGTTCCGAAACGCGTTCCTGTCCAAAAAGGAAGTGCCGGAACGACGTTCTGGAGCGTTCCGGCTCGACAACACCACTGATTACAACCCTTCAGTTCGGTTTACGATCTAGCTTCTCACAGCACTTATGTTGTGTGTGTTAATTTTATACATCAGTGGCGGGACCCTCCGAACGGCAGATTTTTGGAGACACTTTTCATGGTAATTTTATTTCACTCACAGAGTTTTTACCAGAAATCAGCTGAGAGGAAGTTGCCGAAGAAATATTTTTCATGTTTCATTTTGATCGAGATGTCTATCCTGGTGTTTGAGCCATGGCCTCACGTCTAATAAGCCAACACACTACCTACTAGACTAGGGCGACTTCATATGTACTCATACTATAGGTTATACGGTCGCAACACAGATTTTTTTTTAATAAACCTTGCATCAGTCATCTCATCAGACCTTTAATCTAATCACAGATCTAAGGCTACTAAAAGAATTGTTTTCTGAAGTTTGTGTATATTAGGCTCCCAAGGTTACTCTTGAAAGGTTTCGTTTTGGCTACATCTTTAGATCAGCTGCTTCTGTTGTCAGCCGTAAACTACATAAGTTCATGTAATCATTTTGATTGCTCTGACCACAATATAAATTTCGTCAACTTAATCAAAATCAGGCGAATTTGCAAAAAAGTCTAACCAAGACTTTATTAATTACCAGAGGTGTTAAGAACACAGCCTTGTGTAACAGCAGTTTAAACTTTCACCGCCCTTCACATATTCAAATCTGCAAATTACGTCTTAGTTTTTACGGTCCAAACCACATCGTGATACAATACAAACTTCCATGCCACTGCTGACTGATAGACGGAGCACGCAGACAATTAATGCCCTCTGTTCCACTCCGACCATGACATTATTTGCCTTGCTCAGTTGGCTTCCTTCTGATCTCCAATTAAAACTCAGAGCTGAGTGGATGGAAGTAAGATTCAACCTTAACTAAGGATATGCTGCTAATTTGGAAGATATAGACACATGACGATCGATTATATGGTTCCTTATAACTTTCTGAATAGAACATATAATTTTAGAATTTCAAGTAGTCAGCTCTAGTCTAAAGAACCGAAGATTCCCAATTGAATTCTTTAGGTTTATACCGATTACTAATAGGGTAGGCTCTCTTATTAAGGATTCTGATAGTAAATTTTCTTATGTGTTGTCTGACCACTGCAGTGTTTTCCAAGCAATACTTGTTCCCTAAAAATCTCTTGAGTTACTCGAACAACCAGACAGACTGCGATTAAGTCCCTAACAAACGTATTTTCAATATCGTCCATGAATGCCGAGGATTTCTTAGGAAAATTTCAGATCATTTAAAGGTAACTCTTATATGTATTCCGGGCCATGGGGATGTCGTTGGAATTTGCATTGCTGATGAAGTGACCAGGGCCCGTACGGAGCTAACTGTATCCAACATGTTACAGAGTAAGGTATTCCCATTGCGTCAGTTAAATTTACTCTTTTTACAAAATGGTACTTGGAATATTGCTAGACTCTGCTGCATACGTAGACGATCGAATTACTTCTCACGGGCATTCCAGCAAATGACTTCTGTTCGGTATACCAGCAAATAACTTCTGCAGGAACTGCAGATGCGAGGAAGAGGAGGAGACTATCTTTCACTTTATGTGTTAGTTCCCTGGTCTGGTCATAAAAAGACGTATATGTATTTCTGATCTCTTACTTTCTGACACTCTTGAACGACTTCTCGTATATAAAGAACGCAGCAATAGCAATATTTATTGTGAACTCGCGGTGGTTCCTCTAGGGTATATTTGTTTCCCGGGTCCGCTACCTTACCCAACCTAACCTATGTTGGGTCAAATATTGTGAAAGCTAGTCTTCAATTGAAACAAGCTTACAAACAAAACTTTTCAAAATTAAAAATAAAATTTAGAAAAAATTCTCTTTGTGGTGAATCCTTTTCGATTTGCTGAAATTTAAAATATAAAAATCTGAAAATAAATTATTTTTTTTAATTGCCGCGTTGAGCCAAAAGTTCAATATTAATTAGACGTTGATTCTTAAAATAATTCCACACGTGAAGGTGATAAACAATTAATGTCTCCTCGAAATTTAAACATTTTAAATGCTTCGGATTGTTATAAAATGTCTAAAATATATGTTTTCCAATAAAAACAAAACTGACAAATTCAGATCAAAAGAATATTGCCGGAATTGGAACTTGAAATTTGAAATCATTTGAATAATTTTTTAAAAATAACCCACAAAGTTGCATTCGAATTAAATTTAAAATAAATTAATGTTTGAACAGAAAGTCCTCAACAAAATAAGAAACGGAACAAAATAAGAAACAAAAGTCGGTTATCGTGAGAAAATAACTCTCAAAGTTGTACGTTTATTGCAGATAATTTATGATAGTACCGGTGACTTTAATAAACATGAACGTTACTTTTTTGAAATTATTTTTCTGGCTTATATTCGAATAAGGCAAGACGAGGAGAGAAAAAGACAGGTGATTGAGAAAAAAAAAAAACAGAAATTAATAAAACATTTGTCTCCGAACATAATGTTAAAATAATTAAAAATGTTAATTATGCACAATAAATCAACGATTGATCATAATAAATAAAATCAAAGAAAAAAAGAGAATTTTTTTTTTTATTAAAATTGTACTACAGAACTACCAATAGCCGTAAAAAACCGAAACAATAAAACACTGGACATAAACTTATGGTAGTCAATATAAAAAAAGATATGGTGATTCAAGTTATAAAGTGTATGCAAACAAAGGGAAAATAAAATACACGAGACGAGACAAGTTTTGACCACCACAATAATGGCTAAAATATTAAAATCAGCATATTCAACCAAAATGGTTTTTTTTTGTTTGTATTCGGTTTTGGTAACACAGCAATAACAATAATAATAAATTCGAAACAAAAGTGATACTAAATGGTTGCTTTTGTTATTTTTGTTGGCCGTTTTTTTTTTTTTTTTGTTGGAGAACGGCCCACACTCGCATAAATAAAAATCAAATCAAAGTACTGGCCAATCGTAAAATACCAGAAAAGAGTAACAGTCAGGGGCTGTAAAACAAAAGTTAACAAAATAAAATAAAAAAAATTAAATAAATTTAATACAGTTATACTCTTAGCATTTCTGAACAGACTTACTACTACAATACGTTATTTATTGTTTTCATTTAACAACCGAATAAATATTCGATTCCATCAATAAAATTGAAATTGAAAAAAAAAATCCAAAAAACACCCAAAGAAATAGAAAAGCGTGTCAACAGTATTCATAAGTTTTATTAGAGAAACGAATTTCAAATAAATTAAATAACGGTATACAATCCAGTTCAGTAAATAAAATATAAACAAGGTTAGGCCAAATAGCGGTCAGGCAGGGAATTTCAATCGAAGGCGTAATCTATCACATTGTTACGAGAATGAAGAATCTAGATGCTGGTGTTTTGCTTTTACATCGCTTAACATTAAAATTGTAAACAAAAATACAACAACAAACAGCAGCATAAAAAAATGGTAAACAAGTAAACCAAAATACAACAACAAACACTACAATGATTACAATAAATGTAATCAAAATACACAAACAACAATAATAAAACAACGATGTTTACATTTATAGGGATTTCAATAAGGCGAAGCCTCGCACATTCGCCTTCAAGAACAGACTGTTTACTCTGCCATATAACAGGCAAGGCAAAGCAGGCGAGTGAGTCAGTAAAGTTCAGTCAGTCTTGTGTGAAGACGCGCTGTGTTTGAAGAGAGTAATCGTGGTTTGAAAGTCTCCGTTACAAAGATCTGTCGAACAATTGTCTACTAATTATTATTGTTAATGCAAAGGGTGTAAACAGAGGAATAAAAAACAAAGCAATTGTTGTTGTTTACATAGAGTTGTGAACAGTGGCATACAGAATAATAAAGAATTCCAATTTTTAAATTCAAGTTTTTAAAAGGTAAAAACGTAACAATATACAGGAATTTATTAACACTACTCTGTATCAGGCAGCGATCTATAAAGGCTAAATAGCGACATCAGTTGTTGTACTTAAGACGCTTGATAAATTCAATGACTTCAATACTAAATCATCCTTTTGTCTCAGGACCCTTTCGGCGGTATAACTCGCCTGGTCAATTAAAATTGACCAGCACTCATGTAGAACAATCCTTATACAGCATGCTCTGGATGGTTTACATTATATAGAGAGTGCTTTCAATAACGTTAAACCGGAATTGGTTATTAATGCCATCAAACAAGTGAATATTGAGCCTGAGATCATCGCTTATATTTAAAAAAAACTGATAAAATGCAGGCGAATCGATTTTAATTTGGGCAACACAAGGAAGTATACTCTCACTATGCAACCTCAACCTCATATAGACATAGGGAGGAGATATAGTAGGAGGTAGAGACACTCTGTTGGTTTCTAAGACACGAGGTCATTGATGGTAACAACAAATCCGATACATCCGATGCAAAGATTAGAACAACACATAATTGAATTGATGCATGAGATAAGCATTTCAAACAAATGTCACTCATTTGCAAGCGAAAAATGGAATATCAAACTCAAACAATCAGAGAGATCAAAATTTGTCTTAAACTTGACCAGAAATCATCTTAGGAATCTTACAACAATTATAACAAGATACTTTTCTCTATGTGTGTACGCCCAAAGGCTGAAAATATTTCACAATACTTATAAGATCTAACAAAGCCAGACTCATTGAGCCGGCTACCAACTTAACCTGTATTAAAAATTATAGGGTCTTCCCATAGGGGCTAATAAACTATAACGTTCATATTGTTGAAGTTATGTACACCATAGACCACGACGTGTATTCGCTAAATGGGCCCTGAAGTAGTTGGCAACTGATTTCAATTATTATTGAAAAATCATATTCAGCGATGGGGCCCCTGACTCAACGAATGGGGACGTAAACAAACAAAATTTTCAATTATGGATGATAAAAATCCACATGAGATCCAAGAATGTCACTGCAAGGTGTGTATTTTCAGCTGGCGCATTATTAGTCCATATTTTTTGAAAACCAGATTTAGCCAGGCTGTAATTGTAAACATCGGGCACTATATTACGATGATTCCACATCTTCTTCTCTTCTATTGAATGATCTGGACACCAACGATACGTGGTTTAAATATAACGACGCTATGTACCACTCAGCTCTTCTCACATTAGATATTCTGAACTAGCGATTTGAGGACCTTGTGATCTCACATGGAGGTAATGCGAACTGGACACTGAGATCATGCAATTTTAAGCCGTTAGTCTTTTTCTTGAGGGATGTTCTTAGGCCGCAAGAATATGTGAATAACCTACACACCATTGCTGTTCTGAAAGATAACATACATAATCTGATTTATTTGATATTTCGGATACACTCCACCCAGCGGACATTTGAACGGTTTTATATTCCATACATAATGGCATCAATAGGTCTTACAAACGAATTAAAAAAAACTTCGATGATATCTCACAACAAAGCTTGTTTTATTTACAGTAATCCTTCGATTTACATCGCCTCGATTAACGTTGTTTAGATTTACGTCGCCAAATTTTTTGTTCCCTCTAACTTCAATTTGCGTCGACATTCGATTTGCGTCGCCTTTTTTTGGAACCAACTGCGACGTAAATCGAGGGATTACTGTAACTTTTTTAAGTTCCTTGTTAAAAACATACTACTTTGTAGTATGAGCAATATAAAATTCGATTTACGTCGTTTCGATTTACGTCGCTTTTTTTTTTGGGACAAACTGCGACGTAAGTCGAGGGATTACTGTAATGGAAGACCCGATGGCCCAAAATCAATTTCAAATTACATTCTTGATAACGAACGGTACTTACGACATTCTCAAATGAAAAATCCTTTCTGCTTATAAAAATAAACTTCAAAAAAATTTCCTTTTGTTCTCTCCATTCCTTTTCTGCTGACCATGTTTTAATTTAAAAATGTGTACAGGTTTATTTAAATTTAATTTTTTATTTGCAAATAAATTTAATAATTTGTGTGCTCATTAGTTTTAATTAATAAAACCGGCATTTTAATATACCACCGTTGCAATACTTACATAAAACGTCGCCCTACATCTTAAAATTAATTTCATTGGTTGGATGTCAAGTTAGGTGACTTTGTGCTAGATGTAAACAGGCGAATGATGTTATTAAAACAAGCAAATAAAATTAATTAATAATCAATTTAAAAAGAATAAATTTTTATGACAATAGTTCACATTAATCTTTCACCTGTTCTGTAAGGTTTTCGGCATTCGTTGCAAACTACTTCAACGATTTCTTTTTTTTTTTAGTTTAACTGGCAATTTATTTTAATTTTATATGCCAACACCACAAATGAAAAGCCAAAAAAATTTCTTCACTCGTTTTTTTTTTTTTTTTTAAATTTTTACTCTCTTGCTGGATATTAAGAAACTTTTCTTAATAAAACGACGATCCATTCTTTGAAGCCAATTAGTTTTTTATAAGTTTTCAAATTGCTAAAGTTTTCCAAAAAAAAAAAAAAACAAAAACAAAGGAAAAGTAAAGAAATGAAATGAAACGAAAACTTGTCTCCCATAAGGTGAAGGTAAAGTTTTAAGTTAACTAAGTTAAGCCAGCCAAACTCTTATTTGTCATTAGCACTCATTAAGGTAAATCTTCATTAAGGGATTTACGGAGGATATTTTAAGTTTTAGTTTTAAAGAAACAAAAAAAGGAATAAAAAGAGGAATAACGATGATGCCGACATTTAAATAAAAAAAAAAGAGAAACAGACACAGAACGAGACCTTAAGCCACATGCTAGTGTGGTTGAAAGGCTATTAAAAATATTCTTTCAATTTTTAAATTGGTTTTCTAAATTTGGTTTTTTCCTTAAACGTTTAAGAAAATATTTTAAATATTAAAACAACAAAGGATGTCTGTCACATGACATTTTTATTGTGGTAAACAATTATTAATTAATAGGCCGGACACAGGCAAGCTTGTTGTGAAATACGAGATCAAACGTTTATGATATGCCTGAGTAATTCAATATTCTAACATAGCGTCATTAACCGAATTAGTGCTATTAAGTACAAGGTCATTTAAATTAATTTAGATTATGGTTATAGTTATCGTTTCCTATTACTATAGATTTTCCACATTAGTCTGAGCAATCATGGCTAACTAATAAAGCGATTAAACTTTTCATGGGGGGATATTGAATGACATATGTATTGTATTTTCATAATTGCTGGCATTGGGTACTGAAATGTATAGCCATAGTATAGTAGATAGTTAGATTGAAGGAGAGGATGTCAACAAAGAGTCTCCTGGCTTTTGTAGGCTTGTTGTGCGTGTTGAATACCACTTTCTTTTTCTGTATCCTATAAAAGCTTCCTTAACTTCTATCAATCCACTCCTCTGAGATGGGTTATGTCTGGTATTGTGTCATCCCTAAAATATTGGGATCTCAATCTTACGAAACCTAGACAATGACACAAAAACCGCTCCATCGCTTTGATGTGTTTTCCGCACGCCCTGCATTCACGATTTTCCACCACAGCAATACGATTCAGGTATACAGGTAAGGCGAAGTGTCCCGAATACGCTCAGTGGCGTGCTAAGATCGCCCTTATTCAGTTTTTAAATACTCCTGGATCTCTCCTCATTATGATCGCCCCAAAGTATTTTTTCAGTTCTTCCTATAGTATCATTATTCCACAAAAGTCGATGTGTCGTTTCCGCCCACCTTGTCAGTCTTTAAACTGAAAACCATTGGATTATTCAAGCTTGTGGTATGTAATAGTGTGGCTCTATTAGCCTTTCTCATTTCCAACCACTCCATGATAACTAGGAACCTACATAATGCGTAGCGTTCTATGCGTGGAGTACTTGTTAATCGGATGTTTACACTTCAGGTAATTACACCTATTTATACGTCATACGTCAAGCTTATCAAAAGATTACCAATAGATCATATTATTAGACGGGACCTTCCTCTCTGCAGTCGGCTGGCAAAAACTCTGAGAGTAAATCAAATTGCCATTAAAAATCTTCTCAAAAGCTTCTCTGTAATTCAACGTTAAACTATAGGTCCTGAACACATACTTGAGGGTGCTGTGAAAAGCTGGGTTGTAATCTTAACTAGAGGGTTGTAATATCCACTTATGTAAGTAAGTAAGTAGTGGCGAAGAAAAAATTATTTTGTGTAATAATTTGACTACGATTGTAGAATATGCCAACAAGACCTACAGTGAGCGTCAAAAGAAACTGTACATTAAAAAAATATAGATAATAAATTACCGTTATTTTTATTTTAAAATTGTTTCATTGCTAGCTTTTAAAATTGAAAAAAAATACAAAAAATTTCAAAATATTTTCAAAAATTTTTTCAGGCACTGTCCTTAAGTGATAAAAGATGAGTTTGGTGATTGTTAGAATTTTATCCATAGCAAACAGTTTCTTTTGACTCTCACTTTATTTATACAATGGCTTCTTGAAGTTATTAAGAAGTTATTGACAATAAAGCGCTCATTACATTACATCTGATGAGAGAGAGTGATTTATTATTACATTAATCGCCAAAATATTAAAAATGTTTGATATTCATCAGGTCAAGTTGGCAAACTACTACCAACTGCGAGATGAATGGTCACCATCAGGTAGTGTTTGCAGGCGAAATTCGTTCATGTAATAGGCGCTTTAATCGCATGGCAAAGAGTACAGAAGGAAGTATCTTTAAACTTCATTTCATTCAATCTTTTTATATTCCAAAATGGATATAGCAGCTCGCGTAAATGCTGTTTAACATCAATAACCAGTCTAAATAGTAAAAAAAATATTCGCTTATAAATCATAAAGAATTCTTATTTAACAAACAAAATATGATGAATGAAAAGCAATGGGCACTTTAAACCTAACCAACCATTATTCTTTTGCGAAATTATTTCGTTCTGTCTGTTTGAACTTGGCTTTTAAGAAAACCAAAAAAAACAAACAGAAAAAAACGTAACGAAACGACAAAAATATCAAATTTCAGTTCATTTGATGATGAAAACAAGACAAACATCAACAACAACAACGGCAGACATATAGAACGACATCGGACGGACGCCAGTTAGCAAACATGCATTCCTACAAGTATGTATAGACATGTATGCTCAAAGCAAAAAGAATGGCAACCATTATGGAATCGAATGGAAGACAGACATGCATATGGACGGACAAGTGGACGAATGGACAGACGGATATATTTATATGAGTAAGTTTTGAGTGAGTCGCAACCAGGCATAATAATGATTCGATTTGCTTAAATAATGTTGACATGCAAAATAATGGCCGGACCTTAATAAAATGGTAGTTGAACCCAAATAAAAATGGAAATGCAATGACAAAAATCCAAATAATAAAGAACAAAACAAAACAAAAAAAACACAAAAAATCAACAGAATTAACAACTCGTATTACAAAGACTTGATAAAGCATAGAAAAAGATATAAGTAAAGATGGCTGATTGTGTCTAGATGGCTATAAAGAAATTACCAAACTTTAATTAAATTTAAAGTAAAAAAAAAACGTATTGCATTGGCCAATAGAAAAAACTATATTATTTCCTGTCTATTTTTATTCATTTTCGTATTTGTTGCAGTAGAATTTCTTTGGAGTATGCAATTCCTTTATATTTCTTACCACGTCCAACTTGAAAGACTGGTCAGCCAACCAAAAACAGCAGTAAAAACAACAAAACTGAACACATCAACTGCAATTAGCCAACCAACCAACAACAACAGCAACGACAATATCAGACTTTGAAATTATAAAGTGGCATAACCACACAGTGCATGCACACGACCTTAGAACGTTGCAAAGAAAAATTCTAATCAAATGAGATTTTTAACAATTTTAGCTTTTCTTTTATTCAAAAGAATTTTTTTTCATTTACGACCACTTCTCAGGCGATGGCACCCACTCATAGAGTGCATCGTGTTCAAACTAGGAAAATATGTTATGGTAGGAAGGCAAGAGCCAGTAGTGTTGATGAATATTAGATTTGAATCTGTTTGTCTTTATTATATGCGACAGATAAGGCTTTTGCATGAACAGAGTGCCACATACGTATGCAATCACACATACATAACTGGACATTACAACCCTTCAGTCAGGATTACGACCTAGCTTCTCACACCACTTATGCTGCTCTGTGTTAATTTTATCCATGAGTGGCGGTACCTACAGTTTAAAGTCGATTCCGAACGTCAAATTTTTTGAGGAACTTTTCATGGCAATTACACTTACTCTCAGAAATGTTGTCAGCATTCTGCTGAGAGAAATTCGCTTGGGAAATATTTTTTTCTATTTCGTTTTGTTGAAGATGTCTGACCTGTTCTTTGAACCCTGGCTTCACTTCTAATAAGCCAACACACTACCTACTAGACTACGGCGACTTCACGCGTATGTATAGTGAGTCTCCAGAACAAATTCTGTTTGTAATGCATTATGCGATTTACTTACTGGCCAAGCAATAACAAACGGATGTGCTCTACCGGGCACATATTTTTTACATAAAATTATGCGATTTGCAGAAACAAGTCCTTATATTCCCCTTCGAACACATACCATTGAAAGATGAGTATAATATTGAAACACATTGCGAGGGTACTCTAATGCATTGCGAGGGTACTCTGATGAATCAATCAGCTTGGATACCCTACTGTCATCAATAAGCATCTTAAATGAACACCCGTTTACTAGAGACTGGAGACGTGATCGTTCTCCAACAAAATAGAGCACCTTATCGTAAAAAAGTTTATAATAGAAAACTGTATTGCAACATTGAGTTTGCCACCACAAACTCTAGTCTTAAATGCCATAGAATATGTACGAGTATTGCCCAATAAAAACATTACAGGTTAAACGATTAAAAAGAAACGGTGGCGCAAATGAACACAATATCCGTTGAAGCGGTGTTGATATGTACAGTCTTATGCACACGTCTTAAAACACATGCGTTAAGTCCATATTCCTAAATGGTTGCGAAACCTAAGTCTTACGAATACCCGTCTTCCAACCAATACCCAGCGACTTTTAACCTTTCTCAACGGATGTATACGTTGCTTCTGCTCAAACGCTAAATCATATTGATCGGATTCGTATTACAAACCAAGGACTAATCCAGTACGATATCCTGAGAAAAAAGTTTGTATGAATACAAAGGCGACATTGCAGTGTAAACCTCAAGGTTCCTACTGCCATGGAAACCTACACAGAAAGAAAAACGGCGTGCTAAAATCAACTTTTCTATTCTCAATTTAAGCCAAAAAACGTGCTTGAAAAATTAAGCCCGTTTTGGCTATTGTTTGCTTAAAACAAGCAAAAAACGGGATTGATGCGAAAAACTAAGCCTTATATTACTAAAATCAACACTAAAAAGCTCAAATCTATCTAAAAAAGTGTAATTTTGACTTATTTGTTATTTGAGTTATGGAATTGTGGGTTTTAAGTTCAAAAGTAAAAATTTTAATAATTCTCATTTAGTTCATGTGTTTTATACAATATATATCCAACAAAATGTCGTATTTTTCGCAAGTTGCATTTCTTTGGTAGATGACTTGGATTATTCCGGTCGATGACTTGCATTTTTTTGTGTACATGACTTGCATTTTTTTCAAATCAATCGATTTTAGGATTAAATCAAGTACGAGTTCGAGCTTAAATCAAGTTCAAAATTCTTGAAACAAGCTCGTTTTTTTGGATAAATTTAGGTTTAAATTAAGTACAATTTAGGGCTTAAATCAAGTTCATTGTGCTCGAATAAAGTACGATTTGCCTCAATTCGATCCCATTTATAAGTTAATCTAGCCTAAATCAACTTTATAATTCTTGAAACAAGTGCGCTTAAGGATTACTTCAACTTCTGATTCTCTTGAATCAAGTACGAATTCGATCTTAAATCAAGAAAAAATATGCTTAAACCAAATATATGATGAGATCACTTTGATCCCAAAAAGGCTTAAATCGCGCTAAAATCAACACTTTTGTACTTGGCTGATTCGGGCTTGATTCAACTCTTTTGTACTTGATTCAAGCCAAACCGTACTTACCGTACTATTGTGACCGATATGGATTGATTCAAGCCCGGATGGCTTGATTCTTTTTTTCAGTGTATGTATGTTCTGTGTGTGACAGACCCATACTATCTTCGATTTAACATCATAAGTATCGAGTGGTCGAATGACCGTCTGGCTGTCAGATAGCTTTGCTGTGTCTTGTGTTTTTGTACTTCCTATCCAAGCTTAAATGAGCACATCTTTCGATGCCATAGACTTCCTTTTTAAAGATGCCCACGTGTTTCCCCAAGGGCTCGGAATATTTCAGTCAGGGATCAAAAACTACTACTCTTGTTTCAAGATCCGTAAAAATGAAATAGAATGCAGCGTCGAATTATTGTTACGTATTTAATTACAACCATTTAGTTAGGATAACAACCTAGCTTCTCACACTACCTACATATGTTGGGTGTGTTAATTTTATCTCAAGGGGGGCGGGACTTACAGTTTAAAGTCGATTGCGAATCAGAAATTTTTGAGAAACGTTTTCATGACAATTTTATTTTACTCTCCGAGTTTTTCTAGAATACAGTTTAGAGGAAGTCGCCGAGGAAAGTCATCGAGCAGATATCTGAGCTACAGGTTGAACCTCAGGCTCGCATGTAGTAAGTCAACACAGTACCTACTAGACTACGCCTGATTCTTTGTTTGGTGTACAGCAAATTAAAATGGGAAAAAAATTTGAATTTCTTACAAAACTATCACAAATCCATACATAAATATGAGGAGCCAATTATCCCTATTCAGCCCATAGTGCTAAGGAGAAAACAATTCCAAACAGCGGGATGCGCGTTAAAAGGGGCAGTGTTACCCTTTCAGTTAGAAGACAGGATATTAACATAAAAGAAGAATTGTTTATGATAGTTAGGGCAAGATTGCCCTAATTATCCCTACATTTGAAACAATTCTTTAGAAACCTTTTGATTATTTTAATCAAATCAAATTCCTGTCAATTAAATTTTCTTTAAGTTTCAGTTAATAATTGTTAATCAAATTTAAAATTAATTTTTTTCTATTTCAGTATAAAATCCATATCCGTGCACTACACTTTTATAGAAGAACTCTTTTGTTTTCTAAAACTTACCAATGGCGAGTAGAATGCCGAACTATCAACACCAATGCTTTGGTAGGGATTTTGCTCTGTGGAGGGATACGGAGTACCATAAACGCCAACACTTGCTGCTGGCAGTCGCGAGTAACTCGACAAAGCCAAACGGGCTGAATCATACTGACAAGAGCATACGGTTTGACCAGATACCGGATCTGTCATAATGGGTCGACCATTCTCACAGCATGAACCCGAACCGCCTCCAGCCGAACCGCCACTATTCGAACCCAGTGGGGTATTCTCCATGTTTGCATTGCCGGTGGGATTATTAGAAGACGCAACATTATTTGAATGCTGAGACAAAGCATCAGGACTCAAAGCACCGGTTGAAACCTCAGCACCACTACCAGTTGGATTGCCGCTACTAGCATTGCCAGCACCAGGCACATTGGCCGTATTGCCGAGACACTCTTGCCCGGGACTATGGCCGGCTGCATTGGGGCTTGTCAGCGATGATTGTCCGGTAGGCGTGTCACCCGTTTGCGGTGATTGTGTTGGATTTGTTGACAGTAACTAAGAGACACAACAGAAAAATAGAAAAATAATACAATAAATATCATAATAATCGATAACAATAAAAATGTCTCATTTAAATATTACATGGGAAATTTATTTGTTTTTAATTTTTATTATATTGTTATTGTCAATGGGTGTATGTGTGTTTGTGTGTGTGTATAATAAATAAATTTTAAAAGAGACAATAAAAAGCGATAATTCTTGAAATCGGTTTTTTATCGATTTCTTAAAATACTTCTGTTGACATTTAACAACACGTTACAAAATTCGTAAATTAACTATTCAAAGTCGTGATTATAAATGAATTTTATCACTCCCAACATGGCACAGACAGACAGACAGACGGACAGACAGTAAACTACTTATTGTTAATGGTAAAACCCTATCAAATTATAGATGAACAACAACAACAACCAACAAGAGGTAAGAAACAACGTTGACACTTAACAAAAGAAAACTTAAATGATGTTTATCGCCATAAAATATTTCACACAAAATAAAGCTACCGAATCGAGTTCGCTCTTACAAAGCTCCCAAGACAGCCTGAGAGATAATGAATACAAAATGCCATAAGAAATCTTAGACTGATAATAATGATTTTTTAAATATTTATTTATATGTATACAGTTTACGCAATAATAAATTTGAAAATAATTAATTTGAAGATCGAAATCGAAACTTGTAAAGGAAACAATATACCTGTTTGAGGTGATTAGCTTGAGAAAAATATGAGAAAACAAACGAAAAAAAATATTACAATTTGATTTATTGTTGCTATTTAAATACTTTTAGATCTTTTTATTAATACATATGTAAAGTAAGCGTGTAACCCAGTAAACATTTTTTGCAGAAATCGTACTTACACATGTCACGTAATTTTATTATGACAACTTTTGGTATGGAAACTAACTAGCATAGCTCTTTTGTTTTAAAGTTCATTAATCAAATTTTTTTCTGATATAATGTTCTATAACAAACTCCAGAATGATAGGGTTGCCAATGAGTTATATTTTAGGAAGAGGAATTTTGTTTATTAAATCCTACTCTTTCTTAAACGGTAGAATGTTAATTTGTTCAATAATTTTTTATAAAATATCGCAATAAGCATGAAGAATATTTGTTTGTCTTTTGCAGTATTCGAAACTATTCTCTACTATACCAAGAGACAATGACGACACCAATTCCCTCTTTAGAGATAATAATGTACCAAGCCCAATCGATGATGACAGCGTGAAGATTCCACCGCCCAGTCATGAATATGTCAAAGTAGCAATTAAGCGACTTGGAAACAATAAAAGTGCAGACCATTATAATCTTCCCGCTGTATTATTTATGATTGAATATAAAGAAGAAGCAGGATGCATGCATCGGCTTATTTACAAACTATTACTAGAGGAAAGTACATATGTCCAACGATTGTAACCTCAATGTCCTCATCGTCTTGTCCTGAATAATAGAGACCTCATTAAATGCGCCAACTGCAGAGGTATAAGCCTTTTCCCATATTGTATGAACGATTGAAACCAATAGTCAAAACGGCAAGTTCATCAACGAATAGATTTTCACTTTACGTCAAATCCATAAAAACCAACTCGACACACACCATCTTTTTGTCGACTTTAAGGTCTTTGGTAGGCCTTTAAAAGGATGTCACCGCTGCCTTTACTGGCAGCTATCACTGCGTTGTTAAACTTCTATTAAGATAGCTGCGGCTGTAAGTGAAGGCATAACGAAGTTTATGTTGTCGACATGCGGTGTATTGAATCCCGTATTACTGTTGTCAGCAAATTTGTTTATCTTTGCTCTACCGTTATCAGCAGAAATTATTTCATTCTGGAGATGAAGTGTACAATCACTCAACAGGTGCTACTATTCCCACAACTTATGAATAGCAGAGGACTCTCGCGTAACAAACTTATACTCTGTAATGAATGACCTATCCTCTCCACTATACTTTCGATGTTGTCCGTAAATTTGTTTCTTTTGGCTCCGCCTTTAAATGATTAAAAATGATTTAAAAATGACTTCTGCTGGTAGGTGTAAGGTACGATCAGTCTTACCAACAGATATTACTATGGTCTCAATAGGCAATTAAGTAATAAAGACCTCTATTGCGCGGTGATACCAATGCTCTAGAAGTCGTTCAACCTCCCCGTGCTTCTTTATTACACAGAATTATGGACGCTGTTACGCATCGATACAGCTGCCTTGGCAGTATTCCAGTGAAAATTCCTAAGTCAGATCTGCGGTCCAGTGGGAGTTAGCAATCAATTCTGCAATAGATCCAACAATAAGTCATATGAGCGTGGACAATGGCAATGTCGTGAGATTAAAACAGAATGTTCACTCAAGACAGCTATTTGATGCGGGAATTAACGAATGTCAGCGTAGAGGACGACCTTGTGTGCAATGGAAGGACTAAATGGAGGAAGACCTGTCGTCGTTTGGTGTTACCCACTAGCAAATGCGTGCAAGACGCAGAGGCTGCTGGAAGGATATGTTAATGCAGGTCAAAATCCTAGAAACGGTTTTTAATTGACAATGAAGTAAGTCAGTGTGTTCAAAACTTGAAATTTTGGTTTTGTAGTCAAGCATTTTACTCAATACAGTACACTATTACTAGTGGATATGGACAGGCGTTTAATAAACTTAGCAGAATGGGATAGTAGATTTGAACACTTATTTTTTAACATATCCTGCGCTAAATGTTTCTCTATTCTGTGTGCTATTCTGTGTGCTAAACCACATACATATCTCATGAACCTAAGTTGCTTATAGATTCAAAACTGATCTGATTGGATTACATGTAGGATATCAGCTGTGATTTCTATAATTCTCTTGATTTTAACCACAATAGGGGCTCCAAAAAGGGCTCCTAGTGCATTTAAAACAAGAGAAATAAATCACGGAAATAGAATAGAATATTACAACTATGTTGCTAATTTGATTAGCTTCTCCACTAGACTCTTTTTTCAAATTTCTAAAATTTCTTAAAATCAAGAATATTATTAAGTTTTGTTTTCTTCTTTTCATTTTTTGTGTTGTTTTTGTACATTGAAGAAAACATACGTTCATATTTCGTAGAAATAAGTTTTCAACATTTATTTTTTTATGAATATTAATTGGCTGCAGAGCGTAGCATTCATTTAAAACCCACAAGATAATATCATCAGCAGTCGTCGATCTGATAAATAGAATTAATGGGCTCACACTTGTTTTTTGTCTTCTGCCAATTAAATTCACCTGATAAATGCCTTTGAAATGAAATGGGTTTTCTTACTTTCAGCCAACATATACTTCTAGGCAACTAAATACAACGAGTATTTCTTTCTGTATTTCTGTATACTAAAATGCGATTAAATTATAATAATTTAGAAATATTTCTTGTGTGCTACAGATAATTATCATAATTTTATAATACATATTTGCGATTTAATAGCAACAACAACAACAATACTCACAGACATACAGATGGATAGAGACGGATACAAAAAATATTTTTTTCGAATTTTTTTTTTTTGCTTTTAATATTCGCCAGTCAGACTAATTAAGCCTTAAGCATAGAAAATACATATGAAAAAATTATTTCAAAGAGCCGAGGTAAAGATATCGAAAAAGATTTTTTTTTATTTTGTTTTTGCTCTCTTAGTAGAGGTAATACTTGTATAAACCAATAATTATAAACTATTTTCCACTACCATACGTTAGAGAGGAAAGAGGAGAACTGCAACTCTTTAGAACATTTTACTTTGTAAGGCAAGACATGAAAAACATCATCAGCACTTGAAAATGTTTAAAGGCTGTCAGCGTATTTTTATTATATTTTTTTTTTCAAGAGGAAACGTATACGCCTTTGTTTTTTTTTTTCAAAAAAAAAAAAAAAATCTTTGACTGAAATCGACAGCTTTCGATCAATGAAGAGTCTTCTTTTGTTTTTTCAGCCCTCATACCCAAGCTATGCATAAATGAAGCGAAATTATCTTAATTATGGGTTTTTGATATAAAACAGCCAAGAAGTTGATTTTTTTTCTTTTCTTTCGTTATCTGGAATGTCTTCTGTGTACTGTGCCGTGCTGTTTTTTTGGGAAATAATTTCATTCTGCCATAAATATTTTGTAGCATTTATTGCAATTTTATGCAAGAATATTTTGCAAAGAGTACTGGCCACAGTCTTGGTCAAAAAGCCAAGCAAGTGCTTCTTTATTTTTGTATTCTTATGGATGATGCGATCAGGCCTTGCAGCCATTTCAACCAGAAGCTTTTCAGCAACCGAAAACATTACAAAACAGAAAAAAAGGAGGCAGCAGCAGCATTGGTTTATTGGCCTAAATTTGAAGTTGGCACAATCTTGGTAACATTATCTTTTCATTTCGACCAGATATGATAATTTCTGTTAAGGCGTTAACGTCTGGTTCGCTTTTTTCCTTCTTTTTTTTTTTTTTTTGCATATAAATCATCATCCAGCCAGTCAGTCTGCTCCACGCTTATTTTGCATATTCCCGTAGAAATGGCCCATATCTTTAGGTATTTTATACCATATAATATGCTATAGTATGTATGTATATTGTAATAATTCTAATAAATCATTTGTACTCTTCGCTGATTGGTTAAATAATCTTTAAAACAGAAATCGTTTCCTTGAAATTTTCATATATTTTTCATAAAAATTTTTCAAATTCAATGGCGTCTAATTGCAGGTCTTATACACTGTTTTTTATTTTTTTTTTTTTTTTTTTGTTTTTGTGAATAATTTAATAATTACTGTAGTTGCCACAACTTGTTTTTCATTCATTCATAATAAAAAAAAAAAAAACAACGCACTTGCAACCTACAAAAAAAACATCTGAAGAATGAAAAACAAATGTATACAACAAAAACCTTCAGGCATTTGAAGCTTCTGCATTGACTTGCCTTAAACTTGTAACTCATAAAGCTACTGGTTGATTACAAAATGAGAAAAATCAAAACTTGAATTTGTTGTTGTTTTTTTTTTTTAATATAAAACACCCCGGTTAACCTGAATAAAAGCATCAATGTATCGCCATTAAATAAGAACTTGAATAAATTACGAAATGTATTGGTAAAACAGATAAAATATCTTGACTTATGGATGGGAATGCCAAACAAATTCTATCAAATTTTATCTTAGAAAAATACTGAAAAATTCCAACGTAATTGTCGAAATTCTCTAGTCAATACAAAGGCAATAGTTACCCGTTTAAAGCTTAAAAAACTGCGACTGTCATAAAAACTGAAGGCAGAAGTTGAAAGTTTAAACCCAGTTCAGGGTGCGCTCGATATGATTAATCCACAAAACATTTATCCGATAACAAATTTGCTGATAGGTAGGTTTACACATTGAAAACATTAGTGGAAAGGTGGCTAAAACTTTTCTAAGCCAGAGAGAGTTCATTAATCCCTGCCTTTTTTAAAAAACTTTGGATTTTTTGATAAAAAAAATCATTTAATTTTTTTTTTTTTTCAAATAGTCCCTTTGATCCCTATACGCTGTGTTCAACATTTCTCTACTTTCTCTTATCTCTCCCAAAAATAAGTATTTCTTAGTGAAATGATTTTTTCGTTGGTTCTTACCGAACCATTCCTTCAGGCTTGGAAACAAGAAATAGTCGCTCGGGGCTAGAACCGGCAAATAGGGTGGATGATAGATCAATACGAAAATTAATTGAAGGATTTCTGAAACTTAAATTGCACATGAGTGCAAACTTTTCATTATCCTTCGTCAAAAGAATATTTTCTTCGTCAAATGAAGTTCATCTTTTTTTAAAATCTTACTAAGTCGAGCCAAAAAGACCCTTTTACAGGAAATCGGCGTGATTCATACTGAGTACATCCCAAATAATGGTCGGTCAGCTGACAAACCCATTTTTGATCTCTAGTTAGCTGTGGAGGATCCACGTCTCATCCGTTGTTATGAAATGACTAGAAAACTCAGCGCTATTTTAGTTAAACAACCAGAAATAAGCACACGATCGTGTTTGAGGTCGATTGCGTGACTTATTTTGCGGAAAGCTTTCTCATACCCAAACTATAATTCAAAATAGAAACGCACTTTCAATTTCCAATCGGAATTTTTTTTTTCAATTCCTCAACCTCAACTGGTCAATCAGAACGTTCGGCATCTTTCGCTCTTTACCAGAAATTTCAAAATTCAGTAAGCCTTAGAGGTCCTGGGGCGGAGAAGTGGGTCAATTGTAAAATAAACCATAGATCTGTTGCAGTCTTCAGAAACTGATATTATCTGTCAGCAAACGAGAAAATTTTCTTATCCATCACACATGTATACGCGATCAGTTATCCTTCATAATCAGCCTTTTACAGAACTCCCAGACATTGACATGAAAGAGTGAATTTTTCATTGCATGTTCTACAACATCTCTGCCTCCCTAGCTTTAAATCCATTTGAAAATAAGTCCAATACAGAGATGATCTGGCATATGGCCACTGACTAGAAGAACATTATTATCAGTAAATGTGAAAGTCAAAATCGCTGTAGTCCAGCTGTAAGTAGTATGTTAGCTTATTAGACCTATCGAACAAAAAAAAGTAAGAAGTAAGTCTTCTGACAAAAACCCTGAGAACAAATAAAATGATCATGAAAAGATTTTTAACAATCTATAGTTCGATTTGTAGCCGCTCATGGCCAAAATTAACACATACATATAACATGGGCGGTGTGGGAAGTTAGGTCGTAATCCTGACCAAAGTATTGTAATGACCAATTAAGTAAGTAAGTACTGTATGTAGCTAAAATGGTCGAGTATATATTATAAGTAGTTGTGCATACAAAATGCCTTCTTCAATCGCCTGTTAACAATTTTTACAGTTCCACAGATGTTATCAAAATAAGCAGGTATTGTAATAATGCCACACAAGAAATTAACGAATCAAATCATTCTTCAGACTACTTGACTCTCTTATTTGAATATTATGCAGTATTACTGTAGAAATGTACTAATGTAGGTAGAAATAGTAACAAATTCGTATATGAAATAAAGAACTACACACATATACATATATTGTTACGTTTTTACCTTTTAAAAACGTTTAAAATATGAGCTCGTAGATTGCAAATAAAATAAAAATAAATTTGTGTTTAGTTTTAATTAAAATTCTTTATTATTCGAACAATTCGGTGCGACACTGTTCACAACTTGATGTAAACAACAACAATTGCTTTTCTTTGTTATTCCTCTGTTTACACCCTTTGCATATACAATAACAATCACTAAACAATTATTCGACAGATCTTTGTAACGGAGTTCTTCAAACCACGATTACTCTCTTCAAACGCACCGCGTCTTCACACAAGACTGACTGAACTTCACTAACTCACTCATAATAATAGGCATAATAGGCGCCTTGCCTTTTATATGGCAGAGTTAACAGTCTGATGAATGTTCTTGAAGGCGAATCCTTCGCCTTCTCGAAATCTCTGTAAATGTAAACATCATTGTTTCATTATTGTTGTTTGTGTACTTTGTTTACATTTATTCTTGTACTCGTTGTTGTTGTATTTTTATTTACTTGTTTACCATTTTTTATGCTGGTGTTTATTGTTGTAATTTTAAAATTTTAATGTTAAGCGATGTAAAGCAAAACACCAGTATCTATATTTTACATTTTCGTAACAAAATTTTTATGTTTACATATTTTTGTATTACAATTTTTATTTTATTACACTTCACAAATTATGATTGGAGTTCTTGTATTGTCTATATGTATAATTAATATATTATACGGTTTCTTATTACATATGTACGTCTTGAACATATTTTCTTAATAGAAATACAAATACCAAATACATAAAACGATGATGCTTTTTAAAGCATCACAGATTCTCTCTGGTGGACTGACGAAATAAGTAAATACATATATTCCATTAAATTATTATATTTTGTTAATTTCATTGTTATTATTCTCCTTTTTATTTTTGTTATTGTTTAATACAATATAAATTAATTACTTTTATCACAATAAATTGTATTTTATTTACTTTGTGTTTTTCTTTTTTTATTATTTTTCTCTTGGTTTTTTTAACAATTTTCCACAAGGCAATTAATTTTGTATCTATTTAAACTTTATATATAGTTTAATAAAATAGATTTGTTTTAAAAATATGTATCTGTCTGTCTGTCTGTCTATCTCTGTTTATATGTCTGTCTGCCTAGTTAGCTTGTTGCTCCAATAAAGATGCTGGCTGTTGTTACCAACATTTTCCAGCCATTGTCTTGTAAAACATTGAAAATTTGTTGGAGTTTTATTTTTGTTTGTTGTTGTTGCTGTTGTTGTTTTTCTTACTTGTTTGTTTATGTTTTTAAAAGGCAATAAAAGTAAAATACAAATTAAATATGAAAATATTTTTTTTTAAAGCAAATTAAATTGTTATTTTTACGCCAATTAGTTTAGTTTAGTGAATAATACACTCTCGTATATTCATACAATGTTAGTAAAAAAAAGCAGAAAAAACATTAACATTTTAACGCATGTGTTGCTAAACTCAGGGGATGTTATATACGAAAGCATTGCAAAATTATTCGATGAATGGCGGCAGTAGCTTAAGAATTTACTTGGACATCCTATTAAGTTTCAAGACACCAGTCAAGTCTTTTGAATTTTCAATTTAAAACTTAGAAAATAAATTATTTCAATAAATTTGTAAACGTGGTATGGCAATGAAAGCTTTCTATTCAACCAATATTAAATCCTAACTAAATTCCTCTCCTTAATCTTTACCTTCGCTTACTACCATACTACTATATTCGGCGGCAGAAATGAAAAATACTCGATTAAATACCGGCGTTCTTTTTTCGATGCATCGAACCTAAAACTTGAAGTCGCCGTGGTCTAGTAGGTAGTGTGTTGGCTTATTAGACGTAAAGTTCGGGTTCATATCCCAGGACAGGCATCAAAACGAAATATGAAAAAAAAAAAATATTTCTTCGGCGATTTCCTCCCAGCAGATTTCTGGCAAAAACTCTGAGAGTAAATAAAATTGCCATGAAAAGTTTCTCAAAAAACTGGCGTTCGGAGTCGACGTTAAACTGTAGGTCCCGCCACTCACGTATAAAATTAACGCACACAACATAAGTGGTGTGAGAAGCTAGGCCGTAATCCTGACTGAAGGGTTGTAATGGCCAATTATGTATATATGAACCTAAAAACTTTTTACAAACACTTGAACAAATACTACACATATGCGATACGATTCGGCCCATAGGTTAGGTTAGGTTAGTTTCGTAATTACTTTTCTGAAAACAACTCAGGTAGAGTTGGATAAGAGAGGAGCTTGTGTTGATACAGCCGTGGCAATAAAAACCTAACCTATAATTGTGCTGCAGGCTTTGTTGGATTAAAGTTCGTTTCATACGGTAATGAGCCATGGAGACATGGAGAGCAATGGAGACAATTGTGATGTGAGATTGAGAGAATATTCTGGCCTGACAAGCCATACGACTGATTGCGGTGCTACACTACCTCTGCGTAACAATAAGTACATTTCGTATAAATTATAAATAAATTTGCCCCCTGCTTTTACAAAATATAGTTTATATGCGAAGACGATTTTCTTTTTTATACAAATTTATATAATTTAAATAAGTTTGAAGCCGCCGTAGTCTAGTAGGTAGTGTGTTGGCTTATTAGACGTAAGGCCACGGTTCAAAGCCCAGGTCCGATATCAAAACAAAATAGGAAAAATATTTCTTCGACGACTTCCTCTCAACAGATTTCTGGCAAAAACTTTGAAAGTAAATAAAATTGCCATGAAAAGTTTCTCAAAAAAAAAATCTGTTGTTCGGAGTCGACTTTAAATTGTAGGTCCCGCCACTCATGTATAAAATTAACGCACATAACGTAAATGGTGGTGTGAGAAGCTAGGTCGTAATCCTGACTGAAGGGTTGTAATGACCAATTATGTATGTATGTATGTAAGTTTATATAAATTTGATGTCCACTAAGTATTAAAAACATAATTACGGCCACGAATTATCTTCGCATAGGGTATAAAACATGTTCCAATATTTATCATAATCGCTGGCTTTAGTTCATTAAACCAGTAAGAATGCCAAATATAAATGAACAAACCATTTTCGAACACAAATTGTCTTTTAATTGAATCATAAAATTATTTAAATTATTAATCGTATAATAAATAACAATTTAAAATACAACAAAAACAAAATACAATTATTTAATCGGCATGTATGTATGGCATGTAGGTGAGGAGTATGTATGGCTTATGACAGCATCAATAAAAATCAATAATTTAAGACCACAACAGACAGACAGACATGAAAACAAAAGAAATAACTTTCACGAAGACAATTCATAATAAAATTTACGAACAATAAAATCAATTGTGAACGCCCTCAACAAAATAAAGAAGAAGAAAAAAAGACGGGCAACAAGGACAGAAGAATAATAAAATCACAAACGTAGATAAAATCAAATGATTTTTAAATAATTTAAAAATTAAAAAAAAATATTCAACCTCTTACACCATCAAAAAGGGAGTTGAAAAATGACTGCAATTCCAAAAATTCTTATAAAAAAAATTTTGAATCAGCTTAGCTCTCTTCAACACACTTTATTTGTCATTCAATGGTAAGAGAGCCACCAACAAATTTCTATGATTCGATAAAAAAAAATTCCCTTCAAAAAAACTATTTTATTCACGAAAGCAAGAAACCAATAAAAACTCAACGATGAGCTCAATATAAAACCAAAAGAATGCAACAAAAATGAGCATAATTAACAAAACTAGAGTAAAAGAAAAAATTAAAAATGAAAACAATTGACAGCGCCGCCGCTAACCGCAATAATTTCAAATTAGCAGATTCAAATTGTATTTAACATCCATCAAAAAAAATATATATACATATGTACGATATACATTAATATATGAATAATATATGTATATGGATATACAATAATGTATACATATCAACATCAATTTACATCGCTAATTGGAACTGAAAAACGCAATGCAACCTTCAGTCAGGATTACAACCTATCTTCTCACACCGCTTATGTTGTCTGAGGCCAACTCTACATTTCTGATTTAGCTTTCCCTTCGAATTTCGTGTTAACCTCATAGAAGGAGAATGCTCTGATGGCATTGTCTCCTATTAACCTAACCATGGTTTCCATGGCGTTGGGCTCAAACACAAGAAAGCATTTAGCGCCGCTATAGGATAGCTTCTTGTTCCGACGGTTATAACAATAGAAATCCAAATACAAGCTGAGCTGTTTCCAAGCATATACGAGTATTTACAAAACGTTTGATTAAAGCTATGCATCGATTATGTATGACATATTGTAACACATCAAGCATTGGACTGTAAGCTATGGATCTACAAGCCCAGCAACTATTATAGAAAAAGTAAAGCGAAGACAAAACGAAACTCTTATAAGTGTGTGTTGTAACACGATAATGTGTGCCAGTCGATCTGAGGATAAACTCGAGTAGCACCACAATAGTACGGCTTGCAAGAAGCAGAAATCCTTCCAAATGTAAATAAAATACGACTCCCTCCTGGGTAAGAGATAATGAACAGTAAATTCACATGGAGTGCTCACATAGAGAGCATTTCAGGAAAGGTCAGACATATCAAAACTATATAACCCAGGAATTGGGCACTGGATGTATGCCATAGTGATCTACGAGGCGATTGTCTGAGCAGTCAGAACAAGTCTGACAACAGCTCAAATGGAGTTGGACAAAGTACAGAGATTAGTGTGTGTTACTTTGGAAAATACTTCATAACGAGACTTAGTAACAAATACAAATGAAGTAATGAGTCTATGCCATCGAAAGTTGTACTCAATTCAACTTGGATAGAAGCTACAAAGATCTGAAGATAGCAATATTATCTGACTGTATGGCCCTAATTAGGTTAAACCAAAGAAGATGAATAAGCTAGATAGAGGAAATAGTGTTACACTTTGTTGAGTCGCAGATCATGCGAAAATTTCGTGGCAATGAGCAGGCAGATGAGCTTGGACGAGAGGAGTTTCCAAGCCGCTAATAGTACCAGAATTTTTCTGTGAAGTAAATATTATTCACAAACTAAATAGGTTTCAGGCGTTCAAAACTTTTGTTTCAAAATTACAATAAGATGAGACTTCAATCATGCACCACACAGTCCAAAAATAACTAGAGGGTAGTAGCTGGTCCTTTGACAAGACACTGTAGACACAAAATACAAAGTAAGGATCGTCTCGAACCTAACATGTAGATTTTGTGATGTTGGGAATGAATCACAGGAATACTTTCTTGAAACCTGTGAAGCATTAATGCATACCAAAAGGAAGCACTTGGGTGCATGACCTGTGCTGGACAGGAAAATTTACCTGTTGGCACCGAGCTGCATCCCGAAGTTTGTCAGGGTAATGTAGGGACCAGAGATCAGCAATGATTATTCAAGAAGATGAGCAGAATTGAATCATACTCATAATTTCTGATACTTATACGCATTCATACTTATTTTAATATTATGGAATCTCTACTCATATTCAAAGTTTGAAGTACTCATCATATTCACACTTAACGACACGTATGATGTTGTTGATTTCGACTCTCCATAACTCAACACTTACAAGAATCAGAAAATAAGTATGATTCGCGTACGAACACTAAAATACTCAGTAAAAGGTTGTGTGTTTGCTCTGCTTTCCGCTCTGTCCTTTTTGCTTATGTGTCTTTTTTCTTTTGTTGTAAATGCAACAATAACTAAGACTGTAAATTATGATGAATGATTCGATTTACTCGAATCATTTAAAAGTATTTTTCTGAAGTTATGAATCTAAATGAGTAGCCCTATGAATCAAACATATTTCGAATGGTATGAGTTTGATGTCAACGTTGTACGCATACTCATTGCAACATGTACTTATAAATCAACGTTGTAGTGAGTATGAATGAATCAGAGTAGATAAGTTTCAATATTGTTGACTCACTTATATTCAAAATTGCATTAGTGTTTATGAGTAGCGAAAAAACGATTCATTGCTGATCTCTGGTATATATGTATGTAAGTGCTGCTTATTGCACAGCACTGATTACAATATCATTTTTATTTAAGTAGCATGTTTAAGTGCATGAGAACGAACAAAACGAAGAAGAAGTTGCTGCAAAACATTATCGTAATAAAATTGTAAAATTTAACAATTTTGAATTCGAAAAATAAAAGGAAATTTTAATAAGCACAGCAAAACAAAACAAAATATGAATTACAAAACAAATGCAAAAAAATACACAAAAAACAGATCTCTTGCTGATGATCAATTGCGATATGAGGCAAGCAATGCGATATGAGTTGCATATGGGAAAATATCAGATACGATCAGATCAGACATGATCGTTGAAAAAAGACGCAGAAGTAGAAGAAACAAGAATAAATATGATGGCGCTTATTTAATTTCATAAGTATGTGGCTTATTGGTTGTTTATTATTTTCTCTTGTTTGTTTTTGTTTTTTATAGCGATTCCTTTATAGAATACATTATGGTCAGTGCTACTCACAGATACGGATACGGATAATATGGCCATAATAAGGTTTACCTTGTAAATCTCATCAAAAAACAAAAAAAAAATGATGCTGCAAACAAAACGCATGTCTATGCAATGAATGCAAAAGAAATTCTAAACTCAGTGACAACAGTAGCATTGAAAACGATAGTTTCGCTTGGCTTTACTTTGTTTTGCTTTGCTTTTCATAAGTAAAATTAAAATGAAAAGCAGATGCACTAAGCAGTTAAAGTAGAGATGCTGGCTGGCAATCTTAAGATCTTGATGATCATTACAATTATCATGTAAGCTTTTGTCGTCATCTTTCAACCATTTTTTGTTCTTTAAATGGTAACACAGTGAATATTCTTCTTCTTTTTTTTTCACAATTTTAGTTTCCGAGTAAAGTTCTTGCGTTACTTATATGTGTTTTATATGATGCCTTATTTTAAATGTCGTTTCGTTTCGTTTGGTATACATTTCATTTGATTTCATTTTTCATGGGATATACTTCATGCTATTGCAGTAGAAGAAGAAAACAAAAAAACAAAAAGAAAGATTCACAAACAAAAAGATGAAACTCAACATACAACAGTAACTACATGCATACATACATATGTACATACATACATACATATGAAAAGAAATCTTGTACAAATAACCTTTCAAAATGCTACGCATCTAATTTGTGATGGCACATCTGATAAGCTTTTAGCAACATCTCGTATTTTTTTCGATTTTATTTAAGCATCTCTTTACTGTTCTTTTTTTTCTGCTTAAAAAAGTCCAGGCCTTTAAAGGTATGAAATCATTTGTTTCATATTTCTTATTTTCTTTTTGTTGTTTACATTGTATTGTAGTTACTTAGTTACTGTAATTAAATTACAATCCAGCTTCTCACACTACTTGTGTACATACATACATACATAATTCGTCATTACAATCCTTCAGTCAGGATTATGACCTCGCTGATGTTGTGTGTGTTAATTTTTTACATGAAAGACGGGACCTACAGTTTAAAGTCGACTCTGAACGACAAATTTTTTGAGAAACTCTTTCATGGCAATTTTTTATTTACTCTCAGAGTTTTTGCTAGAAAACTGCTGAGAGGAAATCGTAGCATAAAATTGATTTTTCATATTTCGTTCTGTTTGAGATGAATGAGACGAGGTTTGAACCATGGACTCTCGTCTAATAAGTCTAATAAGACTTCGGACAGGTTTCATTAGTACTTCAAACCAATTGTTGAAAAGTCAGTCCATTAATTTATGTGCCTGAATCCATTTAAAACATGAACAGATCCTTCTCGATTATATTACAGTGGAACTAGCTTCCGAGATGTTGTAGTTCGCAGAGTAGCGATTGTATTCTGTATGTATTATCCTATAGTTTAAGACAGTATTTTCCTGACAATACGGGTAATAGAATGGAATCATGTTTTTGGAACCAAGTGAAGATTAGGAATTTATCCATATTATTCTCCTATTTTTCCTAGGTAAACCTTAACTTGTTCAGATTTAAATTACAACCACCTCACACAGTTTATTTGGATTCTATAAGGCTCCATTGTAACACCGATATTATCCATGAATAAATACAGCTTGTTGTTGGCATTCAACACTATATTCTAGGTACCCAAGAATTCTTCTTCTTCAGTTCCTAAGCACCGAACAGTAACAGAGCAGATAATCTGTGGTCTTTTTTTATTTTTCCTCGTTGCAGCTTCTGCAGAAGTCGTCATGAGATAAATAATGAAAAATTGAACCCAAGAAATTTTAAGAATTCTATATTTTGCATTCCTTTAAATCTCTGTCTATATATAGGAATACAGCTACGAATAGTTTTGCTTTTTTTATAAGAAAAACGGAGTACGTAAATACCTGATAGCTGGTTTCTTACTTCATATGTATATAAATGTGTTCATGTTTTTATTGTAGTTTTTTGGTGTAGGTTTTCTCAATTTCAATGTTGTTGTTACTGTTACTGTTTTCTTGTTTTTTCCTTCTTTCGTAAGTGATCTGGCAGTACCATAAACTTTACATTTTTAGTTTTCCAATAAATGTGCGTGTTCTTTATGGTTATGTTGTTGTTGTCCTTGTTATTGTCTTTTCCCAGATTCCTCCACCCCTCAGTCATGAATTATTAATTTGCAGCCTTGAAAAAAAAAACTTCACCAGCCAACCAACCATGTGTTGCCTTAAAAGGATGCAATTTTTTTATTCCTTCTTTGCATTTTACAGAGTTTTTCCTACGATTGCATCCCTCCTATCAGATTCACTGTCATATTCCTCATAATTGTTGGCTTTTTTGCCATTCTTAGCCCTATTTAAACAAAGGCATGGTATTCTTATTCATTTTTTTTCTTTTTTTGCTTTTCATTTTTTAGATTCTTTTTTCCGCTTTGAAAAAATTCCCATGGCCAAGAGACACTATGGAATGGAAGTTTTAAAGTCTTTTTTAGGTATCATTTAACCAAGTCTTTAAAACAAATATAATGGGAAATTATTTAATTATGATTTACGTATCATTCATTGAATGTGCGAGGGAGGATCGATAAGTGGGTGATATGCATTTGTTTGTTTAAGCAGAAATTTGTTTCAGAATTTTACTACGGAAGGAATTAATTTAAAGTGAGAAACAGATTTGTCTAGCAAATGCAGTAGAGTTCGCTCCAATTGTCACCAACTTTTCTGCTATTTGCTAACACAGTTTCATAAACCTTATGAAATAAAATATCAGTCAACTACATGGCACTACTCAAGCCATTACGACTCAACTACAGGCCATTAGGATTCAACTACCGACCATTACGACTCAACCACAGGCCAGTACAACTCAACTACAGACCATTACGACTCAACTACAGACCACTACGGCTCAACTACAGACCATTACTACTCAACTACAGACCATTACGACACAACTACAGACCATTACGACTCAACCACAGGTCATTACGACTCAACTACAGGCCATTACGGCTCAGCTACAGACCATTACGACTCAACTACAGGCCATTACGACTCAACTACAGGCCGTTACTCTTGTGTTGGAATTTGTCATAATTTTTTCCAAAGAGATGCGGTTGTATTTCAGCGATGAGGCATTGTAACTCGGATATGAGTTCAGAAATTATCTTTAGTTTCTTTACATAAGCCCATGATTTCACAAAACCCCAAAGAACAAATTCCACAGCGTTAAATTGCATGGTCCTGGTAGCCAGTTGACATCAGAATTCCATCAGAGACAATTTATTCTGGAAACTGTTGCTTCAATAAATCAATTGTGGAATCAGCGGTACTGCAGATGGTGTCTTCTAGCTAAAAACACATGTCGTCCAAATCTTTGCCGTAAAGTTAAGTCCACAAGATCTCTTCTATTATGTTCATGTAAGAAATATAATTCTGTCACTGGAATTTGGGTCATATTATCGAAAAAGTAAGAGCAGACAGTAGTTAGTTGTTGATGGATTTGTTTCTCATGGATTGCATGAGAATTTTTTGAGGCAGTCTAGTAGGCAGTGTTTTGGCTTTTTAAACGAGGACCCATGGTTCAAACCTTAGTTCAGACATCTCAAGCAAAAAGAAAAATTCCTTTGTCTACTTCCACTCAGCAGTTTACTCTCACAAAACTGTAAGAGTCAATAAAATTGCCATGAAAAGTTTCTCAAAAATGTGTCGTTCGGAATCGAGTTTAGAATAAAGGTCCCGCCACTCATGGTTTTCATTAACACACACAACATGGGTGGTGTAAAAAGCTAGGGGTTGTAATCCTGACTAAATGTTTGTAATGGCCAATTAAGTGCGTAAGCAAAACCAACAAATTTTTTGTATTCAATAAGCAATTGAAATTGAAATGCCCTTCATCAGAGAAACTGACTTTATACGAAAAATTCACATTGACTTCATTTTGTTACCCAATTAACGAATTCGCAGCGCTTTCCAAAGACTGCTAGTTTGAGCTCCTGAGTAAGTTGCATTTTGTATGCTGATGCAGATGAAGGTATTCGGCCAAAATTCGCTGCGTAGTGCTTCTTAAAGTTGTTGACGACAAGGCTAAATTGATATTTGGAGTTTTCGGTGACACTTTCGTTTACAGTAGCATTGTTTTCAAGAGATTCACTGGAGTCTTGCGGTCCCTTATACTATGTTCAGATATGCACTTTTATTGAGTCAATATTCGGTTTATTAATTACAATATTTTAAGTGTTTAGACATAACAATATACGCAGTTCAGCTGCTTATTCAATATTCATTTGACAGCTAGTATACAAAACAGCTGGTTGTTTCAACAACATTGTTTTTGTTTTGTTCGTTGTTTTTTGTTTTGTTTTTTTTTTTTGTTTGTTTGTCGTTGTTGATATTTGAGTTGTCAAATATCAATAGAAAGTGTTCGGAAAATTGTAATATGTTCACTGAACGTACTTATAACAGTGATGTATTTCAAGTTTTAATCAATATTATAACAATTTATGAATTTATTGAGCAATAATTAATTGACATTTTATATGAAATATTGAGATATAATATAAGTGCATGTCATGCATGTCTGAACATAGTATTACCCAAACAGTTATTCCAAAATTTAATTTCACTAATTAATTTCACAATTGATATCGTAGTTTAGTAGGTAGTGTGTTGACCTATTAGATGCGAGACCGTCGTTCAAACTCCAGCTTAGATATCTCAAACAAAGAAAGGAAGATGAACACATATTTCCTTTAGCGACTTTCTTTCAACATTCGTCTGGCAAAGACCTTGAGAGTAAAAAGTTCGAAGTCGACTTTAAACTGTAAACTCATGAATAAAATGAACACACACAACATGGATAGCGTGAGAAACTAGGTTGTAATCCTGAATAGAGAGTTGTATTGGCCAATTAAGTTAAGTAAGTAAGTTCAATACAATGGAAATAAAAGCAAATGAGGCACAAGTGTTGTCTATATAAGCACAAACGCTTAGTGAAGTTGGCTGCAGTTGCTATTTGGGAAATACATTAGATCAGGATGGCGATTTAAGGCAGTTAAGCTATGTAAGTAAATTTTAAAAGTATTTTCATACTGAGACACCCTTTATAACATCTTCTGATAAATTTTAATGCAAGGCTAAGCATAAATATAGAATTTAATGCCTGATGCAATAAAACTTCTTAAAAAAAGAAGATAAAAACCATCTAAAATAATAATATAAAAAAAAAAACAATCCATTAATCAATAAATTATGTTGTTTCTAAAGAAAAATATCTCCTCCATCAAAATACGATGGATGGATGGATGGATGGCCTTTCATTTCGTTTCAAATATTTTTAATCCCTCGGCGTTATACAATATTTTTTTGAAAACCTTGTTAAAATTGTTTCTGCTCTAAAATGATTCATTAAAACGAAAACAAATATTTTTTTTTCAATTCGCATCATATGTTATACAACACACCTGAATATTTTTGTTTTCTTTCAAAATATTTTTGTTTTTTTTATTTAAATTTTTTTCTTTTTCTGTTTTTTCTTTAATAATAAATTAAATTTTATTGTATAAAACGAAATATTTAAATATTATTTTCTTGGCTTTTTATTATACAATTTTTCTTCTTCTTTTTTTAAATTTAATTTAAGGAAAAAAAAATAAGAAAATAAGAACGAAAAAAAAATGTGTCAAATCATTAATTAAAATCATGATTAATGATTTCACACATATTTCATTTCATTTCATATTTCATAAAAATAAAAAATTCGGTTTTTTTCTGCTTTAATATTTAATATTTATGTGTGTTGTTTTATAACAAATGAGTTTAATAAAGTTAATTATACTAACAAAAATGCGTCATAAACATGTTATTTTTTCTGTGTTGTTTTTGTTTTTAAGATTATGAAATAGTTTTCAAATATCTTTCTTTACCTCTTATTTTGTTTCTTAAATTGAAAAGAAGAAAAGGAAAACTGATAATAAAAATATTCAAAACCTTTAAATTGTTAACCATGTACCCATAGCTGCCAGATAGATAAAGCACCAAATCGTCGTATATTAGAAAAAAAATCGTAAAAATCGTCAAAGACGTTCATTGAAATCGTCAGAAAATCGACAAAAAAAAAATAAGTAAATAAATTAAAAGGTTTTTAAAAAAATTCTGTGTGATGTTCGCTGGAACCGATACATTTTTTAGTGCCTTGTCTTCTTAAGGCGTTGCAGGAAATATTTCACTTCATCTGATCTTCTTATTATTTACACAACTTATATCCGACCAAGAGTAGGTAACAACTCTCATATATGGGCCGGTGCCTCTACGTCTATTTTGAGACTTCTCGATCGCGTACTAGAGAGGGTTTGGTATCATTGATTTATTAGAGCATCGTTGTAATGTGGCTTGTGTTTCACTGTTCTATTGGCACTACAACGGATTTTGCTCGAGCGAAATAAAGGACTTGTTCCCGAGAATCATATAACACTCGTTTTCTCGGCGAGCATCTCCGTTTGTGGTCGATTTGCTAGTGGATTGCACTATACGTTACAGACAAAATTCGTTCTTCTTTCGTTCTCCCTTCTTGCAGAGGTCTTTCCTATCACTCGTGTCATAAAAGGTTTCAAATCTCTTTCCTCCTCTCCATAACATATTTTCCTAGTTTCAACGCAATGTACTGCATGAGTAGCGGCTATTCGCTGTTGGTCGAAAAATTTTTGTTGGTAATGGCACTTGACTTTGGTTTTTATAGACTGATATTAGAAACTTTCCAAATGGTAAATTATGCTCAACTACGAGTGTCAATCTTATTTCAAAATTCTTAGTATTGCCTATTATACATACATACATAATTGGTCATTACAACCCTTCAGTCAGGATTACGACCTAGCTTCTCACACCACTCGTGTTGTGTGCGTTAATTTTATACATGAGTGGCGGGACCTACAGTTTAAAGTCGACTCCGAACGACAGATTTTTGAGAAGCTTTTCATGGCAATTTTATTTACTCTCAGAGTTTTTGCTAGAAATCTGCTGAGAGAGAAAGTCGCCGAAGAAATATTTTCATATTTTCGTTTTGATGTCTGACCTGGGATTCGAACTTGGGCCTTCAGTCTAATAAGCCAACACACTACCTACTAGGCTACGGCGATTATATTATATGCTGGGTAATGTTAGGGTATTTGAAGATATTTGCAGAACTTACCATTTTTCTCTACCATTCTGACCATTTTTTTTTAATTTCCTTACTTATTGGCTCTTTTATTTATGTTATTTAACATTTTTTGTTGGTAAATAATTTAAAAATATAATGCTTTACTTCTTGTTAATAATAAACTAAATTTGCAAAAGTAAAAATTTCAAAGTAAATACAAAGCTTAAAGTGGTTTTAATGTACAAAAGTAAAAAAAATTACGTAAATTTTTAATTTCTAAAAATCGTCAAAATAAGGGCATAAATCGTCAAATCATCAATACGATATTTTTGGAGCCCAAAATCGTCAAAATGACGATAAATCGTCAAATCTGGCAGCTATGCATGTACCAATATATTTAAAATGTTTTAAACTTTAATTTGTTTTTGAATTTTATTTATTAATTATTGAGTAGCCATCAAAGTCTAGGCTAGAATCTATTGTGTTGGTTTTTTGGGTGAGAGCCTGTGGTTCAGACCCCAGCTCAGACATCTCCAACAAATATTTCTTCCGGCGACTTCTTCTGGCAAAAACTGTGAGAATGAAATAAAATTACCATTAAAGGTCTGTCGTTCGGCCCCAACGAACACGTATTAAATTAACACACTCAACATAAGTGGTTGTCAACCTGACTAAAGGGTTGTAATGGCCCATTAAGAAGGATTATATTTATTGAAGCCGCCGTGGTCTAGTAGGTAGTGTTTTGGCGTATTAGACGTGAGGCCTCGGTTCAAAACCCATCTTCAACAAAACAACTACTTCCTCTCAGCAGATTTCTGGTTAAAACTCTGAGAGTAAATAAAAAATTGCCATGAAAATGTTTCTGTCGTTCGGAGTCGACTTTAAACTGTAGGTCCCGCCACTCATGTATAAATAACTAACGCACACAACATAAGTGGTGTGAGAAACTAGGTCGTACTCCTGACTAAAGGGTTGTAATGTTATGTTATGTATATTTATTGAATCTTCTTTCTGTCAATCAAAAAGATTGTTATTTTACGATCACCTCTCGTTCATATAACTTGTGTGGCAATGAGTGCTTCAGTAGACCACTTTTTTAGATCTATGTAGCCACTGTAGTACAAAGTATTACTCACCAAGAGAATCAGATGGTACAATAGATTTTCTAGGTAATTATAGGGTCCGCCAAATAACTGAATATTTTCTCAAATTTCTTTTTTTATTTGAAAGTACAATCCTTCCGGTTAATAATGGAAAATAATTTCATTCAAATGGCTGCCTCGGCTGGCCATGCAGTAGCCTACACTATCGGTCCAATTTTTAAGCACATTATCGATTGTTTGCAGGTGTATTTCACCAATGGCTTCACGAATATTGTCCTTTAAAGCGTCAATTGTCTCTGACTTGTCGGCGTAACACTTATCTTTGACGGCACCTCACAAATAATAGCCCAACGGTGTCAAATCGCAGCTCCGAGGTGGCCAAACGTCATCAGCTCTGCGGCTGATAATGCGATCTTCAAAAACAGGGCGCAAAACATCGAGTGTAGCTTCGGCTGTGTGGCACGTAGCGCCATCCTGTTGAAACCAAATGTTGCCAATATCCTCCTCTTCAATTTTTGTGAACAAAAATTCGTTAACATGGCCCGATAACGATCGCCATTGACTGCAACGGCCATTCTTTGCTCATTTTCGAAGAAAAATGGCCCAATTATGCCTCTGGACCAAAATCCGCTCCAAACAGTGACTCGTTTTGGGTGCGTCGGCTTTTCAATGTATGCGTGCGGGTTTTCTGTGAACCAAATGCGACAATTTTGCTCGTTTACATACCCGCCAAGATCAAAATGAGCTTCATCTGAAAAGATGATTTTTTTTTGCCAAAATGGGCATCTTCTGTAAGTCGATCGCAGGCCCACTTAGCGAAGCGAAAACGCATTGGATGGTCAATTGGCTTCAACCCCTGAACCAATATTTCCCAGCGTTGTTCGAGCGTATACACAACCATATTCGTTCAGCAGAAGGATAAAACTAATTATCTGTCAAATCAGACATGAGCTAAATGTTACCATTCACGAAATAAGCACTATGTAGTTGAAAAAAAAACGTTAGATGGCGGACCCGATATAAGAATATTTTTTAACCAATATGCTGATGTAATCACCCGTAAGACCTTGTTTTGTTGTCTTTAATTTTTTTTTCTTTAATATTTCAACACGATATTAGTTTTAGAAATAATGTACACAATAACAGTTAATATTGAATCTGCAGAAAGTGTTTCTCCCAATTACTCTTCCTTTCTACATTGAATATTACATTAATAGATGCGCGTAACATTTTCCTCCTCCTCTAGGAATGCGGAATATGGCTGCGATTCTGCAGATGTGCCAAAGGACACAAAGACTAATATCCGCACACAGAAGCGCAACACTGAGAATGGCATCGACGGTCTATAGGGTGTCAATGCCGGTCATACAGCAATGCCACCGACTGACCATTCGTTGGTTAAAGACAGTCAGATATTAGGAATGTAGAATACTCCCCGGTATATGAAGATGAATAAAAAGTTAACATGACCACGTAAATGATCACAATACACAGCTGTTCTTAGGTTATGTTTAGTTCTGAAAGTATTTATAGAGCATATACAAATATACATAGTTCACCCCTAGTATTTATAAAGGAGAAGCTTGATCACAGCATACCATCTTTTAGTGCAATAGATGGCAAAATGAGTGACAGACCATGGAATTAAGAAGTGAATTTCTTATGCCCGAAAACATTGTGGAAAAGATGATAGAATAAGAAGAGAAATAGAAAAGTGTAGTAATTTGTTTTGAAAATCCACTGAGAAGAAAGAAAATTCATCCGGTGGTAACTTCGTTACTTCTTATGAATAAGAATGGGTTCTTATGACAGTAGTATTAGCAACAAATGGAAATGTTTGAGTTTTTCATTGAATTGGCAAGTCTGCAGTATACATGACATAAAAGAAAGGATTAAGAAAACTATCCCATAGTACAACCGCGTTTAGATAACAGTGTTCTGTTAAGGTATCTGTTACATACTTCAATTGTAAAGGACCGATTTGATAAGAAACTTTTAAAAAGTAATTGTGAACTTGTGAGTAAGACATAAGAAATTTTTGATATGAACACTAATTTACCCTTTTTGAGGGAAATTAAATTAATCTCAGACATCTGCAACGAAACGAATCAAAAAATATTCCAATTCGGCGATTTTCTCTTAGCCCTAAGCAAGAGAAACCAAAATTTTTATGATAAGCTGCTCAAATCTAGCGTTCGAAGACGATATTAAACTATAGGTCCAGCCAACATGAGTGATGTGAAAAGCCAGGTTGTTGTCCTGACTAGAGGGTTGTAATGACTAATTAAGTTAAGTAAGTAATTCGCTGCCTGACCAGTGTTTTTCAGACGTAGGTAATGACCATTTTGAAAGAGACGCAATGCTTGTAATGTAGTGGAATTTTTCCTGAAAATCCAAGCGAAGCTTCGATTAAGTTACTACGGAACGTCACCCCGGCAACCGTGGTTAACAATGAATGTCAGAAATTTCTTAGGGCAATTTTGAATTATTCAAAGATAACTGCAATATAGGCTCCAAGACAATCTTCGGAAATAGCAGTGTTAATAAACTGGACAAAGCCGGTACGGAGCACACAATCTCCAATATCCTACAGAGGATAGGTGCTCCAATTGCTTCAGATGAACTGGATATTGTCGCTAGTCTTACAGACATCCTCAATTCCGTTGGGCTCCATCATACATACATACATAATTGGAAATTACAACCCTTCAGTCAGGATTACGGCCTAGCTTCTCACACCACTTATGTTGTGTGCGTTAATTTTATACATGAGGGACGGGACCTACAGTTTAACGCGACTCCGAACGACAGATTTTTGAGAAACTTTTTCATGGCAGGTTTTATTTACTCTCGGAGTTTTTGCCAGAAATCTGCTGAGAGGAAATCGTCGAAGAAATATTTTCATTTTTTTTTTCATATTTCGTTTTGATGCATGACCTGGGATACGAACCCGGTCTTTATGTATAATAAGCTAACACACTACCTATTAGACTACGGCGACTAGACTACGGCCCAAACAGGCACGACAAATACTGCTAGACTCTGTTCTACTGATATAAATGAGGATCAGGAGACAATCACAATCTATTGGAACGCATGAATTTAGTTTTGGCATTCTCTCAAACAACTTCTGCTGGAGCTGTGGTTCTAAGAAGGAGGAAGAGACTTTTGCTAATGAAGATGCGGAGATTCTTGAACTTGAATATTTTTTGTCATCCTTGTGTGAACAACAGTGGTAATAACAAGATTTATTCTAAAGTCAGATTGGTTATCTTTAGGCAATGTTTGATTAACAGGTTTGGTAATTAATTGGGATCTTACTCTTTATGGCGGGCTCGCCACCTAAACTTATCTAACCTAACACTATTTAAGTTAAAGGAACTCTAGGAATTTTGCCAGATTATGTTCATTTAAAGTAAGAAGGCAATCCAAACAAAGCATTTCTCTATTAATTGGCTGTAACATATGGTATAGCGACCCTAATAATTTTTCGCCCGTAAAGTTTCAATACAAAAATAACTAGTTATAGGTAGTTCGCAGAACTTAAAAAATTTTTGTTGTTTTTTTAAGTTTTTTAGAATACATTTACAATTATTTTAAAATACAATTTTTTTTTTAATTTTTGATTTGTAAAGAATAATTATATCACTTAGGACACTTATATTTTCTTATGACATGACTTTAGGAAAAAAAATTTTTCTAAAACACCCACCTGTGACGCCGACGGATAACCACCATATCCAAATTGTGTATAAGCAGCCATATTTTAAAATATATTCTAATGTTTTCTATGTATTTTTATATTTTTTATTATTATTTTATAATTTCTTAATTTAAATATATTGCACTTTGTGTATTTTATTTGATTTGATTTTTCTTTTATTAATTAAAATATGTTTTTTGGTTTTTATTTATTTTTTTTGCCTTTTTTGTCTTGGTAAAAAAATTCCTTGGGTTTATATGATCTTTTTTTTTTATTCGGAAATATATTATGCTTTCATTTCTGTTAGACACTGTTCAATATCAATAGAATTCGAATATTGTTCGAATATTAGTACTCGTTGTCTCATTTGTTCTTGTGTGTAATAATATCCTTTAAAACACGGAACTCTTTTTTTTTCCACGGAAAAAAAACACGAAAAAAAGGTCACAACAAAACTTTTTGGGTACAAAAAACACGGCACAATAGAAATTTACAATTGAGCCGAAGAAAAATACACAAAAAATAAACCAACGTCTACATGCTATTGCAGTGTAACAGAAACAACAAAATATTGTCAACTTTACGTACTAAACAACACTGTATCGTATCACATAAACACATACATACGCACACACGGACATTTACGATATTTCCAAAAAAAATTTCGTGTCCAGCAAGAACAAAACAAAACAGTAGGAAGAAAGTGAATGCAATGATGAGAGTAGCATCCGTTTTTAAACAGTGTTCGCACTGTTTAACGCTCAAACACAAACTCTTCTTCAAACGTATCGTACATGATTTTACCGAACCTACACTCACAATGTTTGATTGTTTGTTTGTTGGTATGATTGTTGATTTTTTTCTTTCTTTTTTCTTGAATTTTTTTTTTTATTAATTTTTTGTTTTGTTTTCTTTTTTTTTTTAATACGATTTTTCGTTATTATTGGTTACATTCTTTCGCACTTGCAATTTACATGTTGCGTAGTGTTGCCATTAGAAAGAAAATAGAAAAAAAACAAAGAACGACGACTTTTCATTAAATTCCCGTAGAGAATTTTTATTTTTGCTTAACGCAACAAACGTTAAAATTCCTTTAGTCACACGTTTTATTTGTACAGAATGACTAACTAACTGACTGAGTGTGTTGTTAACGCACGCATTTGATTTTCTTGGGGTTTTTTTTTTTGACTTCTGCGCACTAACGATGTTAAGCAATAGACCGTCCAACATGAACTGGTTGTCTGACATTAACGAACATTATGATAATTTTTCAGTTGAAAGCGAACAACGTGTGTTTGTGTGTTTGTATGCCAATTGGATTCTATAGAGCTTTCTTTGTCTAACTTGCTTGGCCAAGGCACAATGATTCTAATAAGAGCAACAGCGCATACAAGCATATGTACGAGCATAAAACAAGTTTAAATTTCTCCTGGTGGTGTTGATAAACGAACTCCTCCTATTTTTTTCAGTATAAAACTACGCCAGGAGAGTAAAGTTTTCTTTTCCACTGAAATGTGTAGCGAGTATTTTCCAACGAGTAAATATAGAGTGGTATGACAAGTAGTCATCTACTTACTCT
Organism: Sarcophaga caerulescens; assembly: GCA_927399465.1. NCBI lineage: Eukaryota > Metazoa > Arthropoda > Insecta > Diptera > Sarcophagidae > Sarcophaga > Sarcophaga caerulescens. The sequence continues at coordinate 82,980,080 of OV656867.1, read as the reverse complement.
TGCTTGCTTTTGTTGAAATAAAAATGTAAGATACCTTATGCCTCATTCCAAAGCACTAACTCTCTCTCTCTCACTCTTGCTCTTTTTGATGTGTAAAAATGGAATTTGTTGTTGTGCTTGTTTTTTTATTTGTTTTGTGTGTGTTTGTGTGTTTAATTTATGATTTACAATGTTTTCCCCTTTTTCGTTTGTATATTCTTTTTGGGGTGAGTGTAGTAAGATGATGTTGATTTTTATTTTCTCATCGTTATGGTTGTTTTGTTGTTTGTTGTTGCTGCTCCACCAATGAGAAGGTCTTGTTTTAATGTTTTCATAGGCAGGTGTTTAATGGCATTATTCAGTTCAGTTATGTTATGTTTGTTGTTGTTGCAGCTAATGTGTTGTTTTTGTAAAAGACTCACACAAACAATGTAAAGGCAATGAAGATTTTGTTTTTGCGGTCTAACAACCATTAATTTCTACACTTTGTTGGTTTTTTTCGGTTTCTTTTCTTTGTTTGCAACTCAAACCAAAAAGGGTTAATATTGCGCTGTTTTTTTTTTGTTTTTTGTTTCTTTTTTGTTTTTGTAAAAGACACGCCTTTCTTTTGGCATTTTTTTTTTTCTTATTTTTTTCGAATTTTATTTTGTTAAGTTCGTTCAGTTCGTGTTGACTGTTTCACGCCATTTATTCAAACTGTATAGAAGAAGACTATGTTCCTAAAATAAATAAGTACATGTACATGTGCATGTGTGTGTGTGTGCGTGTGTATGTATGTTTACCAAGTGCATTTTGTTAAAAAATTTGTTTTTAATTTTCAATTCATTTCCCTTCATTTATTGTGTGGTTTTTTTTTTTTTTTTGATTTTAATTTTCTTACGTTCTAATATATGTAGGTACCCAGTAAAACGTTATTTTTGGTATTGTTTTCACAATAAAAACTGTTTTTTTTTTTTATTTTATTTAAAAACAATTTATTTTTTATTCTTCTACTTCTTTTTCTTTGTCTCCCCCCTCAATGACTAAACAATTTGGCCACTATTTTGCTTCTTGTATTCTCTCTTTTTACTGTGCGTGTGTGTGTGTGTGTGTGTGTGGTAAACCCTATGTATTGAAAATTGTTGAGTGAAGAAAAAACGGTTACAGAACAAGAACAGTTTGTTTCAACATGAAAATTGATTAATAGAGACTACCACCATTCATGCAACATTGTTGATTTTAAATTAGTTTCAATGTTTTCTGCTCTTCAAAGTGTGGGTGAATGAATGTGTGTGTGTGTGATTGTTGGTTTTCTAAACTAATTATTTAATAAATAATTCCTTGGTTTGTTTGTTTGTTTCTATTTATTTTCATTACATATGTTTCAGCGGTAATGTGTTGTTTACTTCTTCTTAAGCATTTGACATGAAAAACAAAAGATTTAAGACACAAACTTGCTCCAATTTATACTCGAATGCATGCACATTGGACGATATTTTTATATTTTTGTAGTAAAATATGTGATCAAAATAATAATTTCAGTTTAAAGGGGTAGTATTATTGCTTATTATAGGTACGCAAGGACCATGATTCCAAAACTAGCTCAGATATTTTGGAACAAAACGAAATACCTATGAAAAAATTATTTTCTTCCGTCTTCTGGCAAAATTTCTGAAATTAAAAATAAATTTATCGTGGAAAGTTTCTCAAGAAGTTGTCGTTTGCAATCGACATTAAATCGTAGATCCCAACCAGAGATCAGCAATGACTATTCAAAAAGATGAATAGAATCGAATCATACTCATAATTTCTAATACTTTTACGCATTCATACTCATTTTAATATCATGGAATCTCTTCTACTAATATTCAAAGTTTGAAGTACTCATCATATTCATACTTAACAACACGTATGATGTTATTGATTTCGACTCTCCATAACTCAACATATACACGAAGCACAAAATAAATATGATTCGCGAACGAACACTAAAATACTCACTAAAGGGTTGTGTGTTTGCTTCTCTGTCTTTTTTCCTTTTTTTTGGTAAATGCAACATCAACTAAGGCTCAGTCACTCGAATCATTTATAAGTATTTTTCTCAAGTTATGAATCTGAATGAGTAGGCTTATCAATTAAACATATTTCGAATGGTATGAGTTTGATGTCAATGTTGTACGCATTCACATTGCAACCTGTACTTATAAACGTTGTTGTGCGTACGAATGAATCAGAGTACATAGTTAAATTTCAATAATGTTGACTCACTTATATTCAAAATATCATGATCGCTGATCGGCATTAAACTGTAGGTTCCAACACTCATGGAGAAAATTAACACAACCAACATTGGTGATGTATGAAGCTGTGTTGTAATCCTGACTAAAGCGTAATAATGTGGAATTATATAAGTATGTAGGTGAACATTACAATTCAAGAGACACTTATAAGAATTATTTTTTGTATTTTAAACAACTCGTACGTTACGGTCTCTTGTGCCGTCTGTCAGAGCCAGTTTTAGGAAGTAAAAACAATCCCTGTGGGATCAAAAGTATTTCGTCGAAATTTGAATTTTTTACGGAGTTTGTTTAAATTTAAATTTAACTGAATTGGTGACTTGTCGTCACACTTTTATTAAAGCCACAAGGACTTGGTCTTTCGACTTATGAACTGAAAGTAAACCATCGTGGACAACGGCGTACGTTTCGTGAGTGGGCTGGGGAGCATTTGCCAGACTAACCCCTATTCATCCTGAAAAAGTCACTGTTTTTTGCGAATTTTAAACCGTTGGATTCATCAGTTAGATTAGTTTTTGAACACAAAAAAAACTATAAAAACAAAATAATTAAAAAAATAATAAAAAATCAAAATAATTTTGCATTCTTATTCTTTTTCTGCACGTTTTTTTACAGTTTTACTTTAAACAATTGCATGTTTTGCCCACTGTGCAGTGTACTTCATAATTAAAATGCATAACAAGTGTTTTAATTTAAATTTTATGATGTTCTAATGAGCTTTTGATTATTAAAATGCTTTTGAATAAACAAACAAATATTGTATACGTACATACTGTGAGCGTAAAAAGAAAGTGTACAATTCAAAAAAATATACATTAATAAATTACCGTTAATTTTTTTTCAAATGATTTTATTGAAACAAGAAGAACAGAATTAGAAAAAATTTGGAAATATTGTAAAATTTTTTCGGGCACTCTCCTTAAGTGGAAAACTGGAGTTGAGATTGTTAGAATTTTATCCATAGTGTACACTTTCTTTTGACGCTCACTGTATGTATGTAATTAAAAATAGAAGTGAATTTTAAATAAGGTTTCTCTCCTTTAAACTTACTTATGTAAGCATGGATCGCATTAAAAAATTTCACTTGTATCAGTGAATAAGTTTTCAAAACATGATTTCTCTGTTCTTTGCAAATGAAATCTTTGTTATGATTTTAGTATGATTGATGGGATTACTCATGCACGTATGTACTGGAAGTTATGAATGAAAATCAATTTCTTTTATGTGCTTTAGATGGATGCAGTAAATTCCTTTGTTGGCTTTTAGAGAAGGGAAATATTTTCAAAAACATGATTTTAAACAATAAATTTCAAATTACCTTTCAAACCATTTAGATGCTGAAACTATCGTTGTTTTCTCTTGTGTTTTCACTGAGACTATGCTTTGTTACGTTTTTACCTTTTAAAAACGTTTCAAATATGAGCTCGTAGATTGTAAATAAAATAAAAATAAATTTGTGTTTAGGTTTCATTAAAATTCTTTATTATACGCACAATTCTGTGCTACACTGTTCACAACTTGATGTAAACAACAACAATTGCTCTGTTTACACCCTTCGCATAAACAATAACAATCACTAAGCAATTATACGACAATTCTTTGTAACGGAAACCTTCAAACCGCGATTACTCTCTTCAAACGCACCGTGTCTTCACACAAGACTGACTCTATAAATGTAAACCTCGTTGTTTCATTATTGTTGTTTGTGTATTTTGTTTACATTTATTTTTGTAATGTTTTGTTGTTGTATTTTTGTTTACTTATTTACCATTTTGTTATGCTGGTGTTCGTTGTTGTATTTTTGTTTATAATTTTAATGTTAAGCGATGTAAAAGAAAAACACCAATATCTAGATTTTTCATTTTCGTAATAATATTCACATTTTCAAATTTAGAAATTTTTAGCATCGATGTGTTCTTTCTCCCAAGGAAAGTTATGTTATAACGGGTTATCCATTTCGTGGTTTCAAAAGTAAACGTAAATAAAACACATATAAAATATTTTTTTCATAATATTTCTTTTTTATTGTAAAGTTTAACGTTGACATTATGTGTGAAACACTACATCATTTAAATGACCTCCACGCGAAGTGTTGCAAGCATTGATTCTTTTGAGGTAATTTTCGACCACTTTTTGACACATGTTGGGCGGTATCTCAGCCATAACTTGACGAATGTTGGTTTGTAAGTGCTCAAGAGTTGAAGGTTTATCTGCATAAACACGGTCTTTCGCGTAGCCCCACAAAAAAAGTCTAATGGTGTCAAATCACATGATCTTGGTGGCCAGTTGATATCGCCACGACGAGAAATTACGCGGCCAGGAAATGTCTCTTGCAATAAAGCCATATTCCCTCGAGTTGTGTGGCATGTGGCACCGTCTTGTTAGAACCACATATTCTCCAAGTCGTATTCTTCAATAGCAGGCAAAAAAAAGTCGGTTATCATATGACCATAACACTCCGAATTGACGGTGACAATCGTTCCATCGTCGTTTTCGAAGAAGTAAGGCCCAATCACAACTTCGGACCAAAGAGTGCACCAAACAGTGACTTTTTCTGGATGTAATGGCCTCTCTTCAATTATTTGAGGATTCTCAGAACCCCAAATACGACAATTTTGTTTATTTACCACCGAGTGTGAAATGTGCTTCATCGCTGAAGAAAACGTGGCTGTGGCAGAATCACCATTTTTGTAGTAGGTTTTGATAATTTTTATGCGTTGTGTGATAGTTAAGCGATCCATTTTCGTCAATGTCAGACTTTCAACTGAAAAGAAAAAAATTGGTTTCACAACTTAGTTTGACAGGTGTCGAATTCCAGTCTCATACTTTTGAAACCACGAAATGGATATTAGGTTAGATTGGTTTAGATTAGGCAATTCAATTTAGACCAGCGTTTAAGGACATTATGATACCAAAACTAATGTCTGGATTATACAACATGTGGATTATACATTCCATATAGGAACACAAGTCAAATCAAAAATAAATCCTGATATCCGACTTCATCCATCTTGGCAAAATATTTAAGTTTAAAGGACTCTGCCCACGCTTATCTGTAACAGTTGGGCTCTAATAAAATATTAAAGATACAATTGCTTTCATTAGAATGTTAGAATGAAACTGTTTTCCAGTTTTTTAATTTTCTTTAACCATTTAATCCATTTACCGGAAAACCTGATGCGTTGTAAAGTATTTTGTGGCACATTTATTAAGGATTCTGATATTAAATTTTCTTATACGCTGCCTGACTATTGCCTTTTTTTCAAACAAAGGCCATGTCTATTTTGAAAGCGGCGCAATGCTACCTGGATAGCTGAAAAGCTCTTGATTTACTCGGGCACACAGACTGCGATAAAGTCCCTAACGAACGTAGTTTTAGTGTCCGTCCTTGCTTATGAATGTCGAGGATTTTTCAGGCAAACTTCAGATCATTTAAAAGGTAAGTTTTATCTGGATTTCGGGACTTAGGGATATCGTTGGAAATTGCATTGCTAATGAGCTAGTCAGGGCCGGCAAGGAGCTCGCAATCTGCGACATGTTACGGGGCATAGGTATTCCGATTACTTACTTGCTCAGTTTGTCATTACAAACTTTAGTCAGAATTACAGCCTAGCTACTCACACCACTCATATTGTGTGTGTAACATTATCCATGCGTAACGAGACTTGTAATTTAATATTGATTCCAAACGACAGATTTTTGAGAAATTTTTCACGGCAATTTTATTTAGTTTCAGAGTTTTTGCCAGAAGACTACTAAGAAAAAGCCGCTGCAAGAAATATATTTTTTTATTATTAATTTTGTTCGAGATGTCTGAGCCAGAGTTTAAACCACGGACTCTCGTCTAAAAAGCGAACACATTACCGATTAAGCTACAGCGACTTTGGAAATCCAATTGCCTCAGTTTATTTGAATATTAATCACTCTTTTTACAGGAAAGCTCAGCAGTTGGATATATGCAGTACTGATGGCCACTGCAGGTCACGTTTGGATAAGAAAAGAACCGACTCACGTCTGTCCTTAAATCACATGGCCAACCTTCGCCTAATAGCAATTCCTACAGACCACAGTCCTTTTGGTAGCCATGGCAAAAGACTTGGCATTGCGGCAAATGACTTTTGCAGGAGCTGTGGGTCTGAGAAGAAGAAAGAACGTGCCTTCACCTCATGTGTCAGTCTACTGCTCTTGTCTTAGAGAGACAGAGGTTTTTGACATCTCACTTTCTGACATCCTTAACTGAGTTCTCGAATATAAAGCTTACGGCAATAGCAAGATTTATTTTGAACTCGGATTGGTTTTGCTCTAGGGAATGTTTGATCTTTAGGCTGACTATAGATCGTGGTTTCACAATGCGCCTAAATGCTGTTCCTAGTGGGATCTCTTCTTTTGAGGGGTCCGTCACTTTAACGTATCTAATGTAGCGGAAGACTACTAGGCTTATGAATCAAACATATTTCAAATGGTATGAGTTTGATGACAACGTTGTACGCATACGCATTGTAATCTGTACTTATAAATCAACGTTGTAGTGAGTATGAATGAATGAGAGTACATAGTTAAATTTCAATATTGTTGACTTACTTATATTCAAAATTTCATGAGAGCTTATTGAGTAGCGAAAAAACGATTCATTGCTGATCTCTGCTCTGTAAATAAAAAATAAATTCTTTAGCCAATTCTGAAATACAAATTAATTTATAGTTTTTAACGCTTCTTTGTTTTAAAATCCCTTACTTCTGTAGGGAAAAAAACAAAATTCGAAAAGAAAAGAAATATTTTGACAGGGAAACCAACAAACAAATCGCAACAAACGGAATGAATTGATTTTTTTTTTTCCTTTTTGTTTTATTTTATTTTATTGTGCATTTAGCAGAGCAACTATTTTTCGAAAAGAGAAAATACTTCCCCGATGCAGTGTGATGCGAAAAAAAGGGCAAAAGTTTTGAAAAATACACTGCAAAGGCAGGAGTTTGGGCAAAGAAAAAGGGGCAGCAACAGTAACGAAGGTAAATGTTGAATACAAAACCACAGTGACAGATGTTGCAATTAAAAGCGTATAAAAATATAAAAATGATTCAATTTCACAATTTCAAATGATATTACAACAACAACAACAACAACAAAAACAATTCAATTAAAAATAAAAAAAAACAACAAACAGTAGGAAAATAAAGGCTCTCAGACACTGAGAATTGGATGAGGGTTGTTTGGCTTGGATTGTGGAAAATTCTATAAAAATTGTAAATGGATGTGTCAAGAGTTGTTGGTTTTTTGTTTTTAATCATACCCATGCATACATATAACAATAATATTGTTGTTGTTGTTGTTGCTGTTATGCTGTAGACAACATTTAAAAACTTGTAACAAAAATATGGAAACAATTGTTCCAATCCACTCAGCCTCAACAACTATTGCCATACGAACCATCCTTCATTCGTACTTTCGTTCATTTATCAATAACTATTTGAATATGCAAAGAGCCTGTAAAGAGAGAGACACAGAGCGAGAGAGAAGGGTAATAATATTTTCATATTGTAATGGTAAATGGTAATAAATATGAATGGGTTTTTGGGTTCTATTAAAGCAGCCGTAAAAAGGATGGGCATTTTTCATAGAAAACCAAAAAAACCAAAACAAAAAAAAAAAAAAGAGCAGGCCGCGTAACGTGACAGGCATGAAAATGACAGCAGCAAGAGAGTGGCAAAAAATAAAATGTCATTTTTGTGTGACACATGACACATCAATTGTCAAAATACAATTAAATGTAATGTCATTGCATAGTTTTCCCCACTGTTTTTTCAAATTTTTCTCTTAGAATTTTTAAGCAAAATTTAACTTAAATTTTTGAAATCCTTGGCAAACTGACAAGTGCTTTAATTTCGAGTTTCTCTCCTCCTCTTTCACCTCTCTTTGGCAGTTAGGGGATATTGATTTGCTCATGCTTAAGTGATGAATGCTTGCAAAATTGTTGAAAAAAATGCAACAAAAAATTTATTTTCTTTCTCCACAGGATATCAATCAGGGCCTTTAAAAAACTTAGAACCAAAAAAGGAAATTCACTTCATCATCGTTAGATGAATGAATTGTCTTCATCATTAGAGAAATGAAATAAAATCTCATAAAATTTCTCTCTTTCATATGAAAATTAACACTTGAACTTCACAGCTGGATAATGTTGCCCGAAAAGCGTTTCTTTTTGGGCTCCTTTTTTTTATTGGTTAACCGCTGCACTTTTTTTCTCTTGTTTTTATTATTATTAATGTTTTGTTTTGTTGTTGTTGTTGTTTAAGTACAGTGTCAGTGATTGCATAGAAGGGGGAGAGAGTAAAAGATGTCCTTGCGGAAAGACGTCAATGTTTTTCTGTTTTTTTTTCTGTTTGTGGTCATTTGTAATGTGTTTTACACTTTTAACGTTTATCACTACACTACCGCATACAATGTAATGATAGGGTGTCCCATATTAGAATGAAAGCATATAACGTTATACTCGAGGTAGGTAAGCAAGGTAAGGCTAACCTTAGGCTATCCAAACCCTAAGATTCAAAGCTTCTGACTAGGCAGCTTAAACAACCTATTTCCATCATTGATAGTTCGTTTGAATTGTCCATGTATTAGGTAACTTTGCGGCGTATTTGATCTCAAATTACGGCCGATAACTATATCTTGGATATAGTCAAGGAATTTATTTATCTTGGCTCCGCCATTACCACCACAAATGATGTCAGTTTAGAAATCAAGCGCAAGATGACTCTTGCTAACAGGTGCTATTATGGTCTCAATAGGCAATTGAGTAGCAGAGACCTCTGTCGTACAACAAAACTAATATTCTACAAGAAGCTCATCCTCCCCGTACATCTTTATGGCGCAGAGGCAGGGACTCTATTAAGCGCTGATGCAGCAGCCTTGAGAGTATTCGAGAGGAAAGACCTACGTAAGATCTTCGATTCAGTAAGAGTTGGCAATGATTTTCGCATCTGCTCTAACAGTGAGCTGTATGAGCTCCTCAACGACATGGGCGTTATGCAGTGTATTAACATCCAGCGACTGCTCTGGCTCTGCCATGTCGTTCGAATGGAGGAGGATGCTCTGGCGAGACGGGTATTTGATGGGAGGATCTGCTGAAGTTGGCAAAGCGGACGACCTTGTTTGCGTTGGAGGAACCAAATCGTGGAAGCCCTGTCATCGATTGGTGTGATCACCTAGCGTAGGCGCGCAAGAAGCAGAGGCGCCTGGAAGGATATGTTAAAGCAGGCCGAAATCTGTTAATCGGGTTGTTAACGGCCAATTAAGTAAGTAAGTAAGTAGGTGTCTTTTTCTCCTCTAACATAGTGCCGGGCATATGCCTAGTAGATGAAGAACAGTTTCCTTTTCTTCCCTATCTCAGCTGCTCTTGCAGAAGTCATTTGGTGTGTGTTTAAAACCCCTGAGTATTTGACAACTACCCAACATAATTACATTACATGACCAGTAGTGACTCCAATAACCACACCAAGCATGATCCTTTATAGTTCAAGCAAACCTTCCATACACCCTCTATCTAGCTTTGACTAGATTTTCTACGCTGTTCTGCCCGTATTCGAAGCGGCCCTTCTGGCGTTAACGGAATCCATAATCGAATTATTAATCACGAGCCCATAGATCATAGATAAGGTAAAGACTACATCCGATAGTACGATAATTGTGCTACATTTGGACTGTTTATCCGCACTGGAAATAGACGATATATCGCTATGTCCCCAGCACCTACATGATATGAACGTCATACCAATCCGTTATCTCGTTGAGCTGTTTGCGACCGTTTTGGAATTGATACCTCAGAACCCAAAGCGTTTTTAGCTGCCTGGCAATCAAACGTCTCTATTCGGACATCGCTGAATATGATTCTCGATAAAAACTAGGGTCAGTTGTCGGCTACTACAGAGACCATTCAGCGAACCCTTGCCATTGTCTATGGCCGTTTTCCTTCAGTTACTGGCTCAGTTAAATTTTGTACGGGTGTAGGCTTAAGACATGACGCAAAATTCGCCGAGTTGTGGTCAGCAAAGCAGAGTTCTTGTGAGCCTCGTATTCGACTGCACATTGTCACTGATAACAGCGATCTCAAGGATAACAGCGGGATAACATGCATTTCGTCGATGTACGTTTACAGAAACAGTCGATTCAAAATTATCTACAACATGGCAAAAACGTAGTCCTCTCGGTAGTACAATTATGGCATTTATAAAATGGGCGAAGCGTGCGGTCTTTACAACCCTTCAGTCAGGATTACGACCTAGCTTCTCACTCTGAACGACAGATTTTTGAGTAACTTCTTCATGGTAATTTTATTTCATTCACAGAGTTTTTGCTAGAAATCTGTTGAGAGGAAGTCGCCGAAGAAATATTTTTTTGTATTTCGTTTGAACCGAGGCCTCACGTCTAATAAGCCAACACACAACCTACTAGACTACGGCGGATCGTTGGTGGGAAAGCCTATTTTTAATATTTATTTACGTTTCTGTTTTTTTTTTCTCTCTTTTTATTGGTACTTTTTTGCAATTGTGTGGTTTTGTTTCCCCCCCAAAAAAAAAGACGAAAAAAAATGTTGAAATTTTTGTTATTTATTCTGTTTAACACGGTTCCGTTTATTTGTATGTTTGACATACACTCGCATAATAAACACCATAAAGTACCTTTTTTCTTCTACTCCGCCTCAAACTTTTAAACTTTACTAGTGACATACTATGGTGGGTACAAAGTACTTTTTTTTTCTTTCAGTGCTCATACGGTTTTATGACCATTTTTCATTTTTTGTGGTCTTTTTATATGATTTTTTCTTTTTTATGTTCATTATTATTTTCGTTTTTTGCTGTTTTTGCTGTCTAATGGCCCGCCCGCTTGAACCTTGTGGTGTATATGAACATTATTTTTGCTTGTTGTTGTTGTTGCTGTTCGTTCTTTTTTTTATTTTCTGGGGTTTCTGTAACATACACGTTAATTTTACGCACTTTTTTTCACTCAAACTTTTTATAGGTTAATTCGTTTTTATGCCAAATAAATGGTTGTCATAAAAAAGAAGTACAAAAACAAACAACAGCAGCAACAGCAACAAAAACAAAAAATAAACTTGAATAGAGCCCTGTGACACTATTTGACGATTTTTTTTTTATGATTTTGCTTGAAAAATAGAATGAAAAAACAAGAGTAAAAAATTAGAAGCACATGAGCGTTAATAGTTAAAGTTCATATGGCGGGCACATGCTAATGGGTAGAGAGGGCATATATTTTTTAACAGCCACCCCAGGCGCACATTCAAGTACTTTCATAACAAGGGAGCCCATATAACAAGTGGCTGCCATCAAACAGAGAGAGATGGAACATTAATTTTTTTTTTCCTAAGATCACCTGTGGTGTTAAAACTCTTACGGAATTAAACAAATTTTTTTAATCAAAGCAACATGGACTTTAAATTTATATGGGAGCCTTTAAAGTTAATGATGGAAATGGAAAGACTTTTTATCATTAATATTCACTGATGAGTTACTGCAGTAACATAAGCAAAGAAAAGTATGGCAATGTCTTGGAAACATTTTCCCATTTTCCAAATAGGTTTCCATTTCATATCAAAACAATTGTAGGTGGCGCTACTTGGGACATGAGGGAGTAAGAGTTTTGTTGAAAACAAACCTAACTTAACCTCATTTAGCGGTCCGTTGTGATACATGCATACATAAGTACATAATTGGACCTTACAACCCTTTAGTCAGAATTGCGGCCTAGCTCCTCACAATTTTATACATAAGTGGGGGGACTAAACAGTGGGTCGACTCCGAACTTCAGATTTTTTGAGAAACTTTTCATGGCAATTTCACTCTCAGAGTTTTTGCCAGAAATCTGCTGGGAGGTAGTTGCCGAAGAAATAGTTTTTCTTATTTCGTTTTGTGCGAGATGTCTGATCTGGGGCGACTTCAGCTGCCCATTGTGATACCAAATGAAAAGTTACACCAGAGCTGATATATCAGTCTCGACCATTAACATCAGGCCTTATTATTATATTGCCGTGTGTTTAATTACTGTGACCATACAATCTATTGTACTCCCCTCCAACTTTATAGGGTATCTCTGTAATATCTTCTCCAATTCTATTTCCCTGATAAACTTCAGCGTGCTCCTCGGTGTCGACAATGACAATTCCTTGCCCAGCAGCTGATATGCACCCTGGTGCTTCGTTCTGGTATGCATTAATGCCCCAAAGTTTTCAAGAATGTATTCTGATGGTTCATTCTCATAATAACAGAATCGCCTTTTGGGGTTCGAAACAATCCCCCTTCCTAAATAAATGTACCCTGAGTCCACAGTGTCCTAACAAAAGATCGGTAGCCAACCTTAGCTTATTTCTGCATAAGCTGATGCATGTTATTGTAATTTCTCAACAAAAGTTTTGACTGCCTCAAAAAGACGAGACTTTACCTCTCTTTATCTTTTCTTTCGTTCAGCATACCTTTCCAAACAACCGCCCTCAGTCCACAAAAGGGTTCTGGAACCATCCGTGTAAGCTTGTCTACTTGCTCGTTGACTAAAATTTCCTCATGACCTCAGATCCAGCAGAAGGTAGCATAATTTTGGCTCATTTTGCCTGATTCAACTTCCCTAGACAGTTCCAAACTATTTCCAATTTAAGAGGCAAGTGCTTGAATTGCGGCTTGTCTGTCGGATACTATTGCTATGTCCAGTCTTTTGTACCTCCCATCCAAGTTGAATTGAGCACATCTTTCAATGGCATACACTACCGCCTGAAACACACTTGCAAGTTTCTCCATGGGCTCGAAATATTTCGTTCTGGAATGAGAAACTCCTGTTCTAAGGTTCGTTCTTGACCCATTTGTAGATCTTGCTCTAAAGCATAACTGCCTGAGAATCGAATTGAACGGCATAATTAATATCAAGTAACAATAGCTCCATTCATTATATAGAAAAAGCGAGCTAAATAGGAAAAATCTGAGTCGAGATATTGACGGACATTGGCAATTAAGGTGAACAAGTACTCTCTTGCAGTTGCCGTAGACTAATAGGTAGTTTGTTGGCTTATTAGACGTGAGGCCATAGTTCAAAACCCAAGGTCAGACATTTCCAACAAAACGAAATATGAAAAAATATTTCTTCGGCGACTTCCTCACAGCAGATTGCGGTCAAAAACTCTGAGGGAAAAATAAAATTTTCCATAAAAAGTGTCTCAAAAATCTGTAGTTCGGAGTCGACTTTAAACTGTAGGTCACCCCACTCATGTATAAAATAACACACACAACATAAGTGTTGTGAGAAACTAGGTCGTAATCCCGACTCTTCGTCTCTTCGTCTGCATTCAAACTACGACCTCTGCAGAAACCATTAACAAGGAAGCAAAGTTCCCATCTAAAAATTTCCATTTTGTACCTATTAAGCAGAATGTGGAGGCAGTTACTTTGGGAGCCTTCTCAGCTAACAGAAACAGGTGTTTTCTTTACATATTCTCTCCCTTTCCACTCATCTTAAATACAAACTTATGTTTGAATTTTAAAATCCTTTACTGAGGACCCGGAAATGCGAAAAAACGCCAATGAAAAACGTCAATCAAATTGACACGCATAAATGCAAATGTCAAATGAAAGTGACATAATCCCACTTGGGAAGTAAACTAATCTCGGCTAAGCTGTTGAGTTTCAAAACAATTTATAGGAAAAGCAAAAAAAAATAAAAACAAAAATGCGTGAAATAAATTCCTTTGAGAATTAAAGACTATGACCACACAATGGAATAGAAAAATCAAAAAAAAAAAAAAAGAAGAGAGGAGAGGAAGAAAAAATACTATAAGGCCACGAAGAGGGTAAAAATAAAAAATAAAAATCACTTCCACAAGGGATGAACAGCGCTGATTCAATATTAAATAAGATGAGCTAACAATCTCTATTAACTTCAGATGCCACTTATTTTTCTACAATAGAGCAGTCAGGCAAGGGGCCACGAACAGTTCAATTGTATTAAACTAAGCTAGTGTGGCATATTTTGATTATTTATTTATGATGGTTCTACGCTCCCCCTTCGCTCTCTTGCTCATTTATTCATTGACACCACATTGCCGATACTGAGACAACAGTTTAATGGGTTGATAATGATGTTTAAATGTTCGGATACAGCAGTATGTCCGTTAAGGATGTGTATGTGTGTGTGTCAACTAAAGGACTTGAGGTGGTATTTGCGTTCAAAACAATTCAATTTCAAATCCAATTGAACAAAACAGAATCCGTATTATTGTTATGAAACAACATGTGTTCACATATGCATACACAGAGTAAAGTGTGAGGGTGAGAGTGAGGGTGAAAAAGATAAAGATTGCGCTAAAGAGCCTTAAATTAAGTGTGGAAAATGTAACACCTGAGTCTAAAGATTATATTCCTTTCTATTCTTCTTCTTCTCTATTAATATCTATATGCGACATAGGCAGCAGAGTGGCCTTAACAGCAACAACAAGTGTTTCAAATTGTTATTTGGGGTTACAGATTATGGGATTAAATACGGAAAATCTTCTATTGCTGGTGATAAAAACATCATAAACAAATTAACAAATATTTTAATGCTTGCTTGCTGTCATAAAAGCCTTGTCATTCGTTCATCTTCTTAAAATGCTTTAATTTTTAATGTAAAGTTTACTAAGAAAATCAAAAAAATCATCTAATAAATGTTGAAGTTTTCTTCATGCCAAAAGACATTTTATTTTGTAAATGTATGTACATACGTGTAAAAGTTTGAAAATCTATTTTGGAGGGTGTTAAAAAGTAAGTACTTATGGTTACTTGTAATAAATTCTTAAATGCTATGTTTAGTATCGTCTAGAGATTTAAACACGTGATCTTCATTTCAATTCATTGTCACCACAAAAAAAAAACACAAAAAAATTTGCCAATTATGCAGACGAGTGAGTACATGAACTCAGTGGCAGACTTTTGGCATTCATTCCTAAGAGATCACAATACTTGATTAATACAGGGATAGGCCAGTGAGGTGCAATATTTCAATTTTTCACTTTTCTTTTAAATGAAAAACAGTGACATTGAAATGCTACACAATTTCGAACACCAATTCGATTGATCGCAGTTAAACTAGAATTTGTGAACTCCTATGGAACAGAGATGCCATGATGTACTAATTAAAGTGCTTGACTACAAACCAGAGATCAGTAATGAATCGTATTTTCGCTACTCATAGGTACTTATGAAATTTTGAGTATGAGTGAGTCAAGAGTATTAAAATTCAACTACTCTGATTCATTCGTACTCGCTACAACATTGATTTATAAGTATAGGTTGCAATGAGTATGAGTACAACGTTGACATCAAACTTACAACATTCGATTCATTGTTTGATTCATACGCCTACTCATTCAGATTCATAAATTTAGAAAAATACTTATAATACTTACGAATGATTCGAGTCACTCGAATCATTCATCAACATTTACAGTAGTAGTTATTGTTGCATTTACAAAAGAAGAGAAAAGAAAAGACAAAGACAGCAAGCAAAGCACACACACAACCTTCTAGCGAGTATTGTGGTGTTCGTACTCGAATCATACTTATTTTGTGCTTCGTGTATATGTTGAATCATGAAACATCGTGCTATTGTTAAGTATGAGTACGATGAGTATTTCTAACTTTGAATATGAGTAGTATGAGTATGATATTAAAATAAGTATGAATGCGTATAAGTAGCTGAAATTATAAGTGACTCGAATCTACTCATCGTTTTGAATACTCGTTGCTGATCTCTGCTACAAACCCAAGCAATTGGCATTCGAATAGGGCGAACGAAGGTTGGTCTACATCATGGTTCTAAAATTTTTTGAAAATTAAGAGAAATTAACTCCCTCCGAGTAATCCATAGAGGAACCCTCTACATTGAAGTCGCCGTAGTCTAAGGCGTAGTGAATTGGCTTATTAGCTGTGAGCTCGTTGTACAATTTCCGGTAGACAACTCGAACAAGAACGAAATATGATAAAATATATCTTTCAGCGATTTTCTTTCTGCAGTCTTGTGGCAAAAACTCTGTGAATAAAATAAAATTGCCACGAAAAGTTTCACAAAAACTTGTCTCTCGGAGTCGACTTTAAATTGTGGATACAGCCAGTCATAGATAAAATTAACACACACACCATGAGTGTTGTGAGAAGCTGGGTTACAATCCTGACTATAGGGTTGAATAACCAATTAAGAAAGTAAGCATGTTCCTAAATACTTAAAGAAGATGATTTTAAAAGTGAACGTCACAGGAAGTTCAGAGAACACCAAGCAGAATGACTAGAACTCAATGAGCTTTACGACACTACAATGGTAAAGTCGCTCCAGGCGCAATTGGATTTAAGCCCATTGCATGCGCTAAAGATAAAAAAGTCATTAAAACCGCAGTTAGGTTAATGACAGACAAGTCTAAATGGAAGAATCGTTGTGATCTGGTAAATCAAAAGGGCTGACAGTTAACTCTTCAATAAAACGCTAGACAGTCCTAGTGAACTCTATGACTTTGGGAAATGCTTCGCAATCGGAATTCATGTATACTACATACTCTTTTTCGGTGGTATAACAGTGGGTCAAGGATATATAGTGGAACAGAAGCGAGGTGTTCGGTCTTAGAATGAAATGTTCTCGTGTTGCTTCCAGGCGAATTTTTACGCCATTGAAAAGTTTGCTCAATTAAGCTTGAACAGAAAGTATAGAGAGCGGGACATACTACCTGAACGACACTCCGTTATCTGATCACTCAACTGCTTACAGGTTGACTAGAGATTAGAATGGGAGAAAAGAGAAATTGGAAGATTATACCCGATGCAACGCAAAATAAAGAAAGACTATCAGTTCTTTCGAGTTAAACGTGATTGATTGGGTATAACAATGAGAAATGATTTAAGTTATGTTTCAGACTATTGAGGACTATCCCGAGCACATAAGCCGGCTTTTTAATGAGCATCGTAGGCTCAAAGAACAATAGTTTTAGAATAGGGATCGATTCAAGATTTTGTAGATTTTAATGAAGAGAACGAGCCGACAGAACAGATATTTGCAATATGCACGGCGTTAATGCATCAGAAGGTTACACAAGCGTGCTTACCAAGTGAGAGGTGGGAAGTTATTCTGACTGAGGCCGAATAGCAAGCTTAAAGTTTGCTAGGTCTACAGGCTTTTGGGAGGCATTACAGGGATTAGGATATAAATCATCAATCTACTCATCAATTGTGTTAATTTCTGTTTTCTTTACTTCCATTTTTTTTAGGAAAATCAATCGATGCCCAGAAAACATCGATTCAGATCTCACCACTGACATGTAAAATTAACACACAACAAGAATGGTGTGAGAAGTTTGACTGTAAGCCTGTCTAATTAATATACATACGTTATGTGAGCGAGAGTACATTCATAGTTTCCAAAGTTTAACCTTCTTTTTAAAGTGCTATTTCAGCACACATTTTGAATTAAAATTTATCATGTTTCGAATCTTTATGACTTATAAATGTTGATTTAGTTAACAATGAATGAAATTTTCAACATTCCCTCAGTATAATTGCGGCTCTATCGCGCTGAATGATGTCTTTTAAGGGTACAGTAATATATGTATATTTGATTAAAGATATTGTTATGATTTTACCTTTTAAAAACGTTTAAAATTCTTCATTATTCGCACAATTCTGTGTGCCACTGTTCACAACTTGATGTAAACAACAACAATTGCTTTTCTTTGTTATTCCTATGTTTACACCCTTTGTATAAACAATAACAATTACTAGACAATTGTTCGACAGATCTTTGTAACTCTCTTCAAACACTCGCACGTATTCACACAAGACTGACTGTACTTTACTGACTCACTCGCCTGCTTTGCCTTGCCTTTTATATGGCAGAGTAAACAGTCTGATGAATGTTCTTGAAGGCGAATGTTCGTGGCTTCGCCTTCTCGAAATCTCTACACATGTAAACATCATTGTTTTATTATTGTTGTTTGTGTATTTTGTTTAAATTTTTTCTTGTATTTGTTTGTTAATTGTGTGTTCGTTGTTGTATTTTTGTTTACTTGTTTATCATTTTTTATTCTGGTGTTTGTTGTTGTATTTATGTTTATATTTTTAATGTTACGCGATGTAAAAGCAAAACACCAGTATCTAGATTCTTTATTTTCGTAACAATATTTTTGATTAAATAACTGGAACGAATAGGGTCTTCTATCTTGTGGCGAGCCTATCTTAAGAACTCAAGTACCATTTTTTTGACAGAAAATTTTTAAAATCATCTAATATAAATTGTTTTATTCTTTCTTAACACTTTATTTATGCCCCTAGTATTTCACACTCCAGTGTAACATTACAACAACAATAACAACAATCCCAATAACATCCTTTTAGAAAGAAAAAAGAAAAAAAATTAAGACGATAAGAAAAATGTTAAAAAATGTACTCATTTCTGGGTGCTAAAGCTACACGGACAATTGCCATTTCTCACCATTGATCATATTCTTTATTTGTTTTGTTTTTCTTTTTATTTGTTGTAGTTTTTCCGTTCTTATTGGCCAGAAGAACATGAAATGAAATTCGAACGTTAAAGTTTCAATGAAGAAAAATAAATCAAAAATCAAAAGAGCGCCATTTTTTTTTTTTGAAGACAAGACAAGACGTACGTAGTATAAGCTTGTCTTTAATTTTTAAGTTTTGCTTGTATTTTGTTTTTGTTTTTCTTTCGTTTTATTCTTTTTCTTGCTTTTAATTTGATTTGTTTCGTTACTATCAGGCGCCAGACTATGTTGTGATCGTTTTTATTTCATTTTTTTTTTTCGATTTTTTCTTTTACCAAGACAAGCCTGGCTTTATTTTCCATTTGAGATTGAAGTCTCAAAATATTTTCTTTTTGACGTTATTAAGTTTTTCTTTTACATTACCAGACTCCAATTGTAGCATGTCATAGTCATAGAAATAATGAAGTTTTGCTTGTGTGTGCTACATTTTTGAAATTATTGAGTGTCTGTCGGCTTGATGTCGAACTCTTTTTTTGGTCTTAAATGAAGCAAGAAAAATTGGTACCGAAAACGTTTACTTTAAATAGAGTTTTGTCGTTAGTAATACGTCCAATATTGTAGAAGAATAAGTATTTTTGAAAGTTGTTGCGTTATTACAATTTAAAGTGGTTTAATGGCCACAACCAAATTTCTGCCATTAATGCAGCAGAAATAGGAAATGATTTTGGAATTCAAAAATTGTTGCCACTTTATATTAGACATTTATGACATTTAATGTTTGACTTCCTAGGAATCAAATTCAACCAAAAAAGAAATCAAATTTAAAGATCCATAATATCAGGTTGCTGTGTTATAAGCATAAATATTTCCTTATATTATAATACTGCTGTACAGATTTGGTTTAATCATCGGCTCAAGTAAACGTTAGAAACCAAACAACGCATTCACATACATAATTGGCCATTTCAAAGCTTTAGCCGAGATTACAACCTAGCCTCTCACACCACCTATGTCGTGTGTGTTCATTTTCGCCATAAGCAACAGCATCTACAGTTTAAAGTCGACTTCGAACGACAGTTTTTCTAGGAAACTTTTCATGGCAATTTGATTTACTCTCAGAATTCTAAAAAGAAATCGACGAAGAAATATTGTTCATATTTGATTTTGTACGAGATGCTTGAGCTGGGGTTTGAACCATAGGCTCATGTCTATTAAGCCAACACTTTACATATATGTATGTATAAACTACGGCGAATTCCAGAACCTATTTCTTTAAAAAAGGATTCTTTTGAAGCTTCACAATTAGTTTTAAAATGCTCAAAAATGATGGAATCGGATTTGTTTGACATGTGGTTTGAACAAATCGATCCCACATGCTATTGAATTAATTTGTTGACACACAAGTTTGTTCAGTAATTTTTGGAGCAGTCCTTTGGGACCATTAAAATCAAATAAAGTTTAAGGATTTGCTGCTCATATTTTTTCCATTCTTCCACTAATTATATAGGGTCTTTTTTAAGCGCTTCCGATATTTAAATTTCAATAAAACAAAGTGTGTGTGAGATATTGATGACATTATGTATGGAATATCACATCATTCAGATGTTAGTCACATTTTCTCTAAGTGGATTGCATACGAAATGTACAATTTTCCTTGACTTTGCCGTATAAATCAGGCTGTATTCGACGGATGGTTTGTGACTTATACACATACGCCTACGACTGAAGAAAACCTCACAAGAAAAAGTCTACCGGGACCAAATCCCACGATCTCGGTGGCCAATTCATATCACAACCACGTGCGATGACCATGCCCTCAAATTGCTCGTGCAGAATATTCAATAATGCATGAGGCGTGTAGCATGTAGCTGCGTCCTATAGAAACTACATGTCGTTGGTATTCAGATCATTCAATTCAGGTCAAAAGAAGTTAGAAACATCATCCTATTATGCTCACCATTGACAATGATGATGTGGCCAACTTTGTTTTGCCAACAAATATGGAACGATGACACCGTCAGACCAAAATCCATGCCAAACAGTAATTTTTTTAGGCTGAATTGAACGTTCTTGAATCTCATATGGTATGGATTGGTATCGTTCCCAATTTGAGTGTTTTGTTTGTCAACTTACCTAGTCGTTCAGAAATTGGCCTTGTCACTGCAGATGATTTTTCGATGAAACTTAGTGGCAACTGATTACCACTACTGCTCTGGAGCCCATTAAGAGAACACACGTCGTTGTCTATAGTCGTTCAAAAAGATATGACAAAACAGTAATTTATTCAGACAACTAATTTGTTCTGACTCCAAAGTTCTGGGAGTCCTGTTGACAGAAACGATATAAAGGCTTTACAATATATTCTTATGCAAACTTGACCTGCTAAAGGCGAAAATTAAAGAGCAACGAAATAGAAAAAGAAGAGAGTTAACATAGCTTCATAATGTTTAAGATTATATACATATATAGCGAGGATTCAAACCAATTATTTGCTGCAAGTAAGCGAGAGCTAATACTGTAAAGCAAATAATTACTGATCGTTTACAACCAGACTGGGTATGTAATGAATAAAGAAGAAGCCCATTTTACACGCTCAAAGTTGTGTTTGTATTATGTATAGCCAGGATTCAAACCAATTATTTGCTGCAAGTAAGCGAGAGCTAATACTGTAAAGCAAATAATTACTGATCGTTTACAACCAGACTGGGTATGTAATGAATAAAGAAGAAGCCCATTTTACACGCTCATGTATTATGTATAGCCAGGATTCAAACCAATTTATTATTATTAAGCGAGAGCTAATACTACAAAGTACATAATTACTGATTGCTTAAGCTCAGAATGTAAGTAAGTAATGTATGTAAGGAATAAAGAAGAGACCCCTTTTACATGCTCGAAGTTGTGTTTGTACCATGTATAGCGAGTATTCAAACCAATTATTTGCTGCAAGTAAGCGAGAGCTAATACTGCAAAGCAAATAATTACAGATCGCTTACGCCCAGACTGGGTATGTAATGAATAAAGAAGAAGCCTCTTTTACACGCCCAAAGTTGTGTTTGTATTATGTATAGCGAGGATTCAAACCAATTATTTGCTGCAAGTAAGCGAGAGCTAATACTGCAAAGCAAATAATTACTAATCGCTTGCACTCAGAATGGGTATGCAAGGAATAAAGAAGGAGCCTATTTTGCACGGTCATAGTTGTGTTTATATTATTTTGTCGCCAAAGACATCATACCTCCCCGTTAGAGATTATAAATGCGATTCCATAATTTAATTTCAATTCAATTAAAAACAAAGTATGGAAAACAAATTTCTTGTGATGCCTTTAAACGTTTTGAAAATCAATATGTTTTCTGTGTATTAATTAAGAAAAAAATATTTTCAATTAATTTTCATTTCTTAAGATTTTTTTCTCGATTTTTTTTTTTGAATTTTTTTTAATAAATTTTCTCGTTACATGGTTTATGCGTCTCAGTATTAGACAAGGTATTTATTTAAATGACAGCAATTGACAAAAACAACAACAACAAGAAAATTATTGATATTAATACAACAGTCACAAAACGACAACAACAATAACAACAATAAATGAAAAAAATAAATAAAAATTGTTAAACAGAAAATATTTATTTGTTGTATGAGAATTGAAACAATTTTGTTCAGAGATACGATACGAAACGACGACTGCAATAATTCATTTGCATACTTGGCTACCAATTTCATGTCTTGGCAAACCAAAAAACAAAACAGAAATAAACAACAGCAACAACAACAACAACACAAACAAACTACAGAATACACAATACAGGATAAGAAGATTTGACTCTCAGATGAATGGTTTCTACAGTTTTATTTAGAGAAGAAGGCTAGAATATCTGGTTGTTTCGTTGGTTGGCTGGTTGGTTAGTTTGCTTATGTTATGGCTTAGTATTGCCGATGCTATGGCTCCAAGTAAGTGTTTGTGTGTAGTGTTGTGGTATTGTGTCGTCTCATCTAGAGATGACGACGACAACACATGACATTTTGCAATAACTTGAAATGCAACTGAAAGATACAATCACAATCAATGAATGCAGCAGGCATATAACAAAATGCTTTTATAAACACACATACACACACACTGATACATACGCATACATTGAGACACACTCTTCAGCAGTAAGAGATACTAGATACATTCATATATCAAAAGGCATACAACAAAAAAGATTGAGATACTACAACTCTATGTGTCTATAAACCAATACCATCCATAACAGCCATGAGTAATTGTATCTTCTTTAGTATCAGAAGTTCTCAGAGACAACCAAAATTTTATAAAAACAATCGATTTTTAAAGTCCATCTAATGAATTACATACGAACGAATGAATTTATATTAAAAATAAACATACATATGTACGTAGTCCAGTAGTTAGTACATTGGCTTATTAGACGTGAGGCCACGATTCAAATCCCAGGTCACACATCTCCAACAAAAATGTTAAGAAATATTTCTTCTACAACTTCCTCTCAACAGATTTCTGGCAAAAAACTGTGGGAGTAAAATGAAATTGCCAAGAAAAGCTTCTCAAAAATCCGTCGTTCAGAGTCAACTTTAAACTGTAGATCCCGTACTAATGGATAAAATTATTACACACGACAAGTGATGTGAGAAGCTAGATTGTAATCCTGATTGAAGAGTATATGAGTAGGTTAGTTCGCTAGATATACCCTAGAAGAGATGAAAACACGTTTGCTTTTATAACTTAACGTCTTAAGAAGGACAAAAAATCTATCGAAGCCCAGACTCCTCACGAACATTTGACTGACTACGCACTGCCGTTTGTAAAGTTTAAATTGTTTGAAGGGTGAACCCATAAGATCTGTCGCCTTCCACAGGCATTTGTGTATACAGTGAAAGAATGAAGTCCTCGTTCATGATATTGCAGCACTTAGAAAACCCGAGGTGCTGTAGACTTTGTTATCCCATATAAGCGCCAATGAGACAGTGACCAATTCTGCGTAAATTGCAGCTGTGCATTCATAACAGAGCAGCCAGATCTGATAGCAGCACAAATAGATACCCTTATCCAGAAGTCGTCGTTGTCCAGTAGATGATGTATTGGCGTATTAAACGCTAGCCTGTGGTTCAAATCCCAGTTCGAACATCTCGAACAAAACGAAATATGAAAAAAATATTTCTTTGGCGATTTCCATTCTGGCAAAAACTCTGAGAGCAAAATAAAATTGCCATGAAAAGTTAGATTAGGTTATACTAACAGCCGTCTCACTGGGCCCGGTATTACCTTTTCCGCCATATAATTATGGCTTCTAGTTGGTATATCTCAACTATCCCTAGAGTCTCATGAATGTGTGAATTTTTCTCAAATCGCCTTTGGTTAGACATGTTCTGTAACTCAGTTCTATATACCCAAGAATTTCTCTTCTCAGGTTCACAAGCGCCTGACAATGCCAGAGAAGATGTTCCTCTGTGGTTTCCTCTTCTTCCGCATAGTTGTAGCTTCTGCAGAGGACAATATAAGTTATTCTTTGTCTCCTGGCGTGAAGATCCAGAAGCCAGTATGCAGTTATCACTGCTATGAGATTCCTTGTATGGAATCTTGACAGGTTCAATGCAAACACTGTTCTGCATATAGCCATGTCGAAACAGATCTGTTTGGTGTCTCTGCGAGAGGGTTCATTATCCAATTTTATCTTGTGCGATCATTTCTTTGCCTTTCTGTAGAGAAAATCCATTTCAATGTTCCGTGGTGCCAGCTTTAGTAAATGCAACGGTTCTGTTGTTACCTTCGATGACCCCGTGTTTAGGAACCCAAATGAAGGCAACTGTCAACTGTCTCGCTATCTTTTCCAGAGACAACCAGCATTCTTGAACAATGTTAGATGTGGTGCACTCTTTAGGGATCCAATGACTGGTTTACTGTCTGCAAATATGCGCATATCGCCCTACGGTATACTCTAATACCGAATTCGCAAAATTTCCATAAAAGATTTCTCAAAAATCTGACCTTCGGAGCAGATTTTGGTGGTGTGAGGAGCTTCGTAGTAAAGGTTACATACATAATTGGACATTACAACCCTTTCGACCATTTCGACCTAGCTTCTCACACCACTTATATTGTGTGCGTTAATTTTATATATGAGTGGCGGGACCTACAGTTTAAAGTCGACTCCGAACGACAGATTTTTGAGAAATATTTTCATGGCAATTTTTTATTTACTCTCAGAATTTTTGCCAGAAATCTGCTGAGAGGAAGTCGCCGAAGAAATATTTTTTTTTCATATTTCGTTTTTATGCCTGACCTGGGATACGAACCCGGGCTTTACGTCTAATAAGCCAACACAATACCTACTAGACTACGGTTGTAATGACCAATTTACCCGGGTTCATCTGCTCTATCATTCATAGCATACGAGTTATGTTCTATCGAAACCCAGCACAGATGTAGGGTAATAAAAATGGCCTAAATGCCAGTGTCAGGATGATTTTATTGTAAATTGTCCTGCAAGTATTTCTCTCTTTTGGACATCTAATAACCAGATGAAGTGTAGCTGCAGCAATTCAATTCAAAGTTACTGCAATTGAGTAGCATTTCTTGTGACTCCTTGAGTGCAAAATATTCAGGTCTACGTATGTAACTAATTATATATGTAAGTACGATGCTATATAAATATACATACATATGCATGTACCGATACAAATTTGAATTGTTTCATAAGATTGTATTTGTTCTCTGGTTTTATTTGGCTTGTGCAAATGATAAATGACGACATCAAAACCAATTTTCACATTCACATTAAAAGGATTCATATCTGCTATACACACACACAGACATTAACTTTCACTTCCTCAACAAACATGTGGCAAATTTGAAATAAATGAAATGACACACACACTCACACATATATTCTAAGTTGACAATGATTTGAGGAGGTATACAATAAAAACGATAGAAAACATAAGGATTTTGGAAATGCGAGTGTGAAAGACTTAAAGTTCTTTTCTGACCTGTACTGGTATTGCACTGAACGACATGGTTTTGGTTGATCATGGTGACAGAAGACATTGTTATAGAAATTGTATCAAAATTTTCAATTATTTTTGAAGCTCAATGGGATTAATATCGCAGATAAAACACTGAAGCTATTCCAATGAAACAATGTAAATGAAGCGGGATAGTAATGAGCAACTTTATCTATTCTGTACGGTAGTTCTGAGATTGAATTTAAAGTAACTGCGAATCGAATTTAGTGAAGTAAAGCATTTATTTTACTGATTTAAAAAATATTCTTTACATACTCGTACATAACATAATTGGTCATTAAAACCCTTCAGCCAGGATTACGACCTAGTTTCTCACACTGCTCATGTCGTGTGTGTTAATTTTATACATGAACGGCGGGACCTACAGTTTAAAGTAGATTCCGAACGACAGATTTTTGAGAAATTTTCATGGCAATTTCATTTACCCTCAGAGTTTTTGCCAGAAATCTGCTGAGAGGAAGTCGCCGAAGAAATATTTTTTCATTTTTTCGTTTTGATGTCTAACCTGGGGTTACCTACTAGACTACGACGACTTCAATTAAAAATATTCTTTAACTCTCCAAATAATTCGTCCAAAATCCCCTAGGCACCAAAGAGAATAACAATTTAAGAAAGTGTAGAGTTCAGTGAGAAAACTTTCAGTTAATAGCGCAATCATTTCTAAATAATAGCAGTGGCTAGGGTTAATCCACAGCAGACCAATGACCTGATAATTTGGAAAAGCTTGATGAATGAAATTGAATTCAAGAAAGTAAAGAAATAATAAAAAGATGGGGGAGGATATGCTTTTTGATAGACACACGTTGCTTTTGTCGGAAAATGTAAACCATCTAACAAAATACCCATAAAACTATTCCGTTTATTATTTTTTGTTCGCCCTGCAAACTCTTACTAATTAATCATAATTAGAGAGAACGGCAGTGAACATGTAAATCTTCTTGTAAATTATTTAATTTTTCAATGTAAATATTTACATTATTTACATATATTTTGTCACAGACACCAACTCAAATCTCATTGTCGGAGACATTACGGGTCCAATTTTAAAAATAAAATCCACTCGGCACCATGACTGTGACTATGCCACACACATTTTAAGCATCACTGCTTGGCATTAAGATCGGACGCACAAGTTTCTTAAATCTGCTGCAAATCATCGTTCAGTTTATTTTTACGTTTAAAATAATTGTTTCGATTATTAATTTTCAGTTTCTGAAAACAAAATTCATACAAATTTATCACATTTTGTGACAAATTAATAAACGAGTACGCTTCGGGGAAATGCAGAAAATGAAAAATCAGCCAAATGGGGGGATATTGTTAGCTAAAGTTGTGTATGCATGCACGTCTTATTTAATTCCCCAATTGACTTTGTGTTAAATGAGTAATAAGGAAGGAATTTAAGAAAAAAATTTTGAGATTTCATAGAAAAGAAGTAAAAAATAAATTTAAAATCATTTCATTTGAATTAAATGACACCCTACAACATAGTGCAAACAGCAATAGTAGCGATCCATACGAGTATATTCATAAGTAGATTGAGCTGGTTGGGAAGCATCAAGGGTATAGCCGCGCTCTATCCTCGATTTCCTACCTCTTTTACTTTTCCCATTTCCTCGTGTCCTTCATTAACCTCTCTCTTTATCTCTCTCTCTCTCTTCTAGGACACATTTACAATGGATCATTTTGACCTCTGAGTATTGTATTTGTCCCAGTGGCAAGTACACGTCGTCAAACCTAACCTAACCTACTTACTAAATTGGCCATTAGTTAGGATTACATCTTAGGTTCTTCTTTTATCATTGAGTGGCGGGACCTACAGTTAAACGCCGACTCCGAACGATAGAGTTTAGAGAAAATTTTCATGGCAATTTTATTTACTCTCAGAGTTTTTTCCAGAGGAAGCTGCCGAAAGAAATATTTTTTTCGTATTTCGTTCTGATCGAGATGTCTGAACTGAAGTTTGAAGCACGGGGTCTCATCTAATAAGACAACACACTACCTACTAGACTACGGCGACTTCATATTCGATTGGAACACTTTGGAACGTGCCCGTGATTTCTCTAAAGAAAATGTCGCTCTGTAGGTAGATAGGCAAGTTATAAAGACTAGTAGAAATTTCACCCGAAGGTCTTTTGATTCATTGTGAATGTCCTAAACGTACAAAAGTGAAAGATGAAAGGGTCAGTAAAGTAAGATGGAAAGAGGAGAAAGAGAAATAAGTGGTCGTGGACGAATTCTGCTGCCAAATTAGTGCGATGACATCAGACGAGCGAGGGCCTCTAGTCACCGTTGTCACTTCCAAGAACCCGAGGGGTGCATTTGTACCTTCGGTTTTTTTTTTGAACGATGCTCTGTTTGGTTCGAAATAGGCGTGCCATTTATCTGAGCAGTTCCAAATTCCAGTTTTTGCGAAATGTTTCAAGATCTTTCGAAAGGAAATTTAAAGACAATCCTATTCATTGATTTTTTAAATCGCTAGTACTCGTAGTACGTTCTCAAATACCTCTGAAAATTTGAGTTTCGTTACCTTGAGCGCCCTTACTCTACTTGAAGAAAGGCCTTCGTAACATACATACATACATAATTGGTCATTACAACCCTTCAGTCAGGATTTCGACCTAGCTTCTCACACCACCTATGTTGTGTGCGTTAATTTTATACATGAGTGGCGGGACCTACAGTTTAAAGTCGACTCCGAATGACAGATTTTAGAGAAGCTCTTCATGGCAATTTTATTTACTCTCAGAGTTTTTGCCAGAAATCTGCTGAGAGGCAGTCGCCGAAGAAATATTTTTTTTCATATTTCGCTTTGACGCCTGACCTGGGATACGAACACGGGCTTTGCGTCTAATAAGCCAACACACTACCTACTAGACTACGACGACTTACTTCGTAACAAGTTCCTTTAATTATTTAATATTACTTTAATTTTATTCTTAATATTCTAAACACTTTTTAATTTTATTCTTTACAACTCGCACAATTTATTTTGTTAAAATCATTCTAATAAATTAATAGAAAAAATCAAATTCAATTGCAATAACAAATTCATTAATTAATTTCAATTGCAATATTTTTCTTTTTTTTTGTTTATTAAATTTTTATAATTTTAAATTATTTTATTTATTTTCATTGTGTTCATACAACACTTTGAAAGCACATCCACTTTGTGTTTATCAAGCACATCTTGCTGTTTGGATTTTTCGTTATTCAGTCTGTTTACTTGTCTACTCGTTACTTTTTTGTTATTCAGAGAGCGAGAGAGAAAGAGCGAACTAATATTATCCAAGTATGACAGTTCGCTCAGCTGTTTGGTTTGTTTAGTTTTTGTGTTGATGCTTGTCTAAATAAAAATTGCAGAAATTATTGTTAATTTTGTGAAATATTCGTGTGTTTAGTGAAATATTTTGTGTTAAAAAGAGAATTAAAAGTTAAAAAATTCTAAAATGGATGCCCCAAAAGAATTATCTTTAAGTGAAATACGCAAATATATGCTGAATAACGGTGGTAGAGTAACAAATCATGCTCTGGTGAAACATTTCAAACGTTTCCTTACACATCCCGATACACAAAGTGAGTCATGTCTGTGTGTGTTGTTGTTGTTATTGTTACTGTTGTCTCAGCATAAACAATTTGATAAAAACGAAATAGAAAAACTTGTTGCTTTTGCTGTGAATAATTAAAATCATATGCTTAATGGAGAATTCTTTTGCAATTTCTTCTTTTAATTGCAGATGAAGCTCGCAAGGAATTTAAAACGTACGTCAATATATTGGCCACGATAAAAAATGAAAACAATCAG
This sequence comes from Sarcophaga caerulescens, assembly GCA_927399465.1. Classification (NCBI taxonomy): domain Eukaryota; kingdom Metazoa; phylum Arthropoda; class Insecta; order Diptera; family Sarcophagidae; genus Sarcophaga; species Sarcophaga caerulescens. The sequence goes on along the minus strand of OV656867.1, from coordinate 82,950,460 downwards.
AAATATTTGATATTGAGAAAGAAATATTACAACGAATGTCCGTCTGACGATGTAGTGCAACGCGCAATTTCACAAGCGAGTGGCGCGGACTCTGTGCCAAATAGTCCCGGAGGTGTTTCTATGACTTCTGATTCGGCTTCGAGTTCACCGTATCGCCAACCTCCTCCATATAAGCCACCTCCAGAGGTGTTTTCAACACCACTGGCTCCATTGGCTCCTCTCGCTACAGGCGTTAATGTGCATGCGGAAAATGTTGACAACTATCGTGAGTGTGTTAATGAATTTACCACTGCCATGTCGCGTATGGATCCTAAACGTCTTGAGCGCCAACCATCTGACAATGAAGCTCAAACGCCAACACCCCAAGATGTCGGCCAAGAAGAAAGTAAATTAAAGGAGTTGGAGGAGAAGGCAAATAAAGAAAAAAGTGTTTCAAGAGCCAATTCGGTGGAAGCTTCCGCTAATAAAGAGAATATACCGCGTTTCTCTTTCTCGTCGGGTTCGTCGGCCACCTCTACGGAGGGCAGCGGCGAAAAATCATCAGGCCCAGATGTTGATACTGAAAATCCGATAAGTGTTAAGGAGGCAACACGTAAATTTAATCGTATGGCTTCGGAAGAAGAGGCCAAAATTATATCACCACCTTCAAAAAAGAAACCAGAAAAGGTAAGTGAATTATTTTGTTAGAATTTTTTGGAATTTTGTACGTCCTTCACAATTATCCTTGTCAGGATATAAATAAATTTGATAAATACGATGATGTTGGAAAACTGAAAATGAGAACTACAAGTTTTAATTTATGACTCCTTTATAAAATGTTTCACAAAACTGTTTTAATTGGGTCGATAGTTCCATCCTATTAAGGTTGCTTTGTGGAAAGCTTTGAAAGAACTGCTTTATTAATTCTACATGAATGTATAAAAATATTAACATCATAAAAAATAAGAAAAATTCTACTGGGTTGAGTCCTTCACATGATAAATAATTATCTGGAGTACTTGATCTATTATTTCATTATTCTGGAAAAGAATTGTAGAACATATGCATTAAATATTACAAACTTTGAATTCGTTTAAAATTGAGGACCCAATAGTTACATATTTTCGGAAAATTTTGGCCAATTACGATGATTTTTAAATAAAATAGTTTATATATGCTGAGGCCAGTCTTGATTTTGTGCCACCTTTTGGCAAAAAAAAATATATTTTTAATAATATTTGGTTATAAGTTATTTCAAAACATTGTTGGAATGGTAGCTGAAGTAGACTAAAAACATTCGACTTTGCATTCAGTATATATCGGTATTTTTGTACTATCAAACAAGAGCACCAATTGTTTAACTCATGCTATAAAGTAGCACTATGGGATGTACATATGTATATCACTGCAAAAGCGATTTCGCCTGCTCAGTTTCAATTCCTTTTGTACAAAAATGAGCCAGCCTTTTTCTTCTTTTTCTAAAAGCGATACATAGTGCTATTAAGTACCACAATCGGCTGTCTACTACGATTTTGTATGTCACTGCATAAGCTTTTTCAATACATTTTGTAGGAAAAAAGAGCCAGCCTTCTACTTCTTTCTCTAAAAGCGATACAAAGAAGAAAATGCTGTTCACTTACCCGTAATAGTATGGATCCCGCGCTCAAGTGCCAATTGCTAGTAAACCTACTAATACGTGTCCACACACAATGTTTTAATGTGTCTTAAACATATACTCAAATGTAATACACCACATGTAGGGTTATGTACATAATATATATTACGGTGGAATTTAAACTAAAAAACCCACAACGTGATATTTAGATTTAATATCCACAAGCCGTCGAAGAGTTGTTAATAATGATGACTGGTATTTCTATGCTGCCGATTGCGTTTGGAGTATCACAAGTAGCATTTTTATAACTCGCTTTATTGGTCGCTCCAATAAGGACTCAAGTCCACACTTCTACCTTTGATGATGGCACATACGAATCGTCTAAGCCCAAGCAGCGTCACATCTTCCAACTAGAGTGGAATTTGTTGAGTCTATAGAATAAACAAAAATGTGTTCACTTAGTATTTACAGCAGAGAGAGAGAGATACATGCTCGTCAGTTCGAATAAATAACCTGTAATCAAATATAAAATATCTATAACGTGAATTATGCATCAGCCTAAGACATTAAAAAAGGACGGCTAAACAAGCTTTTACTGATTATATAGTACATAAAGATTTGGACGTGCCAATAATCAAAAAAGATTGATTGGAAAATATTTTGGAAAAGGTCGTAGATGAAGCTCGTATTCCACCCAAACGCCCTGACAATACATAAATCGTTCGGATTCCGCTATGAAATGAAGGAGACAAGTTTCTAACCATTGTCGTTAATCTTAGACGGATAAACTCAGATTTTTAGTGGGAAGCGTGCTTTAAACACTGCACAGAATAATCAATTATTGTTGTTTTTTATTCAATAGCTAGTTCCCACTTTAAATAGTGCTTTTGCATACTTAAATATTTTTGCGCGGTATATCTAACACATTCCTCTGATATCTTTAGAGCCCCAAACTATATCGATTAACTTCACTTTGTGCTTATCCTAAACATTATTTTGTAGACTTTTTTGATGTATTCGTTGCTAAAGGTCTCTTTGATAAGTTTATCAAGCCAACGAACTATTTACCACAACCGTTTTGTAAATAATTCCTTTAGCGATCTAAACCTTCAATAAGTCTCTCTAAAACCATTTCAACTTTTACCAACTAACGCTACCGAAACAATGGCAAAAAAGGACTTTTATTTTTGCATTGATTGCCTTTATTGTTCAATTATTATTTACAAATTTATGGGTCATTTGACAATTCATTTGAGATTTCTTCAAATGCAAATAAATTATAATTTCTTTCTATTTTTGTTTAACAAATAATCCCATTGTTGTTGACTTTATACAAAGTTATATGTATATGTGTTTGAAGAAATGACAAATAATACCCTCAGCATTAGTATACAATTTTCAAAAGAAAATCTTCTCAATTCCAAAACCAACCAAAACTAACTAAGGAAATGAAAAATTCTGCTGGTCTAAGATCTTTAAGTCAATTTTATTTTTGTCCATATATCTTATGCTCAATGTTGATGGCTGTTAGCTGTTCTGGCTGTTGGTTGCTCTTTGTCTTTGCCTGAGTTTTGTTTAGTTTTTGGCTGATTTAACTATGAGTACTTGTTAACTGTCACTTGATGTCACATAACAATTTGAAATTGTTTAGCTTTTATTATTGCCACACATTTTCATCTTTCAACTGGTGTGTTTGTCTGTCTGTCTGTCGTTTTGAGATTTTTCTTTCTGTTTTGGGATTCTTTATTGTAGCACTTACAACACAACAACAGAAGAATGGAAAAACCAGCAGTTTTTTCTTCTACTTCTTCTGGTTTTGGTGGAAATTGTCATCATTTATTATTATAGTTGTTGCTATTGTTGTGTTTTTTATTTTTGTAGCATAAACGTGTACGAGTTTGTATTAAATAAATCCATTTATTTTATTAACAGACAATAAAAATAATGTCTTTTACATAGATTTTTACATGGACCCCAACTCACTCTCGGTCTCTCAATGACTAACCGAATCTTTTAGTTTTGTTAGGAGGACTACTTATTGTACATACAAGTGCATTTAATTTACTACCATGAGCATAAATATTATAATGTTTTATATGAATTCGATTTTTTTTGTTGTTGTTGTACCCTATGCGAAAAGGAATAAGAGGACGAAGTAAAAGGTGTAGTAAGAAGATTTTCATTATTTTTGCCAATAGATGGCTTTAATTACCGGTACATCACATTGAATCGGGTAATGTCCATTATTTTGAAGAAATTTGTGTTTCTAGATCTTAATTGCTTTGTCTTATGAACTGCTTGACATTTAATATGTCATGTTATCGTTACAAGTTGACGGTAAACACTTTTTCAGTCTTATTTGCAAAGGAAGAAAGAGTTTCCAAATGACATACCTTCGGCCAAAAATGCTCGGCACACAGTAAGTGAGAAGCATGTATTTGTTGATGTGAATTTTCTAATTTCTAAATAGGAAAATTTTGTTAGGTTAGGTTAGGAAGGTTGGCACTTTGCTGTGATACCGGTTCCACGTGACCCTTCAATTGTGAAAAGAAAACAATGAGGAAAAGGAAGGAAAGAAGAGAACGGAGAAGAAGAGTGGGTTTCGAATTAGAAAAACCAAAGACGCAAACCCACACTTTTAGCAGCGCAACTTTGCAATTATTGCAGACTATCGATATAAAATTTAAATCTTATTATGATCATTACAGTATTCCCTCGATTTACGTCGTAGAATGTTCCGGAAAAAGGCGTCGTAAATCGAAACGACGTAAATCGAATTTCATATTGCTCATACTACAAAGTAGTATGTTTTTAACAAGGAACTTAAAAAAGTTACAGTAATCTTTCGATTTACGTCTCTGTTGGTTCCAAAAAAGGCGACGTAAATCGAATGACAACGCAAATCGAAGTTGAAGGGAACAAAATTTTTGACGACGTTAATCGAAACAACGTAAATCGAGGGAATACTGTATTATTCAAAAATAATGAGAACTAAATGTGTGGGATGGTTGTTGGGTGATGGAGGTGGTTACTATTCTCAAATCCCACAATTATTAAAGCTATCCCACTATCACGGCACGAAAGAGCACCCCCTGAACTACCATTTGCATATAGTCGGATAGGTGTACTATTTCCCATATATTCCACAATGGCCACTGATCTCCTAGAAAATTTTCAATCAAAAATTTGATAGTTTCATAGTCAATTTTCTCAATACCATGTTACTTTATATGTGACTATATTGCTGATTATATTAAGAGGCCTTGAAATCTTCATCTGATTATAGTATGGTATTCATAGACCTAGTGTATATCATAAAATTTGCTCCTAAACAAGTGGGCTTGTTCAGATGGTTACTGTTAAATAGCTAACAGTGCTCTGTTAAGGATAAATTTTGCTCTGTTAAGAGAAAATTTTGCTCTGTTAACGCTAAATATGGCGCTGCTAAAATTTATGGATTGCGTCTTGGATTTTCAAATACGAATTTATCTTCACACATATGAAAATACAATCAGCCATTAAAAGCAGCCGTAGATAAAAAATTATACCTCTAAAGATATCCTCCTAGCCAGTCAATTCCGTTTATGAGCCTTATTCTACCCTCAAGTCTGTAAAAGTTTAGATCTACCAGTTCATTAACAATTCGACTAGTCAGTTATCGCTGCCTACTTATATAGAATATCGATTAAATTTCTTACTTTAACCTCTGCTGGATCCAGCGTTCATGGTTTTCATAGGTCGCCTAATTTGGTAGTAGATTTGAATTATTTTTAAACGGTTCTTGAATGAATCAATTTCTAATAAAGTTTACACTTTCTACCATAAAATCTGTTAAAAGCAAAAAACTTTTCTGAACTTGAAAGATCCTACACAATATTTAGGGATATCCGGGCAGAAATCTACGCAGCAACTCAGCGATATTAAAAGAAAAGTAAGAAAAAATCAAATCAAATAAGAGGTTTACAGACCATAAAATATTTACATGATATGCCTGATGATGATCTTGAACACAATAACGCCGTGTGACGATGATGATAGCGACCACAACAAAAAAATTACTTCAAGTCTAAGTTTTTGCTTCCAAATTTACTTCTTTTTTTTTTTTTTTTTCTTAATTTGGCCTAATTCAATGAGCTCTGCTGTGGCCATAATAATAATAATAATAATGTTGTGTTGTATTGTGTTGTGTTGTCAGTACAAACATTAATGCCAATGCTAAGTAGTTATTGTAGTTGTTTGTGTTTCTATTTTATTATTACTTAAGATGTTGCTGTTGTTGTCAATGTTGTTTATTGTAATGTTTAAAATGTTGTTGTATTAGTTGTTTATTTGTTTATAAAAAAGAAAAAAACAACTACAACAATAATAAAGAAGACGAAATAACACATCTAATCACTTGTTTTATAGTCACTTGCCTCCATGCCAGACAACCACCAAAACAACAACCACTATAAACAGTTTGGACTGGATGAGTGGTTTCACTATTTAGATGCTGTTTTATATGAGGTAGTAGGATGGTTGGTTGTTGGCCCATGTATTTAATAGACAGCTGGTTATAGCCGACAATAGTAACAACAACAGCAACAATGTAAATAATTTATTTGGTTGGTTGATTTTCACGTACTCTATTTAAATGTCTTGTGAAGTAAAAATTGTTCTTGTTGTTGTTGTTGTTGCTGTTGTTGTTTTCATTTCTTTTTAAACATTTTCGGTGGTGGTGGTCTCAACTATAATGCCAACATGACTTACTGCAGCAGCAGCAGTCTAGTATAGAATCCACAAAAATAAAGAATAAGAACAGGAACAACAACAACACTGTTATACATATTGTATGTATATATAAAAGACAACAACAACAACAATAACAACATTGTAATGTTATGTTAAGTACATTATTTTCGCACTTTTAACATTTTGTGCCATTTTTTTTCTTCTCGCTCCCTCCAGTCCTCTCTGTTCCCTTGTGTTCTCATCGTTTTCATCTTGTCTATTGGGTTGACTTTTTTTTATTTTGTTGTTGCTATTGTTGTTGTTTGTATTTGTTTTTATATGTTGTTGTAAATTGTTAATTTGTGTTTTTTAGCTGTTTTACATGATGTACGTGTAGTTTGTCTACCATTCTATTCTATTCTATTTTTTTTTTTTTCGTTCGTTTGTTTATTCTCTATTTTGTTGTAATTGTAATTTATGTAATAGTTGTTGTTACTGTTGTTGTTGTTTAGCATCATATGCTGTTTGAATGTATCACAGGTTGTTGTTAAACATGCTGTTGGTGTTGTTAAATTTTGTTAATAAGTTTGTATACTTTTTTTCTGTGTATGTCTGTTCCTGTTTATTATTTTTTTTTTTTTTTTGTTTTTATGGTTGGAAATTTAATTTGTTTATTATTCAATTGGTGCAATTACATGATGTCAGGTTAATAAGTCCTGTTGGTAAATTTATTCCCTACACTGCTCTATGGTGTTCGGATTTATTTGGCTGGGATCGTTGATGGTAACCCAACTTTAACGAATAATTTTTTGATTGTCAATCATTTTGTGATTTAAATCGAATGAAACACTTTTAATCACACTGATGTGAGAATTTTTAAAATAATTTATTAAAGTTATTGATTGAACGAAGATTCCAATAATTTTGCAACCCTAATCCCTTATCGCAATTGGTATCCATGCAATGAATAGTATTCATTATATTGTGTTGTGTCGTACGTATAATTTTACAATTACTGATGATCTTACTCCGCTCTTTTAAGGGAAAAGAAAGAAAAGTGATGAGCCTCCATTAAATTGGGTGCTCGTCTCATTGCCATGATTAGAGAAGAAGTGATATTGAATGAAAGGAAGCAAAAGCAATTAATTAGCAAACGATTCAAAGAAAACATACGAAAAACGCCAATTTTAGTGTAAATCTTAACGTGAGTAGTCGCCGTAGTCTAGTGTGTAGGCATATTAGACGTAAAGCCCGGGTTCGTATCCCAGGTCAGACATCAAAACGAAATATGAAAAAAATATTTCTTCGGCGACTGCCTCTCAGCAGATTTCTGGCAAAAACTCTGAGAGTAAATAAAATTGCCATGATGAGCTTCTCAAAAATCTGTCGTTCGGAGTCGACTTTAAACTGTAGGTCCCGCCACTCATGTATAAAATTAACGAACACAATATAAGTGGTGTGAGAAGCTAGGTCGAATTCCTGATTGAAGGGTTGTAATGACCATATATATGTATGTATGTCTTAACGTGAGTTAATACAGTGCGTACACCAACATTTCCACTCAAAATGATGCAATCTTATGATTAGCATCCACCACACGTGAGTACCAATGCACAGCTATACATTCGGACATAACAGCGGTTAAGAGTGTAACACCACACACTACTTGCGCTCTTCCCGTGATTTAGGCATAAGCCGTAACCACTCCGTAGCCGGATAGAGACAAAGTCTCTGATGCTCTCGACAACCGTGGTGCCAAAAATATGCCTCTGGTCTGAGTTCGTAGTCCAGTCTGCTACTAATTGAACCCCAACATTGCGCCAAGAAACAGCGAACACAATCAGTAATACGATACAACACAAACAAGAAACACTAGACGACACAACAGTGACTAGAGGGCGCAAGGACAGGACAGCACAAACAAGACAAAACAACCAGAGGTACTTTAAAAACGGCACTCCGAGTTAGAGAACGGCAATAAAGGGTAGAACAAGAGTCTGTTTTGCTCCTACTCAAAACTTCATAGGCGAAAACGCCCTCTGAATTCTATGAACGTCTTCTACGGCCTTACTAAAATCCCACACTCTCTGTTGTAATAGCCATCCTGTGGTAATACCCATTGTATCTCAGTCCCTAATGTCGTCATAGTCTCAGTATATAGTTCGTACTTGCTTCGGGCATTAGTTCCTATCCCACACCGACAGCAAGCTGTGTCAGTCAGGCCCCTATCATGCAAAAATGCATTAAAGGTGCCATGTCCTGTAAGTTGGAACCACAAACATAAGTCAAAGCAAAAGTCTGGGTGTACTCGTACAAATGTTACGTTAGATATAAATTGATAAGTCACCCTACACTTGTCATTATTCGTACATCTTGTCTGCCACGTAACTTCAAGAAGTTTCTTCAGTGAAATTTCTTTCTCTACTTGGTGGTCTTTCATATTTTATTAAAAAAAAAGAACTCTGTTCCAATTATATTCGTTTGTATTTGATAAAATCTTTTACACCATTTCATACTTTAGTAGATTTTCTCTTTTCTTTGTTAACCGTAATAAAGTGAAAAGACGGAATAAAGAATTTATGAAATCATTCTACTATCAAAGCCACAGTAAATAAAACCATAAAAATTGCTACACAATTAAACAATTTCAGGCATTTTCACTAATTAATCAACGTATGTTTTAAGATTTTATTATGATTTTACTTTTTCAAACTAAATTATGACGACACGTCGTCCCCTGCCTGAATTGTTGTTGTCTTTGCCCATAAAGACTCTCTCTGAGATGTTGTTTATGATTTACCAACGAATGGCAAATGAAAAACTGCAAAAGAAAACAATTTTTACCGGCTGTTTAAATACAACCACAAATCAACTGCAAATGAGACAAGACAGTCTTTGGTAGCGTTGTTTTCAAGTAAAAGGGACAAAAATCTCCCACACATTTATGTTTTATGGCATTTGCATTTCCTTGTTTCGTTTATTTTCTTTTCATTTACCAAACATATAAAAAGAAAAATAATGATTGTTGTGTCGATTTTGTTAAAAATCTACACAGAAATTAAATGGAAAAACAAAACAGTTTTCCAGCAATAGTTTAAAGTTTTTCTGCTTTTTATAGAGACGAACGTGGTTAGTCAGTTAAAAGTGGCAATATGAAATGGCAGAGTTTTGGCCCCTTACTTAAAATTTTAAATTTAAACGAAATATTCTAAGAGTATTGAATATTGTTTCCTTCTACATGTATTTTTTAAAATAATTGTTTTACATACACATGCATAATTGGCCATTACGATCCTTCAGTCAGGATTACGACCTAGCTTCTTACACCTCTAATGTTGTGTGTGTTAATTTTATTTATAAGTGGTAGGCCCTAAAATTTTAAGTCGACTTCGAACGATAAATTTTTTTTTTGAGAAACTTTTCATGGCAATTTCATTTACTCTCAGAGCTTTTGCCAAAAATTTGCTGAGAGGAAGTCGCCGAAGAAATATATTTTTCATATTTCGTTTTGTTCGAGATCTCTGACCTGGGGTTTGAAACGTGGCTTCACGTCTAATAAGCCAACACACTACCAACTAGACTACAGCGACTTTTTTTTTCATTTACTCTCAGAGTTTTTGCAAGAAGTCGGCTGAGATAAAGTCGCTGAAGAAAAATTTCTTCATACATAATTCGTTTTGTTCGAGATGTCTGTTCTGGGGATTGAACTACCTACTGGACTGCGGCGACTTCAGTCATTAATTTAAACCTTATAATCACTTAAAAGTTAGTTTAAGCTGCTAATCTAGCTTATGCAAGTTGCCCATCTCTGTCATGTAGTGACTTTAAGTTGGCCTAAATGAAACGTTATAAACTTACAAAAAGTTTTCCATTTTCTTTTTTGTCGTAAGATGAGGGTTCTTTATGTTTCACATGTTAATGATTTTCACACGTACATATTCATGCATATGCAGGTTAAAAATTGTCCATTTACTAGCGAATGTTGCTTTGGGAAAAACGTAGTTTATGACAGTAACTATTGACCTGCTGAGCTACTTCTGTTTTTTTACCATAACACTTTTTGGCCCAGCATAATGGAAATTCTCTTAAGCATTTAAATGATTTGTTTGTTGAATGGAAAAACAACATTTGGAATCCCATATTCCATGTTAAAATAGTTGAGGGTCTACTATTTAAGAGTGGCATAATTTTTCTTTCCTAAACTACTACACCATCATTATCAAAGTCGCCGTCATCGTGATTGTCATCCGAATAATAAAAATCAAAAGTTGTCGCATACAACGCTATTGCTGTTGCAGTTACAATTAAAGTGGAACATGCAACGTGAAATCAAAACAAAAAAAATCAGGAAATTTGTCAAGCGTTACGAGAAAATCATTTCAGATCAGTGTTAAATGGAAATTTACAATAGCAACAACAACGACTACACATAAAACGTAAATATGGTAGTAGTAGCAGTAGAAATCCGAAAATGCATCAAAAGTGTAAATTGTTGTTTTTATATTTGTATGTATGTGTGTTCATCTGTCCATGTTACCATGCTTACCCATTATCCAATGTTGTTGTGAATTGTCAAACAATTGTCAACCACTCAGAGCTGTCAATCAAATGGCAAACAAATAACATCAACATCAGAAGTGACTAAAGAAGAGATACTTTGAACGCCAACGTGTATCTTCTGCCAACTAAAGACCAACACAAAATAAGAGAAGAATAATTGTAGAACATGTAGCAATCGGAAAAGAAGAAGGAGATAGATAGATAGCAATGTATGTATGTGTACAAAATGGGAAATAAATCACAATTCCGAAATATCAAAGTGTTACAATGTTTCAGAAGCAGTTCTGTAAAGAGTGCATTCATAAATGTTATGAATTTAGCTTGTAAGCTATTGCTGGGTTTACCAACAGGGACTTCCAAATTTTGACAGTTGATAATGGCCATCTTGTTGAAGCTACATCTGTCAAATTAGCTGTCATTTATTCAGTATGTTTTTTCTAAACACCATGGAGGAATATAGCTTGCAACAACACGTGCCAATAATTATATTTTTTTATCAAACTGTTCGGCAAACTTATAGCGGCGTTTTGATCATTTTACGATTGCCATAAGTGTACTACTGAAAAGACTTTAAATTCAAGAGATAACTTCGAGTCCAATGGGTCAGTAAACAATCGACCAACACCAGTACGCCGACGAAACTCAAAATCTGCCGAAAGCATCTCCGCTGCCTGAGAAAGTGTGCGGAAGTGGCCGTGGCAGTCGATAGCTCATCACTCACAAGAATTCACTCTTTTGCAGGCCACAACTTGACGAGTTTGGCGTCGTGACTTGGGTCTGCAATAGTACATAATTTCCACTGACTCAGGCACTGAACGTAAACGACAATAGGCAACGAATTGTATTGGCTGAGGGGGCTCTGGAGTAGGTGGCAACAGACCCTAAATTTTATCAAAAAATTATCTTCAGCAATGAGATCCATTTCTGGATGAATGGGCACGTGAACAAATGAAATTGTCGAATTCTCCAAAACCATTTAATGCATGAAGTCGCCGTGATCTAGTAGGTAGTGTGTTGGCTTCTTAGACGCGAGGCATCGGTTCAAACCCTAGGTCAGACATCTCCAACTCAATGAATTATGAAAAATATTTCTTCGTCGACGTCCTTTCAGCAGATTTCTGGCAAAAACTCTGTGAGTGAAATAAAATTGCCATGAAAAAAGTATCTCAAAAATCTGTCGTTCGGAGTCGACTTTAAACTGTAGATCCCGCCACTCATGTACAAAAATTAACGCACACAATATAAGTGGTGTGAGAAACTATGTCGTAATCCTGACGAAAGGGTTCTAATGACCAATTATGTACATATGTTATGTATGCATTCAACGCATATCGAAAATGCCACTGTTTGGCAGGGATTTCGGAATAACGTGCGCCAAGACATCACTGCAACGGCGAATAGAATAGGCCAACGGATACCAAATTCTTTAGACCTGAATTGGCTGACATGGAGACCAACAACATATGATTTCAATGGGTCGGCGCTACGCATTGGATATTCTGCACGAGCGATTTGAGAAAAGGAATGGATTTTGGACTGGCGGCATCGTAAGTTCATATTTTTTTGAGAAAGACATTGGTCAGGTCCTCACTGGCAATGGCAAGCGCTATAGGTCGATGATTATTAACTTCTTTTGACCGGAATTGGATGATCACGACACCAACGGCATGTAGTTTCAGTAGAACGGTGCTACGTGCCGCACAGCTGATGCCACATTGTTTATTTTGTAGGAGCGATTTGTGGGCATGGTCATCTCATTTGGAGATAATAACTATTAGCCAACGAGATTGTGCGATTTATATTAGAATCTTTCTTGTGAGGTTTTCTTCAGCCCCAAGCCTATGCGATTAAGCGACAAACCATTGCGATCGTCAAAGTCAACACAACCCAACTACCTCCGGTAACGTAGAAAAGCTTTGATTTAAAAACTACTTCCAGTAGCCAATTAGTTACCATACCTTTCAAACTCTGTATGATCTTTAAGATTCTCATTCTTGAAGAATTTCCATTTATGATTTGTAGTCTTATTTTGTTATTCTTGTTGCTGTTGTTTTTATTTCTCACTTTTTTTTTTCTTTCAATTGTTTTCTAATGTCGAACGAGCATGCATGAAATGAAATTCATATTGAAAAATAAAAAAAAGGGGGGCACATTAATGTACGAATGCATCAAAGTCAACTTGTCAACTCAAATGTCAAATTGTTTAAATTGCCAAAAACAACAACAACAGCAACAATAATATTACAAAATACAGCTAATTCTACTAATGAACGGAACAATGTGTCTCGCATACAATTGATATTTCATCCAATAATCCAATATAATAACAACAACAATGAGTATAAATAAACGCATATACTCGTACCTAAAAAGCGTAAAAGCCGACAAAAGGACTCTCCTAAGCTGGTGATTACCAAAAACAGCCACTACAATACTGCTACTACAATACAAAATGATTTTATTTGTTAAATTGTTAAACTAAATACGTATACTATTCGGTTATTTATTTATTTTTTTTTTTTTTTTTTTTTTTTGTAATAAATACTCTAGTTTTACTATACAAACATTCACATTAACATTGTATTCCATAAAAATTTACAACCAATTTCGAAAATTCTCACGTTTTTCATGTAATTTTCTCAGATTTTTTTTCATTTTTTTTTTTTGTTGCTGTTGTTGGGATTTATTTTAATTTCAATTACACAGAAAAAGCATTTAAAAGTGATCAAATGAAAACACAATACCAGCAACAATAACAACAACAGCGACAACAACATAGGTAACAGCAGTAGCAACAATGTTGTCAATATGTTTAACATAAAATAACGCGTGCCATTTCCTGTCATTATCAGTCTGACATGTACGAGTATGTTTTATTCAGGGAGTCAGCACGTTAACAGTGTGACAGACACACCATTCAGCTGGACCGAATCTCATGTTAAGCACTTTAATGGGTGATAAAAAGTTTTTTTTATTGCATGTTTTGCATATAATATTGACATGATTTTATTTTAAGTTTTTTTTTCTGTACGTTTTTTTTCTTGTTTCCAAGCTTGTTCTAATATTTCCGATTACTGTCTAGAGTATAATAATCTGTAGAATACAATACAAGGTATTTAGGTTATATGAGGTATGTTAAAGCATTTAGGAGACATTCCCAAATAGAATACACGTGGTTGTGCTTTTTTTTCCCAATTCTTTAAATACTGTTACGTTTTTACCCATTTTAAAACGTTAAAAATATGAGTTTGTAGATTGTAAATAAAATAAAAATAAATTTGTGTTTAGTTTCAAATCAATTCGTTATTGTTCGCAATATTCCGTGTGGCACCTTTCACGATTTGACTTTAACAACAACAATTTGCTCTAATTGTTATTATTCTTTACACACTTCCGTGTACACAATAACAATTGTTAAATAGATCTTTATAACAGAGATCTTCAAACCACAATTATACTCTTCACACGCAGCGTGTCTTCACACAAGACTGACTGAATTCTTTCTGAATTGCCGTTGCCTGCTCTGTATTGCCTTTTATATCGAAGGGTAAGCAGTCTGATGAATGCGCTTGAAGGAGAATGTCTTCGCCTTCGCGAAATCTCTATAAATGTAAACAAGTTGTTTATTGTGAATTGTGTATTTTGTTTACGTTGTCCTTGCAGTGTTGTTGTTGCCTGTTTACTTCTTTATCCCCCTTTTTTTATACTGATGTTGTTGCTATATTTTTGTTTATTCGTTGATAATGTAAACAAGCCCATTGTTTTGTTTTTGGAGCTTTTGTTTATCATTTTAATAACACCGTTTCCATTTTCGTAACAATACTCTTTGGATCTTTTATTTCCTATATTTTTCCAAATCTCTGTCCCTTCGTGAGAATCTTCAAGCAGTACCACAAAGTTGCAGAGTGTCAAATGCAGAAAGTTTAGAGCTAAAGTAGGACTGTAGTATTGTTGTTAGCAAAAGAATCGTCCACAAGCAATAATGATTGAGCAAATGTATTATCGTAATGCAAAAACAATGAAAATTTTGGTAATTCCGATCTTTATTTTCGTTTTGATTACCGTAAACGAATGATAGGTTGTTGATTCAGGTTAATTTAAGATGACAGAGAGATTAAACATAAAATTTCGTATATTTTTTAAATTTCATCCTTTTTCTGACTTTATTATTGGAAGGTAATCGCATGCTCATGACTCGTAACCAGTTGTGACCTTTCTGAGCATATCAGGATTATCGTCGATGTTATTTAGTAGTTTGATAGCGATCCTAATGCCAAGTTTTTGAAAAATATGCTTTGCTCCGATTTAATCACGTGTCACGAATGAAAATTATAGAATGTACTTATGCTGGGGTCTCCAGCATCTTTTCAGTGTCCTAGAGAATGCGCAAATAAATAAATTCATCAGCTTATGTATCCTAGTAGTTAAAAATTAGAAAGACTCAATCACTTCCGAGCAATCAATTGAAAAAACCCTTTGAGGAAGTCAAAAAACAATAAAACCGCACGTCATCGAAAAGTCAGGCAACGTTACCCCTTAAAAAAGTTAGACTCAATAATCCATGCGAACATAGGAGTCGAACATTTTATGCTAAGGTCAGGGAAAATGAACAAAATTCTCTCGCCATTGCATCCAGTACAACACTGCGTTGGATTTTAACAGAGTACGTTGTTTCTACATCGTCCAACTAAGTCGACTTCCGCGAATCTCCGCCTCACCGGAGCATCCTCTTCCATTCGAACGACATGGCCGAGTAAGCGTAGCTGCTGACTGTTAATGACCTGCACTACGTCCATGTCGTTGATGAGCTCATACAGTCTATTGTTGAATCGGACTGTACCGAAAATCTTATGTAGAACTTTTCTTTCGAATATCATCAAGGCTGCTAAATCGGTGCCTAATAGCGTCCATGCTTCTACGCCATAAAGAAGCACAGAGGGGATGAGCGGCTTGTAGAGTATAGAGACCATAGTAGCATCTGTTCGCAAGCATGATCCTACGCTTGATCTCCAGTTTGACATCATTTGCTAACGGCGAAGCCAAGATAAACCAAGTCACTGCCAGCATCGAAAGTATAGTTATCGGCCGAAATTTGATACCCAATACGCCGCATGACGTCTTGATAGACCAGACGTCTTGATAGACTCCCGTTTAAAAGAGATCAAATTACAAGAACAACACTACAAAGAAAGACCATTAGTGATAGAATTGAAAACAATAACAACAACAAATCAACTGTTGTTTTCTCGAAGTTGTCACACCAAAATCAGTGAATTAAATTACGAGTTTGACGATTGTAGTTAAAAGCATATGGCAATGATTGACAGATTTTTAAGTACAAATTTAAATGTCAGATGAGGTGAATCATATACTATTATATGGGTTATAGAAATATTTGTGGTGTTAATAAGTGGAATGTAGAATTTAGAACTGATTATAGCCCAAAATAGGAAATATGAAAAAAAAAAACATTTCTTCGGCGACTTCCTTCCTCTCAGCAGATTTCCAGCAAGAACTCTGAGAGTAAATAAAATTGCCATGAAGAGCTTCTCAAAAAAATCTGTCGTTCGGAGTCGACTTTAAACTGTAAGTCCCTTGCCACTCATGTATAAAAATTAACGCACACAACATAAGTGGCGTGAGAAACTAAGTCGAAATCCTACCTGAAGGGTTGTAATGACCAAAGATGTACATATGTATGTATGTATGTATGTATATAGCCAAAAATAATAGACTGAGAAGACGGTCTTAGTTTAGAAATTCTGAATGAAATACCTACCGATGTACAATATGATCGCAATTATTTAAACAAATATTGTCAATCTCTTTCATTTTACATTCTATTGTGTACACGGTGTTACAATTTGTCATCTGTTAAATGGTTTTTATGCTTGTTTTTGTTGTTGTTTAGCTTATTAGCATCATGTCGAACCATAAAGTCCATGTTAATTACCGTTTAATTGTATGAACGTGTGTAATTTTGTATTTTTCTATCATTATTTTTAGAATTTATTTATTGTTGTTGTTGCTTTTCGCATTTATTTCTTTTTTTTTTAAAGATTTTTCAAATTTTATTTTAATTGTGCACACACACACACACCCGTCCGTCTAATGTGTCCACAAACAACACTGACCAACCAACCACATGAGTACATGTCATGTCTAACATGCTATGGCTGAAAAACAAAATAGAAAAAATAATACGAAAAAAAAGGAAATAAAAACATAAACAACAGCAACAAAATAATCAAATCTCATTAGCAATATACATATCTACCATACAGCACAGCATTACCTAACCTCCTGGCTCTTCTACATCACTAAACGTTACTATCTGGCAGAATATAATGACTCTCTTTAATTGTATAACTAACGAATGGACTAACGAATGAAACGAGTGAGAGTGGAGGAGAAGGATAGACATTTAGATGGAGTTTACATAGAAGGCCAGAATAAAATCTATGCCAATACAATACATATTATACATATAAATTACAACAACAACAACAATAAGAAGAATTTTAGTTATTTTAGTTGTTGCTTTTTGTCGCATAATATTTAAAATGTTGTTGCTATTACTGTTGTTGCTGTAGATTTGCTTTGCTTATATTGACCCAATAAACCAAACGAACCAAACCCAAACTAACCAAAACAACCAACAATGACCGACAACAACGACAACACCACCATCATCACCACCAACAACACTGACACCACCTCGCGTCATGTAACCAATTTGTACGACATTAATTTGCTGTTGTCAATTCATATAACAACACCAGCAATAACAGCAACAACAACAATAACTACTATTATAATGGTAAACAACAACATATAATATAATATCTCGGCATCAATAGAAAACAGCAACAACATTAGTGACGGCAGCAACAATGTCAACATTAACGACAATAAAGACAACAACACTAACTACTACAACTGCAACTACAACTACTAATACTTCTATTGCAACTACAACTTCTGAAAATGCTACTGTTTTGTGTATACCATAATACTGAACGTGTTAATGCATTATCGTTTATTCTCTTTCAAATTATTGTTACTATAATTGGTCTGTCATTATTGTTGTTGCTGTTGTTATTGCTATTGTTGCAATAATATAACAAAAATAATTGTAGTAAAAACAGGCAAAAATATAACAAATATTGCTTAAATAATAAGAGTACATTCGTAATTGTATTCATAAATGTGGAGTAATGTATACCAGCGTTATGTTAAACAAATACCTCAAGGCGGTGTAGAGTAGTAGCTCGTAATTAGGGTTACTACTGAGGCCCGACAACCTGACCCTCACACTCAAGATTTATAACTCCAAACCACTTTGTCTCGGCAGACAAGAAATGTCACTTGGCAGTCAGAAGAAATGTCACTTGGCAGTCAGAAGAAGGCTTAATACATTCCACTTTATCAGAAAAAGGTTCATTGTGGATGTCTTTAGTAGATACAGTGTTAAAAAGGTATTCAACGCAGGCAATAAAATTGAAAAAAGGACTCCTGACAGGACCAATTCCGCTAAGATTATTTAAGAATCTTTATTCATTTAAAGACATAAGGTACATTATCTTAAAATCTACAGAATTCAGGCAGTTGTCCCCCAAACTAGCCGTGAACATTCGAACACAAGGAAAGGAAATCCTATTCAGGTTCTAAAAGGCTAGCTACCTACGCTTAGGACAAATTTTTGTGTTAATTTTATCCATAAGTGGTGGGACTAACAGTTTAAAGTCGACTTCAAACAAAAAATGTTTGTAAAACTTTTCATGGCAATTTTATTTACATTAAGAGTTTGTCCGAAGACTTCGTTTTGTTCGAGATGTCTGACTTGGTATTTGAACCATGGCCTAGCGTCTAATAAGCCAATAGGATGTACCCTCTGTGTAGAGTTAGAATTTAAATCAAAACAACACAGATCCTATTGTGACTGTCTTGTCCTTTACGCGAATGAGAAGCTTCAAATAAATGCTTTCAGTTCTCTGTCCATTTCGGTCGGAGTAGAGACGGTGTAAAGCTCAAATAAAGTAAAATTCTGTGCTAAAAAGGCACAGGTATGATGTTCCAGTAAACATTACGTTAAATTCTTATGCTTACGGTTATAAACAGGACCCTCCGGACCACCATTTACGAGTATATATAGTGTAATATGTACAGCAAGTCCCATTTCTTCCAAAATTTTATCCTATCCTCTAGAGTCTTGGAATTTTTTTAACTCTTTCTTAATTGATTTTTACTTAAATTCTGGGATGATGTTTGGTATTGTTTTAGTAAAATCATGTAGAAGTTATTCTTACATTACTCTGTTAATACCAAAAGTGACTGTGCTAAAAATGTTGGTTTGCGTCTTTGGTTACTAAACTTTAATTTATCTTCACACACATATAGCAAACTGTGTAAAATCCAAGCAATAGGACCAGTGACGTAGTGCGCTAGTTTCAGATTTACTTACCCATGTCGTTAGCGCAATGTTTATCAGTACAAAAAAAAAAAAAAATTATCGTAGTATTACGTTACTTTTTTTTTCTGGATATTATGGAACTGAGTTAATTGTTGTGTGCCTTGGGTTTGTTTATTTTTAACTAGGGCGCTGACAATGATATAAATTTCTTTTTTATGTGTAGACCCTAATTACACTATGCAACAAAATAAAAAAAATTAAATATACCCGGCTAATGACATAGTGTAGGTTGTGAGTTTTGTTGAGTAGATCTCAAAAATATTTTTTTATATTTCTCGAACCCTCCAAACTTTTTTATTTGACAAAAACTTTTTTTTTAGACTTTACGCACAAATTTCTAGATTACTCAAACATTTCTGATCCGACTTCCAAAATTTAATCTTTTTGGAAAGGGGAGAGATGGGCCTTTAAAACAAAGAGAAATAATAATATTTGCAAAAAACACAACTATTAGTCGACTTCTGGAAGTTGTGCAAACGTGAAATTGAAACATTTTGTAATAAACAATCAAGATCCATCAAAAATTCTGAAAATTTTTGAACTAAAAGTTCAATTAATGAGATGACATATACATATAAAAAATATAACACGACTGTTATACTATTTAAATTATAACTACGGTAATTTTTATACCATTTTATCAAATGATGACTCAATCTCTTCACAAGAGAACAGACTTTAAGAATATTATCACTTATCCTATATTTTTTTATTAAAGTTTGCTGTTATGAATGGACAAACTTGAAAAAATATGAAAAAAATTCGAATTTTCCAAGTTTACCTCATCAAATCTCATAGCATATTAAGTCGAATAATAGATATATGTATGTATACCGTTTTAAAGGTCCATCTCTTCCCTTTCCAACAAGATTTAAATTTTGGAAATCGGGTAAGAAATGTTTGAGTAATCCAGAAATTTGTGCGTAAAGTAAAAAAAAAAAACAGTTTTGTCAAGTAAAACAAGTTTGGAGGGTTCGAGAAATATAAAAAAGGTATTTTTGAGTTCTACTCAACTAACTGAACAACGTGGACTATGTATGGACTCAGGTGTATTTTCACTGTCGCACCGTGTTATCAACTTAAATTTGATTACTATTTGATTTTATACAGTTTTCATATAAAAACTTAATCATGCAAAGATGCACGTTATTGAATTATGGCAACACATAGGCATGCTTGCCCCTATTCCACTTTATTCCACTTTTTAACCTAACCCACAAATAAATTTTTTTTTTTCACTACAGTGAACCTACAGTGAACCCGATTAAATGTTGGCAAGAATTTTATTTTATTTACTATAAAACTGATTACTTCAGCAGAGAGGTGTTTTAATATTATTTTAATTTTCAATTGTTAGCAAATTATACATTCCGTTTAAAAAGAAATTAATCAGTATTTAAAGTGATCGACTTTAAAACACAACGTAAAACCAAAAACACAAATTTAAACTAGAAAAAGAAAAAAAAACAAATTAAAAAAATTTATAATTTCACATTTAATGGAAAAATTATGCAGTGAAAATAAAAATAAAACGAAAAATAATGGAAAAAAAATAATTGTAAGTCATAAACGGTAAATATTTTGAAAAAAAAAAAAACAGTTAAAAACAGACTCACGAATCGAACTCTTCATTCGTTCATTCAATTTTTACTTGAATTGAAATTTAATTTAAAACTTTGTTTTCAAATTCCCTCAAAAATACAATATCACAACAGAGAAATTTCCCAAATCATGCCATGATCAACACAATATAATCAACAGACAGAAGTGGTATGGAATGTTTGGTTTGGTTTGGGTTTATTGAAGTATTTTATTGGAAATGCTTCTGTCTGAGAAATTTTTCTTTAAAAAAAAAAAAAAAAAAACTAGAAGAAGTGAAAATTTTTTGAAATGTTGGCGCCATCCTCTTAGTAGAAAATAAAGGCAAACAATTAAATTCGTTACGATCGTTTGTAATTAATTCGATGATTTGCGATTTGTAAGTTTTCATTTAATTTGGTTTTTGTTTTGTTGCTTTTCGACAAAATATTGGAAAACAATCGATTTTTTTTTTCTTTTTAAATATATTAGTTTTTATACAATGATTGATTAGTTTCAAACAAAAACAATAATAATGGAAACAAGAAAGAATAAGAGGCTAAAACCATGAAATGAATTCAATTTTTTCAAGAAGCAACTAAAATTAATAAGCGAATCCCCAAAAACGAACTAAGTGCACACTATTTGAAGTAGGCATGAAATACTCCTGAAACATGCCTAAAATGTCTGTCTTTAAAAATAGTTCAGAGATGGGTTTTCGTTGCTAAATTCATGGCAATGCGAACTTGTCTTATAACGCCGCTGGTGGTTCTATTGGATTTAAGGCCGTTGCAGAAAGGTCAGAGCCGTGTGCCATAATTGTTAGGATACAGGGAGGCAAGACCTGATAAATCGAATGGCTGTCCGCTATACACAATCAGTAAAAACTTTACAACCGGAAATGCTTCGCCACGAGAGCGAGTGAAAGGGACAATTTGGTTGCTACATCATACTCTTCTAAGAGAGGAGCCATTCTATAGTATGCAAATAGTTTAAGAACATACAGTGGACAGCAAAAGTCTTAGTACTCAAATATATTTTGATAAAAAAAGTCCCCACAGGCTTAATACTCTTGCACAAAGTCCCGATATGACTTCAAGAAAGTATTTAAGAGATCATTTGAAAGAACGCTTACGTAATCGCTAAACCTCAAACAAGAGTCAACCGAAAAATTTGCTCATGGTGCCACCAGAAAACACTTAACAATACTTGTACATTCAATTCCAAATGGGCTAAATGGAGTGCTTGACTTTAAGGGATATTCTACTAAATACAAGGTATAACATTTTCATATATTAGGCCTTTGAATTTTAAATTTACTCAGTGTTCTCCTTAGGGGTACCTATGGAGTCATCTGAAACTTTTCCTTATTTTTCTATTGTTTTATGAAAAATATTAAAAAATTGTTTGTTTTATAATAAAACAGAAAGAAATTAATGAAATATTTATAAAAACCTCAATTTTTTATACAAACTGTTGGTTAAAATTCATGAAATTGCTAAAATATATTGCCGTACTAAGACTTTTGCTGTCCACTGTATAATGGAGCAAAACATATTGTGGTGTTCTACCCCAGAGTGAAATATTTAAAAGCAAATTGAGTAACGCAAGATATTTTTCCAAGCGTAAGTGCTATTGAAAGATGTACATAGTTTAACATGGACAGGAGGGAGAGACAGACGTTAGGGGAATAACAAAACAATCTGATAGCCAGGCCACTACCTGAGTACTTTGTTTCTATAAGGTTGACAGCTGAAATACGATTATACTCCGGTGGATCCCAGTTTTTGTGGAAATACGTCGCTGAAAAGACAGAACCTTTCTTTGAAGCAATAGGAGAGGTTTGAAAGGTTACACCCGGTGATGAAGACACTCAAATAACATGATAGGGGGCTATGCTTACTGACGCTAAACAAATCCAGAATTTCTCTAAACAACAGGAAGGGGAGATAATATAGGAGTACAGACTAGACTACGCCGTAATGTCTAGTGTGTTATTAGATGAGAGCCCGCGGTTTAAACTCCAGCTCAGAAGTCTCGAACAAGATGAAATATGAAAAAATATTTCTTCGGAAACTTTCAGCAGTTTTTTTTGGCAAAAACTTCCAAATCGGGTGGAAACTCGTCGCTGATGAGGCCAGAACCTTTCTATGAAGCAGTAAAAGGGGGTTTGGGAGGGTATACCCAGTAAAAGCAAAGATGAACACACTCAAGTAATAAGCAGGGCATTATTCTTACTGATGCCGAACAGAATCCTGAACTTTCTTAGCACAAAAGGTTTTGGGGAAGATAATATAGGGATACAGAAGAAAATGTAGTCTAGTAGGTAGTGTGTTGATTTAGCAGACATGAGGCCACGGTTCAAACCCCAGCCCAGACATCTCAAACATAACGAAATATGAAAAATTATTTGGTCGGCGACTTCCTATCAGCAGTCTTTTGGCAAAAACTCTGACAGTAAATAAATTTGTTATGAAAAGTTTCCCAAAAATCTGTCGTTAGGAGTCAACTTATGTATAAAATTAACACACACATCATGGGTGGTGGGAGAAGCTAAGGCATATTCCTGACTAAAGGTTTTTATAGACTGATTCAGTAAGTAAGCAACATAGAGATGCCCAATACTGGTAGATCCCACCAATCATGGATAAAATTAGCACACACAACTTGGGTGGTGAGAGAAGCTAGGTTGTAATACTGACTAAAGAGATTGTAATGACCACTTAAGTAAGAGAAAAACTCGTAATACATTAAATTAATTTCAAAAGATTTTATTTTCTCCAAATATGTCTTTAATAAAGCTTTTAATATTCCCAAAAAACTAATTTAGAATTTAATTTCGATTTAATACCAATAAATTTATACGAAGGGTGCCATATAATTTCGTCTATCTAATCACATCAATTTTATAAACACTTTGGTGGTCCTTCATATGCTTTAAAGTTATCAAAGTTTTTCAAATATTTATTCGCCTATAAAAATATATATTTTTCATGCATTTTAATTTCGAAAATTGTTTATAAAACACAATGAATTTTTAAGGTTGAAGTTCTATTCGATTGGTTATTAAATTCCATAAATCAAATTCGTTTTTATGCGCTCACTTCTTGTCTACATGCGTGTTTGAGTGGTCAATCATACCATTATTTGGACCTTCACAAACTTGTTAATTTGTTTTCATACGTTTTTGTTTTTTTTTTCATCATTTATTGTCTAAAGTAAACAGATTTTTTTTCTCACTCTCTATTCCCTACCAAATTATTAATGGTGGTTGATGGGAGAAAACAAAATTTATAGAAAAATCCAATAAAAAAAAAATCCGCTGCGATAACAAGATTTTGACATTTTCGTTTTTGGTTATAAAATAAATGATGGATTGATTGTTAAAATATTGATGAAGTAGAAGAAAAAGTATCTTGTCTCACATCGATTCATTTTATGTGTTCATTTCTATTTTTGGGAACGTTTGTTTTTTCTCTTGTTTACGTATGTATTTAGGCTTTGAATTTAATGCACAAATTAATATGTATGTATGTGTACACATTTAATATAAAGATTTTCGTAAAAATTATTAAATTTTCCTTTTTTCTTCAGATATTTAAGAATATTTTCCAAAGAAAATTTGTAAGAAGACATAGGCCAACGTTACTTTAAGAACGACATTAGCTAGGCCATCACTTACAGTCGAGAATTTCGTGTGCCACAGTAATGAGTCTAGAAAAAGCTTTTTATGATCAGCACTTCCGTGCTACAGTTCTCTATTTTCAAAGAAAAGCAAGAGCTTTTGATCATTCATTAAATGGAGAATAATGGTAGTTCGATCACTACCCTTATAATGAATTACCATCCATTTACTAGCTCGGTTGATAAAGATAATCTTTTAGCTGAAACCTTACGGAAAGCAATCAATCACTGGTCGAAATCAAACGGGTATCAACGACTATGGTTCTTACAGATCTCAACACAAACAAGCCTTCTGAGACAGATTGTATTCCAGTACTGTTCCTGAAGCAGTGTTCTTCGATGTTCGCTCGACCATATCGTGCCTCATATAGTATCGGTATTTTCCCAAGACTGCTATATAACGTCAACCTCTTAAAAATGGGTGAGGCTAATAACCCTGAGTATTTCACGATTTATATCAAGCTTATATGGAATTTTATAGATGAGATCCGATTCTATGAATTCAGGTAAAACTCTGAGGTAGCGCAAGGTTCTGTTCTATGTCCAACTCTATCTCTTATTTTCATTAACGATCGTCTTTCGCTAACTTCCAATCCTATCTACTCTTTTGCAGATGACAGTAATAATTGTTATTCATGTCATGGTAGGCTCAAGCCCTACCTAACAAGCCCTTTGGAGATTGAGTTATTGTATGAATAGAGTCGATTTTAATGCGCAAAAGACCCAATGTTGTTTATTGACACACTAGCGCAGTAATAATATTACGTCACATGTAGTTATGGATTACAGACGTCGCCGTGGTCTAGTAGGTAGTGTGTTGGCTTATTAGGCGAAAGTCCCGAGTTCAAATCCCAGGTCAGACATCAAAACGAAAATATGAAAATATTTCTTCGGCGACTTCCTCTCAGCAGATTTCTGGCAAAAACTCTGAGAGTAAAAATTGCCATGAAAAGCTTCTCAAAAATCTGTCATTCGGAGTCGACTTGAAACTGTAGGTTCCGCCACTCATGTATAAAATTAACGCACACAACACGAGTGGTGTGAGAAACTAGGACGTTGTACAATGGGTCAATTCGACCTCCGGGTACTTTACTTGTCACAGTTGACAAGTACACGTCCTCTAACCTAACCTAGTTTTGGATGGTGTAAATATTAGTGGCTCCGAAGATCTTGTTGTTTTGAGCATGAAAGTTCGTTGGCTGGGTTTCTTAAGGCGGTATAAGAAATATTTCACTCCATACGATCTCCATACTATTTACACCATTTATACATACATAATTGGTCATTACAACGCTTTAGTTAGGATTACGACCTAGTTTCTCACACCACCTATGTTGTGTATACTAATTTTTATCTATGAGAGACGGTATCTACAGTTTAATATCAACTTCGATCAACACCATTTTACACCCGACCTAAAAGGGAGTTCAAATCTCATGTATGGCCCAGTTACTGGAATTCTATTTTGGGCGATCTCGACCGCATACAAGATAGGGCGCAGATGTTCATTAATGTTCATGGGATATCCAACTCTATGAATTCATTAGAGCACCGTTGCAATGTAGCTTGTGTTTCACCATCCCACCGCTACTACAACGGATTTTTCTCTATCGAAATACAGGGACTTGTTCCCGTAAATCATATATTCTAACGTAACTCCCGTCTTATTCGCAGAGCTCATTTGTTTGTGGTCAATTGGCCAGTGGATTGCACACTGCTTTGCAGGCAGAATTCGTTCTTTTGCCGAACTATCCGTATGTGTAACTCCATTCTTGTAGAGGTCTTTCCATAACTTATAACATAAATTAATTTAAATCTAACGGTCACAAACACTACTACTTATTATTGTAATCTATTTTTTTTAGTCTCAATGCAACGCACCACATGAATGGCTGTGGACTACTGAGCTTTAGTCGTACATTAAAAAAAGAAAAAGAAAAAAAAACGGCAAGCACTATCTATCTATCTATCTATCATGATCTGGATACCAAAGATATGTGGTAAATAACGAAATATTCTAAAGACTTTACAAAGTCGTTCTTTTTGATAACTCTAGTGCAAGAAAATATGTGTATAGGAAAGGGGTTATATGATGGCAAGTTTTTTAATAGTATTCTAAAGCCTAGTGGTGCAAACAGTAACTATTATGCTTCACACAACTATATGCATGTATTTATTTGTTTATGTATTTGTAAATTTTTTTCTCTTTTTTGGCAAAATGCAAACCACTTGACATGAAACAAAATTTTTAATTACAATACGTTCGAATCATATGCAAAATTAATTAATTGATACATGTTTTCTATCTTTATAATTTCATTAAGATGTGTTCTTACATTCATACATATTGAATGTAAGTAAATTTACAAATTTTTGTTTTTCTTTTCTCTTTCGATCAGAATATTTAAAGCATATTAGCGTTAACAAAATTGCAACAACTTGTTAATTTTTATTCTGTTGTTGCTGTTGAGAGTTTTCATTATAACAATCATAATAACAAACAGTGTGGCAAGGAAATCATGAACAAAATTTGCTTGTAACAGTGGAAATCAAAATTAAAATACAAAGTTTCGTTAGTAGCAGTTTAGGAAATATAATGAAGTGAGTGGTGGATGAATAATATCACGACGAAAGAGTTTTTGAGGCCTAGTAAAAGCCGGAATCGGAGGAGAACAGAAGGCATATGATGAAATACCAAATGCAACACTCAATGCCCCATAAAGTTTCAAAAACCCTGACGAAGGGATAGATCAATAAAGGTTTCCTGGATCTTTATTAATATATTTCTCTTACTTTTCGTTCTCGAACAAATTACATACATACATACATACATAACACAGCCCTGCATGGGTTTTGCAATTAAGATGGCTCCAGGTGTTTCCGAAAGCATTTTGCGCGCTGAACACGAATCTGCGAAACTTTCCATCACGTCAGGTTTTCGAGAAAAAGGGGGTTGAAACCCCTAAAAATAGCGTTTTTGGCCATGTTTGAAAAACCATCGCTATTGTCAGAAATTGACAATTGATCTTTGCTCTTTAAAATGAGCCCAAAGCCAAATTGTTTGCATGCACCCTTAAAGTAGGGAGTGGGTTTATGTCAAGGGGTGCAAGAAAAAAAGAAACACATTACGGAAGTCCTTAAAAATTAATCAGATTTACTGGAAAATTGTTACTCAGGGGTTTTTGGACTCGCTGATTACAGATCTTCATTCAGATTTAAAAAATTCAAAATGGCGGATCCATATTGGACCATTTAAAAAATTCAAAATGGCGGATCCATATTGGACCATTTAAAAAATTTACCCCTGAGTAACAATTTTCAAGTAAATCTGATTAAGATTCGTGTTCAGCGCGCAAAAAGCCTTCGGAAAATCCTGGAGCCATGTTATTTGCACTAAAAAAGTTCTAATTTGCAGGGCTGTGTAATTGGCCATTACAACCCTTCAGTCAGGATTACGGCCTAGCTTCTCACACCACTCATGTTGTGTGCATTAATTTTATACGTGAGTGGCGGGAGCTACAGTTCAACGTCGACTCCGAACGACAGATTTTTTAGAAACTTTTTCATGGCAGGTTTATTTACTTTCAGAGTTTTTGCCAGAAATCTGCTGAGAGGAAATCGCCGAAGAAATATTTTTTTTTCATATTTCGTTTTGACCTCTGACCTGGGATACGAACCCGGGTTTTACGTCTAATAAGCCAACACACTACCTACTAGACTACGGGGAGTTCTCGAACAAACTCCGACTAGTAAATTGTTCATCAAAAACAGTCCTGTGACATTAATAAATGAAAGCCAATGATTTTAAAAATATCTTTTATAGCTTGTGCCACATATTTTTGTTACACTGTCCCCCTCCCTTTAGAAACAATAATCAACCCATAATACCAGTCATAATATACAAACAAGATTAAAACATCGATTCAATAACGAAGAATGAATGAATGAACAGATCAATGGATGAAAATGTTGTTTTCAAATGAATACCTGTAAAAGGTATTTCATTCATTTCAATACAATTTTCATACACATTTATTTGTACGCTTTATCCCTTCATTTGTTCACATTCATTCGGACTCGGACAGGCCACAAATAGAAAATGTTGCATGAAACAACAGCAGCAGTTCAAATGAAAAATTCCAAACGAAATTCAATTCATGTGTATACGTATTCAAATGTATATATGTATGTGTACATACTATGTATGTATATGTATGTGTGTGTGTTTAAATAACTTTATAAATGTGTGTATTTGTATTTAACCAAACCCTTTTGGCAAAATGGCCATGTTAATGGTGAACAAAGCCGGTGTAACTACAACATTTTACGAGTTTTGTCTTTCTAATGAAAACCAGAAGACAACAACAGAAAAAAAAAATTAACAGAATAAAGGCCCAGCCGCCATTCAATGTATTTCTGTGTTTGTGTTCTTCTTCTTCTCCTTCATTGTTACACTATAGTTCGAGGATATTGCAAATAGTATTCCAGGCTGCCATTTAAATGGCCAACAACAACAGCAACAACAACAAACACAACCCCTTCATTCATTGCTATACAATAGCTGGTCTACACAACCCCAAACAGTTGGCCGAATTCATGGATTCTAAAAAAAAACAAAAAATTAAAATTTCATTATGGCCTTAACACAATAAAAGCCTGAATAAAATAAAAAGAAATATTTACTTGGACACTTTTTTTTCTTTCTTGGCCCATGTTAATGTTGTAGTTGACTTAGCTGAAAAACACAAATTCCATTAGTATGACTTCTTCTTCTTCTTCTTTTTTTATTTTCATAGACCAATAACAGCAACAGCAACAACAACAAAAATTAATACCAGCAACTGGCAATTGTTTGTTTTGCAATATTTTGGTTTAAAAAAAAGGACCACTTGGCCTCAATTCCCTTTTATTCTCTGTTTATCCCAAATAAAAAACCTCAAAATTTTGTTTAAATTATTATTAGCCATGGCTTATTTAGTTATTATTGTTATTGTTAGTGTTGTTGTCGTCGTTATAATAGTTGTTAAAATTAACCGCTTCGGGAATTCTTTTTCTACTTTTTTTGAACTTCCAAAAATAAAAGAAAATTCAACATCAACTGTCACATCGCAACTCGTTCTCAACAAGTAACAAAAAAGGAAAGGATTTTTTTCATTCCTTTTGTAGCCTTCTATTTGTTATTGTTTGTTGTTGGTTTTATTTTGGTTTGTTTATACATTGTTCTAATTGGGTCCTTTGTGGTTGTTAAACATAAATAAGGAAGGCAAGCAAAGAGAAATAAAAAAACGTAAAGAAATGAAGTGAATAATAAAAAAGGACTTTATTTGAAATATTTCAGGATTTTTTTACAATTCTTCTGGTTAAAGTTCATTGGTTGTTATTGCTGTTGCTTTTGTGGTTTCTATCTGCCCTTACAACAGCTTGGGGAATAATACAATAAGTAAACCCCGACCATCAAGGAAAAGGAAGATATTTTTTTTATTAAAATTATTCATGATATTTTTTTCCTTTTTATTCTTTCAAACGATAATAAGAATGCGTTAAAAAAATATCCTATTAAAGGCACATCATTTTACTTTGAGACGGCCCTAATTGGCGGTTAAATGTTACTTCAGTGTTACGATGTACTTTTTAATACAATTGAATAGATTAGATGGATTATTTGACATTGCAAGACCAATAAGAGCAGGAGAAAATTTTATGAAATAATCGACTCCCATGTGAGATAATACCATTGGAATTGAAGGTAAAATATCTGAGAATATCACTCGATAGTAATCGTTGGAAATACTTCAGGAAAGGTCAAGGTCTGCAGGGTTAAGTTGGCCATGTAACCCAACGATTATGCACTGAATGTATACCACCATGATGGTCAGACTGATATGACCTATGGAGCCTTTGTTTGGTTCCAAAACAGCAAAACTAAAAACAACTCAGATGGTGTTCGACAAGTTATCGAGACTAGCGTGTGTTGTATACAACAGGAGCAAAGTGTCAGGAACACTGCGTACGGCTTTGATGGATTTAAGTCTGTTGCACATGACCACAGCTGTGGAGAGTATGGTTAGGATATTGGGAGAGTGGCTGACAGCTTCCTCCTTCACGAAACTTAATCACAATAACGAATGGAGTAACCTAGAAATGCAGCCTACGGACTTACTTAATCGGTCATTGCAACCCTTTAGCCATGATAGCGATCTAGCTTCTCACACCACCCATTATGTGTGTATGTTAATTTTAACATCCACGAGTGGCGGAACCTACAGTTTAAATTCGTTTGACCTCAAAAAACAGATTTTTGAGAAACATTTTATAGCAGTTTGATTTACTCTCAGAGTTTTTGCCAGAAGTCGGCTGAGAGGAAGGCGCCTCAGAAATAGTTTTTTCATATTTCGTTTGGTTTAAGATGTCTAAGCTGGGGTATGGAGCACGGATCCGCGTCTAATATATTAGACCACGATAACTACCTACTATACTAGAGGCTACATAGTCCTTTAAAAGAAGGAATATAGAATGATGTGGAACAGATCTTCGAACAGGTGATCTTTTGGGCAGGGGTTTGACCATGAGCTCGTACACTGTCTACTACTACGGTGTGACTACCTACTACAATAGAGGCTACATAGTCTTTTAAAAGAGGGATTACAGAAGGATGTTGGACAGATCTTCCAACAGGTTTTAGGACCCAAACTGAAATAATCCGAAAGAATGCTGCAGTTCACGGGTTTGAAATATACTCAGAAGTTATGCCAACCAAAGTTGGTATACCTTTCAACTTAAACAGAATGTATAAAGGACGGAACATAGCAGTGCTACCTAACAACAATGCTGGACTCAGCTCTTATGACGTTAAACCGAATCTAGTATGGGACTGTATGAGGAAAATTAATCAGGTAGGTAGGGAAAATAGAGTTTCGCTATTATGGTGTTAGGACATGTAAGAATTCGCGGTAATGAGCAGGCGGATGAGTTTGCGAGAAGGAGATAGGACCAGAATTTTTCTATGAAGTGAGAATAGACGTTTGTGAAGGTATACTCGACGGAAAGGAAAAACAAAAAGAAACACCTGTATTCATATTAGATTCTGGGCTAGTAATTGTTCTTCCTGAAGTTACAGGAGTACAGACCTGCGTCCATACGATCTATTATACTGTCCTCAATCTATATATGTATGTATGTACATAATCATAGTCATCAGGATTAGGACCTAGCTTCTCACACCAATTAAGCTGTGTGTGATAATTTTATACATGAGTGGCGGGACCCACAACTTAAAGTCGACTCCAACAGATGTTTTGAGAAACTTTTCATTACAATTTTATTTACTCTCAGAGTTTTTGCCAGAAATCTGCTAAGAGGCAGTCGTCGATGAAATATTTCTTTCATATTTCATTATGTTGGAGATGCCGGACCTGGGAGTAGCCTCACAACTAATAAGCCAACACACTACCTACTAGACTACGACGACTTCCATATATGGTATCCGTATAATGTTTCCTCCTAACTGAACAATTTGTCTAAATCCTGAGAATAAACATTTTTATTTAGAAATATACTTAAAAAAATTTATGTTAGTTGTTCTAAACAATACTTAGACATTTAACTACTTCCCAACTAATTTGTAATCCATATTTTTAACAAAAAAAAAATAAAAAAACTTGAGTTAAAAGTTTCAAAAGCCTTAATCATAATATTGATACTGATTTCTTTATTTCTATTCACTTCATTCATTAATTCTAACCGGAAGCCATAAACTACTGCAAAAGTCAAGTGGCGTAAATTTTGGGCACGTGCTAAAAAGAAGGCAAAGAGAAAACGATAAACGTAGGCCGAAAAGTACTCTTGCCCAAATATTACTTATTATTGTAATTTTCTTTTGTTGTTTGCTGCCGTCAGCTGTATAGTCGGTCGCCAGTAGTTGATCGCTCTAATAGTGTGTAGTTTAGTTAGTCTATTGTAGAAAAGAGTAGAACAACAACGGCAGCACGTGCAACATCTTAAAATTGTGTAACTCTTGCGCTATGTTATGTTGTAATATATTTTGTTAAACAGAACACAGGAGTACAATAAAAAAAACGGAGAACAAAAAAAAAAGACCGTAAACTTTACATGTTTTACTTCTCATATTAATATTATTTATTAGAGCGCTAATTGTTGTTGTTAAAAGAAATACAATAGCATGCTCTCATACATACACACTCACTAAAATACCGTTCTCACATGGTGGTTAAACATCCTTTTCTCAAAGGATATATGCACACCATACACATATGTGAGTATGTGTGTGTGTATGTGTTTGTAATACTAAAAGGTGTTACAATTATTTACAACTCAATTATAAGTGCGTTCTAGAATAAACACATATAATACAGGGTGAATATACTGCGTTTTTTTTTTTTTTGTATTCAAATATTATTGTTTTTGCCTCCATTGTTTTCTTAAGAACAGAATTCAGATTTTAACAACATTATGTTGCAATAATTAGTATTGCCCCTTGCGACTCATGCTTATACGTTTTTTCTTTTTTCATCGTAAATAAAAACACACATGTTTTTACAGAAGAAGAAGAAAACCAAAAACAAAAAAAAAACAAGGAGCGCTATTTTATTTTAATGAAAGATTGAAAAATTTTGGCGGATTTAAGCTTTTCTATGCCATACCCTACACGCGTTTCTAGGTAATTACTGGAAAAAAACCAATTGTGAAGCCCGTCTGCACACTTTTGCTTGCGTATGATCATTAATACTATAATATAATACGATGTCCATATCATATGGGTACCGGCACATAGTATCTTTCTGGCTAACTGTAGAGCGGATGAATTAGCCAGGCGTAGCACAACCATCTAACTCTCTGGGTATTTCTCAGAAAACCTGCAAGTTTATACAGTAGAAGTCCATTAGTGCGGCATCCAACAGTCCGGAATGCCCAATAGTCCGGCATCGCTCCGGAAAATTGTAAAAATTTTGATTTTCTCCAAAAGTGTGTCTTTAAAGCAAATAAAAACGCTCGAGAGCTATTCGGAAGTTTTCGGAGTAGTTCGCCGGCCATTAGCGGTCGGCTAGTCTCAGCTGTCACAACAAATTCAAGTGCAGTGCGTTTATACTAAACGCCTAAAGTCAAGAAAAAAAAAAAAGATATTCGTGACTTTTTTAAATCTAAATTAAATATGTTTACAGTACGTTTACATACGCACTGACATTGGCAGCCTGAGTCGCTTTATCAAAAGCTCCGAATGGTTCCGGAACTAGGGCAAATTGGCGGAAAATTGTGACATCACAATGGATTCTATGTGGCCTAAATATGTCCATTCAGTTTACTTGAATGAGCAGCCACATCTACCTACCTGCCTATAATTGGTCATTACAACCCTTTAGTCAGGATTAGAAAAGTTGTTAAAGGTAAACGACAGATTTGAATAGCATTTCACGGCAATTTTATTTTACTCTCAGAGCTTTTGCCAAAAGACTGCTGGGAGGAAGAAATATTTTTTTAATTTTTTGTTTGCGATAGAGAGATCTGAGCTAAGAATTGTACCACGGGCTCTCATAAAAAATAAAGTCTGCTTTGTTTGCCGGTCATCTATAGTGGAAATAGCTCTTTAATACCGTACTTATATAAAATTGTTTATTACGTTAAGAAGACGTTTCAAAATGTATTTTTAATTACATAGATTTTGTTATTTTGCGTAATTGATAACGACTGTTATTTTCACTTCTTTCACGCTTTAGTTATCGTAGTGTATGAACGGTATGTAGAGTGCCAACTATCAAAATGGCAAAAAGTAACGCTTTTTTTGTGCACCAAAGAGAAGTCATTACCAAAAAAGAAATTTTTTTCTTTTGTTTTAAGAAACCAAATTTCCATAAGATTTTCCACTTTTAATTTTGAAATTTTTTTATTCAGATTTTGTCCTCACAATGTATACAACGCAGATAATATAATACGATTATCACATACGCTGCACAGTTTTTTGTTTTTTTGTCCATCGGAAAAAAAACATAGAAAATGTTTTCTTGTAAAAAGGGTTGTTTTTCCCATTTTCTTTATGAGTCGTTAAATCATGGCAACAACATGTATGATGCCGTCGTCGTCGTCGTACTCGTATGGCAGTATTCATGTGTGTATTTATGAAAAACCTAACTTTTCTTTCGTTTTTTTTTTCATTCTACTTACAGGCCTAATAAATTAAATTTATTAAAACAAAAAAAAAAACAAAATAATGTTTGAATGTTTGAAATAATTATAAAACGTACGCTAATGTTAAGAAAATGTTTTTGAAAATGCTCCTGGGTGTCTTAATTACATTTTTTGATTTATTATGGAACAAAAATATTTAATTTGGGTTTTTTTTCCTTTTTCGTTTATTTTCAGCAGCTTATTGAGGAGAAGGAATTACCCGAAGTGACTTTGGCTCATCCCAAAGCCAAAGAATGGATCGTCTCCATGGCTAAAGCTAATTATCAAGAGTTGGCAAAATTAGCCAACGAATATCCTGAATTGGTTAAATTGCAAGTAAGTTGAGCGAATTTTGTTTATTAATTATATCAGATATTTTTGGAAATCTTTTATTAATTTAATTTCCATTAAATATGTTGTTTAAAGATAAACAAAAAAGTAAATTAAGATAAGAAACAAGACGTGAGAAAGTCGAAAGCCGACAATTAGCTTCGTGGCACCCATAGATCAATTTCTACCACTAAAGATATCCCCCTACCCAGTCAATTCCGTATATGAACTCCATTAAATTCTCAAGTTTGTAGTCTTTCAGGTCTATCGTTGCATCAACAGATTGACTATCTAGTCAATCAAGTAACAAGAACAGTGGCATAGAAAATGTTCCACTGTTTCTCCTGCTACTTCACAAAGTCTACAAAAATCTGAGATATCCCTATTCCATCTACTGATTCTCTGTCTAAAGGGGCTTGCCTCTTTAGTATTCCTACAATAGTTCTCCCGCCTTTCGATGCTTTGGATAAATATCGTTTCTATACGATTGAGTCTTGGCCATAACGCTGGTTCTACGACCTCATGCGCGTTTATGAGTGAATCATCTTCAATAATCCCAAAAAAGAAGCACATTAATGATCTCACCGACTTCTTCTTCTGTTATAGTTTCCAAAGCTGAGACTAATCTTCCAAGTTCATCAACAACTTCGTTGCCAATAACACCACAATGACTAGGCACTCTGAATAATCTAATCTGATAATTTGACATAAGGCCGCTTAACAGTCTTTTACCCTCAAAGCCATTAGTGTGGTCCGATTTCTTACTAACTTCCTTACCCTTCAGTCGGGATTGTGACCTAGCTTCTCACAACACTTATGTAGTGTGTGTCGGCTCCGAACGACAGGTTCTTCAGAAACTTTTTCATGCCAATTCTATTTACTCTCAGAGTTTTTGGCAGTCGCCGAAGAAATATTTCTTTTCATATTTCGTTTTGCTGGAGATGTCTGACGTAGCCTCACGTCTAATAAGCCAACACACTATCTAATAGGCTACGGCGACTGATTGTCTGATTGTGAACATAAATTGTAACACTTGAGCTCTGCGGTATATGTTCCCTGACCATATGACCTCAACGACCCCCAGAACCTTTACCTGAAATCCACTACATTCCGTCGGGAGCCTATATAACTCCTGACTTTTGTTCCAAAAATGAAGACCCGGGCCTGTCTTTATCATGGATCCGTCAGTGAACATAATCCAGCTATTGAAGAATTTATCCGAACCTATGCAGAATTCCCTATCATGTATTATCACAGAAGTGAACTTTTGAAGCCATGTAGTCCGTCAATTCGATAGCTGAAATAACCTATCCATGTCGCATTAGTTCTTTCAGCATTGACGAGTGACTCACTCTATCTAGCTTCTTCAGGTTATAGAGCTACCACCTTCCTCAGATATTCGTTAATTGAGAGAAAGTGAAAAATGACATCTAGAGCTGCCTGAGATGTGCTTCGACTGACATTTGTAATGCCCTGTACCTTAGAAAGAATGCTGCTTGCATTCAATGCATTCTACCATACCGTGCATGCATGGGAAAGAACAGATGTAACAACGGAGTTGTGAATTCAGTTTATCATACTCGGTCTATGGCACCAGCTCCTACCCTGGAATTTCTGTACACGTAGCATGCATTGCAATGTTTTCTTATACATATGTACATAGTTGGTCATTACAGACCGTCAGACAGGATTACGACCTAGTTTCTCACACCACTTATGTTGTGTGTGTGTTAATTTTATACATGAGTAGTGGCACCTACAGTTTAAAGACGCCTTTTCATGTCAATTTTACTTACTCTCAGAGTTTTTGCCATAAATCTGCTCAGAGGCAGTCGTCGATGCAATATTTTTCATATTTTGTTTTGTTCGAGATGACTGACCTGGGGTTTGAACCGTAGCTTTCCGTCTAATAAACTAGCACACTATCTACTAGACTACGGCGAATTTAAAACAACAATCCCTTATTTTAGCCGAGGATAATATCTATTACAATTCAAATGGCGAAGAAGTTTCATAACAGTGAAGTAATGAAAATATATGAAAACCTTTATGAAAGTTATAGAGCGCAATTAATTTTTCAAATGTTACCAAGGATGCTTCGCATGTTGCGTTATTGCAATATTACCAACAAAAACACAACTGTCCTTCGAGTTCATTTATACATTCATGTTTTCTAGAAACTTATTTTCACATTTGGTTTCATTTTCATAAGGAAGACTAATTTCCTTCCGACGGTATTATAAAAAAAATTCGGAAATTACAGAATGTGGCAATATCTGGTCGAATAAGCTTCGAATTTCGAACACACAGGAATTAACCTGAAACTATGTTCACATCGTCCATGATCGATCCAACACGTTCATCACCAGAATTTCCATGTTCCATGTAACTTCAATTTCATTTAAAAAAAAAGTGTTTTCAAAGTGAAAATTAGTTTTTTTTATAATGATAGTTGACAGTTGGTAATTGAAAACCCTTAACCTGTGGCCATTTGAATTTGAATTCGTAACACTAAATGAATATTTTAAGTTAATTTACTAAAAGTAAATCTTTTAACAAGAAAAAACATTTTCTAAAAAGCCTAATTCCTACATTTTTTAAAACATTTATAAATTATCTTATTATTTATAAGTTTTTAAAATTTTCTATAAAAGTATTCTCATAAAATTTCTAAATTTATGCCCTCTTAGAAATAAATATTTTATTTAATTAGTTTGTAATATTTAATGGCTTTATTGGTGGTTATTATGAATGTTTCAATATTTATCCAGACACACACCACCTTTTCTTAATAATTTCCATTTTTTTAATATTTTCTTATACAATAAAAAAGAGAAAGAAATCAGAAACAGAATCAGAATATTTATACATATTTTTTTAAGGGCATATTGTAAATGCTTTAAAAATCTATAAATCTTTTTACACATACATAAAGTGTCATAATAACGTAACCTCGCCTCTTGAATTTATTTCATAAAGAATAACGTAAAAAACAAAAAACAAAAATTAAGATTCGAAATCTGAAAACATTATTCCCTGCAGTCTAAATGAGCGAACCCAATCACAATTTTTTTTTATTTTTTATTTTGTGTGTTTGTCTTTCAATTATTTTGTAGGGATTTTAGACTGTGTGCGCCTTAACAAGCGCATAATTCATCTTTTTATGCCCACATTTCAATCGTCATCGTTTTTTTCCAGTTTTTTTCTTTCGATTTTTCGTTTTTTTGGTGGTCGCCCTTTTGGTACCCCATTTGATTTGGTTTCCCTTGCTGTGGTTTTTGGTGGTTGACGACTGGCTGCTCGGAAGCTTCCAATGATTTATGGCGCTATAGCTTAGCTCTTTAAAGAATTTTTCGTTGATCTGCTGCTGCATAGCATATCTGCTGTTGTTCGTTCATCTCCAGTTCGAGTTCCAGTTTATGTGGGAAATTAGTTAATCACATAAACTAATTGGATCTTATTATGATGATTTCAAGCTGATCGTTGTTCCTCTCCGCCCGTTCGTCCGTCCGTTATGCTATTCCCGGAAATCTTTTCTTTTAGGACTAAAAAACATATGCATGTGCCATATGATTGCCGTGTAATTAATTTGTATTCCAAATAATTTCTTTTGCTTGCTGCACTTGTTGTTGGTTGCAGCAAATTATGCACCCACTTATTTGGCGCTTGCAAATTCATCGTTTCATTAAAATTTGCATCGAAACGGAAACGTATATAAATCACAAGCAAAACTGCTTCTGTACTCCCATTTGATAGGGTATCGTTGGACTTGCCAACATAAATTCCTGTCACATACTTAATTTCTTATTGCCGATCGTACGCTCTTCATCATTGCCTTTGGGGAGATTATTATTAAAATTTGTTTTACGTCAGGCAACTGTTAAACAGATTGATTTACATGTTCGGAGAAAAGAAAAAAATCACTGGGGATTATTAATGATGACAAAAGTGCAAAAATAATAAAAAAAAATTTTGATCAAATATTTGCGTTCCAAGAAAAATTCACAGCATCGTTGTGGTAGATGACAAGATTTTTAATATTTGTTTTTCGTATTTCGAACCTCTATTAGAAATATACAAGAGAAATGCAAAAAAGGACTTAGGTTAGGTTAGCTAGCCTAAGGAAGAGATCCCACTTAGTTTGGCATTTATGTAGATCCATTGTACAACCTCGATCAATTCCACATGGCGATCAAACATTCCCTAAAGGAAATCATCCTGAGTCCAAAATGAATCTTGTTTTTGCCGCAATCTCTATATATTAAAGAACTCGGTTAAGAATGTCCGAAAGTGAGTGGTCAAACACCTCCGTCTTTTCATGACAAGAGCAGGGCATAGACACATAAGGTGAAAGACAGTCTCTCCTACCCCTCCTCAAACTAATAGTTCTTGCAGAAGTCATTGGCCGGAATGACAAGTTTTTCAGCATGTCTATCAAATGGACAGTAGCCCGTAAGAATAGATATTGTGCAATTAATGGCCATGCGATTTAGGGACAGAAATGATTCGGTCCTCTCCTTATCCATATGTGTCCAACAGTGTCTAGCAATATTGCTCGTACCCTCTCGCTCCCAATGAAATTGAGCTTGCCTGTAAAACGAGGGGATAATATACAAATTAACTTTGCTCAGTGTCGGCCGTGATAGTGGCCCTTAAGAAACGGGTTTAAGGCCTGAAGTGTGTCTGTCCTCTTCTTATACATACATGTCCAGCAGAGCCTAGCAATATTTACGTATTCTTTTGTTGCTTCCGGGATTAACTTTCCCTGTAATAATATCCAAATTAATTGGGACAATAGGAATACCTGTGCCCTGTAACATATAACAGAGATTGCTCTGTGCCGGCCCTGACCAACTCATCAGCAATACAATTTCCAACAACCTTTGAGTGATCTGAAATTGCCCTGAGATATCCTCGACATTCATAGACTAGACTACGGACGTATAAACTACGTTCGTTTGGAATCAGTCTGGCTACCCGAGTAAATCAAGAGATTTTTAGGGAAAATCCTGCCACTCAGCAAGCATTGTGCCGCTCTCAAATGGCCATGATCTCTGCTTGAAAAACCTTTCAGAGGTCAATCAAACTATAAGAAAGTTTATGCCAGAATCCTTAATAAATTTAGCACAGCCTACCCATTCACAAATCTTTGGGCCTTCAGTATAAACCTTAAGGGTTCTATTGGGAACAAACCAGAAGTCCCTAGTTGGAATTCTGAAATCGAAATCTTCTGTTTAGAAAGTTATAAGGAACCAAATGCTAAAAATTTAGTAATTTAATGAAGCATCAAATCGTCAAATATTTGAGAAAAAATCGACAAAATCGTCAAAGACGTTCATTGAAATCGTCAGAAAAAATAAATAAATAAATTGAAAGGTTTTTAAAAACAAAAACATATAAAGTCAATGTTAAGTAGCAATAATAATGCATCATTTACACCCATGTGTGGTGTGAATATTAGAGAGTCAGAAGATCTTGACGTTATGGGCATGAAAATTCAGTGTAATGTTCGCTAGAACTGCCACATTTTTCAGTGCTTTGGGTTCTTAAGACGGTGCAATAAATACTTCACTTCATCTTATCTACTTACCATTTACACTATTTATAACCGATCGAGAATGGAATACAACTCTCATGTATGGGTTGCCCCTTAACGTCTACTTTGAGGCTTCTCGACCGTTTACAGGAGAGGCCGTAGTAGCTCGTTAATCACGATAGTGTGTCCAACTCCATTGATTCATTGGAGCATCGTTGCAATGTGGCTTGTGTTTCACTGTTCTATCGCTACTACAATGGATATTGCTCGAGCGAAATAAGGGGACTTGTTTATGAAAATCATGTATTCCTACGTAACATTCGTCTTTCTCGGCCAGCACATCCGTAAGTGGTCGATTGGCCAGTAAATCGAACACTGCATTACAGATAAAGTTCGTTTGTTAGACGGACTATTCGTATGTGGAACTCCCTTCCTGCAGAGATCTTAGCTGTTACTTATGGTACAAAAATATTCAAACCTAGTGTCCATAAACACTGCTCCCTCTTTCCTCCTTCCTATAATATATTTTCCTTGTTCCAAACACAATGCCAACCCCTGAGTGTTGGTCATATGAAAAAAAATAATGGCATTTGCCTTTGTTCTTCCGATGGTAATATTAGAGGCTATAATTGAATTTCTAAAATTGTCTGCAACGGCAAATGATAATTTATGCTCAACTACGATGTTATTTAGGAGTTGAAATTTTTTGGCTTTTAAGGGATTAAAAAGGCATCAAATACAGAAAAATCATCACAGGTATTCGAAAATAACTTAAAAATATTATACTTTACTCCTTACTATTACTAGCATAATTTTCCAATAGTAACAATTGCAAAGCAAATACAAAGCTTAAAGCTGCTTTTAATATACTAAAGTAAAGAATAGATGTAAATTTCTGATTTCTAAAAATCGTCAAAATAAGGACATAAATCGTCATATCGTCAATATGATATTTTTGGAGCACAAAATCGTCAAAATGACGATAAATCCGCAAATATGGCAGCTATGCCTGCGTTACGCTAAGGTCAAATAACAACCGCAATACATAGCGATGAATAAATAAATAAATTTATGCGTCTGTAATA
This sequence comes from Sarcophaga caerulescens, assembly GCA_927399465.1. Lineage (NCBI taxonomy): Eukaryota > Metazoa > Arthropoda > Insecta > Diptera > Sarcophagidae > Sarcophaga > Sarcophaga caerulescens. Next base: position 82,908,731 of record OV656867.1, on the reverse strand, counting down.
CCCTTTGTTTCTTACTCTTTTCATTTTGCAAAGTCTCAACGCAAATCAAAGTCCTGAAAACAATTTTCTACGCCGATCAATATAGACCGGGAATGTCAAAACAATTTTCAATTGAGTCATCGCTGTAAAATTATTTTACAAAGCAAAGCAAAAAGCTAATCGGTTGATGCAAAATTCCTAGACTTCATAGTGATTTTGAAAATTCTTACGACACAATAAAAAATATTTTAATACCTGAAAAAAATTCCTATCCCAAAATAAATTTTGCGTCTCTTCTAAAAAAAATTTTATTTATGATTTGCCCACTTAAAACCCACTAAAACAAAATAAATATAAATTAAGAAAACGTAAAAAAAAACCAAACGAACGTTGCGAATGAAAATGAAATTATAAATAAAATTTTATGACAAATTAAGCACAATATTTGTGTTTTTGGCGATGTTTAACATCTAAGAGAATCATGTTTTAACATGATTTAACAAACGAATAACATGCTAATAATCATTCTGAAAGAAAAAAAGACAACAAATAAAAAAACACACAGAATAATAATTATTATTAAATAATGACAATTATTTCGGAAAAAACAGAAGAATAAATAATATTTGGCACAAAGATATGAGGTGCCCTACACAAATCAACCATTTTTTGTTTCTTGTTTATTAAATAAGAAACGGCTCAAGCTTCTGTCCTTTCTTTTCTTTAATTTAGGTTTTTAAATGCCCAAAAATACTCTTTCATGCATGCATACATACCTAATTGGTCATTACAATCCTTTAGTCAGGATGACAACCTAGTTTCTTACACCACTTATGTTGTGTGTGTTAATTTCATCCATGAGTGGCGGGAACTACAGCTTAAGCTCGACAACGAACGACAGATTTTTTAAGAAACTTTTCATGGCAATTTTATTTCACTCATAGAGTTTTTGCCAGAAATCTGCTGAGAGGCAGTCGCCGAAGAATTATTTTATCTTATGTTGTTTTGTTGAAGATTTCTGACCAGGATTTGGAACCAAGGTCTCAACTCTAATAAGCCAACACACTATCTACTGGACTACGGCTGACAGGAGTTATCCTGCGATTGATCTCCACACAGATCACATTTTTACTGGTAACGGCGAAGCCAAAAGAAACAATGTCATTGACAACATTGAAAGTATAGTGGGGAGGATCAGTCCCTCATCCTAGACTATTGGTTTGTTACACGAGAGAACTCTCTGTCACTCATCAATTGCCCATTGACGCCATAGTAGCACCTGTTAACAGGAGTGATTCTAAGCTTGACCTCCAGACTGACATAATTTTTGTTGGTAGTGGCGGAACCAAGATAAACAAATTCCTTAATGCTTTCATTTTACTTTCATTTACTATCAGACCCATCCTAGATTTGGAAAAATTCATATGTGCGCTGCAATTTGAAATACTTTTTCCGGTATCTCACCAATTTAGTATTGTGAATCCCCACAAAAAGTAAATGTGAGATTAACATCACTTCAAACTGTGACACTGTCTTGTTGAAATAACTTTCAATCAGGTTCAATTCTTCCATCTTGGGCACAAAAAAAAATAAAATGTAAGTAATCATCACAGAATACCATCCTATATTGAAGGCATTTGTTGCTTACGACACTTATGGACGTGTATTCGGTGACCTTTAGTTTTGAATCTATTTTATGTATTACTGAGTATTTACGACATTATCTAATCTATCTTTTATACTGAGAAAATTTACACTGAAAATCCAAGCTCAAAAATAATTTTAATTAATTTAAAGATATTATTACACCTTGTCGTTAACTAAAGGGAGGATTTTAACTGACAGATAAATTGTTTTTCAATATTATAAGCGCACAAAATGTGAGAGGTGAGCGTTAAGCTAAAGGGAGGATCATCCGACCGGTAACTTTTAAAGTTAATTTTATATATAATTTTCAATATGGCAATTTCAAATAAAGGGTCCGCCAAATAACTTTTTTTTTTTTGAAAATGCTTTAAAAAAAACTACTGAATATTTTCTCAAATTTCTTTTTTTATTTGAAAGTACAATCCTTCCTGTTAATAATGGAAAATAATTTCATTCAAATGGCTGCCTCGGCTGGCCATGCAGTAGCCTACACGATCAATCCAATTTTTAGGGCACATTATCGATTGTGTGCAGCTGTATTTCACCAATGGCTTCACGAATATTGTCCTTTAAAGCGTCAATTGTCTCTGGCTTGTCGCGTAACACTTATCTTTGACGGCACACCCCAAATAATAGTCCAACGGTGTCAAATCGCAGGTCCGAGGTGGCCAAACGACATCAGCTCTGCGGCTGATAATGCGATCTTCAAAAACAGGGCGCAAAATATCGAGTGTAGCTTCGACTGTGTGGCACGTAGCGCCGTCCAGTTGAAACTAAATGTTGCCAATATCCTCCTCTTCAATTTTTGTGAACAAAAATTCGTTCAACATGGCCCGATAACGATTGCCATTGACTGTAACAGTCAATTTTTTTTTGCCAAAATCAGCATCTTCTGTAAGTCGATCGCAGGCCCACTTAGTGAAGCGAAAACGCATTGGATGGAACCATATTCGTTCAACGGAAGGATAAAACTAATTATCTGTCAAATCAGACATGAGCTAAGTGTTACCATTCACGAAATAAGCACTAGTTGAAAAAAAAAAAAACGTTAGATGGCGGACCCGATATAAACAAAATGAGCATATACAACAAAAACGAAGCCCGTCGTTGCCACTGCGTTTAAAAAAAACTTGTTTAATTGAGCAGCGTTATCGATAATGCTCCGGCACTGCCATATTTTTCAAAAAGTTAACTTTATTTTATCTGTAAGTTGTAATAACGAAAAGAAGTTAAAGGTGACTTTAAAGTTTACTTTAGCGAAAGTTAGCTTTAACTAAACCCAACTTTAACGGGAAGTTAAGCATATTTGCTGCAGATTTGAAAGCACAGTTGGTGTAGAGCATTATATTATCGAGCTTGTTTAACACTCTTTCGTCATTTGTATTCTTTTTTTCCATTTTTAAAGTGGGTGGTGTTTTGTTTTTTGCTTTTTCTTCTTGATATTCTTCAAAATAAAAACAGAACAACAACAAAAGAAAAATTGAAAGTAGATTTCACTATTCATGAGGCTTTTGTAATTGCCTGCCATCTTATTAGCGAAGAAGGGGCGTTTAGCTTTGCTGCGTATACCACCGACCAGTGACAAAATGTCCATAAATTAAATTAATTGGAAATTTTGTTGTGACAACAACAATAACAACAACCACAACAACCGAAATAAATAAAGAAAAAAATACGCTGTGATGACAATGAAAGACGAAATTTTATGCAATCCTTATGAACATGTCAAGCCATAATGATTCACGAACATAAATGCTGACTGTGTTAGAACATGTGTTTATATTTGTTGCAATAAAAATCCAACATGCCACATAGCAAATGTTAAGACTAACAGACTAACAGTACAATTTCTTACACTGATCTTTACATTTTCTGTAGTAAATGGCAGAAATCTAATTTTTCTTCATTTTTACCAGTAGTTTTTACCTCTTAAAACTGAACAAGACACGTGTCTTTAATACAAAATGTTTTTTTTTGTACAATTCATACCGACATTTACTCTCATGTTTAACATTTTGTTTTACATTTTGTCTCCCACAATTGTCTGAATGAGAATTAAGAGGTCGTTCGGTATGTAAAAAGTATACAAATTTCACTTAAAAAAAAAAAAGAAAAACAAAATAAATAAACAAATCGGAGGGACACAATGGACGGACATGACAGGAATTCTACAACAACAATATTACATGTGCAATAATGGAAGAAAAAATTTTAAAAAATTTTTCTTCTTTTTTGTTGTTGTTTTGTACAATTCAAAAATAAAAAAAAAATAAAAATGAAAAACACATGTTTTACATTGCGATTGTATTGTGTTTCTTTCTTTCTGTCTTCATTTCTTTCATTTCACTTCCCTTTGTTTCACTTCCATTACAAGCGAAACGAAGCGAAAAGTATTTTCATTTACATACGGATACACAGCATACATGCATATCTTTGAAATACAAAATGAGACAAAAAAAATAAGAAAAAGAGAAAAACGCCGGCTAAAGCAACAATTGAATTGAAAAAGATACATAAAGTATCTCGTTTAAGTACTTGAACATGAAATACAGCCCTCAGATCACTTTGAAATGAGTTGCATTTGTTGTTGTTGTTGTTATTATTTTTGTTAAAAAAAAAAACAAAATTATTTAAACACAGTGGGCGTATTCTTGAAATTTGAAGACACCGCCATGCAACACCCTCTCTGCTGAAGAAACCTTAACGGAAAACATTTCGACAGTCAAAGAAAATTAAAATGAAAAAAAATTAAATTAGAAATTTTATGATGGCACCGAAATAATAATTTTACTTGTATTTTTTATGCTCGTGTTTTAAATGATAATTTAAAAAAATTTAATTTTATTTGAAATGAAATTCACATAAATTTTTAAAAAATACGAAATGAAACAGTAAATTAAAGGAGTGTGTTTGCCTTCAAAAAATTAAGAAAATTCTTCGAATTCCACAAATGGCCACTTCGGCCTTAATAGCTGGAAAGAATCACTTTAAATTTTTATTAACTGGTTGGCTTAGTTTACACGTTTTTAAAAATTATCTTTCATTTAAAATATATCTTCTCGTCAGACCTGATATGTCCACTATTCCGGGGAGAAGACCCATCAAAAAGTATTCGACACACACCATCTTTTTGTCGACTACAGACAGCCCTCGATTGCCCTCTTAGGAATTGTGTTTTCCCGCAATGTCTACGCTCAGTATTCCTGCTAAACTGCTAGGGCTATACAGAATGACGACGTTGAGAAGCTCCTGTGGCTCTGTCAAGCTAGGAATAAATCTTTCCGATGTAGCCGTAATCTAGTAGGAAGAGTGTACACTTATTAGACGTGAGGCCACGGTTCAAACACCAGGTCAGACATCAAAACGAAAATATGAAAAAATATTTCTTCGACGACTTCCTCTCACCAGATTTCAGACAAAAACTCTGAGAGTAAATAAAATTTCCATGAGAAGTTTCCCAAAAAAAAAAAAAATCTGTCGTTCGGAGTCGACTTTAAACTGTAGGTCCCGACACTCATGCATAAAATTAACACACGCAACATAAGAAGAAGAGAAGCTAGGTCGTAATCCTGACTGCAAGGTTGTAATGATGAATTATGTATGTACATTTGTATGTACACGCAGCAGTCGATAGCCCCCTAAGGTGTTTCTTCCGCAATGTCTGAACTCGATGTTCCTGCTAAGCTGATAAAGCTATGCAGAATGACGACATTGAGCAGCTCCTATGGCTCCGTCAAAGTAGGAATGGATCTCCCCGAACCTTTTGATACCGTGCGAGATTTCAGACAAGAGTTCATGTGACCTCTTCAACTTCGTCATGAAGAGTACTCTGCGAACGGCGGGAATGCTTGGCGATGACAATATTTTCCTCAAATATGTACAATTGCTTGCGTACGCGAAGTGTTACTGCTGTCTTTAGCGCTATTAAACGGCATCCTATGCAGATGGGCTTGGCAGTAAATGAGGACAAAACGAAGTATATGTTATCGACATATGTTAGAACTTGCGGCGCTTTGGATCTTAGATTACAGCCGATATCTATACTTTCGATATAGTCAGAGAATTTCATTATCTTTGGTCCACCGTTGATATCAGTTGGAGGTCAAGTGTAGGGTGACTATTGTCAACAGGCACAGCTATGGTCTCAATAGGCAATTGACAATTTTGTCGCAGCAAAGCCCCCTGTCGTACGACGAAACTTACTCTCTGCAAGTCGCTTATCCTCCCCGTGCTTCTTTATAGAGCAGAAGCATGGACACTATTAAACATCGGTGCAGAAGCCTTAAGAGTCCTCGACAAAAAAAGTGATGTCAGTCTGAAGATCAAGCGTTGGATTACTTTTGCCAACAGCTTCTGCCCTGCATTGGTTTCAATAGGTAATTGAGTAACGGAGACCTCTCCCGAACAATGTCGAACCGCTGTAAAAGCCGTGAGAGTATTCGAGAGGAAAGTCCTACGTAAGATCTTCGCTTCAATACGAGCTGGCAATGATTTCCGCATCCGATCCAAAATTTTTCAATTATGTTAACTTAACAGTCTCTATTAACATAACATTCACTGTAAGAGAAAAAAAGAAAAAGAATATAAATTTCGTATAATTTTCGTACTTCACACATATTAAAAATTTGATTAAATTTGAAAATTTTATAGGCTTCTCTTTATAAACCAAACAGATTGTCAAATTTAATTTGAATTGAAATCGAAATATGATGCTTTATACAGGAAAATATTTTTTTTTTAAGGAAATTGTGTGAAAAACATTTGTCACTGCTTGTGAACAAATTTTTCAATAATATTGTATTAATAATGAACACAAAAATAAAATTAACAAAATTTCAAACAATGAACGATGTCAACAACTGCAAATGCAGACAAGACAACAAATTTCTTGAAAACATTTTCACATTCATACCAGAAGGAAAGGCAACAAACAAATTAGAATCCCTTTAATACGGTTGATCAGTACACAGATGATAGAGTTTGACGCTCTGTCGAATGTATTGTAGTTGACTGTTTCATTAGTTGGTAACACATTTCATTCGATTGTGATAAATTTTTGAATATTTTAAGATTTATTTCTGTTATTGTTAGTTGTTTTTTGTTTTTGGTTTTATTTTGAAGACCAACAATACTGACAGATCCGGTAACATTTTCATTTGAGAAAAATTTAATTCTAAATAGTTCAAGAGAGAAGATGACTGACAAATAAATTTTCATCTATAACACCTTGTATTTAGCTACGTACGTACAAAAATGTATGTTTTGTGTGGTTTTTTTTTAATTTAAATTGTTTAAAATTAAAATAAACTCCATTTTGTATTGAATAAAATCCATTGAGCAACATTACCAAACGAAAGTCTATTAAATATCATATTCATGTTGTTTGTTTGTTAATAATTTGAGACTTTTTTTTAAATATGTTTACCTTGTTGGCATTAAAAAAAAAAGAAAATTTAATTAAATTTTTACATCACATGCTGACATCTGAAGCCAACCATTCATACGTCTCAGTCTCAATCATTTATCCATCGGTCAATGCAATTCTGTTACTCTTTAAATCGGCGTATTTATCCATTAGACATGTTCACAACACACAATGTTGGTCTGGTGGTGGGTTGTTTGTTGATTATTTTAGTTTGGTAGGCAGGCTTTAACTCAGTCACTCGCTCACATAATCATTCATAACCAATAGACAATCAATTTTTTTTCTTTTTTTCTATTTTACTCAAATGTACCGTTACATTATAAATATTTTCTATGAAAATACCACATCACTAGTTTCTCCAAAATAAAATAATATTTCTGTTTTTTTTTTAATTTAAAATAAATAAAATATTTACAAAAAAAATATTTGAAAAACAACCGGCTACATTCATCGAAAAAAAAAACAAAAGTGCGAACCATAAATTGAATAGACATTAAAGTACAGAAGTGGCTTGTTTTCTAGCATTTCTAGGAAATAAAAACATACATACATAATTGGTCATTACAAACCTTCAGTCAGGATTACGACCTAGCTTCTCACACCACTTATGTTGTGTGCGTTAATTTTATACATGAGTGGCGGTACCTGCAGTTTAAAGTCGACTCCGAACGACAGTTTTTTGAGAAGCTTTTAATGGCAATTTTATTTACTCTCAGAGTTTTTGCCAGAAATTTGCTGAGAGGAAGTCGCCGAAGATATATTTTCATATTTTCGTTTTGATATCTGACCTGGGATTCGAACTCGGGTCTTCAGTCTAATAAGCCAACACACTACCTACTAGACTACGGCGACTTTATAAAAACATACGATTTAAATACATAGGAGTTCCTAGGGGATTCGTAGTGCTCTGTTCGAAAATCGTTACATCTCAAACACAAACACTTGACTACAGGAGACTCTCATTGACTTCGTTAGGTAAGTAGGTAGGTAGAGGTGTCTGTCTATCAAAAGGGTTTTAATAGACAAACTTAGGCCACATAAGGTCTATTTTCACACCACAATTCAACATTTCCTCTTATTTCTGAACGATCTGACATTTCTGATGTAGTGGCATAAACTAGCGTCATTGATAGTGCTCTTAAATTATCCACGTTGTAGACACCTAGAAGCTTTTATCTCCTCTGGCATGGAGCCGGGCATGTATCTAGTAGGTGAATGACAGCTTCCTTCTGCTTCTGCAATTACTATGGGTCCACCGCAATATCCAGTAATCAGTCCAATAAACCCAAAGAGTGTGTTCCTTTGGAGTTTGAGCAGACTTTTGTACGCCCTCTGGTTAGCTTGGTCCATCTGTCGTTAACAGATTTCACAACTGTATTGTTCATTATGAACCCGCAGATCTTTAAAAGGATTTTCCAAGTAGGGAATTCATCGGAAAATTCGATAGTTGTGTCGCATCTGACCAGTTCATATGCTCTGAAGTTACCTGGAATATCGTAATGACTTAGAACCCACATGATACGAACATGATTCTAATCCACCAACTCGTTGAGATGTTCGCAACAGCCCTATATATCATCTTGGAGTTCGTTACTTTGAAACCCAGTGACTTATAATGCTCTCTGCAGCCTGGATTGTCGACACTTCCGCCTGGAGTACAGTACAGTAATCCGGTAGCTTTATGGACCTAGCTAGGCCTGCTGATTTCGAAAAAGAAAAAACCACCTACAGCTCCATTATGTGTAGCCATCAGTGAAAATCTGTACGAAATCGTTCACGAGAATCGTGCAAAGCACACCATTTATCCAAACCTCTCTATTCCAAATGAATGTATTGAACTTCCTTGAGAAGTCATATCGTGTTATCTTATAATTAATAGTTTCCACAGTCCCAAATTCGCTCAATGTCTTCACATGACCTCTATTCGACTCAAGTCATTGTCCAATTGAAAAGCCTGAAAAGCTTGGCGGGAAAGCCTCTACAGTAAAGGTCAAGCGGAAGAAGGCAGAAAATTATCTTCAGCGCTTACGTAGGTCTGGTATGTAAGGCACCACTAATAATAATACAGGCAGATCTCTGTGTCCGCCCTGTATGTTAAGATAGATTTGAGTACTACCATGTAGATCCTAAGTCCCAGATTCCCTTTTTTCTCCCAAACTTTGTTCCAACCTTAAAGGGCAGTGGAGGTGTTTTTCTACCCTGTTAAAGATATTCTGTTTCCAAGACAGCTTCCTATCCTATAATTACACTTATTAAGGGGTCCCAAAAACCTCAGTTTAATAATTGTAACGCCAAATATTGTGATCTTGTGCTAAACACTATGAATTCAGTTTTTAAATACTTTTTGGTCACATTTAAATGTACTCAGACTCATTTCATTGCAACCAATTTACAATTTACATCTGCAACAACATCGACAACAATAACAACAACTCTAGTATTAATTAAAACTTTTAACAATTTTCATGTTTTATGTTTGTTTACAAGACTCATTCATATTTTTCCATTTTTTTTTTTTTTGGAATGTGTTTCCCTCAGTTTTTATTTTATTTCACTTTTTTTGTTGTTCTTTTTTATTTTTGGTCTAAAATTATAAAGAGACAAAAATTGTATCCATCTTTGTATGCAAATTTTTAAATTAAAATATGGAGTGTCTGTATACGTTACATTTTCTATTTTATAGCTGAGTATGGACACACTGCTGTTTAATGGTTTGTAGGCACTTAAATATTGAAAATCATAGTAGTCGAGTAAGTAGTGTGTTGGCTTATTAGATGAGAGTACGTAGTTCGAACCCCAGCTGAGACATCTCGAACAAAACGAAATATGAAGAAAAAATATTTCTTTCGTCGACTTTCTTTCAATAGTCTTCTGGAAAACAACTCTGAGGGTTATTATTACAACTTGCCGTTAAAGTTTGGTTTAGTTAAAGGCAGTGTTCGAAAAAATACTGTACACTAACCATTGTGTACGTAACTGATAAAATACTTTTAACTTTCATTTAAGTGTTTGTGAACTCGTACGCAAACACATTACGTACACAACATGTACACAACAAATGAACGCAAACTCTAACATAACGTACTGAACAGAGTTCACAAACACTATTTTTTAGTGTTTGTGTACAAAGTACACTAAAAAAATCAGTACACAACAAAAAAAATTGGGCTTTAGTGAACTTTTTTGAGTACACTAACATTTTTAGTGTACGCGAGAGTTTATGTTCTCATTCAGTAAGAGAGAGAGAGAGAGAAAAATGTTTAGTGTTTATTTGTATTCTTAAGCGAAATATGTCTATTATTCCTAAAGGATAATAAATGGCATCAACAACCACAACGCGATCTCTAAAAATACTGAGTGAACTCTCGCGTACACTAGAAATGTTAGTGTACTCAAAAAACGTTCACTAAAACCCAATTTTTTCGTTGTGTACTGATCTTTTTAGTGTACTTTGTACACAAACACTAAAAAATAGTGTTTGTGAACTCTGTTCAGTACGTTATGTTAGAGTTTGCGTACAAGTTCACAAGCATTAAAATAGAAACGAAAAGTTTTGCTCTCGTTGTAGTGAATGTGTTTGTGTTCTTTACTCACGACATTCAGTACAGTATATAAACGTTGCGTACTTTAGAGTATTTTTTCGAACACTGGTTAAAGGTAACTTTAGCTAAAGTGAACTTTAAAGTCACCTTTAACTTCTTTTCATTATTACAACCTACAGATAATATAAAGTTAACTTTTTCAAAAATGTGGCAGTGCCGGAGCAATGTCGATAACACTCCTCAATTAAACAAGTTTTTTTTTTAACTCAGTGGCAATGACGGGCTTCTTTTTTTTTTTTGTTGTATATGCTCATTTTGTTTATATTTGAAGTTACCATATTGAAAATAATATATAATATGGCAAGTTCAAACATAAACTTAACTTTAAAAGTTAAAGGTAGGACGATTCTCCCTTTAGCTTAAGGCTCACTTCTACTTTATTGTCCATTTATAAAAATTAAAAACAATTTATCTGCCCTTTAAAATCCTACGCTCCGCTACTTATGAAGAAAATAAGCACACACAACATGAGTGGTGTGAAAAGCCTTATTGTAATCCAAGGGTTGTAAATAAGGGGAAAAAACTCGCTAATAAATTAAATTAATTCCATAAGATTTTATTTTTTCCAAACAACATGTAATAGTGCAGCAAATCATTTGAACGGGAATATATTTGTATAGTTCCCCTTTTAAATATTATTTCAAAATATTTTTCATTTTTTTTTATTGTTTTAAGGTTGTGTCCATACATTTCTCTCATCATATTGCCAACTCTTCTTCATCCATTCACTCACTCAACCATCCATCAAAATTTTATTTAAAAATGTATATTTTTTTGTAGTTTTTTTTTATTTTTTAAGAAGATTAGGCGTAGACTTGTTTAACATGCATTTAAATTGAATTTTTTATTTTTCTATGTTTATTTTTCAATTTTTTTTTATTAGAAAACATTTGGTTTTTTTTACAACAATCAAGAATATAAAATTTAATTTAAAAATTAAATGTTTTTCTTAAGGACAGCAAATATGAATTAATAACTTAAACATGACTTGACATAATTCTTGTATTTTTGTTTTTTTTTTTCATAAACAAACCCACAGCTGAGGTACAGTTTAAGGAAATAAAATTTTATATTTTATTTTGGAATACTTAATAGATAAACACGCGATATTCTATCAAGGGAATTAGTGTGAAAAAATTCAAACAGCTTTTTAATCAATAAAGAACTCATTTATATTGTTTGTTAAGGAATTATTTATTAAATTCATCTGAATTTGTTACTATTTTTTTGATTTTTCAATCAAACAATTTTCTATGTTTCCAATGATGCGTTCATTAAGCACTATTGAAATTGAAGATGTTGAGTTTGTTACAATTCTAATACAGTCGAAGTCCATTAGTCCGGAATGCCCGATAGTCCGGCATCGCTCCGGAAAATTGTAAAATTTTTGGTTTTCTCCAAAAGTGTGTGTTTAAAGCAAATAAAATCGCTCGAGAGCTATTCGGAAGTTTTCGGGGTAGTTCGGGATCATCCGGAAGCGCTCGGTATTGTTAGGAAACAATTAGCGGCCGGCTAGTCTCAGCTGTCACAACAAATTCAGGTGCAGTTAATCAATCACGAAGCGTCTTCGAAATTTTTTTTGTGCGTTGTTGTTTTGTGTCCTTTCACTTCGCAGTAAAACTGAAACTGTTTATAAAAAAAAGTGATTTTATTTCTAACTGTACAGTGACCATGTTTTCAAAAGAACTAATCGATGTGGACATTATCAACATTGTAGTAAACCCTCAGCCTACTCAAAATCTTGAAGAAAGTGATTTAGATGCCGAAGCGGAAGAAAAGGAACAAAACCGCTGGGCAGAAGCTGCAGAATCACTAAATAAGTTTATCTCTTTTGCTGAATGAATAATTGATTTCCATATCATCAGAAATAGATTTTATACTAAACGCCAAAAGTCAAGAAAACAAAAAGACATCTGTGACTTTTTCAAATCTAAGTGAAATATGTTTTACAGTACGTATACATACATTATATAAAATGTAAAATAAACTTTGTTGTCTGTAATTGCATACTGTATTTGTAGTTTAATTATTAACCTAATTGTTCTTATAATTACCGCCCGATAGACCGGAATTTTCGGTAGTCCGGCACCGAGCCGGTCCCGAACGTGCCGGATTATCGGACTTCTACTGTACAACTCCCCAAAAGCAAAAGGAACTCCAGACTCTTCTAGCAAACAACACATTACTTCAAGTCTTATTAAAATAAGAAAGATGGTAAAATATGATCAAAAATCCATCATTCCAACAAAGGATACAAGGTTTATTACAACCTCTATACATCAGACGCAAGTCGCCGTGGTCTAGTAGGTAGTGTGTTGGCTTATTAGACGAAAGGCCCGAGTTCGAATCCCAGGTCAGACATCGAAACGAAAATATGAAAATATTTCTTCGGCGACTTCCTCTCAGCAGATTTCTGGCAAAAACTCTGAGAGTAAAAATTGCCATGACAAGCTTCTCAAAAAATCTGTCGTTCGGAGTCGACTTTAAACTGTAGGTCCCGCCACTCATGTATAAAATTAACGCACACAACACGAGTGGTGTGAGAAGCTAGGACGTTGTACAATGGGTCAATTCGACCTCCGGGTACTGTACTTGTCACAGTTGACAAGTACACGTCCTCTAACCTAACCTAACCTACATCAGACGCAATAGATCTACACCATGATCTTTTCGCAAATGCGTTACACCTTGCTAATCGTGTTGTAGTGGAGTGCATTCTTAACGGAATGGTCAATATAGGTTTAATACAACACAGATTCCATTATTTGAAGAAGAAAATCTAACTGGCCTGTCTTATACTCACACATGGTTGCGCTTTTTAAAAATCCGACTTCATCTCTAGGTGAGACTTGTAGTAAAAGATTAAAGGACTCTACAAAAAATAAATCTAATCACAACACAATAATCAGATCGTCAGTAGCAAGTTACTGCAATTTTTAATGGTTTCTAACTCTGCCTTCATCATCTTATTCGCTAGACAGCTTTTCGGGTTGACAGCCCAACAGTTTTTAAAGAATTTCCCAATAAGAACACAAAAACAATAGACGACTAGTTATATAGAGACTTCCGAACTTTGACAATTGATAACAGCCATCTAGCTACATTTGTCAAATTAGTTGTCATTTATTCAGCCTGTTTATTCAAATCACTATGAACGAACAATTGGCATCCGACCCTAATTTTCATCGGAAAATCACTTCAGCCAGGGGGTCCTTTTTCTAGACGAGTTTGTAGGCGAACAAATAAAATTTACGATTTTGGAACGATAAAAATTCAAAGGATATTATATTATATAACATTCAGTGTATCGCTCAAAAGACACTGTTTGACGAGGATTTTGGGCTGATAGCGTCAACGGTCCATCACTGTCAACGGTGAGCACTATAGGTCGATGATTAATATATCGATTGACCTGAATTGGATGCCCTAGAAACCAACACGTTTTGTTTCAGGTTCAAACCAAATTAGATAGGCCATCACTGTCAACGATAAGCAATAACTCGATGATTAATAACTTCGTTTGAGTTGAATTGGGTGTTGTTTCACGGTTTAAACCACATTAGATAACCTGCGCAAACGATTTGAGGGCATGGTCATGCCAATAGAAGGTGAGATGTGGAAAGGCCTTCGAGATCGTGTGAATTAACACCGTTCGACTTTTTCTTGTGTGATTTTCTTAAGCCTCAGGTGTCAAACTACATCGGACAATTTCAGCCTGTTTTGGAAATTTGACATTTTGAATGCTCTCCACCCAGAGAAGCCGTGGCGGACATTTGAACATTTTGTTGTGGTGTTTTCTTATGTCGCAGGTGTCTGCGAATAAGTCACAAACCACATCCAAACTTATGTGGACATAACCCATGAAATCGGCCAATTTCAGCCTGATTTAGAAGCCATAGTCATGGAAAATTGGACATTTTTAATGCTCTCCACCCCGAGGAGAAGCCGTGGCGGACATTTAAACGCAGAGTCATGGAAAATTGGACATTTTGAATGCTCTCCACCCAGAGAAGCCGTGGCGGACATTTGAACATTTTCTTGTAGTGTTTTCTTACATATGTCGCAGATGTCTGCGAATAAGTCACAAACCACATCCAGACTTATGTGGACATAACCCATGAAATCGGGCAATTTCAGTCTGATTTAGAAGCCATAGTCATGGAAAATTGGACATTTTTAATGCTCTCCACCCCGAGTAGAAGCCGTGGCGGACATTTGAATGATGTTATATTCCATACATAATGGCAACAATACGGGTTTCAAACGTATAAAAAATTTCGCTGAAATCTTATTTAAATTTGAAGATAGGAAGCTCCTTAAAATAGATCCTATACATATGTATATACACACAAGTTCTCTGACCTGTCCCAATATACGACATAATTTTTTAACGTGTCTATGTATAGTTTTGGTTTTACTTGTAAACTCATAAACTTTCATAATTTGTTTCCATTTACAGTTTAATTAAGAATCTGTCGGTCATTGTGTAGGCATTCTAATGAATTCATTCAGCAAACATTACCTTAAATTCTCGATATTTTAATTTGATCTGATTGTGTCGAAAATAATTTCATTTCATAAAATTTATTTTCATTTTGATTTTCTCAGATACATACATACATACACACACACACGATCAATTCAATCAAATAATCGTTATTGCATTACCAATTTCTTTAAAGTGATTTATTCACATGTCCAATTGAATTGTTTTGCGCGTGCTTGATCACCCAAAATCGTTGGCAAACAATTATCGTTGCCATTACGTATATTCCCTCTTCCACAGTGAAGTCTCTTATGTTCTTTATGAAAACTGCAAAAAAAAAAACGCCACAGAAAATAACAATGAAATCGAAATAAAATAAAAAACAGATTTCAACTTTTGACTTCTGTTTGTCGTGGCCAGAAGAACGCAAAATCCTTAAAAAAGAAATCATGAAGAAAAAAACAAACAAAAAAACAAGGAAAAATTGTTCCACAATCATGCGCGGAAATCATTCAGATTTAAAAAGACAATTGATGTGCACATGATTGACATGCCATGCTCTGAAAGTTGGCATTTTTTGTGCGGCCAACCAAAATCGTCAGCAAAAGTAGCCAGCAGCTACATAACAATGGCTGCAAACCTTTCGAACAATTTAGTATGCGAAGACGGCCCAAAGATTGTGACCTTTTGTTTTGTAGTCACATTTTATTACGACTACTGGCTTGAGTGATAGTTGGGATGATGAAAAAGAAAAAATCGAAATTATGGTGACAATTCCCTCAACGACTTACAAAGGCGCCATGTTAAACAGTACATTACCTGCCTCCTTCTATTCCTTCCTCCTGCCTTACTCTACAAGCATGCTGCCTGCATATCCTTCCAAAAGGCATTGAAGCGCTTGATCTTTAGGACTGATGGGAAGATGAATTTTGTGGCGTCTGTTTGCCAATTGTTTGTACGAGTATTTATTGTATTGTTGGATTTTTATTTTTTCTTTCTGGTTCTGTGTGATTTCCTTTTTGAATGATTGTTTCAAGCCAAGTGCTTTTGCCCGAAACGAGTGCAAAACGATGGCGCTAAATTGAGTTCAAATCGTACTGTAGAACAGCACGGAATATCTTTTTTTTATGGTCATTATTTATTTTGTATTTCACTTTTTTTTATTGTATGTCTACGTGTGTGCGTTTGTATGGTGAGAGAATATTATTTTTTTAAAGGCTTTTTAAAGGCATTTTTGCATTTTATTGTTGTGAACGTTTGTGCAAGAATCGATTGAATGAATTGATCGATGCATGTTGAGGGATGATGATGATGGCGATGACGATGGCGATGACGATAACGATGATCTTTTTTTTTCTGTTCGATTGTCGTCTGTCTATGTATGTATGTATATGGGGACGACTTATTGAAGTTATTGCCTTTTTTGTGCGCATATTCAAAGCGAGAATATGCGCATAATTTATGTTCCAAAATTGATCGACAGATGATAATGATGTGATCAATTCATGATCAAGTGCCTTCAGATCGCGGATCACATGACTATTTTCTTTCATTTTTTTTCTCTTATTCTTGAGAAGTGGGGATAAAGCAGCTCTTTTGAATTTTAATCAGTTTCCCTGTGATGGTGTTTTCTGCAAAGGGAAAAAGATTTAACAATAATTGGAAACTTCAAAAGAGATTTTCGACTGAAGACTGTTTTTGGAACCAAAGTTGCACCTGTGAATAAATGTCCAATAACGTATATATTACTTCATTTATTAATCTGTGTTATAAGAGAAATGTATTGTTGGGTTGAGCCTATAAAACCAGACTCCATTAAACTAAGCTGGTTGTACTAGGTCTACAATTCAGTCTTCTATAGGGTTCGCCAAATAACTTTTTTTTTGAAAATGCTTTGAAAAAAAACTACTGAATATTTTCTCAAATTTCTTTTTTTATTTGAAAGTACAATCCTTCCGGTTAATAATGGAAAATAATTTCATTCAAATGGCTGCCTCGGCTGGCCATGCAGTAGCCTACACGATCGGTCCAATTTTTAAGCACATTATCGATTGTGTGACTGTAACGGCCACTCCTTGCTCATTTTCGTCGGCTTTTCAATGTATGCGTGCGGGTTTTCTGTGCCCCAAATGCTACAATTTTGCTTGTTTTCATACCCGCCAAGATCAAAATCAGCTTCATCTGAAAAGATGATTTTTTTTGCCAAAATCGCCATCTTCTGTAAGTCGATCGCAGGCCCACTTAGCGAAGCGAAAACGCATTGGATGGAACCATATTCGTTCAGCAGAAGGATAAAATTAATTATCTGCCAAATCAGACATGAGCTAAGTATTACCATTCATGAAATAAGCACTAGTTGAAAAAAAAACGTTAGATGGCGGACCCAATATTATTATGAACGTATAAAGTATACATCTTGTTTCAAATGTTTCATTGGTTTTCTTATTCTAGATGCACAGATTTCGTATATATAATCCGAAAATGTTATTCCAAAGGAATGTATGGTCAGGACGAAAAACATTCCTCTTGTGTCTGCTGCATGCTGTAGGCATTGTTGAATTTATGTTTGAAAATTTAATCAGCATTTACGGCGATATTTCAACTTAACGCAGATCTATTTTCAATTATTCAATTACTTTTTGTTCTTTACTTTTACTTTCGTTTTTAAGGAAGTGCTAAATTACGAACTAAGCTATTAAGCAAAGCAGTTAACCATGCCATAGTTGTATATTATTAAACAAAGATATAAATCAGGTCTCTGTAATCCTTATAACAAGCAAAAGAGCTCATTTACAAGTATTACAATATTTTTTTAAATGATTTTGAGGGATTTGTTTGAAGAAACTTAATTCATTCAACAAAATCTATTTTGTAGCCTTCAAAGAATAACACAACTACGGTTTTTCTGAATGCTTCTTCTTCTTGCTGAATGCTTCTTCAGCGACTCATAAGGGGGGGTATCAATAAATCTGAGAGTAAAAAAATTGTCATGTAAAGTCTCTCAAATCTGTCGTTCGACGGAGTCTCGCCACTCATGCGTAAAGTTAACACACATAACGTGAGTGGTGTGTGAAGTTAGGTTGTAATATCAGCTAAAGATTTGTAAGATTATCTTTTGTAGAGTTCCTGTAACCTTCTACTGAAAGTCTAACCTTGGGTTGAAGTCATAAACTCGATGGTAAAGTATATTCTATGAGAATATACGACAGGTTAGTTAGATCTTCTTCAAATCACTAGATCTGTATTGCTTGAAGTCTTCATTGCCTAATTTACATTGACCACATCTAACAATGATTTTTTTGTTTAAGGTTTAAGGTAGAGGTTGATGCCCACCAAAGAAAGTCGAATGGTCACCTTTTGGTCACTTAGGGCCCTTTGTGATACCACATGTTCATTGATTACTGCAACTAGTTTAACTAGGTCTCTTGTTAAGTTGCATTTACTTCAAGATCACAGAATATACCTATTGTAGTGATATGTCACGGTGTGTTTACGATGCATCGATTGCTTGATTTTCTTTGATTCTATTAAACCTTGTACTATTGTCTTTCTTTTATTAGCGAGGTTTAAAGTGCTATATTGTTTGCTAGCAGAGTCTAGAGTGGAATGCCAATGATATCCTCAATTTCTTAACAATGACTCTGTATTCCCTTCTTTAACGTTTTTACCGATTGTTAATAAACTATGCATGTCATCCAATGGCACTGGTACGTCATTGTTATCTTAGCAATTTCATTGAAATAACTGAAATTGAAATTTTTGAGTGTAAAAACCAAACATCAAGATAGAACTGTCAATCTATGTCCCGGAATATATGGACATATTTTTGGAAACCAAAAAATAAACAATGCTTCTCAGTTAGTGCTATTTTAAGGTACCTGCTTCTGGAGTAAGATTGAAAGACTCATTGAATAACTTCTAACACTAACAAAATCTTGACCGTATTTTTAAGTTAGCAAAAACTTATGACTGGCATTGCAGGTAAACAGATGTACAAGTCTGAGTCTGAATCCATCCTTACGAAATTTTAGCGGCGTTATCTTGAAAGAGAGTTCTCTTTAAAAATCTAAAATTTATTAAAAACAATTTAAGGCAAACCAGACAGGTACTATAATCTGATACCCTACATCTGCATGTGCTTGCATCTGTTGATAGTGCTTACAAAACTAAGATACTTTTCTATTTAAAAATATTTGAGAATATATCACTATGAGTACGTACACAGGATTAAATATGTCGAAATGTAAAGAAAAATAAATGGTAGTCAGCTGATGAAAAGGTATTGCAAAACACCCCTCATTTGCTTCTATACTATATCTTAGTAACTAATGCTACGCAAGGTTGCTTTTTTTGATCACACCTCGTGCTGAATTTGTGCTGAAAAAATAACAACAAAAAAATTCGCAATCAAATTGAAGTCTCGAATTATTTCTTTCAATGTCACAGACGTTGTTACGATTGCGTGATTGTACATTTTTTTCTTTTTTTTTTTTTGTTCTTTATCAGCGCTGGTACACTTTGTCCAATAAAGATTTGCTGACAACTTCACACAAAAAACCACCAATTTTCTAAATGACATTATCGCCGAAATTTTTATTTTTTTACATTTTTTTTTCTTCATTCAGATGATGATGGTGTTGTTGTAGCTGGTTAGTCTACCGAATTTCGGTGGTTTTTTTTCGCCAGCTATGCTGGTGGGCATGAAATCCAAATGCCATTGATGGTTTTGTTTTTTAAAAGTCACGGTATGAAAAGGATGTTTATGGTTTAAATGTTTTTGTGAAATATTTTCTTAATTTTTTTTTTTTTTGTTTCTGTTGTATGACCCCCCCTTCCTTCTCATTCTTCGCGCAACATTACTGTACAAAAATTAAATCCAAAAAAACAGAGTCAAATGAAATGTTTAGAGGAGACTACTACTACTGTCTTGTGACGACCACGACAATGGTGGTGATGATGGCAGTGGCTGGCGGTAAGGAATCATGATGATGGCGTCCAAAACTAAAACAAACAACACAAATTGCAGTCAGGTACACAGTGTAAAGAAAAATTCCCTATTTTTTATTGTTTTCGTTTCGTATCTGCTCTCCTCTCGAAAGGATGCTTTTTTGTTTCTCCTCCTGGCTAGTGATTTGGCTGGCTCGTATGCTCGTTTCACTCGTATTGCTCGATGCAATGTCAACTGAAATAACAATGATTGCGTTTAACTTACATGATCGTTGGAACGTGCAATCGTTGGCGCCAATAACGCCACCCAATAAATGCTGTTGACACAATATACACAAAACAATATCAACTTGGAAGAGAAAAGATTATCGCGCTTTGAGTTTTGAAAGTTCTTTGAAAAGTCAACTTTAAAAAAAAAAATAATCGAAAAACAAAAAACCAAGCACCATCAGGTTCAGCATATCTTTGTGTTGCATTTAAGCAAGAAGCTCAAAAAAAAAAATAATTGAAATAAAAACCATAAAAGTTTACTTTTTTTCTGGTATTGTTTCGTTTGTTGTTGCCTGCCTGCCTGCACTCATTTCATTTCGTAAAAACGAAAATCGTAGCAACCGAAAACATTATTTCATGCCATAAAGTATTTCAAGTAATTTTTCACATTCCCAAGACATTGGCATATGAATGTGTCTTGTGCGAGGCCCTTGTGCTAAAGCCCGTTTATAGTTCGTTTTGTAGGCCAACATCACTAACCACCCAGTGCAGTGTTTAATAACATACGATTTAATACATGTTCACTGTCATCCTGGCAATTTTTCATAATTAAAGAAATAAAAGAAAAGCAGCAGCAGCAGCAAAAAAAACCAAATCCAATCATTTCTACAATAATTTTTTTCTTTCTTTCGTTTCGTTTCGTTTACAATCCTTTCCCAAAAGTCAATAATGAAAGGAGTTGAGCGCATAGAAGGCGTTGCCTTAACAAAACCTGTAACCAGCCTGGCTCAAGCTATGCTCATTGTGATCGAAAGAGAGAGAGAGCACCATTTTGTTTATGATTAAAAATCAATTTAAAATGTATGGATCTGGTAGTTTAACAATTACACGCGTGGAAATGTGTTTTTATACTAAAATTCCTGCCTTTTACTTCGTCCAACCCTTTTTTCCTTTATTTTTTTTTATTTTGTTGTATGACTCTACATTTATTGAAATGAAAAATCAATCAATACCTTATTAAAAAGGCTCTAGTATTTCTTTTCCCCCTCATACCGCCATTCGAACCTTAACTTCAATGCATTCGCTTACTATGATCACAATCTTTCAATGGTGAGAGGCAGTAGCTTTAAAAGATCGTGTGGTAAAATTTCATAAATCATAATACACTTGTTGTTAAGTATTTTCGATACCAGCCATGGTATGTCCAACCATTGATACATACTGTCATCTAAAAGCAATAATTCTAAAGGGATTGTCACTTAATTTCTCTGGTTATCGATTACTAAAGTTTGATACAACAGAATTAATGTCAGGTATTTTAAAATCGTTGTGTAGAGTATCATTAGTGATTGATTTCAAAAATTTGAATAAGTTTTATAAACTAAGAAGTCGCCGTAGTCTAGTAGGTAGTATGTTGGTTTATTAGACGTAAAGCCCGGGTTAGTATCCCAGGTCAGGCATCAAAACAAAATATGAAAAAAAAAATATTTCTTCGGCGACTTCCTCTCAGCAGATTTCTGGCAAAAATTCTGATAGTAAATAAAATTTTCCATGAAAAAGTTTCTCAAAAATCTGTCGTTCGGAGTCGACGTTAAATTGTAGGTCCCGCCACTCACGTATAAAAATTAACGCACATAACATGAGTGGTGTGAGAAGCTAGGACGTTGTACAATGGGTCAATTCGACCTCCGGGTACTGTACTGGTCACCGTTGACAAGTACACGTCCTCTAACCTAACCTAACCTTTATAAACTACGTTTACTGTAAAATTAATTGCGATAAGAATCCTTTCACAAACCCTTACCACCTTTTAGAATCTGGAATCAAAATCATAATGATTTTCAAACTCAAATAATACCATCTATAGAAATTATGACCACTTGACTTCCTACTTCACGGATTTATATAACAGCACCTAAGGAACATTAAATGTCCTCTGCACAGAATCAGTAGACTCTTAAGATTGTGGAAAGTGTTTCGCACCAAGAGTGAAATTTCAATACTCGTTTTAAACTATTTTATGGTATACAGATGGATTAAGAAAAGACCACAAAACAAGAGTAAGAGTTTTTGGTTCCAAAGTGAAATATTCCAAGTCCATGGAGGACTAGCGGGTATCTTCCAAGCGGAAGTCTATGCCATCGAAAGGTCTGTTCAATTCAACTTGAATATGATGTATAAAAGAATATGGCAATTCTATCGAACAGCCAGGCCGCCATTCGACCTCTTAACTATCATGAGATTAAATCAAAGATAGTGTGCTACTGTCTGAAAAAGCTGAAACAGTTAGGTAACAGAGTAAGATTACCCTCTGCTAAGTCACCGGTCATGTAGAAATTCTTGGTAATGAGCAAGCAGACGAGCAATAAGGCAGAAGGGGACAGAACCCTTCTGAGGGGTAGCAGGGAGGGTCAACAAAAGTGAAGATAAAGAGTGGTAAAGGACTCTTCTCAAACCAAGTCGACTTATATACATAATTGGTCATTACAACCCTTCAGTTAGGATTTCAACATGTTGTGTGCTTTAATTTTATACATGAAGGCGGTACCTACAGTTTAAAGTCGACTCCGAACAACAGATTTTTGAGAAGCTCTTCATGGCAATTTCATTTACTCTCAGAGTTTTTGTCAAAAATCTGCTGAGAGGCAGTCACCGAATAAATATTTTTTTTTTTATATTTCGTTTTGATGTCTGACCAGGGATACGAACCCGGGCTTTACGTCTAATTAGCCAACACACTACCTACTAGACCAAGTCGACTTAAGATAATTAAAACTTTTGTTGGAGAATTACAACAACAGGAGATCTGAGGATGATTACCGATCTTTTCGCAGGGTACATTTATTCAGAATATGGGTTGCTCCCAGACCCAACTTGTAAATTCTTGGACGATGAGAATGATATTCTCGGAACATAGTATTGGAACCTGTGTGATATTAATACATCCCATGATGAAACACCTGAGTGCATATTAAATGCAAAGAATTGTCATTGTTCACTCCAAGCAGCATCCAGCAGAGAGTTGTCAAAGTAATATGCTTGAAGTCGTCGTAGTCTAGTAGGTAGTGTGTTGACTTATTAGAAGCTCGCCCATGCTTCAACCCCTCGCTCAAACATCTCAAATCAAAGGAAATATAAAAAAATGTTTTTTCGGAGACTTCCTCTCAGTAGATTTCTGGCAAAAACTCTGAGAGTAAATAAAATGCCCATGAAAAAGTTCTCAAAAATCTGTCGTTCGGAGTTGACTTTAAACTGTAGGTCAGAACAGTGGTGTGATTATTTATGGCGTAATCCTGACTGAAGGGTTGTAATGACCAATTATGTATGCATGTATGTAATATGCTTGGAGGAGGCATCATTGCGATACCCTATAGAATTTGAGGAGGGGGTGGGTTAGTACAATAGATCGCAGTATTAAGGCATCTCATCACGGCAAATAATGAGTTAATTCGCTAATCCCTTGCAATTAGGAGTAATTTTTAACAATGAGAACCAAATGTATGCCCTTCTTATCGCTTCCCAATAATATTTTTACATAAGAATTGCTCTTCGCATTGAGCAAAAACTGTTGTAGGAAATTAGCATGTGGTTCTCACTGGTTATTATCCATGATGTTTGTTCTTTAATCTTTCCTGTAGCTATTATCTTAGTATCAAGTCAATTCTAGTTCTGCACATTATGAAACCGAGATTTAATTTAAAAGACTTCGGTTGTTTAATTTACATATTAAATAACATTTTAAAAGTATTTTTTTTTTTTTTTATTTAATTTGATTTTAAATTCAGGACATCTCTGATTAAAAGTAATCTCAACACAAATCAATACTCGACTTTTTATCAAAGCTCTACTCGTATAAGAAGGCACGCACTGTGTACATAAATTCAAAAGCAATAATTGGCTAGACCAACCGACTGTTTAATAAAAATTTAAAAATGCGTGTTGTAAAGTCTGTGAAGTCAATTTTTATGTAGAAATTTTTTGTTAACTTTACTTTTCTTATATTAAAACGGCAACAAAACCTATAACGTCTAATAGCTTTCAATATATTCTCGAATAAGCTTATAAGCTTGTAAGTACGAGTATTCAAACAAATTGTGCCGTAAATATTCCACTGATTTTTTTTAATATTTAAAACTTAATTTTCTTAAGTATATACTTGAAAAATAGCTAGACAAGTATGCTGACTCTTATTTAATAATTTCTCATAAATTTATTTAATTTCCCTTTATTATGTCACTGAACAAAATTTCTCTCGGTGTAAAGGATTTGTTAATTTAAGCAGGTAAAAAAACCCCAACAAGAATTTGAAAAAAAAGAAAATTTAAAGAGTACATAACGTCCAAAAAACACAACTTTCCAACTGCACTTATTAAGCAATAATCCACAAAAATATTCCCCCAAGTAGGTGGAAAACATTTACAAAACAGCCATAAATATTGACTTTAGAAGAAAACAAAAAAAACAAGAAATTCAAAAACATAAATGACAACCAACATGTTCCAGATATCCTCAAGAGAGCAATTTTTAGAAAGGACATTAAGGCCAACCGACAACAACAGCACAACAAAATTTTTGGAAAAAAAAAACTTTTGTTAAATGACAACAATTTTAGAGATGTGAGAGAGCATTTATGAAAATTATTAATTATAATGAATATTTATAAGTGTGGTGAATAGTAATCCTCCTGATCATAACATTTGATAAATAAAAATGAAAATTTCATTAAAGGCTCTTAAAGAGAATACTTTTTAAACTTTAAATTTAGTTTCAAAATTATAAAAAAAAATAATTCATAAAAATATTTATAAAAACAAACAATCAATCAATCAATAATAAAGCATCTCAAAAATTTAGACCAGAAAAATCGGAAAAGGCCGGAATATTGCTAGTGGCCTTCATATTTTTTTTTCATCTTCTGTCTGCTAATTGGGCAGATTTAATAATAAATGCTTCGTAAAGTTATTTTCTTAATTATACATACATACATAATTGGTCATTACAACCCTTCAGTCAGGATTACGACCTAGCTTCTCACACCACTTATGTTGTATGCGTTAATTTTATACATGAGTGACGGGACCTACAGTTTAAAGTCGACTCCGAACGACAGATTTTTGAGAAGCTCTTCATGGCAATTTTATTTACTCTCAGAGTTTTTGCCAGATATCTGCTGAGAGGTAGTCGCCGAAGAAATATTATTTTTTTTCATATTTCGTTTTGATGCCTGACCTAGGATACGAATCCGGGCTTTACGTCTAATAAGCCAACACACTACCTACTAGACTACGCCGACTACAATCCTTTAGTCAGGCTTACATTTTAGTTTCTCACATCACCATGCCATGAGTGTTAATTTTATCAATTAGTGGAGGGACCTGCAGTTAAAAGTCGACTCCCAACAACCATTTCTTTGAGAAACCTTTACCCTCAGAGTTTTTGCCGGAAGACTGCTAAGAGAGTAGTCATGCTTCATGAGATTCAGTTAGTACAGGGACTGGGCTTACCTGTGGTGTCACAATGGACCGCTATGTGTTAGCAAGTGGGCTTTGGTGGACAAAGCTACCACTTCAACCTACCTACCTACTTCTAAGACGGACTGGTCTAAGAAATATTTGTTCATATTTCCTCTTGCTCAAGAGGTCTGAGGTGTAATTGAATCACGAGCTCACGTTGAATAATCGAACACACTACCTAATAATACGGCGACTTCTTGATTACGAATACCTTCAGATTTATTACAAAATCGGCCAATTTCTCAAGCAGAAGCTTGCCGATGATGAATGGTAGATTGCCAACGTTAAATTAAAATGGCTGTTTTCGAAACGCTTCATATACTCTGCGGTGGGCGTTTAATGAGGCTGGCAAGGAATCATTTGCTATGAATTTCTATACTATCCTATACTTTATATGCTAGGTACAAGCGGCTAATTCTGTCTCCGACCTGTCTTCAAGTGTTTATCATTTATTGACGGGACCACACAATCTCTATTTGATTTTGAGTAAATTGGAATAGTTTATATAGGCATTGCACTACTTCGTTGAGACTATACAAATAACAGCACAAACTCCAAATAAGTTGTGATACCGTCGGGAAATATCATTTCACTTTTAATATTCAATTTTGTCACAATTAAACTCACTTCCTAAGAATACCATGACAATATTAAAAAATATTAAAATATTAAAAAAAAAAAAAATAAAAATCATTTAATTTTCCCATGAAACAATAAACGATTCAATCAACACTCCATTCCTATGACACACACCGCCAACGTGGTTTATACGGAACTAACAAACGGTAGAGAGAAAAACAGACATCGGCCAATAAGTGTGAAAAAATGTTTGACAAATTTATTCCTTACGTTTTTTGATTCGTAAAACTATAAAAATTTCATATTTATTGTTGACATTTATTATTATTATTGTTGTTGTTCTTGTTGAATTATTTTATACTCTTTTATTTTAGTTTTTTTGCCACCAATTTCGTTATATTTCTGTTGCCATTGTTTTTCTGGGTATTGTTTAGTATCACACCGTAAAATTTAATTTGTGTACTTCAGATCATTCAAACAAACAAACAAACAAAAAAAAAGAAAAATTGCAGGAAAAATAGTTCTGGAGGCTACAAAATTCTACCGCAACATATACTCACTCAGACATTTATTTTGAAATATTTAGTGGCACTTAAATACTTGCCACACAGACATACTACACATATGTATGTATATACACCTTATATGTATGTATATAAGTGCATGTGTGTGTGTGTGTGTTTGCAGTAATAACAATAATTATTTCATTCGCAATTGCTTTGATGTCACATCGATGTCAAATGTAACAATTAAACCCCCTCCCTTCATTTTCATTTTAATTTTCTCGAGATGACTTTACGAACTGCTCGCATAAGTGTCAGCATTTTATGATGCCGATATAATAGTACGAACTGCTGCTGTTGGTGGCATTTCATGTAGTTGTCGTTGTCGTAGTTGTCATCATCCGCGAATCGTCGTCGGTAAAATAGTGATGGTGGCGTCAGTAGACTTCAACACTTTAAAATACTTAAAATTGTTGGTTGGCTTGATATGCATTTTTGAAAAAAGGATGGGGGTTGTAAAACACTGTTCATGGAGAAGAACCAGGCGACATTTAATGACTCCACTCTATTATGGGAACATGTCAGACAGAAGTTTAAAAGCACATTTACTTTCAAGGAATTCCTTAACTCATTTTTTACACAGTCAAAGCACTGTAGCCAATTCAGAACTGCGGCATTATTGATGAAACACTTCAATTCCCTTCATTTTATATTTCCTTTTTAACGAAATCATTCCTTTAAGCACTATTTTCTTCTAGTCATTCCCTTATGGTTAAAGGTGTTATTTTCATTTCTGTCATTAAATTATAATTAAAATATTTATGCCACTATAAATACGATTTTCCGAGATTTTTTGTGCAATTAAATGAATTTTAGCGAGGAAATTATTCTTTATTGCTTTAATAGTGCAGAAAGATTGGTTTTTGGTACACCTTTAAATGGCGTTTTATTCATATTAAATTCTTAATTAAGAAAAATGTCGCTCTTTACGAATGCTCCTTCATTTAATTGAAATAAATTTCACACACACCGATCCTCATTTCAAAGACTTATAGCAGCATACTTTTCCATAACAAATGTTTGACACTACATCGGAATCTAGGACGTTTTTTCAAAATCTGGATTTTGACGCTAGATTTTAACGAAATTGAATCGAAACTTGATGCATTCCTAGTGCAAATTAAAAAATAAGTTTACTGTTCCAAACCAGAAAGAAACACTCTGATATTGAAATTGAATTTGAAAAAAATTAATCCAGTTAAGATAAACTATACTTACATAAATCGTCACTACAATCCTTTAGTCAGGATTACAACCTAGCTTCTCACACAACTCGAGTTCTGTTTGTTAATTTTTTATTCAGCACTGGAGGGTCCCCTAGAGTATAATGTCAACGCCGAACGGCGGATTTAAGTAAATAAAATTTAAGACAAATTTATTTTACCCTCAGAGCCGCAGAAGACTGCTGAGAAGAAGTCTTCGAAAGAAATATTTTTTTATGTTTCGTTTTGTTCGAAATGTCTGAGCCATGAGTTGAACCACGGACTCTTGCCTACTAAGCCAACACACAACCTATTTAAACCATTTAATAAACTATACAGGCAACTATTCCTTCCCCAAAATCAAGAGCATACAACTGAACAAAATAAATATCAAACCTCTCACTATCTGTCGCTATACCACAAAATATCTCAACCTTGACGAGGTTAAATATTCTTCAAAACAATTACCAAATTAGGTGGTTGTGAAAAACCTTTTCGGAGTCGAAAAATCATTTGGACAAGTAAACATTCTAAATACAACATTTTCATTGGCCATATGAAATCTGTGCTCTTATATACTTGGGAAACTTGGTAAGTCGTTAGTGGAGATTTACAGTCCCTACAAATATTCGAGAACCCAGAGGCTACAGAAAGTGCTATGGATTCACTGCCATAAGAACCACTACAACTAAGTATTATAAGAGGTTGCAAGTGCCGTGCAATTGGCCAAATGCTCTGTAGACCCCTAGATTATAAAACTGGGAATTCTATCGGTGCTAACGGAATTCACAAGATAGTCGAAACCAAATGTGGCGTAGTAGCTGGTGCAATAAATCAGGGAACAGATTAAAGACACTTACATTGGGTAAAACCTTATAAAACAGATTGGTTGAGCTTTGAACATTTGAGAAGAAAAATCGCACAACTCGTTTCTTTCCGCAGACCAAGCTATCTTTCTAGTCATTGTTTAAGCATAAATATTTGCATCACACTCTTTAATATACAACAAAATTGGCAAAAAGATTTACAATGGCTGGAGATTTCATACATCATCCAAAGAGATTAACATCAACAATGAAATAAATCAAGTAAGGCCATCTTTGGGAAAGATCATTATTCTGCGAGACATTAATTAACAAATATCTGTAACTTCTGCATAACACGGGGTGTTATGTTCATTGATATAACATTATGAGTAACATTGATTTTATGTTAGTATCGAATATCCTAACTTTAATTCAACTGGAAAACGTTTGCGATTTTCAAATGAATTTTTGTCAACGGCCAAAGGTGTGTTGGATTTTTAATATCACCCTGAGCACCACTAATATTTGTTATAATGCTTCCATGATATCAGCAGTCCTAGTTGTAATAGTAGATAGACGGGACAAACTGTCACATTAGGATGCAATGCTTTTGTCTCCCTTAATGCCTATTTCAAACTACTCTCTGCTGCTGGCATTTTTTTGAACTTATGAAGATCGTTTGAAATTCTACGCAAATCCAAGTGTCTTCTCCCCAAAAATTAACGTTTTCTCGTCATCGTCATCATCATAGTTAGGTTTATGCCAATTCCTTTGAATTCTACAAACTGCAACAAATTGAGAGTGAGAGTTCACAGAACGATGGCATTCTAATATTAGAAATTTTTTTGTATCTATTTGACACCAATGCCTGTACAGGCATGACAAATGAAGACGTATTTTCCAGCAGAAGAAGTGAAGCTGTGTAACGTTGATCAAATTCGTGGCCGTTGTTGTAAGTAACGTTAGTAAGTTCCTCTTTATCTTAGGTTCTTAGTCCATATTGCAGAAATCCATTTCTGAAACAAATTAAAAACTTCTTATAATACCTACAGAAATATCACATTTCTTTCACATTTTACTTGAACTTCAGTGATAGCAAGACAAAA
Source organism: Sarcophaga caerulescens (assembly GCA_927399465.1). Lineage (NCBI taxonomy): Eukaryota > Metazoa > Arthropoda > Insecta > Diptera > Sarcophagidae > Sarcophaga > Sarcophaga caerulescens. The sequence goes on along the minus strand of OV656867.1, from coordinate 82,878,666 downwards.
GACGTTTACAGCTCCTTAAGCCAGTCAGTTGTTACAAAGTATTCAAAAACTTATTCTTTTTTGTTTTCTTTTTAATTTGGCATATCGATCGCAAGTTGTCATACGTTTAGCATGCGATAGGTTTTTGTTTCTGTTTTTTTTTTTTTTTTTTTGTTAATGAATAATCATTAACAACAATCTTAGCGCGCAATATCGGATTAAAATGCAAATTTTCTTTATTTTATCGAAATGAAGCGGAAGGGACACGAACGAGATTTTAAGTCTGTGGCCAAATTATCACCAACTAAACAGAGTAACTGTGGCTCCATTTTGCTGGTTGTATTTATTTATTCCTCGTTTTTGTTTTTTTCTTTTTTTTTTGTGCAACTCAAATAATTGATTTTTAAGCATTTATCACCGTGATGCTGGCAGTATATCTCCAGTAAATTGGTGCATGAATTGAACTTAATATGCCGGCGGCCTTAATTTGTGTGCAGTTCGAAATGATTTTTTCATGTTCTTGGTTTCCTTCCTTTTTTCCCTTTTTTTGTTAAGGGATATACAAAAGAACGCATGTTAACTGTCGTCTTGTTTGCCACTGTTCGTTGTATCTTAAACAGCTACCGAAATGTAATGTTTACCTCAAAAAAAAAACAAAAAAAAAGAAGGTAAAATCTAATAAAAAGATACTGGGCTGCTGCTGCAACCACACACATACAAATCAGATTTTAAGAAAGTTTAAAACTGAAATTGACCACATTTTTAAGCGCAACTAAATCGATCGTTTGTGTTCTTAAAGGCGTTCTTTACAATTTGTCAATTTACAAAGGCAAGCAAGCAAAAGAAAAAAATAAAGAAATGCGGCCATAATTTTTCCTGCCAACAAGGCTCTTTCTGGCAATATTTTTACCATAAATTATACAAATAAATAATATTCATATTCAACTTGGCAACAACGTTAGTTAACGAGCTGAGCCGAGCCGTGTCATCCATTCAGCCAGCCAGCCTATATGAATGAATCAATGAATGAACCAAGAACTGCATCACTATCACCATCTTTGGTGGTGGTGGACATTTGTAGCCTCAGGAATAATATAAAGTGCACATCATCAGTATCATTATAATCCAACTGAGTTTTTAATCTTAAACTGCACCAAACTTCACTTTTAAAAGCCAAGCCACACACGAGCGTTAGCGCGTTTTCTTGACTTTAAACGGGGCTCCTCTCCATGCTAACGAGAAACAATAAACAGAGAAGTGAAATGAACTGAAAATAAAACAACAAACTAAAGTAGGTGTTGCCATCGTGTTATGAGTTTTTAAATCACTTGTATGAGCAACTCGTAAATTGCATCCAGCACAAGTAGGTGAAGAGGATGAAGAGAAAAACAGTCTTCTTTTACAATTTTTTTTTTACATTCAAACATTTATTCGTTTTTAATCGATTTTTTAGCGGCAATTGGAAATTCATTCAAAACATTACCAGAAAAGAAACAAAAAAATCCTGTTTTAAGGCAGTTATTTAAGAAAATTGCATTTAAAATCATCAAAAGAAGAACGAAAAAAAAACTTCAATTTGCTTTTTAACGCCTGTCAGACCTCCTCTGTTTGTTTTATTAAATATTGGCGAAATAACAAACAAAAATAAAAATAATTCAACTCGTTCGTTCGTTTTCTTCTTTATATAGGAAAAGTGGGCGTGTCACGGAATTTTTTTTTTTTTTTTTCATTTTCAAATAAATTCAATTTTAAATTAAACAATAAAACTCTTGGGTTTTCTCTTTAGTATGCGAAGAATGAAATAAATAAACAAAATAGTTGTCATTACAATGTTTTGAAAGAGTCTACAGGCTCATCTCTGTATAAAACCCGCACTCAGGCTTTAAATAATTGCATAGGAAATCGAAATTAACGACTACTTAGTATCATTGTTATTAGATAGGACCCTGAATAGTCTATAAAACATTTTCAAAGACAATTTTATAACTCTTCTAGAACTTTTACAATCAAACAATTGCTCGTTCAATTAATATTATCCTCAATAATTCGACTTTTTCTTTATAAAACTTTGTGGTTAATACCACTGAAACCACTATCAATCAGTTCGCTAAGAAAATTGTCAGAACTCTGTTCCCCTGTTCAATCTAACAACACGTGGCATGTTTTTGGCAACCAGCTTATCCACGCTCGGTGCTTGAACAATTTCTTACTTACTTATTCAGTTACTTACAACCCTTTAGTTAGGATTACAACCTAGCATCTTACAGCACTCATGTTGTGTTTGTTAATTTTATTTGGATCTACAAATTAGCATGGAGCCAGGGGTTGAACAACGGACACTTCATCTATCTACTAGACTACGGCGACCTCTGTTAAATAATTGAACATTTGGTAATACCGACCATTCTCTGTATATTCATATCATCTGCCTAGCATTCCTCAACCATGCTGGTAGTGAATCTTATCATAATCAGCTTTAGTAAGACACGTTCTGTGAATACATTCTGGCTTCTCATTAATTCTTCTGCGGTCTCCTCTTCTTACTTGTATTTATAGCTTCTACAGAAGCCGTTGTGAGATATTTTCAAACTCTAGAAGTTCTATGAGATTCTCCAGAATTCTAAGCAGATTTAGAGCAAGTCTTGTCCTGCATATATCCACAGCACGATATTTGAAGTCACCATAGTCTAGCTGCTTAAACATCTTTCTTTCGCCGAATTCTTCTCAGCAGTCTTCTGACAAAAATTCTGAAAGCAAAATAAAATTGCCAGGAAAATTTTCTAAAATTTGTCGTTCGGAATCGACGTTAAACTGGGGATCTTGCCACACATGGATAAAATTAATACACACAACATGGGTGGTGCGAGAAACTTGGTTGTAATCTTGACTAAGGGGTTGTAAAAGCCAATTAAATAAGTAGGTGAGGACAGATTGGCCTGGTCTCAATGTAAGTGAATTCCTTTTCGTGCATGCTTACATGTCAATAACATTTCGACATAACGTTTCGTACCGAGTGATGACATCATAATACGGTTGCGATAAGTCTTTCTAAGATGATTGTACCAATAACACCCTCAGAGCAAAATCAAGGAAATTTGTAGAAGTTTCTCTACATATTCTCGTGAATATTATCGTATTTCAATTCGTATAAATTTTCAACAAAATCAAACGTTTTTAATGTTAGGCTTAACAGCCTTCATCTTCTAGACTTTGCTCTACAACGCCAGTAATCTCGTGTCGAATGTTTTTTTTTTTTTTTTTTTTTTTTTTTTTTTTTTTTTTTTTTTTGTTATTTATTTTAAAAATCGAATCTTCACCTTTGTGAAATAACGATTTGTGTATCAAATCAGTCCCGCCAAATGCTGGACGTGAAATTGTTATATTGCTGATTTTGATTGGGTTTCCGGTTTTGCGGATGACTTTATATCAGGTCTGTAGTAACTCTTCTTTTTAATCGGATATGTCTTCCACTACCTAAGATTGCACGACCCAGGGGATTTGGGTGAATTTCAAGCTTACTCAAGTAATTCACAGCATACTTTGCGATTTCGTCCTTAACCAAGGGTACATTTAGATCTTTATGGATGTTTGAATTTTTTAGGTACCAAGGGGCATTTGTTATAGTTCTCAAAATTTTTTTTTGCTGCCGTTGAATGCGTTCAACATTTGTCTTTGAGGCAGTACCCCATAGCTGAGCACCATAGCTCCAGATTGGCTTCAAGATAGAGTTGTAGATAAGGAGCTTGCAATCCAAGTTTAGCACTGAATTTCTTCCAATAAGCCAATTTAACTGGATCATTTTTAGTTTAAGTTGCGTAATTTTGGCTTCTATATGGGGCTTCCAGGTAAGACGGCGGTCAAGATGAATACCTAAGTACTTTACGTCTGCTCGTTGGGGAATTTTTTTATTATTAATGAACACTTCTGGACAAGATTTTTTGCGTAGTGTGAACGTAACGTGGGTACACTTGTTTTCGTTAATCTTCATTCTCCACAACTTCAGCCATGACTCCAACTCTACTACATGGTTTTGCAGATGCCGAGTTGCTTGTTGAGGGTTTTCATTAATGCTTAAAAAAGCTGTATCATCTGCAAAAGTGGAGATATGAATATTTCTACTTGTTGGCATATCGGAAGTATAAATTAGGTATAATATTGGCCCCAAAACACTGCCCTGTGGCACTCCGGCGTTAATGTCATGGGTCTCACTCACATATCCACGTTCTTTAACACGAAATTTTCGTCCGGTTAAATAGCTCAGTAGTAAAGTAGTGTCGAATATGTGCAAGTATTTTGTATCGGGTCCGTAAAATAAAATTTTTCCAATTTTCGTATTCCAGACTTTAAATTTAAAGCATCCTTCATCTCCTTCAACCAGCTTTCTCGACTGAATTCTTAGACAATTTTAATCTCTCTTTTACCACAATAAAATAACTATCAGGTCCTTCATTAAGCTCTTCCTCTTTATATTAAAATAAAATCAAATCTGTGTGAGATAACATCGAAATTTTGTATTCGTTTGAAGGGCCTTTGATGCCATTATGTGTGGTATATATAACATCGTTCAAATGTCCGCCACGTCTTGTCTTGGTAAGGACGTCAAAAATGTCAAATTTTCCCAGACGATGGACTGATCAACTTTCATCTCAAAGAGATATGAAACGATGATGCCGTCAGCCAAAAATTCATACCAAACAGTGACTTTTACGGATTATATTGAACGTTTTTTGATCTTATGAGGATTGGTATCGTCCCAAATTCGTCCCCAGTATCAAGAAGATTATATGCCACAAAGAGGCATTTATCATTGTATCTTTAATTGCTATTAAATTTTTGAATTAAATTTTAATCTTTTTCGGAAGTCTTTAAGTTCAATGAATATATTCTTGTGGACGACAACAGCGCTGCGACTACATCTTGCTTATTTTATGATGATGGTGGTATGTGTAGCTGTAGTAATATGTATCTGAGATTAGATTGTGAAACTTGCTGTTGTTAGAAGTTTATTTTTTATGCATAATTAATGCGAGAATCGAAGCAGGTGTCGCAACAGTCGTAATCGTAGTCTTATGATGCCTTTTTATGTTGTCACTTGTCAGTTTTCAATTTAGTTTTTCGTTGTTGTTGTTGTTTTTGTTGTGCCTGTCACACACCGTGCCTATGAGTGTGTAGATACTGCAACAGTTGCCATTCATTTTATAAATAATTATTCAACAGCACTGACAGTGTAGAAAGTAAATACTGCTGCCAAAAGTGAAAAAACATGCCAAACATTAAAGATTAAGTTTTTTGCATATCGTTTCTTTGGTTTCTTTTGTTACCTTTTTTAGAATTTTTTTTTTTTGCCTTTTAAGGGAAATATTTGAGTGTGTTTTTGAAAACCCTAAACCCCGAAAAACACCTAAAAAACTAAATACGAAAATAGTGTGAAATTCTTCTGTTTGAAAAACATTTTGTGAAAAACAAAACAAACAAAGACAAAGAAATTTACATAAAAGCTTAGAATTCACATGCCACAAAAGAAGAGAGACACTGTACAAGAATTTTTTTTTTTTGGGTTTTAAAAGGGTCGCGTTTGTTGGTTGTTGTTTGTTGATCGTTGTTGTTTTATTACTCTTTCACATATAAAATCGAAATAGGCTGGCAAAAGATGTTTGGAAACATTAAAAGCATGGGTTTTAGTGTTTAGAGTAGTGTTCCCCCGCAGTAATGGAGCACAGGCTCATAAATTACTTTAAAAAAGAATTTCAAAAAAAACTTAAAAAAATTTTAAAAATAAAAACCAAATGTGGCACAACAAAATGTGCCAACTGCTTTTAATGTGGCTTTTTTCTGCGAGAGTCTCGGTAATTTTTGGATACCACTTTCCATACACCTACCGTTTGTGAAGGCAACATTTTTTAGGCTGAGTGCATTTGCTTGTCAATGGAAAGTGTACAACACTGTGTGTGCCAACAGCAAAAAAAGGTAAAAAATATTTAAAAACTATAGCCACCAAACGAAACTAATATATATTGATCCCAGAAAGATTCAAACAAAAATAATCATGTGACCACAACGACAAAAACAACAACATTATGCGTTAATAAATGAAATGAAAAATGTAATAAAAAATGAAAAAACATTTCGGAAAGACCACTAAAAGTCACAGTTTAAAATAAAAGAAGAATCTTTAAAACATTGTTTTGGTGTTTGAGCTGAACAGTGGTGCCTAAAATATTTGAAGATTTCAAAACTATTATTGGGTTATGCTTCCGTTTTTGGGTTCAAAATAGGAAATAGAAAGTAAAAGAATTTGGTCATTCATCATCAGGGTTACTAGTTTGATTCCTACTCTTATAGTGAATGACTGCACATTGTTTTGAGCTGAGCTATTTGAGGCTACTTACCGTAAAGCCTCAACTTGAAAGCATAGGTTAGGTTAGAGGACGTTGCTTGTCGACTGAGATCATCATTCATCCATCACAACTATCCTCCAACATAAACTCGATGAACCTTTCTTCATTCAGGTCCCATCTTTCAGGAGAGATTTTGCCATCTAAATCTGACCTGTCGATGAAAGCCAATTGAAGGGAAGGGTTAGTTCCCAGGCTCCCCTGTTTTTTAGGGCGCTTAGAGCCGGAGGGAGGCACCTCGTCAAATCTGTTTCTTTTCATGCATGGAAGACCCATCTGAAAGCATAACAGTGACTTACTTACTTAACTTGCTTAATTAGCCATTACAACTCTTTAGTCAGAATTACCACCTAGTTTCTTACACCACCCATGTTATGTGTGTTAATTTTACTCACGAGTGGCGGGATTGAAGTCGATCCCGAACGACAATTTTGAGAAAATTGAAGAATCTGAAGCTCTTGATGTTATTGGCGTGAAAATTCAATGAGAAGTGCGCATATATTTCAGGTGTCGAAAGGATCATTCAAGTGTCTCAGTTTCTTAAGACGATGCTAACCTTGCTATTCACATCAGAAAATTGAATACAACTCTCATGTATAGGCCGGTGCCTTTTAAACCTATTTTGATTAATTATACCACCGTCACAATATGTCTTGCGTTTTACTGTTCTATCGCTACTGCAAATAAACGGGCTCAAGACGAATAAAACCTCTTGTTGCCGAAAATCATATATGTATTACCACATAAAGATATCGCAGAGCACATACGTTTGTGGTCGATTGGCTAGTGAAACGCACTTTCCATTACATACTAAGTAATTTTGTTTTTCAGTTTAACTACCCGTATGTGAAGGACTCTTTCTATAAAAGTTTTTCCTGTAATTTTCCAAACTTTTCCAATTTGTCTTTAGTCTTTAATTTTCCTTATTTCGATCTACAGAAAGCCTTACCATTAAAAACTTACTAAGTGAAGTACATATTTTAAAAAACTTCGTCACTCCACTGTGCTTCAGCGAAAATAAAAGTCTCCAAAATTTAAGTTGATACTCCGTTGTTGAAGTTATGTTGTTGAAGTTCACTTATGGTAGCGAGACAGAAACTCTGTGTTTTCCATTTCAATTTCGTTATTCTTACTGTCCTTTACTAAATTCCAAAGAGAGTTCAATATTTGATTTTTTCTTTTATATTCTTTACTTAAAACGGCTAAATAACGTTAATATAACTCAACACTACATTTAGGTTTCATTTTCAAGAATTACGGTAACTGAGATGGAACAGTTGCAATCGTTATTTATTTCCTCTTTTTTTGCCTACGGGATTTAAGTTTCATCCATAAAATGAAATTGAATAACATTTTGATTCACAACCTTTTGATCTTTGGATTTGACAAAAAACGCATTAAATTTTACAGATTTTTTACTTTCTTGAACAAAGTAGTGTCTATGCATACATATGGATCCAGAATTCTTAAGTAAAACAGTTATTTTAATTTAGTTTCCAAGTCTGGTGGTATTATTTACTTAATTACTCATTACTCCTCATTAGTCAGGTTTACAACCTAGCTTTTCACTTCACCCATGTTGTGTGTGTTAATTTTCTGCACTGTAGGTCCCGTCACAGTCTAATGTCGATTACAGTAATCTGGCATATGACAGGATAACCGGGGCAACAATGACCTGTTCTACGGTGATAGGAGGCGGGTCTAATGTCAGATCCTTCAGATGATTCTGACGATAATTGATTCCTTTCTTCTGTAAAGGAGCAGTAAAATCTGAGCCTTACAAAATGAATGAATTAATGGGAAAATATGGAAACTGGTACAGGAATGGAAGTGTTCGAAATCCATTAGAAAATTCGCTAATATTTAGCAAGCTAAAGTTTATGCCATTGTGATCAATTCAACTTGGACTGAAGGTCCAGATTGCAGGTTATTGCAGTACTATCCGAGCTTTTAGCACCAATGAGATTAATTAACGTAGAATTCTCCGTACAAATTAAATCAACTAGGCAGCTAGGAAATAGGACCGATCTTTAATTCATTTTTTAAGGAATAGTACAGGGACTTTATTATCGGAATAGTTCCGTTAAGGACTTACGATCAACGATTACATCGATTACTCTGACAGCATGTCGTTTAAAATATCAACAACAATAACGGTTACGATTTTTAGTAAAAGAAGTACGAAAATTCCGTATGTAATAGCAAAAAAAAACCAATGTTAAGGAGGACGATGTGTTTGATGCAAATCATGACAACATCCGTAAACTCTAGCATAATCAACAGAGCAAGTAATCTCATTGCAGCGTCATACCTTTTGTTTTTATTGCTCGTAGTCGTCTTGTCCCATGCATAAACTGGAGTCCATTTTAATTTTTTAGATTTAGCAGTAAGGAGGCCTTAAACCTTTAATTTTTAGCAGAACTTTTTGGTAGTTGAACTTATTTTGCATTAATACAGGATGTGCACGTGTGAAAATGTTTTTTTTTTAAATTGTGAGCCCATAACATAAGGTAGCACTGCTGGTAATGCTATAATTCCATCACAATCTATTTCTACGCAACTATGAACAGATTTAATCCGATAAACTGACGAATTTATTAACCTTTGGATGAACATTTGATGAATACTAGCGTCAGTTATGTACTACTACTACTAATATTTCTACTGTGACTACTGCTACTACTACTACTTCTACTGGTACTATTACTACTACTAATACTACCACTACTTCTAGTGTTACTATTACTACTACTACTACTATGGCTACTACTACTACCACTACTTCTACTGGTACTATTACTACTACTACTTCTAGTGCTACTACTACTACAAATACTATTACTACTACAATGGCTACACTACTACCACTACTACTACTATTACTACTACTACTACAACTACTACTACTAATCCAACTACTAGTGTCAGATTTAATGACACAATTCCAAATACATAAGTTCAAATATGATGATGATTGAAAACACATGCGAGCCGAGTTGCATTTAAATAATCGATTTTGGTAGAACTTTCCGTTTTGTCCCCAATTCCATTGCGAACTAGTGTTTCGTCTGTTGTCTATTAGAGAACTTTGGAAAGCTACATACAAGATCTTTCTTTTTTTGCAACTATTTCGTGCACATACTTTAATTACTCACAGAAGTTATGCGTCGTAGTGTTGGAGTGTATTTTATTGCTGGTGTCGTTGTTTCTGATGGCCAAGCATCATAAACAAAACCACTTACATGAGCTTTAATGCATGTCTTCTTATTTCATTTAATGTCTTTAGTTTTTCTTTCCAAAAAATACGTTCATAGCCAACACCCATCACAGTTGCATTTATTTTGAAAACTGAAAAGAAAATTTTATTCATCCTCCTTCGAACAGAATGCTATAAACAAAATGTTGAGAAACACTTGCGGATTCAAGTTGCACCCTAAACAACATGCATATCTTCTTTGACGGAGCCCTTAAAGTAGGGCGCCAGGGATAGAGACTTTTACCAACTGCAACGATCACTTTTGATCGCTGCGTGACTTGGTGAATTTTGTAATTTTGTGTTTCATGTTCAGTCGCAACGGTTTTCTTTAAATCACATTTACAAGCACTAACTAAAGAATTAAAACTTCACCACCACAACCACCACCAACTACCTACCGTATGCCAAATCAGAAGAAGTACCTTCAAAATTTTACTGGCTTCTCGAATCCTTTCGTTTTTTTTTTTTTTTTTTTTTTTTTCTTTTGTTAGTGTAGACACAGACCCTTTAGACGCTTGTCTGTGCACGAGAGTTTGATGTTATTTTCTGTAAAGTGATTTAATTTTTGTTTCTTTTTTTCTCATTTTGTTCATGATTGGGTTCGTTTTCGTAGGAATCTTTTCTGTAATCATTTGCATGGTAATCGTTTGTTAATTTCAACTAATTAATTATTATGTTTAATTTACAATTTAAGAAGATAAGAAATTCCTTAAGTGAATAATTATTTGCGTTTTCAAGAACTGCCTTTATGCTTTCTTGTAAGCGTAAGAGTTTGCAACGCATTCTTCTTAATGGTCATCTACAAAGTCGAAGAAGGAACTCAGTTTTTAACAAAACAGAAAAAGAAAATTAGGAAATTCCTCTTAAAATTTGTCATTATTGCACTCTTCATTAGTTTAAAACGCTCTTAAGCCCTATACGTGCTGTATATTACCAACTATACATATGTTATTTTTTAACTGATTGGCATCCTCATAATTTTATGATGATGTGGGTTTTATCCGATAAATTTTATGTGGCCAAAATACTTTCGACTCAGGTTAGCAAAGAAAATGTTCACAGATCTTCCCTTCTTTCTTGTAATAACGGCTTCTAACGCAGAGGCCAGTTATGACTGTTAAAAGGTTCTTAAGATTGATTTCTGATTAAGAAGGTTACTTGGGTTCTGCGTTTGTTATCGAGAATGTATGAGAAACTACCCGTTCTTGATATGGCAAAGCCAGACGTATACATCTTCATGAGGTTTGAATGTAGTAGCCCTCTTCATTTCATCGCCAACTCAATCATGTGTAGCTTTTCCTGCATGTCTGAAAACTAAACAGATTTCATCTGTGTAAAACAGTTCTTCCAAGGACAATTGTGTTAGACGCTCTTCCACTGTACCACCTTAACAGTATCATGTAACTCACGGAAGTTAACATCCGAGTAGGGGCTCTTTATTAAATGCGTCATTTTCTTACCTCTAAGTGCTTCGTTCGCAAACCTAAGAAAACTGTACCTGGTTGTGTGCCAGTGATACGCTGAAAGGGAATATATATTGACAGAGTATGCTTCATGTGCGACACTGTCTAAACGATTTTCCTATTGGTGGCTTAAGCAGACGGCGTAATCTAGTACGTAGTGTGCTGGCTTCTTTCCCACCAGACAGTGTTTCAAACCCCAACTAAGATATCTCGTAAAACCCGAAAAGTAAATTTCTTAGAATACTTCCTCTCAACAGTCTTCGCCTCTCGTGGATAAAATTAATACACACAACATGAGTGATAAGAGAAGCTAGGTTGTAAACCTGACTAAAAGATCCAATTATGTTAGTAAGAAGGGTTTATACAGACACCGTTTCTTTATAGAATTTTTTTTTTTAAGTAATAGTAGGTCTCCAATTACCAGATTATTTTCCATGTCCGTGTTTGACCATTATGCTCTCTTTACCTGTGAGGACATTACCCCAATAACCGGTTACAATTTGACTTTAAAGTAGTTTGTAAAACTTTTATATCCAGGTCGACTGTTTAAGTCGGAGCATTATTGTCATGTCTTTGCCATACGTACCGAGTTTCACCGAGATTACGCTGTATTTGTACAAAATATTGCCCTTGAAATTCTTCTGAAATATGTCGAACGCATTCGATGTTCAACTGTAGAGCTTGCCACTTATAAATAAAATTAACACACGACGCATGGGTGGTGTAAGTAGCTAAACGGTAATCCAAACTAGGAGGATTGGAATGGTCTACGATGTTTGTATTGTGTGTATGTAATTGTTTAGTCGTACGCATTCAATTCTAGTGCATGGTAACCCCAAGTGAAGTGTGTCTTACAGTTTGTGACTTAAATACGACTAAAGACTCGCAGTGTATATCACTGTGTAACTTGTAATTCCTTTGAAATTTTTTGTTCAAAAGCGTTGAGCTATATGCGAAAGATTTTATGATTCGTAGCTGCCTCTAAGGGGATTGTCGTTGTCTTATCATCGCTTCTTTAGAAAAAGATATACTATACACTTATGATTACTGAAATACTTATGTTCCTCCTCCTTAAACATGAGTTTAGGCCGCTCGGAAACCACATATTATTTTTCGTCTAAGAAATCCATAGGCCACCATAGACACCGCCATTAAGTGCTACTGAATTCCTTAAACAATAAGATCAGAGGATAGCCCTACACGCGAAGAAACTCTGATGATGACATTTTTCCTTTTTTTTAATTAATTGAAAAGATAAAATGCGTTAAAATGCTTTAATATCGAGACAGAGCATTTAACAAAATTAATTGACCACTTAGAATGGCATTAATATTGCAGGTGACCGTCCCCATCCTTCTTAACAATCAACAAATTTTCCAACAAAAATTAAAAAAAAAAAAAAAAAATTTGGTTTTTAAATTAATTGACGCTTAAAAACATCTCAATGGCATAATCTTAAGCTAAAAAAAAAATACAAAAGAAGAAGACGACGAAGCCTTAATTAAGCGCATATTTTCAATGGACTTAAAAAGCGAAATAAAAAACCAACAACAACAAATCTTTTAAACGATGTTTGAAAACTTTTTAAAGCGCATAACTTACACGTACGCGTATGTAAACTCAGTCTAAAGCTACCATTTCCTGTCTCGTTTGTTAGGCAGCATATCACAATGGCTGGACGGTGAGATCGTCTGGATAGTGGTGGTGGACTAGTGGTAGTTGTGATAGTGATAGTAGTGGTGGTGGTGGTGATGGTATGATACAATTAAATTAAGTTAGTTGGTCATTATCAGATGAGCTTCTGGAAATACGAATGTTGTGTGGATATTTTGTGAATAAAGTCATGTCATTTAAAATGGCCAGAGTAACGTACAAACGGACACAGTAACCAACCATCCAATCCAATCCAGCCAACCCAGCCAACGACATTAAGATACTCTAGTGTTTATAGCTACTAAAATGATCAAGTTTATGTTCAAGTCAAAGGCAAAAATATAAAGATTTAAAAGCGACCACACAAGTTGTTGGATTCACTTTTTTCTTTACTTTTCTTTCCTTTTCTGACGAGCTTCTGTTTCTAAAGTAGAGATTAAAGGAACAATAAATACAACATACAGCAACAACAACAACAACGATTTTTATCATAAATAATGTAGATCAACGTGACACTACTACTTGAAAAAAAACATTTTGTTTCGTTATAAAATAAAGAAAGCAAAAAAAAAAAAAACTCACCAGAATGAAAAACTATTCAGAATCATAACGTCCACGCGGTGTTGCTGCATTATAGTCGTAGTTTGTTTGTATTTGTTGCATTCATAACACCTTCCTGGAAGGCAACCTGAATGCCAACCAACTAACCCACCAGTCATATCCAGCAGGCCAGTGAAAAAAAAGCAAAAAAAAAATTTGTGAGAATTTCGCTTACAATTCTTACAGTCCCCGCAAGTACATGGCAAAGGAGAAAAAAATCTCTTCTCAAAAGGTCAAATCTTATGAAAATCTCCTTTGAACAGGTAGATAAAGTTCTTCTTGTTCTTCTTTTTCTTTTTGTACCTACAACAACAACAACAACAAAAAACAGCAACTCTAAAGAAATATGAATTTCTTTTGAAAACTAAAATCAAGTCCAAAGAAATATTGCTCTACGCATGCTTGTTCTCTTCTTCGTTTCACGTTTTATCTTGAAAAGTCCATCATTTCGTCTGATTCTGATTGTTGTTGTTGCTGCTTCATTTGCATGATACTCCTGATGCCGACTGTCTCTACTTAATAACAACTAATTTGTCATCGCTGAAGAACTAATTTTTCTTAAATGATAACGTCAAATACCTCCGGCTACTAGTTTTTAAACGCCTTGTGAGGCCATCAGTTTTGGGGCCAAAAGAAGAAGAACTCGAAATAAAATAGTTAGTGCCCTTTACTACTTGTAGGATAGTGTTAACAAAATACAAACATTTTAGTTTTTGTTTTTGTGTTTTAATTTTAAAAGTTTCCAAGAAAAATTATTTGTTTTCCTTCTCTTTTCTTTTTTTTTTTTGTTGGTCAAATTTAAACAAATTCTTATAATTGAGACAAAAATTGTGCTCAAATGCGAGATATTTTAGTGGCGATAGTAGTATTTCCAAAAAAAAAATTAAAACTAAGAAATGCATTCCAGTATTTACCTGATAATTTCTTTTGTATAACAAGCAAGACTTCTACTTAATTTGATTCCAAAAGAAATGAACAAAAATTTTTACGTTGGTTTTTGAATTCAAATTTTCAATTGAGTTCCCAGCTATAAAAAGGAGGAGACATTAAACTACATTACAATATACAATTAGGCCAGTTGAGATAGAACTTATCTGACACAAGCGTGTTAATTCAATCGCTATAAGGTTGAAAATTTCGGAATTTAATGCTACTCAAGTACATACAGGCTAACCTTAGCCAAAATCAGAGCACTAGAAAAAGTTATGCAATAAACGTATTTGAAATTTGTTGCCTCTAAGAAGGAAAAACAAAAATGAGAGACCCTCTTCACATGTTACTCACTTAATTAGTTGTTACAATCCGTTAGCCAGGATTCAAGGGGTCTGAGCTGGTGTTAGAAGCAGGGTCTCTCGTCTAATACGCCAACATTCCTCATACTAAACTAAATATTAAAAATTTTAAACAGAAATCTTAATGCAATACTTAATTACTGCTAGGCATTGAATCCAGAAATTTTAGTGTGAATTCTGTTGTAATTTTATTCCATTTATCATGAAATGCCAGCTTTTGATCTTCCTTTTTAGAAATTGTTCATTCTTCAACTTCTTTATGAAGGTATTCCCACAGTAGCGTAATTGGGTTCAAGTCTGGCGATTTTCCGTACAATGGGTCGACCTTCGGGTACTGTACTTGTCTCAATGGACGAGTAAACGTCCTCTAATCTGGCGATTTTCGCATTGTATTGAAGATCTTTGTCCTGCTGAAAAACCCAGTTATTGGATAAACCCAATGCCTCTACTCTGTAATCTACATTTTGTTTGAGAATATTCAGTTAGTCGTCCTCCTATTTAATCGTTTATCCAATAAAATCTAGATTGCCAAATCCTGATACTAGCATCTCCAGACTATCAAATACTTTGTATTTACTTCCGTCAGTTCATTTAATATTCCTCCTAAACGATAGTAGAGCTTTCATATATTTTTTGGTAATTTGCCATATCAGGTTTGAACGGATCCAGAGCAATCGTTCCGACAACAATATCGCAGCTGTGGCAAAAGATATTGGAACGAACCTGAAGTATCTACCTGGCGACGTGCCACGCAATTTGGCACCAATCGGCTGTTTTTAAAGAGAATTTTTGTAAATAACATGAAGATATTCCCTTACAAAGTGTACACAGCAAATCAGCTGCTAGCCGTCGACCGTCAACTCATTCAAAATCTCAAGAAGAGTACGATAACTTAAATAGTAACATAAGCAGCATTATTACATCTAGAACCGTCACTCAAACTTTCTACAAGTTGTTGTGTTTACCCTGGAGGTGACAACGGGCTTAATTTTTCCGAAATCGCCGGTGGTCAAGCGAACATAATTGCTCATTACAACCCTTCAGTCAGGATTATTGACCTAGTTTCTCACACCACTTATGTTGTGTGTGTTAATTGTATACATGAGTGGCTGGACCTACTGTTTAAAGTCGACTCCGAACGACGGATTTTTAAGAAACTTTTCATGGCAATTTTATTTACTCTCAGAGTTTTTGCCAGAAATTTACTGAGAGGAATTTTTATACTTCATTTCGAATGAAAATATGTCACTTCGCTGCAGGTTAATGACCCCAAACGTACTGCAAAGTGCACTAAGGAATGGTTGGAAGATAACGATGACAATATATTACCGTAACCCGCATTGTTTTCAAACCCTACAGGGTGGCTGATATATAATGCAACAAAGTAATTTTATTTTTATTTTATTGTTCAAAAGCAAAAAATGTTGGAAATAACATCAAATTTTAGAATCAGTTTAGATTTGTTCGAATTGGCCACCTTTGGTACGAATTATGGCCTTCAAACGGCCGACAAAGCCATCACAGGCTGCACGAAAGTGGCTCTGCGGTATTTTGGCCCATACCCGGTGAAGCGCCGTCTTGAAATGAACGACATTTTGGTATTTTTTAGTGAGAACCTTACTCTCCAAAATGCCCCAGGCGCAAAAGTCCAACGGATTGAGATCCGGAGATTTTGGTGGCCATTGTGCGGTAGAAATGAAGCCTTGACCTCCTTTTTAAGCCATTCTTGGTTGACACGTGCTGAGTGCGGTGGTGCTGAGTCCTGTTAGAATGTCCATGGTCTGCGGCCGAAATGTTTGTCTGCCCAGGGCTTCAATACTGTCTTTAAGACATTTTCCCGATAATATTCGGCATTTATTTTGACCCCACGGTCGATGAATACGAGCGGTGAGCGACCATCGGCCGTTACGGCGGCCCACACCATTACCATCGGCGGCGCTTGAGTTCTGGTGGCCAATCGCAGGTGTAAATTTTCAGCTGACCTCTTTGGCAAGTAAACCCGATCATTTTGTTTGTTCACAAACTGCTCAATTTGGAATGGCTTCTCATCGGAGAAAACCAAATTCGGTGACTGGCCACTTTCTTTTGTCCATCTGTGAGCTCTTGCACTTTTTGGAACTTCAATGGCTTTAGTCCAAGCTCATTTTTCAGTATGTGTTGCATACGTTCTCGCGATATGTTCAGCTCACGAGCAATTTTTCTACCACTGCGGCGTGGATTTCGATCAAATCTGGCCTTCACTTTTCGGATCATTTCTGGTGTTGTTACCGTTTTTTTCGTCCACTTTTTGGACGCGATGCAACACTGCCAGTATCACGGTAACGAGCAATGGCACGAGAAACAAAAGATTTATTCACAGGGCTCTAACGCTAGCCACCTGTGGTTTTCCAGCCAAATATAAAGCAATCACACTAGCACGCTTGAATTCCATCACGAATAACTTTTTTTTCTGAATGCAATAGATCAAAATGCTTTTGTAAGCTTGTAAATAATAAAATGAACTGTCACTGGAATAAATTTGTCAGCTGTCAGACGAGCGGTTTACAAATGATAACAACCTGAAGTTGGTTGCAATACATATCAGCCACCCTGTATTTCGATCAAGAACTTGTGGAATTTTGTAATAAGAATAATCAAAGGCAAGTGTCTCACAAATTGTGATAAGCTTTGGGCAAATAATTCTGGCTGCGTGATATGATTCGGTATGCCACAAATCTTGTTGCGATTGTTTTTCGAAATCGCCGCCAGCCAAACGACTATAACGTATGGCGAGTGTTACAAATGCCGTACTAAATGACTTTCTCTTACCTTTACTGAATGAATTTAAACTGGAGGACATGTAGTTCCATGAGGATGGAGCAACTTTGCATACAGCGTGATCTATAACCTAAATTCTAACAGCCGCATTTACGGTAGCCTGTAGTTAACCGTTCTAGATTTCTTACAGTGGGGTTTTTTGAACTCAAAAGACTCTTGAAGTTCTCGAGGAAAATCTCTGTCAAGTATGCGGAAACCTACCGTCAGAAAGCCTTAAGTCGAACTTGTATGATCTTCGTCTACTTAATGCAAAATGAATGAATACAACAACAAAACTACAATTGCTTCACTCTTTCGCTTGTTTGTATGTAGTACCAATCCCTTAAAAGCTGGATGTAATAATGGCTTTCCAAATAATTACTGTTTTGCTTAGAAATATAATAGAAGTGGTCTTTCGCTGTTTTCCTTCGTTCTTCATTATTCCATAGAATTCTTTTTAACATTATATCATTATGAATTGCCTAATGGCTTTTATAAATTCATATTTTTTAATTTATTTACCAATGCCCATAACGCATGCAAAAGAATCCTAAAATGAGAAGAAGAAGATAAGAAATGTTGCCAACATATGCTAATAGCAATTTTTAAAAGTTGTTAACGTCTTAACCGAACATATCCGGCGCCTAATGTTCATGTACTCGTTGTACTTTATTGGTGTTTCGTACGTACAACAGCAAACTGACGGACTGCAACAAAAGCAAACAACAGCATGCAACATACAACATTTAAATGTATGCTGCTGTGTTTTTTTTTTTAGTTTTTATTTTTTTTTTTTTTTTTTTTTTTAAGCTTTCGTTTAGTGCTTGTGTGTATGTTGTTCTATTTTATGCGTTAAGCCTGATTGCGTCTCATATTATTGGGGGCTGTGTTCGAAGTGCGTCTGTTGCCTGCTTCGTTTAGCGTGGCAGCATTTGTTTTTTTTTTTTTGGCAGCAGAAGCATTTAAAACATCAATAATAATAATAATCATCGACATCTCAACGGTCGTCATCATTATCATCATCATGGTCTTTATCGATATGAAATGTTTTATTGATTTTCAATACAACACCAACAGCAACAGCAACCACCGTCGACTATACAATAACACAAACCAACAAACAACAAAGAGTTAAAGGCACATTTAAAAGCGTGAACGGGCCCATTAATAATTTCGTTTGTGATTTAATTGTGCATAAATTTTGTTTTTTAATTTTTTTTTTATTTTTTTTTTTTTGTTATTGCTTGCAACTAACTTTTGTGGCATTATTTGTGGCACAGCATTTGATAATTTATAATTTTGTTGATTTTCTCAAGAGGGTGCATGTTTTGATTGCTTAGGGATTCTTGTTTGTTTTAGTTGTTGGATGCCTATTCTTCATCCTTTCCACTGATGATCTCTCGCTCTCTATCTCTCTCTCTCTCGCTCTGTTTTTGTTTGTTTCCTTTTTTTATGATGTTGAGGCACGCTGGCGCATTGGCGCATGTTGTGCCAATATGTTAAGGAGTTATAACTCCGTCAGTCTGTCCGCCTGCCTTTAAGATTTTTTCTTAAATTATTTTTGTACCTTCTTTTTCACTGATTTTTTCTTCTTTTTGCTTTCTTAAGTTGTATGGCTTTTTTGCAATTGCTGTTGTCGTCCTCCTACGTTTTTGAGTAGTAGAGAGAAACTACACAAAAAGGTTGAAATTTGTTGTTTTGCTGGTGTTGTAGCTTTCGTATGATTTCTCTTCGTGTTTTTTTTTTTTATTTGCATTTATTTTTCTACTTGCAGATGGATTTAGAGGCATAAATTATTTCCCATAGTTTTTATTCCTTTTAAAAATTTTAAGTTTTTATTTCTTAAAACAGTACGACGCCCTACCGAAGTTGTAAAACATTTTAAATGTGTTAAGCCTCTGAGCCAAGTTTTGGAAAATGTCTAATTTTTTACGAACATTCACAGGAGATGTCTGGAAATAGTCCTAAACCAACTAGATCTGTTTAGCATTTATTCTGATGCTATTTTTCTGAAACTAGGTGATTGACACGCAAGATAATCCAAGCCGTTTATTGAGTACATAATTTTTAGGATTAAATACAGAATTTATTTTGGATTTATGGATGAGCATCGGCTACAAAGCATTTAAATATCACGCCGAACATACTTACAATAATTGGACATTACAGCTCTTTAGTCAGGACTACAACCTAGCTTCCGACACCACCAATGTTCTATATGTTTATTTAATCCACGAATGACGGTACCTACAGTTTACAGTCAACTCCGAACGACTGATTTTTTGATAAACTTTTCATGGTAATTTTATTTACTCTCCAAGCTTTTGACAAAAGACTGCTGAAAGGAGGTCGTCGAAGAAATATTGTTTCATATGTCGGTATGTTCAAGAAGTCTGAGTTGAAACACGTCTCGTACTATTAAACCGGCACACTACTTGCTAGACTTCCACTGTTACATCTTGTAGGAATTTGGAACGAACTTTTCAGCTTTCAATTTTCAAAACTATTTGTGAAGTGCCACAGAAGCTGTTCCACTCAGGAACGTATGAGGTATAACTTTTAAAGAATGGAACAGATATTCTTTGCTCGGATTTCACATATTTGTATGATTACTTTCATGATCATAGTCTGTACCTTCTGTTAAGCATTTAACATTGCTCTGTTAACTGTAACATTGTCTCTGTTAAGAATTGGGGTTTTTGGCTTTCCACGTTAAATTCGAATATATCTCCACATAAATTTCAAGCCAACATTTGCTGAAATATACTGCTAACCATGATGCTATAACACCATTTTGATTTAAAAACTCTTTAGAAAATAGCTATACAGCCCTTGCGCTAACGAACTTCTTCACTAGTTTAGTTGAATTCGGTCAGTACAGGGACTTTGCTTATCTGTGGCGTTACAACGGGCCGCTATGCGTGCGTAAGTGAGTTTTGATAATCAAAGCTACCAGTTCGACCTAACCTAACCTAGAAAATAGCTGTTTGGTACTTTTATCTTAAAGCCCAGACTTTGACTGGACTGCCATTACTCTTATCGATGCAAAATGTTCTTGTGGCTGAACGCTCACAGATTACTTCACAACAAAGTGTTTGCAATTGGCTTCAGCAGTTCTTTCCACATTTAATATATATCGCTCCTTTATTGCAACATAGTCATATCTCAAAAAATTCAAAATTTTTAATTACTTAAGCAAAACTGCTCTTATAGACCTTCTGTACATGTTGAAAAAAAAAAATCAGTTTTATATCCCAAGCTGAACCGAAGTTATAGCAATTAGAAGTTAGGCAATTAGATCATAGGACTTATGTCTTGAAATCTTAAATCGCATTTTGCCAAGTTCAAGTTTTTTTGAGATATGACTATGTTGCAATAAAGGAGCGATATGTTGCCACAAATTTATTTATATGTAGGTTTAGACGGACAAATAGATTTACATTTATATTGTGGCAATGTTTCAAATAAACGCGCCAAATTTTTCTAAAAGCCCACATTTTTAAGTTTTTTTCAATAGCCTAACTTAGACTGTTAATCTTTCAATCATTTTTTAAAGTAATGTGTGGTTGTAATAAAGTGCTACGACCGATGAATTGTGCTGTACTTCTACTTTTTCAGAGTTTTTTTTCTAGAATGTCACCCCCAAACATGTTGTCCTGTGGACCATAGTGTGCTGTTTCCAGCAAGGATAACCGTATTATCAACTTTTTGTTGAGTGCTAAGAATTCTTTCAGAAAATAGAGAAACATTCTGGGATAACCTGTCGTATTCTTTGGACTATAATGGGTTGATTAAAGGTTAGAAAAGCAGTGATGTTAATGACTTTGCTGCTTTAGTGATGCTGCATAGTGACGTGTAGCTCATTTCATATTCGCCTAAAGCCTGAAAATTAGTTTTAAACATTTGCTTGCCTACCAAATATACACTGGCATCGAATACGCTGGTTTGTTTTGTTCATTTTCATTTTTTGTGTTTCTACTGCTTGATTTTACTTAAAAGGTGAGGGTTTACGCAAGAAGTATTAATTTTTTTATTTTTTTTTTTTATTTTTTATTTTCTTCATTTCACATACGAAATCTGTAGTTTATGTGTTAAGCTTCACTAAGAATGCTGGTCCGTATGTCCGTTTTTGTGCAAACTCTAAGGCAATACAAGGCAAATAAAAATAAAAACCCAAATGCAGATGCTAAATTTCTGATTGTGTCTGTCCTACATTGGACATACTATGTGTGTACATATGAGCGCACAGTTTTAGGCCCACAACAATACTCTGTGCTCACGTTAATTATGAAAGCTGGACAATTTTGTTGTTGTATTTTTCCCATTTTATTTATTTAAAAGTTTTGCTTATAAATAAATAATAAAAAAAAATTCGGTTTTTTTTATATGATTCTGTTGGTTTTTTGATGCAGATTACATTATGATTTATGCAAAATAGTAAATCCATATGAAGGCAACATACATACAATACAACGCGTATGCTTGTACAACCTCTCAATGACTCTTTAAAGTAAAGTAAAGTCACAGATTTTAGAATGAAATGGCAATACTTTGTTAGGCCAGCAAACTGCTGTGAAATTTTTTTTTTTTTCATTTACAGACACAAGGACAGACAGACAGACGGACTCAAGGTAAAAATGCTGTCTTTCAAGAGATTTTTTTTTCTGGGTTTTCCAACCAATAGTTTCGTCTTTTACAGCCATACGTTTGGATTCTATTCATAAAAGCTATTAAAAGAAAATTTTTCATTTTTGTCTTCTCCCTCTCTCTCTGTCTTTCTCTGTGTTTACAAAGTCTACTCCAATAACATTTCACATTGAATGTCTATCAATATTTCAATCGATATCATTGTCCGTCCGTCATGTCTATCTTTCTGTCTGCCTGCCTGCCTGCCTGCCTGCCTATGTTCTCCTCGTTAGCATGAATTTCCTCCACACAGTCCATTGTACAGTCTCCATGTTGTTCCACGTCCATAAGTCCAATACTATTTATCTATTTAATGTAATCGGATTCCTCTATTGGCTAATATTGTGTTCTGTCGTCGTTGCCGTTGTTATTATTATTCCGCAGTGCACTTACTATGTATGTATGAACTCCACCTTTAGCCAAAATGATTATTTTTTTAGCCATTTTAAATTCTTAAAGTCCATATTTAAGTTGTAGTTGTTTTTGCGTTCTTACCTGATTTGTTTGAGCTTAAAGCCAATTTTTTTTTTCTTTATTTTGTTGTTTTTAATACAGAATGATTGGTATTTTGGTTTAAATTTCGTATTGCGTGACTAAAAACAGCTTCTGTTTAATTTACATGTTGTAGAGTATTTTGAGTAGAAGATAATATTTATGCAGCAGTAGCAGGAATAAAACTTTACTTAACTCTTTTTTTTTTTTCAACTTAGAGGGTGTGCCAATGTGTGTATTGTTTTTCTCTTTGTTTATTTTCTTTCTTTTGGTGCAAATGTTTAAAAACCCTGGTATTTAATTGCTTTCGCCGATCTATGCTTTGAAAAATGGATTCTGGTTGCTAAAGTGCAGCTAATAAGCTTGCAATTATCGAATTTTGACAAAAGTAGGCCCCTTCATTGTGCAGCCCTTGCGCTGACCAACTTCCTCCTCTTCCTCTCTGATTTTGGTGGAACTTGGTCAGTACAGGAACTGCGTTCACCCGTGGCATCACAACGGGCCGCTATGCGTGCTCAAGTGAGCTTTGTGAATCAGAGCTACCACTCCGACCTAGGCCCCTTCATTTGTACAAGATTTCGCTTACGTAGCAGCTAAAACCAACAGATTATTGAAAATGGTTCACGGATATCGAAAGTCGTCGTAGTCTAGTAGATAGTGTGTTGGCTTGTTAAACGAGAGCCCGTGGTTCAACCGCTAGCTCATACATTTCGAATAAAACAAAAGAAAAATATATTTCATTCCGCTACTTTCTCTCAGCAGTTTGCTGGCATAAATTCTGAAAGTAGAAGAACAATACCATGAAAAGTATTTCAAATCTATCGGTCGGAGTCTGGATAAAAACAATAGGGTCCGCCTCTAATAGATAAAATTAACACACCCAACTTGGGTGGCGTGGGAAGCTAAGTTGTAATCCTGACTAAATCGGTTGCAATAACCAATTAAGTAAGTAAGTAGTGGATATTGAAACAAAGTTTACTTAAATCTTTAAAAAGAAAGTGTGAATTGCATTCCTACCTAAATCGTATACGAGTACATAACTCTACATAATTGGTCATTACAACCCTTCAGACAGGGTTATGACCTAGTTTCTCAGACCACTTATGCTGTGTGTGTTAATTTTATACGTGAGTAGCGGGACCTACAGTTTATAGTCGACTCAAATTTTTAAGAATCTTTTGCATGGCAATTTTATTTTTCTCTCAGAGTTAGTGCCAGAAATCTACTGAGAGGAAGTCGGCGAGGAAATAGGTTTTCGTATTTCGTTTTGTTGGAGATACTGACCCGGAGTTTGAACGGAAGCCTCTCGTCTAATATGCCAACACACTACCTACTAGACTACGACTTCATCTAAGTCGTACAATTAAAAAAATGATGAATCTTCCTTTATTTGTACTCCTAAGAGCTCCACTAGTTTCAAAGGAAAAAATAGCGGTAGTGTAGAACGTAGCTACCATGTCTTTAGTGGCATAAAAATTCATGAAATAGTTTTCCTGAAGTTTTCCTGTCATTCTCTCCTCTTTTTTCTACTTTGAAACTCCGTCAAATGCAGGAGTCTTCACAAATTGCCGAATTCGTGATCAAACGGAAAAACATCGCTTGACTATAGGCCCTTATTCAATGCCCAGATACAATACATTGTAAATGCCGGATTCTTCACAAATTGACGAATTCGTGGTCAAACAGAATACACTGCTTAACTGTAGGCCCAGATTCAATACACCAATGCGCTATGCATTGAAAAGAAGCATCGATATTGCATCGATTTTCAACAAAATCCATCTATATTTTCTGTGCATCGATTGACTTTTGTTACAAAAATGGAAGTAAAAAAAACTAGAATGTACTCTTTACTGCACATCTGCGTATGGATTACTGCGAACAGACAATTTGTTCTACTTTTCTTACGCTACATGTCTCTCGCATCCTCTTCAGATTTCTGTTCATTGGCAGTAAGACTAACTTCCTTTATAAAAGTTCAGGTTTTTCCTTCTGAAACGCATTTAAGTTGGATAGCTTCCAAGTAAGTGTTCGGCGCTTCGTTCTTCTCATTAAGGGTTCTGTATATCCGACTTGAATCGATTCCCATTCTAAAAACAAGTGTTCCTTGAGTCTGTTATGCCCAGTAAAATGCTGGTTATAATCGTCAAGCTATTTCTTGATAGTCTGAGGCATTATTTAAATCACTTACTTACTTACTAAATTGGCCATTAACAACCCGATTAACGGATTTCGACCTGCCTTAACACATCCTTCCAGGCGCCTCTGCTTCTTGCGCGCCTTGGCCAGTTGGTCACACCAATCGATGACAAGGCTTCCTCGATTTGGTTTCACCAACGCAAACAAGGTCGTCTTCGCCGACCTCCGCAAATCCCTTCATCAAATACCCGTCTCGCCGAAGCATCCTCCTTCATTCAAACGACATGGCCGAGCCTGTGCAGCCATAGGATGTTAATACGCTGCACAACGTCCAACAGTGCACAAGTTCATACAGCTCATTGTCGGATCGGATGCGGAAATCATCGCCAAAGAGCACTGGACTGAAGATCTTACGTGGGACTATTTTGTCGAATACTCTCAAGGCTGCTGCATCTGTTCTTAACAATGTCTATGCCTCTGCGCCATAAAGGAGCACGGGGAAGATGAGCTCAAATCACTTCTTGTTGTAATTGCCTACCAAAATTTAAGATTATCTCAAATCCATTCGAGTCTAGAAGAATGTCCGCTTCTCTTCATCATTCACTTTTCTTTGTCACATACCACCGAAAGGTTTTGGCCTCTTCACCAGCGTGGAAGCTACCATCTCCTCATATTGAAGGGCCGATCAACGTGTTTTATAAGTATTTTGATTTAGTTTTTGTGTGAATATTTTTAGAATTATTGCACAAACACAATAATTTTATATTAATTCTCACACGAAAGTATTTGGCATAGGCATTTTAAAAAAGAATTTCTTTACCCGCGTCATGCATATTCTCTTTACATTATTTGCATCGATTGGGAAAATCAAGATACTGAATCTCACGACGCCAATATTGACAACAATTTGTCAAGGATGGGAACAAATAGTTAGAAATGTTGTCAACCAATGCATTTGGGAAAGACAAAACTATCAATAGGAGTTTTATTATTAAGACGCCACCACCATGTTATTCCTTTGTTGTTTTTTTTATTGAATTTTATTTAATTTTTTTCTTCTTTTCATTTTCGAAATGGAAGGGAAAAATTGAATTCTTAAAAAAAAATAAAGAAAAGGGAAGACTCTTCTTTTTTTAAACTTTTTGAAATTTTTTTTTTATTTTAACTCACGTTTAATTGCTAGACTTTAAAGCACAAAAAACTACAAGAAATATACGGAAAAAAACGAAAAGAATAATAAAACGACGAAAAAGTCGTGAGTTTTTTTTTTTTTCTCCGTTGTCGAACGTACAAACGAACGAAAACGTTTCAATTGTGGCTGGAATTGTTGCTGAAGTCGTAACAAAAAAGTAGTGAAAAAAGTAATTATTTTCCATTAATTTTGGTCGTGATTTAATTGAAAATGAATGACAAGAAAACGGCCACAAACAACTGCAATGCAATCAAGGCATAAACAGACGATGACGACGGACAGCCAAAACAACAGCTGGACAGACAGACAATCGGTAACATTTTTTTTCGGTTTTTTTTTTAGATTTTTTAGGTTAAAATATCATGAAACACGATTGGTCTCGTAAACGAATTTAAAAGAAAAAAAAAACGGAAAAATGAAGAAAAAACATTGAAAACAATCCACTTTTGGATTTTACGAGCAAAATACTGTTGAATGGATTGTTTTTAAGTCTAAACTAAATAAACAAAATACCGCCCGATAATGCATAATTTAACAAATTGGCAATTATTTGATATTTTGGTCATGACAAAATTCCTTATCGCTGTATACCAGATATACTGGGCCATGTTTGTTAACCGCTTGCTCGTTTCATTTTTTCTGCTTCTTACATTTTCGTTCTGTTGCTGTTGTTATTGTTACTTTAGCTGCTTCTGTGATTATATTTTTATGTTCGGCTGCAGTTTGGTTGGTGGCTGTAAACTCCAGCGAAATTTAGTGTCCCTCTTTGCCTCACCACCTCAATCACTTGCAACTGGCAGGTACTTGCCAGTGGTCTTTTATTATAGCTCGTCGTATCTACACTCATAGTGGTTAGGGTATTTTCTATGAACAGTTTTTACATTTTGTTTTCCTTTTTTTTTTTTTTTTTTGGCTAAAATGGATTAAACTTAAGTCAAGAAATCTCTATTCCAGCCATGAATTCTAAATCGTATTCATGTGCCACGAATTTATTGGAGACATTAAATATTTTATTTCTTTTTTTTCCTACATCTGTTGCGATTAGTACATTGCGTGACATGTGTTTTATGGGAAAGCTGGGTGGCTGTCTAAATTAACATATCCAAAGCTGTTTGACACATCATATCAATTTGAATTGGATTTTTTTTTTTTTTTTTTTTTTGAGATGTATTATAAACCTCGAACTCCAAGACTGTGTACGGCTGTCGCAGATATCTCGACGAGACAGCGGAACGATATGATATCCATATCGTATGGGTACCGGGGCACAGTGGTATTCCGGGTAACTGCAGAGCTGATGAACTTGCCAGGCGGGGCACGACCATCGAACTCTCCGATGAATTCTCGAATATGGGCGTCTCTATGAGGACCTGCAAGCTCATAATTGATAATGCGATCGTCGATTCCGTCAACGACAGGTGGGCGGCCTCGGACACGGGTAGAACGGCTCGTAAACTCTGGCCAAGGCTGGATGAGGGGCGCACAACTCCAAAGCGGCGCGCTCAGTGTAGTGTCGGTGTCATTAAGGGGCATTGCATTATGGGTACGCATGCGAGGCGCATTGGTCTTGTACACCTTGCTAACGACTTCTGCAGAAGCTGAGAGGAGACTGTCCCTCACCTGCTGGTTACATGCCCGGCTCTTTGCCAAAGGAGAATAAAGTACTTGGGTACTTACTACATGGATGATCTGGAGGAACTGTCAAGGATTGACATTGGCAGCCTAAATCGCTTCATCAGGAGCTCCAAGTGGTTTCGAGACTAGGGGATAGCGGATAACTATGGTAGCACAGTTGTCCACATCCAAATTTTTCTTGGATGGGCAGCCACCTCTACCCACCTACCTACCTATTATAAACCTCCTTCAACATGCTGAATAAAAATCGAATCAAGTGTTAAAGGCATGAACACAAAATGTAAAAAATTAAAATCTTTCTGATTAAAAAATGTACCTTCAAAATTAGAATCATCGAGATTAGATTGAAAAAACATATTCAAACAATTCACTCTTTTCCATTTTCATTGTCTTTCTCCCTGTCTTCCAATCACTCACTCAAGCAAAAACAGTACAGTATTTAAGCCTGGCGTTACTCTTGACCTAAATTTTATAATCTCGTCGAGTAAACAAATTCCTAAACCCTAGAAATAGAAATTTGTAAGAGTTTTTTTTTTCAATAATTTAAAACTATTGCTCCAAAACCTTTTAATAATTAATTCATTGATCGTAAAAAGCATCAAACAACCATTAAGAACGTATACAGTCTTCAAAAAATAACCTTTTAACGGAGAGAAATTCGTATTTCCCAAATTTTTCTTTTGTATTCCTTATTCTACGTTGAAGCCGTAACAATCACTATTTTATCTGAACCCTATCCATAGCCATCCATCTACACAAAAAGTAGATCGTTTTGACGACTTTTATACTTTCCCGGAAGTAGTTCGTGACATGTATTCTATGTTGGAGTAGATACCAAATCCTTTAATTAACCAGAGCACTCATTTAATGGTTGACCTCAATGCAGCCTACCAATTGACTCTTGATTCGTTCAATAGACCACGATTTTTTCTAATATGTTAGTCATGTGTCATAAAAAACAGATCGTTCTGACAACTTTTATAAAAATAAGACGTTTCTGGAGGTAATTCGTGACATGTATTCTAAATCGGTGCAGATATCAGATCTTTTAGTTAACCAGAGCACTAATTTGCTGGTTGGTTTTAAAACAGTCAACCAAATGACTTTTGATTCGTTTGACAATCCATGCTTCTTTCCAATATGACGTTAACCATGCTTCTCAAAAGAAGAGGGAAGAATAACTACACTTTAAATGTTTCTTAGGCATGGACGATGCGTATAGAAATGAGACCAAAAGATAGAAAAACTTAGTCTGAGTATAAAGTTATCAAGGATAAGTAAAGGCTGTCAAGGATTAGTGTGCATAGTACATAAAAATAGAAGGGAAACCTATCCAATGAATCAACATAATGTGCATAACGAATTACCAGAACAAATACATGGCCACCGTTAGCGCAGGAAAACTCTTAGAGCTAACCAAGTACTAAGTGGAAAAATTTTTCTAATTGACACCGTATAGCACCCTGTAAATTGTCAGAGCAACAGAGAAGGCATGCTGTTGAGACTAAGGACAATGCAATAGATCCTTTAATCTTTAATACTTGAACGTTATTGGCCATTACAATAACGAAAAGAGGGACATAAAATCGTCGTTATCTAATAGGAAGTGTTTTGGCTTATTAGACAAGAACCCGTGGTTCAAGTCCCGGCTCAGCCATTGCGAACAAAACGAAATATGAATAGTTATTTCTTACGGCGACTTCCTCTCAGCAATCGTCGGGTAAAATCTGAAATTTTTCTCAAAAGTCTGTCGTTCGGAGTCGAAATTAAACAGTACGTTCCGCCACACATGTACGAAATTAATACACACAACATATGTATGTAGGTGTTGTGAGAAGCTAGATTGTAAACCTGACTAAAGGGTTGCAATAACCAATTAAGTGAGTAATCCCTTACATATATATTAAATAAAATCACAGAGTTATTATAGGCGCTAACAACATTGTTTTTGGCATAACAGGTCACCAAGACCTTTAGCCAATGGCCTAATCAAGACAAAATTTAATAATTCGTTGTGTTCAAATGTTTAAAATGCAGACAATAAGAATGAGCATGGAATCTGTTATCGGCCTTGGTTTCTACAAGGCGTTATTGGTAAGACAGCACAGGTTTATTCGCTGACTGCACTATATTGCTGATCACAAAGTGTAGTATTGTAGTATCGTTGGTATTATTATTGTATAATCGGCTGTCCTACTACCAGTTTAGATTCTAGTATTTCTGTTAAAACTCACTCCTCTAAAGATTCTAACCAAATATTCTACATTAAAGAAAATTTTGAAATCATATTATTCACTTTTGTAAATAACGTCGTTTTACATTGACTTTTCGATATTTTCACCGACTGTCGAAGAGTGTAAAGTGAATGCTCCGTACTACAACTGCTGTTACCACCACTATCTTTGCCTTATTCAAATAAAATAAAACAATAAAATATGCCCCATACAAAAAAAAAATACCTATGTTTCCTTATTCAAACGACTCAAAGTATTCACAAATTGTGCGCAATATTACGAATAGCATCTCCGCTTGAAGCAAAAGACTGGGTTAATTTTATATCCCTTGGATATTTTTGTTTTTTCTTCCTGTTTTCTCCTTTATTTACATTTTATGTGTTTTATACCAAAGGAGGTCGTTATCTCATTATTTTAGCCACCTTTGAAATATCCACAATACTGGCCAAAACCATTGAGGTAAATAGTTAAAGAGATCTCATCATCCTCTACGAAACAAGCGATAAAAACAATGATGACGATAATAAATCAACGCTGTAATGAAAAGGTATCATAAAATCGCTTAAATTAATCATTTTAAATGTTTATTTGTTTTGTTATTTAACTCACTTGGTTTATGATGTTTAACAACCAACCAACCAACCATTCATGACAACCATTCGAGTCCTGTTGCTGCTGCTAAAGCAAATAGCCCAGCCAGTCACCCGTATTATAGACGGTCGGAATACAGGCACCACTCCACTACCTCTTATGCTTCTAGCAATAGTACACCCCATGCGCCACTGCGGCACGACTTTGGCAACAGGTTGTTGCCAACAATTGGCCATTTTTTTATAGATTGTTTTTGTTTTTTTTTAAAGTTAAGTTTGGT
This sequence comes from Sarcophaga caerulescens, assembly GCA_927399465.1. Lineage (NCBI taxonomy): Eukaryota > Metazoa > Arthropoda > Insecta > Diptera > Sarcophagidae > Sarcophaga > Sarcophaga caerulescens. Next base: position 82,847,983 of record OV656867.1, on the reverse strand, counting down.
TGCTGGTTTGTTTGGCTGTTTGTTTGTTTGTTTAGCTGCTTAATTTTAAGCGCCACCAGCTACAAAACATTTCCCAAGATGTTGTTTTTTGTTTCGTTTTTAATTTCTGTTTGGTCTCAAGCAGCATTCGTTGTTTTAACAAGGCAAACAAAACGTTTACAATCCTGGTACTTCTGTAGTCTTTGGCTGCTTTGCATCTTCTTCTTTTTAGCCAAGGGAAACGTTTTGGCTCGCATTTGATTTTGGCTTTTATAATTTCCTTCTCGTTTTTTTTTTTTTTTTGCCATTTATGAGCATTGGCATCATAAAAATTTTGTCATAAACTTTATTGAACTGAAGCACAATGAAAGACTTACGAAAAAATGAAAAACAAAAGCATAAAAGCCAAACTAAAGTATGCTAAAAAGGCAAATTACTCATAAAATCGTAAAACTTGTGAATGATTTAGAATACGTCTACGAGAACAGAAACGATCGACCATCCCATCTATATGCTCATATAATACTAACTGGGTTTATTATGACTGGTTGTTCTCATGTTGTCTTCAGAGTCCAATAAAAAACAAAATCCCTTTAACTATGCCTCACAGGAGAATTCCACTTTTTTGTTTATTTTTTTTTTTGTTTTGTTGATGCCTGGAATTTTTAGTGGATTCTTAATAAAATCCAATTAGAAAAATCAAATGAGTGCAATTATTTCCTGAAAAAAAAAATCAATTAAAGCTTAATGAGTTGAAAAAAATAAAAGAAACGTTTGAGAGCGACTGTCAAGAAGGGAGGTTAACCCCCTTGTAATGATAAGTTAGTGGTGAGTTTGAACCTGTAATATTCTACTGCCCAGAAGGGAGGTAAACCTCCTTGTCACAATCCGTTAATGGTGGGTTTGAACCGCCCCGAGCTCCGGGTGAAACCGGCCAATTCCCTTAGTTGCTCGTTCGCCACCATGGCCAGATCTTCAAACGTTCAGTCACCTAAAAATAATGTCGTCTGTTCTGAAGTGCAGGGCACTCGCATAAAAAGTGTTGTACCGATTCGCGTTTTCTTCACATCTTGGCTGCTTCTGCAGTAATCCTGGTGGGGCAGACCGAACCTGTCAGCGATACTGCCAATAGCGCAGTGTCCTGTTAGAATGCGAACCGTTTTTTTGTTGAACTCATGTAGTTCCCTAGTACTCCCGCAAGCCACTGCTGGACTCAAATTCGACAGCTAGGTATGTTGGACCACCCACGGTTTGTTGCTCCATGCTGCTTTTTCCAATTTGGAAAAATATTCTTGCCAGACATCTCCGATCCCTCTGCCAGCTCGTCCGCCTTCGCGTCTCCCTCAGAAGCTAAACATTGCATTAAAAAGTATTGAATAAAACGACATGATTAAGGGTGGATCCTGATCCACATTAGTGACCCAAATTACATGCTGTAAATCGCAAAAAAAAAAAAAAAAAAAAACTATTTTTGAGGCGCATAGCAGAGTTTCACCTGTCCCTTCCCCGATGATCAAATTGTCAGCATTAAATGCATTGGTTAGGTTTCTGGGTAAATACATATTTTATTCCTTTCAAAATCGCCCTCGATGCGTGCCTTAGCATTTCCTAGAAAGTAAACTTTACTCCAAATTCTGTACATCTTTATCTTTTCAAGGCCCACCAAGGGCTTGATGTTAGTCTATGTAAAGTGCGGCCAAACCAAATCCATATACCACGTACTTGATCTGATTGCAACCAAAGCTGCTTATGTAATTGCCAGGTCCTCGACTTGTAAATCAAGTTTATTAAGTCAATACATTTTAAAAATTTTTAATTTAACAAAGCTAATCCTTGGCAATGATTTAAATTGCAACATTGCATACGATCATTATTTCAATCATGGCAGTCTATTGCAAAAGTGAATCATCATTAAATATTAATGGAATGCGTTTTAAAAATGCGCTACCACAACAATTTCATTCAAAATCTCATATTGTTAAGTGCGTGCCCAATGATTTGAGGGCCGTTTAATATTTGAAATCAAATTAGTTTTGATGGATTCTTTCTTTCGTTGCAACAGCATCATTTTAAATATAATAATCAAGTTTGTAGTAGATATACACACTTTTAATAACAAAACTACTCGTACATAACTATGGATCTGAAAAGAATAAAATATAATAAAAGATAAAAGGTTAGGCATTAACGAATTGATTCGACACTAAATAGTAATACTTTTAGGATATACTATACATAAGTATAAATATTTAATAATACTTTGGGGATAAAAAAGATATAAATATGAAATTAAAAAAAGTTAAACTGAAGTTACGTAAAAATAAAATCAAATCTCTTTAAAGCATTAAATTTAATTTCTTACAACACATATGTAGATGAAAAACATATTTTAAGATAATATTTCGTGTTTTATTATTATTTGCCTTTGATAGAGCAATTCTGATGTCGGAATCACATTCTGTTTACCAAAAACGTTTAGAAACGTGTAGACTCGTCGCTGAGTTAAAAATCTTATCAGCCTGTGATCCAAAGATCGTGTTTTTAGCACTTTTAAGTTACGATATCTTTATAAAGTGTAATGTTAGCATAGGATAACGCGTGGTTTTTGAGTTAAAAATCTTGTCAACCTGTGATTCAAAAATTGTGTGTTTAACTCTTTTCGGTTAGAATATCTCGAAAATTTAAGATCAGAGTAAAGTGTCGGCTGATTTTTAAGTTAAAAATCTTGTGGACTTGTGTAAGCTTAATGCCTCAACACAATCTCCTTTTATCATCTCTGATTTAGCTGATGATTTTACAGTGATATTAATCATTAAGCACCAACACGATCTCTTCATTTTATACGAATCCTTTACCACCGGCTCAAATTTAGAAATAAATAGTAAACAATTAGAGGGAACTGCATCTGGCGAAAAAGATGTTTGAGGCCATCACAATATTGGATTTATTGTCTTGGTAAGCCAACGCTTTCTCTTTTGCCGAATAAGGGAGACAACCTTTAATTCCAACACTTAAACGTTGCAATTTTTTTTTTCTTGGAGATATGGTGATAATTATAGGCATAGTTTAGTAGGTAGTGTGTTGTCTTGTTAGGCGAGAGTCCGTGGTTCAAACTCTGGCTAAGAAATCTCGAGCAAAATAAAATATGAAGAAATATTTCTTCGGCTGCTTCCTCTCAGCAGTCTTCTGACTCTAAAGTTAAACATAAAAAAATGTCATGAAAAGTTTCACAAATCTGTCTTTCGGAGTCAACATTAAACCACCCATGGTTAAAATTAATACACACACCAGAGATCAGCAACGAGTATTCAAAACAATGAGTAGATTCGAGTCATACTTATAATTTCAGCTAGTTATACGCATTCATACTTATTTTAATATCATACTCATACTACTCATATTCAAAGTTAGAAATACTCATCGTACTCATACTTAATAATCATACATGACTCAAATTATACACGAAGCACAAAATAAGTATGATTCGAGTACGAACACCACAATACTCGCTACAAGGTTGTGTGTGTGCTTTGCTTGCTGTCTTTGTCTTTTCTTTTCTCTTCTTTTGTAAATGCAACAATAACTACTACTGTAAATTTTGATGAATGATTCGAGTGACTCGAATCATTCGTAAGTATTATAAGTATTTTTCTAAATTTATGAATCTGAATGAGTAGGCGTATGAATCAAACAATGAATCGAATGTTGTGAGTTTGATGTCAACGTTGTACTCATACTCATTGCAACCTATACTTATAAATCAATATTGTAGCGAGTACGAATGAATCAGAGTAGTTAAATTTTAATGCTCTTGACTCACTCATACTCAAAATTTCGTAAGTACCTATGAGTAGCGAAAATACGATTCATTGCTGATCTCTGACACACACATACGACGTGCGTAGTGAGAGAAGCTAGGTTGTAGTCCTGACTAAAGGGTTATAATAAAAAAATTTAAGTAAGTAAGATAATAAAAAGAAAGTTATATTAAACACCTTCCTAAAAACAGGAACAATGGCCTTTAGATGTCCACTGAGGGACACGATTCTCGGAATCCACTTCACTGTGGTGGACCCATCGCTTGTTCATGGTTTCGAGTAGACACAAACACTCGGCTTCAGAGCTGAACTGTACAGATCTGTTTTTGTTCAATTGTGTGAAAACGTGGCAGCCATTTTCGTTGTAATTTCTTTCCTTCTTAACTTGAAAGCCTTGAGCTTTATGGTGTTTTTGTCTTGACAGCTTTCACTAGTTTGCTTTCCTTCTTAACTTTAAATGCTTGAGCTTTATGGTGTTTGTCTTAACAGCTAGTACGGCCTCATTTTAGCTCATCACCTATTTTATAGACGTAAACCTTTATTTTTGGAAAATAAAAAGATCAGACTTTTGAAAAATGTAAGAAATAGAGATGTGGATAGATCAAAGCAAAAAAAATATTAAAAATTTTCAAAACACGAAACCTTTGCTAAATAGAAGAAAAAATTTAAATATCTTGCTTTTGTTTAATAAAACTGTTTTATTTATGTCTTATTATGGCAAAGTTTTATTAAGGAAAACATAATTTTTAAATTTTATTTTAAATGCAAACATACATACATACATATATTGACGTAGGGGCATAACGTAGCAATAACACGTATTGTAAAATAATTTTTATAATATGCCAAACACAAATACATGTACATACATGTACACATTATCAACGTAACCAAATTGCACTGTGTGCGCCAGCAATTTCGAATTGCCCGGATAGACTTTGAAATGGTCAGCAAACAATTTAGTCTGTGTTAAATGTTGAAAGAACAAGAACCATTTTGTAGCAGGAAGCTAAATTGTTGTTATTATGGCATGTATTGTGTGGTTCACAAATTAAATTCCACATAAAAGCAATTTCGAAAATGTTTTTTAATGAAAATGTACAGAAGAACAAAAAAAAAACATCAACATTTTCTTTTAATATTATTTCTACGGCTGGACTCTATTCTTTCTTTTGCTTTTGCTGCTTATGCAATGAATGAATGAATGAATCTCGTCGACAACAGCTAAGAAACACAACAAAAAAAAAAAAAAACAAAAAAGGCATTAAAAAAAATTAAATCTATTAACTTCCGGGCAATGTCTTCAATAAACTCTCTGCCATTATACGAATACAAAAAAAATATATATATTTATAGAGTACGTGACAATGATGAGCAAAATATTGTTGTTGCCATAATAAAAAAACAAAAATAAAATCAAGTAGTAAAGGATTATTTTCATTTTTCAGACTCAGTCAGTCAGTCAGTGAGTACTTGAGTATGAAAACAAGAACAACTGTGTGGCGTTGTTATTTAACATTGTTATGGACGTGAATATTGACAGCATCAGTAAACACACAATTTTCTTAATGTTGCACGCTGTTATGTTATTGTACTAACGTTGATTGCAGGCAGCCATACAGAGATGCACACTTAATGGCAGCGATACACATGTTTTCTCTAAAAACAACTCAAATTATTGACATCGATATTACCTCTGGCGGTACATTGTCAAAATAACACAGCGTATTATAAAACAAGTGTATATTGTGAATCGAGAGAGAAGATGTTCTACTACTAGCGGAGCTTAAGTTAATTTGTTTTCTTAACGTTTTTTATTCTCTTTTTTTTTTTTTCCTTTGCAATTTCATTATATCGCAACCAATGAATATAAAATACATCTGCCTTCGTTGTAACCAACACCAAAAGGTACCGTACACTTATTTAAAAGCCCAATATTGTCAAATATTATAGAAATTGATCAACTACTACGTGGACGTTAAAGGTCTAATCTACAACCGAATTCTTAAACCTTCCTTTCTTAAAGTTCAGTGAGAGCAAGATTTAAGCAAAACTAACATCAGTTACGACGATAACTCTTTGATTTGATCGAAGAAAATTCCGCACTAATATGAAAAAAAAATTAGTTTTAGTCCGTGATTTTTTTTTTTCTTTAAAAATGGAACTGAAGATTGGTACACCGTCTGAGAAATCCAACTTCGTGGTCGCTGACAACTTTCTCTTTCTGTCATTTGTTGGTGATATGGGATTGACGATGTGTGGCTTTAATAAGACTGCGCTATTCATAGAGTTAATTTCGATAACAACAGATTTATTCCGACTTGTCACCTAGCTGATAATTTTTTAAAGGTTTGAGTTTCAATAATTTAGAGAAGTTCAGATACATTTGTAAACGTGAATGAAATCCCTGTTTGTGAATACAAATGAATGTCAACCTCTTCCTTTTTTAAGTAAATTTATCAACGACTACGCCATAAGTGGTCCATCTGTAAACCTCAATTTTGGCATACTTTTTCAAAATTTAGACCACTGTCTTACTAATGTCAGCTGTAATGTTGTCTTCCAGGGCGATACTTGTGGCTGACTTGCCACTATACACTAAAGAATTTACAAAAAGTTATCCAGTGAGGTCAAAACGTATGATTTTGAAGGCCAATGAACTGTTGCAAAATGCGACATTAATTGTATACCAAACGAACATGCTATCGAGTGCTGTGTAGCATGTTGCTCCGTCCTATAGAAAGCATATCTCAGCCAAGTACAATTCTTCCATTTTGTGCAAAAGAAAATTCAGTAATTATCGCACGGTACATTGCCGCATTGAGTGATCTTACTTACTTCAATGATCATTACAACCCTTCAGTCAGGACTACAACCTAGCTTCTTACACCACTCATGTTGCGTGTGTTAATTTTATCCCTGCAAGTAACGCGACCAACTGTTTAATGTCAACTCACGAAACAGAACAATTGCCAATTTTATTTACCCTCAGAAGTTTTCCCATAAGATTGTTGATGGGAAATCGCCGAGAGAAACATTTTTTCGTATTTCGCTCGATTCGAGATATTTGAGCCAGCTGTTGAACTATGGGCTCTCTTATAATAAAACAACACACTACTTATTAGACTACGACATACAGTTCAACCAACATTAGTGTCAAACTAGATTATACACTGGGGGAGTCTTGTTTTTCGTTTACCTCTATAAAATATTGGGAGGCGAAATTCAAAGAAGGCCGTATTAGCTGTCAAGATAAACACCAGGGGTTGCAACACAGGGGCTTATCCAATAAGCCAGCACACTACCTTTTTGACTACAGCGTCTTCTATGGAGTGTAACGTTGCTATATTCCTTCAGCTTAAAAGAATGCGGTTAAATGTTACCATTGGACCACAAACTGCTTTAAACTGTACAGCACTTCGTATATATTTTCTCTGCTGCTCCTTAAACCCTTTTTCGTCAGTTTTGGTTTTTGTCGTTCCCGATGAAGCAAAAATAACCTTCACCGCTGAAGATAATTTCTCCATAGAAGCACATTTCTTACAACGAAATGATAATTTTGATAATAAAATTCTATTACCTGCAAACATTGGTCGTTTCTTAATCCTTTCATGGCGAAAAACAAATCTAACTGATCATTTCTTATATTAACGCATGGTTTTTTATACTCAAAAAATTTACACTAAAAAGTTTTGATAATAAATCTTGCATTTCATACTTGGCTTTGTGCTAAACAGTAAAACTCGTCTAGCAAACATTAGAAAACTTATTTCTTAATTTACTGATCCTACTCACAAAATTCAAATATGCGTTACATAGTATATCGATTTAAGGTCCCTAAAACGATTACAAACACTTTATCGGTGTAGTGTATTCGACACACAATCAGCTGGTCAGAGTCACTGCCATTAGCACAGGTATTGTAATACGTGAATGAAACATGTTATTTAACTGTAAATCGTTAAAAGCTCATCAAGTGTAGCAAATTCTCAATCGTTTTTAAATTAGTTTAGTGGCATTTAATTTCGAAAACTAAAAGAAAAAAAAACAAAGAAAATGTAAAATAATGCCAAGTATAAAATGGAGCCATAAAAATAAAATGAAATTGCCTACATGGGAGCTAAAACATGTTGGCTGGTTTGGTTGCTGGCTGCAATGAAACAACAAAATTGCCAACACGTGATCAATATGTTCTGTAATCGTCCACGGATTGATCATATATGTATGTACGTATGGTGGATGGATTATAGTCGCTGATGTTTCGCTATTAATCGTGCAAAAATGATTAAAAACATTTAAAAGCTTTTAAACGAACGCAACGCAACGCACGAGAGCATTCAACAATTTTCGTTCAGTGAAGAAAAAATCTTCATCTTAAACTTTATTTTCTTCGTTTACATTGTTCTGTTTTAAAAAAAAAAATTTTATCGTCCAATTTCTTTGTCATGGTCTTCTTGAAAGACTGAGCTGTTGTTGTGTTTAGCTATTGGAAGTCATTGTCTTAATAAATTAAAATTAAGTTGTGTCTTCTGATTCCTAAGCGAAATTCCCACTGTTGTTGTCGTCGTCGTTTACGAAAATACTCGTATTTGCATAAATCTTGTCATCAAATTCTATTGGCGCCACTTTTGTAGATGATAGTCCAACCAACTAGACCATGTAACCATGATCAGTTACTATCTTCAGCTATATTGATGCACAAGCAAAACAATATCTCTCAAAGGTTAGACGGACAAATAACAACCGAATAGAAGAAAAAAAAAACGAAAAGAAAATTTTAACGAAAAGCAAAAGCCACCGAAATGAGACCCATTATGACCTGTCTCTGAAGACAGAAGAAAACGCTTTTGATTGCAAAACACAGTGGCACAGTATGTGGAGGATTGTCATTTGTGGCTAACGGTATTACATAATGAAGGTCGATTATTTCATATCCCACGTGGTTGTCTGGTAGCTACAAATAAGAGAGCGCAGGTGGTATGACATGCCTGTTTAGTAAGATTAAAAGTATTTGAGGATGAGCAACACGAAATCGACTGCCTTGGATTCTTCTGTACACTCTTACACAAAGTGACTATGTTTCCGTCAGATCTGACGTTTCTTCAATGTACGTTGGTCGATCGTTTACTGAACGAGTGTGGTCGAAATTATTCACCATATTGCGAATAGTCCTATCGGTAGGACGATTATACTTTCTTAATTGGTTATTACAAACATTCAGTCAGGATAACAACCTAGATTCTCACACCATTTCATGTTGTGCGTGTTACTATTACCCATGCGCGACAGGACCTTCTGGACTCAAAATTATCCACCAAATTGCGAATTGTCCTATCGGCAGGACGCTTATACATTCTTAATTGATTATTACAACCCTTAAGTCAGGTTTACAACCCAGCTCTTAACACCACTTATGTTGTGTTTGTTATTTTTATCCATAAATGGCGGGACCTACAGTTTAAAGTCGATTCCGAACGACAAATTTTGAGAAACATTTCATGCCAATTTTAATTTACTCTCAGAGTATTTTGCTCAGAGTTTGCCAGAAGACTGCTTAGAGAAAATCGCCAAAGAAATATTTTATTTATTTCGCTTTGTTCGGTATGTGTCTGAGCTGTGATTTGAACCATGTGCTCTGATTGTAAAATAGTGTTACGTTTTTACCTTTTAAAAACATTCAAAATATGAGTTCATAGATTGCAAATAAAATAAAAATAAATTTGTGTTTAGTTTTAATTAAAATTCTTTATTATTCGTACAATTCTGTGTGCCACTGTTCACAACCTTATGTAAACAACAACACCCTTTGCATAAACAATAACAATTACTAGACAATTGTTCAACAGATCTTTGTAACGGAGATCTTCAAACCACGATTACTCTTTTTAAACACACCGCATCTTCACACAAATCTGACTGAACTTCACTAACTAACTCGCCTGCTTTGCCTTGCCCTTTATATGGCAGGGTAAACAGTCTGATGAATGAAATTTCGAAATTTCTATAATTGTAAACATCGTTGTTTACGTTTATTATTGTAGTGTTGGTAAATTGTTGTTTACTTGTTTACTATTTTTTATGCTGGTGTTTGTTGTTATATTAAGCAGTAAGATAATTTTTAAACAAGCTTGTTTACTTGCATTGTTTTGTTTTTGTAGCTTTTGTTTATAATTTTAATGTTAAGCGATGTAAATTCAAACACCAATATCTAGATTTTTCATTTTCGTAACAATAGGTAGCTAGCGCTAGAATATATTTTTAACTTAAAATTCTCTTGTTTTGTGACACTGTAACACGTTTTCTGAATGAAATTCCGCGGCAGCAAAATCGTATTTTTTGGCAAATTTAAAGATGAGACAAAAACCAAGCGAATGAACAAAAAAACGGACGAACAATGACGCGGGGAAGTTACAGCTGCCACCACACATGTGCTTTTCATACTTACGTACATAATAAAAAAAACAAAAATACAACAAAGTACATGAGATTATATGCTTCTGTGTGTCCTCGTCGTGTCTAACAAGACATCAGCAAAAGATTCTAGTTTTCCTCGATACATACATTTGCTGACACAAGAACAAAAAAAAAAAAAAAAAGGAGGCAACAGTTTCAAAAAATTGCCTGCGAACAATGACAAAAAATTAAAGTCTCCTCGACAACTTGTGAGGTTGCGCCTCCACCACCAGGCCGCTTAATTAATTCGAAATACAATAATAAATACATACATACGTACTCATACATTTAAAGAAGCAATTTAGATATATTTGTAGGTATGTACATACGTTTACGTTGCATACATCATGCAACAAGATCATGATGATCAATATTGTAGTCATTGTCGCCGTTATGCCGCCATGCATGATGCATGCCTGCATGCAAGCTTACCATACTGGCGACAATTTCATCTCTACTTTTGCTTCTGCTTCTTCTACTTCTTTTGTTGTTTGGCTTTCTAGTAGTTATGTGCACTTGCTAAGCCCAATTCTACCATTCTACAACGTCTTTTAACAACGACGATTACAAAAACAAACAAAATCAATAAAAAAAATTTAATGAAATCAAGTCATTACGTGTGTCACTCTCTGATCACTTCACAAGGAAAATAAGATCATCAGTGGCAAACGTTACGAGAAAGGATTTCATACGCTTACTCACCCGTTCACTCACTCACTCACTTACTCGCTCACTCATTCAAAACTTGACAAATCGTGGTAAAGAAAAAATGAAAATCTCTCAATTAGTCAAACAATTAAATCAGTAATCGAAACGTATTGCTGCTGCATTGAACGGGATGGATGGCCAAGGCTGTGGCTATGGCTGTGGCTGTGACTGTAGCTGTGGCCGAGACAGGAATAGTGGCAAAGCTATTGTATGGAATGGGATGGGATGGGATGGGATTTCATTGGGCTGTCATTGTGATTGTTAAGGTATTTCAAATGAAATGCAATGAATTCTTATCAGGTTTCTTAAATTAATGCCATTGCCTTTTAAAGAGATACCACGATTGTACTTGTATTTCGCTACACAGCAATCGCTTCCACATCTTACTCTTGTTGGTTTGAGTTGCTGCCTCCTGCTTGACCACATTAATATGGATGTACTTTGGTGGCAAGTTTATCAAAACCACCCGCAGGTTTTCTGTTTAACATTCATTTCACAAATTGCCACCGACTTTATTTTATTTTATTATTTTTTTTTTTTTTTTTTTTTTCAATTAATTTCTCAGAATATTTCCTTTTTTTCTCTCATCTCTCTCTCTCGCTCTCCTCTCTTTCCTTCTCTCTTCTAACCTTAATATGTTTGTTTTTCTTTTTAACTGATTTGTTTCATTTGTTGTTATACTTTTGCCATGCCAGTGCATCTATCAATGTTTCACTTGAAAACAGTTTCGATCTTTGTCCGCTTACATTGTGTTTTTACTCGTGGCTTGATTTTTTTTCTTTAAGAATTTCGATTAATTATGTGTACCATTTATCCAGGTGGTGAAAATGACTTCTTGTTTTTAAACAGCTTTCGATAATAATGCGAAATAAATTCAGGTATAAATGCGTTTAATTTTCTGAAATTGATTTAAACGTTAATGAAACAAAGATGTTCAATGGGACCAACTAAAACTGCGTAAAACGGTAGTGGTACCAGCAACACAGTTTTCTAACGCAACAGTATAGTTTAATGATTACAACTTTCATGTTAATGAAATAGAAACAACTTTCCTCATGCTCCATTCAAAACCTCAATATTAAGTGATGGTAGGGCTAATTTATTCACTGCTACTAAAGCCTTGAAGTCTCCATAGTCGCAAGTCCCCTGTTCAAACCACAGCTCAGACATATCGAACTAAACGAAACATGAAAAAAATATTTTTTCGGCTACTTCCTCTCAATAATCTTCTGACGAAACTTCTGATATTAAATAAAATTGCAATAAAAATTTTCACAAAAACCTGTCGTTTGGAGTCGACTTTAAATTGAAGGTCCAGCCACTTATGGATAAAATTATCTCACAGAGGCATGGGTGGTGTGAGAAGCTAGGTCGTAATCCAAAATGGATTAAAAAATCTGTATATCGGGGTCCAATTTAAATTGTAGATCCTGCCACTCATGGATAAAATTAACACTCACAGCATGGGTGGTATGAAAAGCTAGTATGTAATCCTAAGGGGTTGTAATGACCAATCAAAGAAGTTTGTAAACCGTTGATCCAGAGGAAGAATTGATAAGGAAACATGCTCCCTGTTCTGTATTACATTCACTGAAAACCTCAATCTACTGGCATCAATGCCTTGGGGAAGGAACTCCAATAATTGGCATCTAAAATATTCGCCGATTTCCTTCGTGACATATTATTAAGAACTCTAAGATATACAAAGTGTTTTGGAAGGACCTACAGAACTATCGTTCTACACTGTTAGCCTTTAAGTGCTTAAGCTTCATACTGACAAAATTCATAGTCACTGCAGCGACTAAATGGCAATTGCCTAAGGCTAATTTGGATACCAGAACCTCAGGGTTTAGCAAACATACATAACATACATACATAATTGGTCATTACAACCCTTCATTCAGGATTACGACCTAGCTTCTCACACCACTTATGTTGTGTGCGTTAATTTTATACATGAGTGGCGGGACCTACAGTTTAAAGTCGACTCCGAACGACAGTTGAGAAGCTTTTCATGGCAATTTTATTTACTCTCAGAGTTTTTGCCAGAAATCTGCTGAGAGGAAGTCACCGAAGAAATATTTTCAGAATTTCGTTTCGATGTCTGACCTGGGATTCGAACTCGGGTCTTCAGTCTAATAAGCCAACACACTACCTACTAGACTACGGTTTAGCAAACATGTAAACACAAAATGACAGTATGAAGGACAGAAAACAAAAAAAGTCAGCACGCACCACTCTAACCCTTTATAGGATAATCAAGTTTTAATGGCATAAACACGATCACATGAGGACAATACACACATACATACATACGTTTGATAATTACAGCTCTTTAGTCAGGATTACGACCTAGCTTCTCACACCCCTCATTTTGTGTTTGTTAATTCTATACATGAGTGGCGGGACCTACAGTTTACAGTCGACTCCGAACGACACTGTTTCAAGAAGCTTTTCGTGGTAACTTTATTTACTCTCTGAGTTTTTGCCTGAAATTTGCTGAGTGGAAGTCGCCGAAGAAATATTATTTCGTATTTCGTTTTGTTGAAGATGTCTGACCTGAAGATTTTTTATCTCACGTCTAATAAGCCAACGCACTACATACTCGACTACGGTGACTGCTATGAATGACAATGCAGCTGCCAAATTTAAGTTATCGGAATACAGCACTACTTGTCAAAGTTAGTAGAGGTCACACTATATGATTGGAGGCATGTAGGCGTTAACCCAAAGAGCACAGTATCTTTTACACGTTTGTGTAACTCTTAGTTGAAATAGGCATACCTTGAATGATCTCATCACCTTCAAAGAGAATCATTAAATAATAATAAGTTTATGATGAATACCGAATGTTTAAATACGTAATGATTTCACAATCAAATCTTTCTTTCTACACGGCCTCTAAACGTTATTTCATAGTGATGAATGGAATTTCTTTAAATAATTTGAAGTTTTTTGGTTTAAATACAAGGTTTCATAATAAAAAATTTGTTTTTCGATAATTTATTTTGTTGTACAGCTTTCTTAATTATTTTTTATTTTAAACTAGCCGTACCCTGCGCGCTTTGCTACGCCACCAACTAAAATAAATTTGAACCATTTTATTGATTTTGTTCATTAAAAATAAAATTGACATAAATTCTAAAAATGTAGAGGTTTTAGATTATGAACATTTATTGAAGTGCTGTCGTAAATTGGTAATACCAACTTATAAGCCTTCGTCGGCTCATGCGCAACAACTTTGCTAAAGATCATAACATAATCAAGTGCACAGTTTACGATTTAATTCATTTTCAGTGGCTCCACCTATCGGAAATTGGTAATACCAACTTAGAAACCTTCCCCGGCTCATGCGCAACAACTTTGTTAAAGGTCATAACATAATCAAATGCGCAGTTTACGATTTAATTAATTTCTAGTAATTCTCAGTGGCGCCACCTGTCGGAAATTGGTCATACCAACCTAGAAACCTTCCCCGGCTCATGCGCAACAACTTTGCTAAAGATCATAACATGATCAAATGCATAGTTTACGATTCTATAAGGTACATACAAACATACATTCATTTTTATATATATAGAAGATTATAAAAAATTATAAGGATTTCACTTGTTACGGAATTAGCTGAGTGAGTTATGACTGAAAGTCTAACAATAGTTTCGATAACTACTAACTAACTGAACAAACTTGACTAACCATCTCTATTTAGTTGGTTCCACATGTAATTTTAAAACAAATAAAAAATGAAAGAAAAACTAAATTCCGTATGTGATTATTTAGTTGTTTTAAAAGAAATCTCATGAGATCATGTCATATTGAGTGAGTGGACACGATTGATTTGTAAAATTTGTTTCTTAACATTTTTTCTCAGAAAAAAAAACAACCACGATTGATGTTGTCATTGAATGTAGTATACTTTAGTATGACTATTGAATCTGGATTTAAATTAAGCAATTTTCTTATGCGTGCCAGTACTTATACGTTAATTAAATACTATACCATCCATATAAGACTATTGTTGATTACTAATAAATTTTTTTTCCTTTTTTATCTTTTCAGGATCCATCAACGGTATGTACATATTCGATTAATTTATTGAAAATTTTTACAAGTTTTTCTTCTGTTACATTTACATTTTCTTCTTGTCGATATATGTAAGTACTTTATGGTTGTGATTAAAATATGTATCGCATGCAATTTTATATGAGCTCTGCTTCTTAAAATAATCTGAGCATTTGGTGGGTACTCCTTTAGTTTGAATTACAGTTCCTAGGTAAACTCTCTACGACGACCATACAAAGTTAATTTCCAAATAAAATCGTTTCTGAATTTCTTGCCATAACTTGTTTAACTTTTTTGGCTTTACTGCTCGTACATTCTTCTCTATCTCTCGCGACAAATTCTCAACTGGATCAATGTCCAGGGATTGAATAGACCACTGCAGAACTGTTATATTGTTTTCCTCTAAGCAATCCTCCAAATATGCTTAGGGTCATTATCATGCATACATTTCCACATTAGAAACATGCTGTCTTTAGCGAATCATGGTATTATGATGCTTGTTAGTATATTATCTTGTGAACGGAACCTACACCATGCCATGAAAATGTTGCCCCCACCATGAACTTACCACCCGCATGCCTAACCATCGTACGGATGTAGAATGGATGATTACCGCGGTTTGGTGGACACCATACGTAATGTTTTCCATCAAAAACGAAGCGGGAGAACTCCTTAAAACATTACGTATGGTGTCCAATACGTAATGTTTTCCATCAGAAACGAAGCGGGAGAACTCCTTAAAACTTCGAAATGTCAGGGATGTTCCACCGAAAAAGTTGCCTACAGGATGACAATGCTTAACCGCTTTAAGTGTAATGCTCTACATTTGGAGGACGCCGAAAAACCGAAGCGAAATGCAAAACTCCTTAAAAAATTTGAAATATCATCGGCTTATTGAGCCTTATTGGTGCCTACAAAAAAAAAAAAGATGCCTACAGCACGACTTTGCCACCACAATGCTTAACCGTTTTAAGTGTGTTCTTTGGGTGATACTCTAGGTTTGAAGGACCACATACGTTTTCCATTAGAAACGAATCATCGCTTCAAAGTATGTTTATTCAAAATGTCATCGGTTTATTGCAATGTTCTCTCGAGAACGCTAGAGGGGATTTAATTTGTCCCAACATCCATTCACAATAGTCCCTTTTATAAGAGAGAACATGCAGTTCTATTCCATATAACGCCATTCTTTTTCTTTTCGTTGCGGAACGCTTCCCAAAATCATAGAGTTTCCAGGTTCTGTCTAGGGGATTGTAAAGTAGAGATCTGTCAGCAAATCGTTCCCGATAATGAAATCGAATTCCCTCATTGAATTTGACGTTAGATTTGACCACCATAAGCTAACCATAGTCTACAAAGCTTTGGTTTTCAGTACCATATGCAAAGGACTTAACTTCAACAAACCTTCTAGCGCCGTTGTAGAACAGATTCTCATTGCCCTGTTACACACGCTCGTCTCTGTATCTTGCCCAACTCCGTTGAAGCTCTTTTATAGTGAAATCACAATTCCCAAACGTTATTAGGCAAACAGTTTTGTTATATTATGTATATTTGTAATACTGTTTTCCACTGTCAGGAGTCGTATCCAAGCCGATTGATTCAATAGAGCACCCTCACAATGTAGCTTGTGTTTCAATATTTTTCTGCTACTTCTATTGAATGTGTTCGAAGGGGAAGATAGGATCTTATTTCTGAAAATCGCATCATTTTACGTAATAAACATGTGTCCCGTAGAGAACATCCGTTCGTTATTAATTGACCAGTAAATCGCACAAGCAGAATTTATTCTTTAGCCGCACTATACATACGATGTTTCCATTCTCTGATTCCGAGTAGGGATGACTGGAATCCTAATACGGTCGTCCCCCCGGAAGTCCTGGATATATATACCGACGGCTCTAAACTCGATAATGGGGTAGGAAGCGGTGTCTACTCTGGGAAACTGGATCTGAATATTTCTCTCCGTCTGCCGGACTACTGCAGCGTGTTTCAGGCGGAGGTGATGGCAATTTACCGGGCCGCTCAATGGATCCTCGTCAACGATGCTCCTTTCACTCGCGTCTCGGTCTTTTCTGATAGTCAGGCCGCGATAAGATCTCTATCGGGTTTCGTGAATAACTCTAGGATCGTTATGGAATGTCGCCGCTGTCTCGACCTTCTCTCGGGGCGCTTCACCAGTGTCTCTCTGGTGTGGATCCCTGAGCACAGTGAAATTCCGGGAAACTGTAGCGCCGACGAGCTCGCCAGAGCTGGTGCGCTCCTTCCAGAATCCTCTTCTGTTGAATTGGGCATGCCACTTGCCTCGGTCAAGCTGACCATTGCGCGGAAGTTCTTTCGGGAAGCCAACCTTTCATGGGTAAATGAGGAGTCCTGCTCCACCGCTAGACTCACCTGGCCCAAAATGGATAGTAGGCGTACCAACCGATTACTTGGTCTCGGTCGTGATGTCATCTCGACTACAGTGGCCGTGCTTACAGGTCATTGCGTCGTGGGTAGACACGCGGAAAGAATTAGGCTCCCTTTCAACGACTTCTGCCGTGGATGCAGGTCCGCTGAGGGAGAGGAGACTGTTGTTCACTTTCTTTGTCAGTGCCCGTCTCGATTGATGTTGTCATTGAATGTCTCTTGCTAGGTGTAGATATAGGTTATTTGGCTTCCCATTCTTGTCAGCTTAACGGAGCTATCATCTATTGACATCAAGGATATAGCTTCGTTCATCAAACTTTCTGGCTGGTTTTCCAGTGCGGGGTAGTCGTGCTTTTGTTGTGCAGCCCTTGCGCTGACCAACTTCTTCCTTTTCCCTGATTTTGGTGGAACTTGGTAAGTACAGGGACTGCGTTCACTTGTGGCACCACAACGGGCCGCTATGCGTGATCAAGTGAGCTTTTTGATATCAGAGCTACCACTCCGACCTAACCTAACCTAACTATACATACGTGTGAAGTCGCCGTAATCTAGTGTGTTGGCTTATTAGACATGAGGCGTCGGTTCAAACCCCAGGTCACACATCTCCAATAAAACGAAATACGAAAAAATATTTCTTCGGCGACTGCCAATTAGCAATTTCCTGACAATAACTCTGAGAGTAAATAAAAATTGCCATGAAAAGTTTTTCAGAAATCTGTCGTTCGAAATCGACTTTAAAGTGGAGGTCCCAACGCTCCTGTATAAAATTATCACACACAACATAAGTGGTGGGAGAATCTAGGTCGTAATCTTGACTTAAGGGTTGTAATGAGCAATTATGTATGTTTTCCACTGTCATTATGAAAAGTTAACAGATCATCAGTGTTGGCCGAATTTCTTTAAAAACATTAATCAATAGATTGGAATATACATATTTTTTGATGAAATGAGTAAAATTCTCTAAGCATTACACTGTTGTTATTGTCAAAACTAATTTTGATAATTAATTATTAATTGTCGTTATTGGAAATAAACCAGGTGAAAACAATTGTCCCTCATGTTAAACACAACTATTGCGTTTCGATAGATTCATGCACGTTAGTTGTGAATGTAAATGACTTTAATCGGTAGTAAATAAATATCATCTCAAATACAAGTATAACCGAATGTAATTTTCTACTGAAAATCGAAACAAATAATTATTAAAATATTAACAAACAAAAAAAAATAATACAAAAAAATATTATCTCAACAAAATCTACATGGACACCAACAAGCTGTTCTAATTCCCAAACATCAAAATTAAAAATATGTTGGTGAACACAGAAAAAAAATCTTTTTTTTTTTTCCTTTTAACTTTCATGAAAAGAATGATGGAAGTAAAATAAAAGAGGAGAAATTAAATTCTAAGTTAAGTTTCATGCCAGTATTAGAGCAACAGTAATTAGAAACGTTTTACATGTATTTACGCCGTCATTTAACGATCAAATTTAATTGATTAGAAACTTTATTTCCGGTCCCAAAAAAACAAACAAAAAACT
This sequence comes from Sarcophaga caerulescens, assembly GCA_927399465.1. Taxonomy (NCBI): domain Eukaryota; kingdom Metazoa; phylum Arthropoda; class Insecta; order Diptera; family Sarcophagidae; genus Sarcophaga; species Sarcophaga caerulescens. The sequence goes on along the minus strand of OV656867.1, from coordinate 82,829,016 downwards.
TAAAGAAAGGCTGGATAATACGCAGCCTATTTAATTTCCATTCGCTCTAAATTGTAGAAATTCAAATCGAGTCTTATGAAATCGTGACATTTAATAGGCACGTACTCTCTCTATCTCTCTCGTACGTACACTCATTCAAAATAAATTTCAACACATTGTAGTATTATTTGAACTAAAGAAAGAAGTCTTTTTGAAAACAAACTAAAAACCCTGCTGATAATGATGTTGATAATCATACAAAAACTGAAATATTCATCGCTAGTATCTGTATCATACACTGAATGTCATGTCATTCGCTGTTTTTATCTGTGGCCAACCATCTAAATGACATATTAAGCGCTAAACAACTGCAAACAAAACAGCCACTGTAGTTATTAATTACAACAACAACAATATAAACAATATTGTTAATAATATGTATGTACACGTATTATATGTAGTAGTTTACAATATTATTTCAATAACCATTCCATTGACTATATCAGCCGGACAGTCAGTCTAGTTAGCCTGTTGGTCATAACAATGGCACAGGCACAGGATTGTTATTGTGTGTGTAAATAGGCCTCGTTATTGCTTCTTATTAAACTCGCAGGGCATGTTGATTTTAAAACCCTAAATTATGCGGATTATTAATTTATATTGTCTGTTTAGGATTGTCATCAGTTTTACAGTGGCGATCATTAGTTGAAGAGAGATTTTTTATATATAAAAATCTGTACCAAAATATTTCCTAAATTATACACGCTTAAAAAAGAATTTTAAAAGATAGGAAATAGCAGATCAAAGCAAACAGGTATAATGAGTGCAATTGGCTGGAAAAAAGCTCAATAGCCACCGTAGTCTAGTAGGTAGTATGTTGGCTCATTAGACGCGAAGCCATGGTTCAAATCCTATGCAGACATCTCCAGCAAAACGAAATATGAAAAAAATATTTCATCGGTGACTTCTCCTCAGCAGATTTCTGGCAGAAACTCTGAGAGTATTAAAATAAAATTGCCATGAAAAAGTTTGCTTAAAAATCTGTGGTTCAGAGTCAACATTAAACTGTAGGTCCCCCTCTAACCATGGATAAAATTGACATACACAATAAGCGGTGTAAGAAGCTAGGTCGTAATTCTGACTAAAGGGTTGTAATGACCAAATATTGTATATGTATGTATGTTATGTAAGTATCGACCGCGGAATTAGTTGTAGAATTAATTTTGAATTGGGCCCCACTTGAAGCCACTACTTGTGCGTAAGTGTAATGAATATTATCAGCCCCATGGTCTACGAAACATGGAGGCCAAGCGAAGGCACAAGCGATCAACGCTAAGTGGTAGTAAGTTTCAAACGAACTAACAACCCCAACTCAACTGTGATGGACAAGAATTGCATTTCGAGGACTGCCAAAGTTTTAATAGAATAGAACGTTGTGTCAGAACGTGGACAAGTATAGACCATATAGCGTTATCTAGTGTGCCCAAGAGGAGAAAGTGTAGGACACAATATTTTTTTACAAAGAGCTACTCAAATTTGTTTAGTTATTCGGAGACTATCAAACTGAGTATTGTTTCCCTTCACAACAATGTTTAGTTTAGTTCAACCTTGAAATATTACCTTTAGTGAGTTCAACTTACTTAATTGATCATTACAACTCTTTAGTTAGGTTTACAACCTAGCTTCTTACACCACTCATTTTATATGAGTTAATTTTATCCATTAGTGAAGGGACCTACGACAGATTTTTACTTTCAGCGTTTTTGCCCGCAGACTGCTGAGGGGAAGTCGCCGAAAAATATATATTATTTTTACGAGATGTCTGAGCCACGGGTTGAACGGCGGGGCCTTGTCTAATAAGCCAACACACTACCTACTACATTACGGCGACGACTTGATGAAAGTACAATTTAGTATATTCTTGTACGTAGTAGATCGACATTTGTTTGACGAGGAGTATTGTTCACAATTTTATCAATGAAATGGATATAATATATTAAATATTGGTCAATTCATTATTTCCAAATGCTGCTTGACTTTTATTTTCCCACACTGTTAGCTATGACGTCAATCGAAGAAGGAAAACAATACGAAGAAACTACTACTGTTCCTGTAAATGGAACGACTGACGCAGTGGTGTGCTGACGTCGAAAGAGAAGAGAAAAACGGCAAGAAATAAATGTTCGTGTGTAATAGAATATAACCAAGTAATATAGGAATGAGTTGATGAACTGAACTGAATACAGTGTAGATTGTCATTTCACAACTTGTCAAAAGTTGTCATTTAACCGACAATTGAGCTTGTTAACTTTAATCGTAGTTATTTAGTTCCTAAACACAGTTGCTCACAGTAAAAGTCGTTGAAATTATTAATGATGTGTGTCCAAACCAAGGAAAACACCCATTTTATTATGGCACCATCACCAGTGCACAAGACACAAGCGCTTTGAAAGAAAAGAAGACGCCAGAAAACATAAAAAACTAGCGGGAGAAGAATGAAAACGTCAAAATATATATGAATTCAAAACGAAGAACATGATAAATCGAAAGCTTTAGTCAATATTATGTGAAAGAGGTGTATCCTGTTTTTCACTTTAAGCTCAGCTTGGCAGTTTTTTTTTTTTTGCCTAATGACAGGTGCAAGTCTCAACTCGTTTCGTATTTTTCTTTTTTCTTTTTTTTTTTTTGTTTATAATTTTATTTTTTGCAATAAAACTTCACCTAGTTTATGATAATAAGCGGGTATTTATTTATTATTGTTGTGTCCTTCTTTCTCATTTTTTTTTCCTCCTTTTTTGCTAGAAATAATTTGATATTTTGAGCTTTTAAGATAAAGACCACTGTTGGCCCCGATATTAGTCTCTTGTTAGCCATGCAACTCACTTGTTTGTTTAGTTTCTCCAAACCCATCTGTGTGCGTGTCATGGCAGTAGAAGGAATTTACTATGATTTATGAGTTTTTTAAACTTTAAAAGCAACAAAATAAACGCAAAAAAGAAATATGAAAAGTTAAGAATCTGTTTTTTTCTTTCCCCTTTTTTTATAAAGATGGTGTTATGCGTCAGTAGCCGTCCAAAGTGGTCAAAGTCGACCGCGCATCGTTGGCAAAACATCATCATTGTTGTTGTCGCAGTCGTCGTCGTCGTGAGCGTCGTCAGCGCAGCGTCATCGTCATCATTTTCATAATCGACATCATTGCGCAAATGTGTCAGTTTAATATTCTCGCGTTATTCGATATCTTTAATTGGCTTCATAATCAACAGCCAAACAAACCACTTCGTAAAACATTTACACAAGAACCGACTCATTTGTCAGTAAATAAAATGAGGATCATTTTTATTTTATTGAGCAGGATTACCAGGTTGTTGAGCTTCTTGAAATTTAAACTGCACTTACAATATTGTTACGTTACCCTTTAAAAACGTTTAAAATATGAACTCGTAGATTACAAATAAAATAAAAACAAATCTGTGTTTAGTTCTAATTAAAATTCTTTATTATTCCTACAACTCTTATGCGCCACTGTTCACAACTTTATGTTAACAACAACAATTTCTTTGTTTGTTATTCCTCTGTTTACACCCTTTTCATAAACAATAAGAATTACTAGACTAACTGATCTTTATAACGGAGATCTTCAAACCACGATTACTCTCTTCAAACACACCGCGTCTTCGCACAAAACTGACTGAACTTCACTAACTCAATCGCCTGCTTTGCCTTGTCTTTTATATGGCAAAATAAACAGTCTGGTGAATGTTCTTGAAGGCGAATGTTCGTGGCTTCGCCTTCTCGAGATTCTAAACCGTAAACATCGTTGTTTCATTATTGTTGTTTGTGCATTTTGTTTACATTTATTCTTGTAGTGTTTGTTGTTGTATTTTTGTTTACTTGTTTACCATTTTTTATGCTGGTGTTTGTTGTTGTATTTTTGTTTTACATGTTTACTTATTTTATGCTGGTGTTTGTTGTTATATTAAGCTGCCTCAGCCAGACCTTAAGAGTTGCAAATTCTTATCCATCCAGGTCGCTGTAGTCTAGTAAGTAGTATGTTGGCTCGTTAGACGAGAGCCCGTAGTTCAAACCTCAGCTCAGACAACTCGAATAAAATGAAATGTGAAAAAAATATATCTTTAGGCGATTTCGGGCAAAAGCTCTGAGACTAAATAAAATTGCCATGAAAAGTTTCTAAAAAAAAAACTGTCGTACGGAGACGACATTAAACTGTAGGTTCATGTATAAAATTAATACCCACAACATAGGTGGCGTGAGAAGCTAGGTCGCAATCGCGACTGAAGGCTTGTAATGACCAATTATGTATGTATGCAGGTCATTACACTGCTTTGTTTTAAATACAAAATGCAACCTGATCTATATCCCTCTATTACTTATCCCAGTATATAACAATCATAAATTGTAATGGCAACCCTAAAATTAACAGACACACATATGTATGTATGTATGTTCATAACTTCAAAAGTCAAATGAATATTTATTTTCTTAAGCAGAAGGAAAACGAAACGACTTATGATAAGTTTACATAGCATTCAGAAGATCAATCGATAAATATTCAGACAGGTGGAAAAGCATAATTGTAACTGACTTATTTGTGCATTTCAACCAAATACACATAGTAAATAAGAAAAACGACTAACTGACACTTTTATTCAATGACTGACTAACTGACTGACTGACTGCCATAACAAGCAAATATATGTATGTATATGCAGCCAATTTAGTCAACCAACCAATCAACTATTCATCCTGCTTGTATGAGAAAACTGACTGATGATAGATCGGGTATATGATCGACTTACAAAAGAATGTTTCACTTTAAATGTGGCACGTTCGCCAAAAAGTTTATTCCGTCTCTCTGTTTTGTAGCACCTTCATTCAACAGATGCATTTGTAACGATAGCACAATATTGCAATAACAACGTATCGCACGACTGGCTGTATGATTGTCTGCTGGTCTTTATACACTCATACGTACGCGTGTGTGTATAGAGTAGAGAAGTCAGTAAATGTTTTCTGTTATTCGCATCCGTATTATTAAGTTGTTAAAATATTTTGACTTTTTCATACATTTTACATGTCAAAACATCAAAAATAATGATCCCACTGCACTTCCATTTCATTTGCCGTACTTCGCCTATGCCATGGTTTACATTTCATTTTTTCCTCCATATTATACGGCAAAAGGGGTCAGTTCTGTTGTATCCTTAGGCAGGATTTAACAGTTTTTATTGTGTATTACGGTGATAATAGGTTCAAAATGTTGTTCACATAAACAAAAGTAAACATTGTAGGTCGTTTCGATTCTGTTTTGTTTTAATTGTCGCATTAAGTAAATGTACTTGTAATTTGTTGTAATAACCAACGGGATATAAACAAAAGTAACAATATTAAGTATCATGTTTTGTAAATTTCAATTTTTCTTTTTTCTGTTTTGAATTATTAAAAATATAATGGGGCAATATGATGTCCTGTAGCTACTGTATTTCTTTAACTATTCCCCGTCAGTTCAAGACAAATTTAGCAGAATAAATTATTTTGTTTCCATTGGCAGAAATTAGAATTAACGTTAGTCAGAGACGAATCTTAACGCCTGATTAAAATTATCAATTTCCGCGGTAGCAATTTTAAACGGTGCCATATTCATGAATTCATCCGTAAATATCTTGGAAGCCTCAGCTATCTGGATTAACAAGTAAAGCGTATTATAGTAAGAGCGTTCTGCAACGATTAAAACAAATGGTAGTCAGAAGCGGCAAGGTATAGGCTATAAGGCCAGTGAGTTAAAACTTCCCGTCCTAGAATTTCCAAATAGTTTTTGACCTACGCCTTAATATATAACCGAGAGTTGTCATACTTATGTACAAACATGCATAATTGATCATTGCAACCCTTCTATCAGAATTACGACCTGGGTTCTCACGCCACTTTTGTTATGTGTGTTAATTTTATCCCTAGGTGGCAGGGCCTACAGTTTAAAGTCGACTCCGAACGACAGATTTTTTGAGAAGCTTTTCATGGCAATTTTATTTTACTCTCAGAGTTTTCGCCAGAAATCTGCTGAGATGAAGGCGCCGAAGAAATATTTTTCATATTTCTATTTCATCGAGATGTCTGACCAGTTGTTTAACCGTGGCCTCATGTCTAATAAGCCAACAGACTACCTACCAAGTAGGCTATGGCGACTTCTCAGCATTTCAGACATGCAAAATCGGCTTTCACCGCATCTCGGCTTCAAATCTCCATTTTTTAAATGAATCCTGCTGAGTTAAGCCTAATGATTTTGAAAGCTCTTCTTGCATCTGCCTTGAATCTTGATCGAGAAATGTCTCCAATTTTGTAATCTTAAACTTTTTTGGCTTCCCCAGACACTTTATGTCTTTGTTGTTAAAATTACCATTTTTGAAACGCCCAAAACACTTAATACACTATGTCCGTGATAGTGCGTGCTCACCGCATAATTTTACAAGCCATCTAATGATTTTACGAGCTCTTCTTGCACCTGTGCGTTGAATTTTGATCCAGTAAGGTTTCCAATTTATATCCTTCAAACTTTTTTGTCTTTGATACCATTTTTGAAACACGCTAACGGTGTTTATTTTTCGTCAAAAAGGGACTCAACAAAACTTCCCACAAATGATGGTTTGATCGGCGTAATTCGTGCATTGTCCTCGGAGCTCATTTTGCTTATCTGTCGACGGTTCTGAGAGAGCTGATAGTACTAATTATAAAAGGAGTTTTAAATCTACAAGTCATGTATTATTTCTTGTCAATGTTTCTGCGATTAAAGTTTTAAAGATGGGTTTGCTGATAGAATCATCTAGTGCACCTAGTGCTAGCTAATCCTTTACGCAGAGGTGCATTGGTGGTATGTAAATATTTTAAAAATCTATTGGTGCCGTAGTGCCGTAGCTTTGGGCTTTCACAATAAATTAATTTATATTTGATGTTTACATATTTTTTTTTTTTAACTTTGCGACTTCCAAAAGTTTCTTATGATAACGTTTTCAGTTTTATTGCCCACCCTTCGCAGGTCTTTCATTTCTGTAACTTGGACTCAGCTTTACCCATAAGTTTACTTACATCTGATATTCTAGCATTAAGATCTTGATCACATGTCCTGTCTTCACTGATTATAAACACATATGGTTGATTCTCGGGCTGGTGGTTCCTCGAGAATGCTGTGGTTTTTACATTATTGTATTGTTTGAATTACTGTAAAACCAGAACCTTTTACTTTTAAATAACAAATACCTTGGGAAGCTGCTTCAATAAGCACTAGCTTTGAAAAGGCTTAGCTTTAATGCGGTTTTTGTTCATATTATGTACATTTGCAAGTAACTGTCTTACATATTTTGATATAAAACTTCTTTAAGAAACATTGCTTTTGGAGGGAAACACATCAATTTGAATTGATTTTATAAATCTTTGAAAGTTTCCAGAAATTTTATTTTAAAAAGTTCAAGTATTTTGTAAACATTTTAACATTTTTTTTTTTAATTCTTTATATTCTTAATATTAATTTATTCTCTTCTTTTATTTCTTTTACTTTTTATTTCCGATATTATAATCACTTACACAACATCTTGAATGACAACTATTTCATCACCATCATCATCAACGTTGCAATCGAAATATGATGGGGTCTCATCAAACGACCAATTATGATGACAACGTTTATAATGCTGATATGATGCTAACGATGATAATAATGCCATCACAATAACAACAATAATAAAACAATATTTCTAAACACATCACCACCGCAACAACTACAAACAATAAATCTTAACATGCAATAAACTGGACCGCACCTTGTTCCACATCTTTCATCTTCTGCCACAACAACGATTTCTTTCTTCTTGCACATCCACATGAAAATTTGAAAATGAAAACGAAAACGAAAAAAAAATACTGAAATGCCTGCCTGCTGGTAATGTGATAATGTGCGAAACGCTTCTGTCTGTGAACATGGGATGCGTTCTCTTCACTACTTAACTGTTACCACTGATGCTGGTAATGCTGATGTTGATGACAATGATAATAATGACGGCGATGGTGATGGCAAAATTTAAACTTCTATCTCCATCTACACCAACTCAATGCAACACATTAATTGCCAAAATGACAAATGCATCCATCGGTCTTGTGGCAATACATAAAACTATCGATCCGTCCATTCCTCTGCTTACATACTTACATCCATCCATCCATCCAATCGTTCATTTATCCATACAACCCAACGAAACACTACACATCGACCCACTGCTTGCCTGTCGGACTGCCTGCCTGCCTGCCACGCTTGGTATGTATCTTATGTGCTGTATGCTGCATTTGTTTGCAACATGCATTGCAACACAATGTGACACAATGACGGATGATCATCTTCATACAATTCGACTAAATGCTCTTAATGACTGCGGGATATTGTGTTTCTGTGATTGCCGCCTGCTTTCGTGGCTGCTTTTTCTTTTTTGCTTCAATTGTTGACTGGTTGGTATTTTGACACAATGAATGAATTAATTTTCTTCATTCTAATCATAAATATGAACGAAATGAACAACAATAACAACACAAATATAGGGTGTAAGTATTCCATATTTTTATTATCATAAGGCATATAAGTATTGAGTTTCTCTGATAATTAAAAATGTTCTAGTCGTTTTAAAGTAAATGAGGTTCCTCCAAAAATGACCACGAAAATCTAGGGAAGTGAATAACTTAAAAACTAGGACTTCTAGCGCATTTAGGCATATGAACTATGAATCTGTAGACCCACTGGATTCTGAAAAGCTTTGCGTAAAAAAAATCGTTCAAACCGTTTCCAAGTAAATAGGTTTCGCCCAAAAGGGACCACGAAAATCTAGGAAAGCGAATAACATAAAAACTAGAACTTCTCTCGCATAAAGGCATATCAACTTTGTCTCGAATACTCTTAAGGCCTAATAGTGTCCAGTTCACATTGAAGCATGGGCGAGGATAAGCAACTTGTAGAACAATAGTTTCATCACACGAGAAAGAGGTCACTGCTACTCAATTGCCTAATAAAACCATAGGCACCTCTGTCGGCAAGAGTAATCCTACGCTTAATCTCCATACCGACTTCATTTTTGCTGGTAACGGTAGAGCCAAGATTAACAAATTCCCTAACAACATAATCTGGGAGCCGATAGGCCGCATGTCCCTATCTTTCGATAACATATACATCGTTTTGCTCTCATTTACTGCCATGAAAAGCCATGAAAATGTTTCTCAAAAATCTGTCGTTCGGAGTCGACTTTAAACTGTATGTCCCGCGACTCATGTATAAAATTATCACACACAACATAAGTGGTGTGAGAAGCTAGGTCATAATCGTGACTGAAGGATTGTAATGACCAAATATGTATGTGTATAGAGGACACTGAGGTTCCAATCATTGGGCATACTTTCTCTAGCATATTTTGTAAATAGGCTAGTACATGCGCCCTATCAGCTAATTTAGCGGCAGTTCATCAGGGCCAACAAATTTATTGTCCTTAAGACGCATAATCTTGACCTCTTTATGTCTTAGCGGCGGAATTTCCTCGCCGTCATCATCTATTGGGTCTTCCGGAACAGATCTGTAGTTAACTATGCGGGTATAGATTCCTATATGACCATTGGAGCGTTTTTCAACGTATTCTTGTAATGATGTTGTATTTGCATGAATAAGATTTTATATGAAAATTTTACATTTTTACTATCAAAAATTTTGTCAGACGACTGCTGAGTGGAAGTCGCCAAAGAAATATTTCGTTTTGTTCGAGATTTCGTACAAATTTGTGGTAGTATGTGGATTATATCATGCCAAACTGTTATGAAAAATAATTTTAAAAAGAAAAACAATGATAATATAACTGCAATTTCACCTTAAAAATTTCCCAAATTAATCATTTTTGGTTTCATATACATGTTGACAGGCCCTTTTAAACATTACTTTGAGATATAAATCGTAACTAATTAAGAACTCATTAGTATTGTTGGTTACTCTCTAAATGTCTATAATTAAAATGTTGCTGCCTTTGTGCGCTTTTAAATGAAATTTTAAACCCCAAAAATACATTTTTTTTTTTTTTTTTTTTTTTTTTTTTTTTTGAAATCTAAGAAACAAACAACGATCGAGTAAGCAAACAGTATGAATGAACGTTTGGGCGTTTTCATCAGTCAGTCAGTCATTTATAGAATTAAAAGCGGAATACCCTAATGTTTCTTTGTGGCACTGGTGCGTGCAAATCATTAGCAAAACACTCTTCTTCTAGTTAACAGAGCAAACAAACAAGGCAACATTTCAAACTCGATACTCAACAATATATCATTGGTATCACTGGCTACACTTTATATGGTAAACCAAATGCCAAAAGACCAAAGGGAAGAAAATACAATTTAAACAAATAAAATAAATACTCGCATACAGACGGAATGAAATGAAATGAAATAAAATTAAATGGGAAATTATTAAATAGAATGGGCGTAAAACTGTTGACAGTTAAGAACACATTTCATTTTTACACTTTAAACTTTTTAACAAGCTGCGCATACATACATACTTCTACGTCTACATCTACATCTACGTCTCTCTGCTTATATTGCATAAACAAATAAACATTTAAAGATGCATTAATGTCTGTCCATTTACGTTTATTCCTTGCGTACTATCATGCATCACATACATACATATGTATGTATGTATATCGGTTGTATTCCCTTACATATATTCTGCTGCACACATCATACTCGTAGTATCCAATGTGATGGTGCTGCATATGACTGAATATTGTGGTTGAAAGCGACACTTTAAGGATCAGCTGCCACACAATGATTAATGAATTCTTCTGGTTTCTGAATAGTATGGTATGTGCACAGAGGATAACGTGAGCGCAGATATAAACTTAAACGCTTTTAAACGTGTTTTTGTTTACCTTCTGAATTCAATAACATGAAGCGAAGAGAGCGCGAGAGAAGATCATTTGAAAATTTTCCGCCAGATAATTTGCGTGAATACAACACACACTGAAGTTAAGATTAAAAGGTGATTAGTCAAAATTCCTTTGAAGAAAACGCACATACAAATGATAAATACGAAATGCATTCAGTGTGCTCTGTGCAAACCAATTCTGTAGAGCGCAAAATTATTGCAATTCAAAAAAAAAAATTAAATTTTTTAAAACTAAAATTCGTAAGCAAATCAAATGCTCTTACGATTAATCTTTAACGCTTACTGCCAAAGTACTGCAGTATGAATACTGTTTCTTATCAGCATGAATTCTTTGATCACCAAAATATTAGATAAACATGTTATATTCAGTTGTAACACATTCATTGAAATCATCTTAACTATTGAAAATAATTATTACTTAAATGATTTAATTGATTTAAAGATTTTGACAATACCAAGAGATTACCTGTCAATATCCTTAAGAAACCACACGCATCATAAAAGCAACGTAGATGTCAGTGCTGCATGAAAGGATTGGTAGACGATTTAATTAATATAAGCTTTACGAGTATGCTTCTTACACACAAACGTCACATGCGATTGATTTCATTTTCATAATCGGTTATCGATTGATTAACTGTTCAATCTTTTCTCAGACCTCAATTTACATGGTAAATGTTTGCTTTTGTAAAGTGCTACAATCTTCTGAAAGTCTGAGAAGTATTGCAATCCAAAAGTTTTCATTGTAAACATATTTCAGACAGAGGAGTTACACGAACACTGACAATATAACCTGTTGCATTTAATTTTGCCAAACCGATGTGATGTATACGATGTTTTTAATGTATGATACTCCACAAATTCCTCATTGCTCTCTACTATTGTTGATATTTTAATTTAATTATCAAAAGTTCAGTAACAAGTGCAAATAAATTCGCATGGCTTTTTCTGCAATGATATGATAATGAATAATGTATTCTGTCTTGAACTTGTCAAGCTGCGGCCAAGTTCATCTAATGACAGAACGATTTATTTATAATAATAATTGGTCATTACAATCCTTCAGTCAGGATTATTGAGCTCGTTTCTCACGCCACTTATATTGTGTGTGATAATTTTATACATGAGTGGCTGGACCTACAGTTTAAAGTCGACTCCGAACGACAGATTTTTTGAGAAATTTTATTTACTCTCAGAGTTTTTGCCAGAAATCTGCTGAGAGGAAATTGCCGAAGGAATACTTTTTGTATTTTGTTTTGATGTCTGGCCTGGGGCTCGAACCCTGGCTTTACGTCTAATAAGCCAACACACTACCTACTAGACTACGGCGAATTCACTCTCTTCAATTCAATTCACTCTTCAATTTACTTTGACTATATGCAAGGAAATGTGCCTTAATGTTGGCCAAAACTCACGTATCGGAATAAAAACCTCTGAATGTCTCTGGTGGGATAGTAGAGTGCCTATAAAAGCAAAATTGTCCATCGCCTTTACAGTATCCTGAAACCCAATACACAGGATTATTCGAATACCTGACTGTTTTCCAGAAAGACCTGACTGATATTACAGCATGTACCAGCGCGTGTTGGCAAATCTAATGATATTCTCTCTCTTTTTTCCTTGCTATCTGTAGAATTTTCCATCCGAAGACACTGGCTTTATGTGGAAGCTTGTTAAAGGCGAGGTTATTTCGCAGAAAACGTTTGCGTTTGTGTAGAAGTTTAACTCGTTATTATTATTGAAGTCGCCGTAGTCTACTAGGTCGTGTGTTGGCTAATAAGACGTGAGGCCACGGTTCAAACCCTAGGTCAGACATCTCGATCAAATCGAAATATGAAAAATTATTTCTTCGGCGACTTCCACTCAGCAGACTTCTGGCAAAAACTCTGAGAATACTGAACTGTAGGTAACGCCACTCATGTATGAAATTAACACACACAATGTAAGCGGTTTGAGAAGCTAGGACGTAATCCTGACTGAAGCGTTGTAACGACCAATAATGTTTGTATGTAATTAGTATTGTCCAACTGCCGTCGTTTCTATCATCTTCTCAATTGAATGAAACATCAGAAACTCTATTCAATTGTTTTAAATGTCGTTAAATGTCGCCCAAAAGTCACGTGAATGGATATTCAATAAATCTATTCCTCGCGGAATGGAAAAACCTTCATGAATACGGATTCATATCCCAGATATGATATCCCATATTATTAAATATCCATTCACGTGACTTTTGGGCGACATTTAAAGACATTTAAAACTATCCAACGGTGACCACGCCATGATTAACAATCAGAAAAGTTTTCTATGTATTTGATACGATTAGCATGAAGGCGTCTACTATGAGTTGCTTACAAGCATCCACTTTATAGTTCTGAATTGAGCAAAGATGATGAGCGTACTAGTGAAAATTGCTTTTGCCAACAGTGAAGAGGGTATCAATGAAAGAGAAATGAACGAAATTACTCTTGAAATTGGAACATTTTTAATTTCTTTCCAAAACGATATTTATTTTTTAATAAAAATCCATGTCTATTTAAATACTTCGAACTCATTTGCCATATCAAATACCACTTTCATCTTAATACTACTATTACTACTCTACAGAGAGTTAATTATGACCGAAACATAAGTTTTTGTTCGCTTTATTTGCCTGTTTGCTAATATACGGCAAAACTTAATGTTGGATTTAATGAGGAACATTTAAAATCCATTATAAATTCATTGAATGGGAAACAAAAATTATTGTTTTACATGAAATGTAACATGTTTAGCACATCGATCAAATAGCTCAACAACAAATTCAACTACTGACTGCAACTCAAAACACGTTGGGGTATAGTAATAGCAAAAGGAGGTATATTTGCAACTTGTACAACACTTTCGCGTAAAGGTGGCAAAACAATCTAGACGAAGACAACACAACAATCAAGCAACTACTACCAAAGAGACAAGCATCTGCTGCCAACTAAGCGAGCAAAAAGGAACATTTTAAGCGATGCGTGTTAGTTATCGGAAAAATATCAAATTTCGATCAAAATAACGCCTCCGAAGAAAAACTGGCTTTTTTTTTGCGCTTAACAACTGAGTGAATAGATAATGACCAGCCAACTCTGAAGGACTGTCTGTCTTACGTTTCATTCATTCAAAAACTTTACGTTTTTCAGCATTGTTTTGTTTTTTCTTTACAAAAATAAAAAATTTTTTAAATTACATTAAATAATTCACTTGTTCTGTTCCCAAACGAAAAAGGGGAATAGAAGGAGCATAAGAAGTAGAAAAAAGAATGAATGAAAGAAAGAAAGAGGAAGATATCACATAACCCTAATTATCATATTTAGCACTCTAAATGCAATACATTTACACAATTGGGCTCCACAGTTCGCTCTGATCCATTTCGTTTTTTTTTTTTTTATTCATTGAAAATTAATAACGCAAGGACATTTATATCCCTACGTAGAGATACGTCGTCTATAAGCATGTATTTTATGTTTAATGAGGACACCAGCTGCAGCTCTGGCTGACTGATATTATTTTTGTAACAGTGGCATTCAATTTATGTTTTAACAACCAACACCCTGACTAGCTGCATGTTTACGCTGTTGCATTAAGTAGATGTTGCATTAGCAGCCAATTACTAAGTGATCGCAATTGCAGAATTCCAATAATAAGAGATAACAAGTACTTAAACGTTGTTGCCTCTCATAATTACATATATATCTGATACGTTTAACATTCACCTGCAGTCTGTTGTACTACTGGCACTCTACACCTTAAAAATTTACATCCAGTGAAACATGTTTTTGATTTTTTTGAATTTGCAATCGTTTTATTCGTCCAATCATTATACATATGTATGTCACTTCAATACATTGATCTTCTACATGGTATGTGAGAATACAGCATACAGGCTGCTTGGGGCTCTGAAAGCTAAGATTTTGTTAAAGATGAACCCTTGGGATAAAGAACTAAATAGCGTTTCTGTTTCTGACATTGTATTCATGCTATGGAAGACATGGAGTTGATAAAATAGTGCCATGTAAACTATGTCTCAGTAATCCTGCTTCTGAAAATTAAACCAGAAATCATTTTGGCCCACCTGAATAACGGCTTGACTAAGATTGGTTACAAAATAGTTCAATCTGTGATCCCCAAATGAGTAAGCACAATAAAAAAAAAGTCAAAAACGCATTTCTAACTGCAGATCGCTTTAGAAAATTTTCCCAGTTCTTAAGATGGTCACTTGTGACAATCCCAAGCGAATGCATTCATGTTTAAATCGTGATTGATAGTCTGAATATAACATCCCTATGAGCTGCTTCGTTACTGTTAAACTCCTTAATTCGGAAACGAAGATGAATTGTTGTTTTCTATGGCGATAAATTTTGAACTGTATGGCTTCCAAACAAATCGATTTTTCCAGGTTTTTACCAATATTTCTATAGATACATACGTATTCCTTTTCGAATACTTAATGAATTTGTAATTGGTCTCCTATAGCAGATCCTAAGATGATAGCTTTGCCATTTACGGTTGCCTACAAACAACTTCCGCTCTAAACGTGTATATGATTTCTTTCGTTGATGTTATCCGCCTTTTGGGGCAGATTGAAATCTCTTTGCTTTTAAATTCGTTTATTTTTTTACTGTCTCTAGATTGCTCACCACTTATAAATAAAATTAACACACACAACATGAGTGGTGTGAGAAACTAGGTCGTAATCCTGACTGAAGGGTTGTAATGACCAATTATGCATGTATGTAAATTGGTCGGGTTTTTAGGCAGGCCCCGTCACCAATGTTCCACGTCACCTCTCATTACTTTTAAAATGATAACAAGTTAACGAGCAGAACACCCCGTTTGACCTGTATGAAATCACCAGTCATGAGGCTCTGCCCTTAGTTTCATAAACAAAATTTCACTTCATACTTTAAACAGTCTTTCGGAAAATATCCATTCATTTCATATCTATCAAGCGCTAATTTAGAATGGTACCCTGAATTGATAACAGCTTAAGAGACAGGTAACAATAAGAAAATATCAAAGTTGAATTTAGCCAAAAGCGCTAATTTTAATAATAGAAAGGCTTCCGCGGTTCAGACTCTATTCCTCGTATTTATTTAGGATTACATTGATTAATGATTGATTGAAGTCGCCGTAGTCTAGTAGGTAGTGTGTTGGCTTATTAGACGTAAAGCCAGGGTTCGAGCCCCAGGCCAGACATCAAAACAAAATACAAAAAGTATTTCTTCGGCGATTTCCTCTCAGCAGATTTCTGGTAAAAACTCTGAGCGTAAATAAAATTGCCATGAAAAGTTTCTCAAAAAATCTGTCGTTCGCGGTCGACTTTAAACTGTAGGTCCCGCCACTTATGTATAAAATTAACACACACAACATAAGTGGTGTGAGAAACTATGTCAATAATCCTGACTGAAGGGTTGTAATGACCAATTATGTATGTTGATTAATGTTTGTTTGTTTGGCTTTGTGATTTAAAATTGGTATCCTCAGCACATGGATTAGAGGTACACTAAAATTACTCCGGTCTGAGGCATCGAAAGGATGTATGCTAATAGCCAATAAAGCTAAGTAAGTACGCAGAAATAGGATAAGCAGAGTTCAGATTAATAGACAAAAAATCTTCACACATCTTCATAACTCATAACATTTTTACGTTTGTTTACGCCAGAGTCGAGTTTACTCACAACACCCTATGGGATCCGTTTCCTTCATTCTGATGTGACTTGTAAAATTAATAAATTAAAGGTGCTTTTAAAGTCGTCTATAGCCGCACAAAACTTTCGTTTTGTTTCATCACACATTGCAACAATATTTTACCAAAATATGGCACCTTATTAAGTACGTACGAGTACTTTTTATAAAATTTTTTTTTTCTTATCCCGTTATTAGTAGTTTCTTTTTCTTTTTTTAATAAATGCAGACAAATTGCATCTTTATCTTACGACATAAAAAAATGCTTTTATTCGCTTAACAAGGGTAGATTAAACAATATTTTTTTGAAGAAGTAATTTTTAAGCATTTTTCTGTAATTTTTTGGAACATTAATTTTAAGTTTTTCTTTTAATTTTTATTTATAATTTTTTTTTTCAATTTCTTTTCATGTCTTCTAAAATATGCACAATGCTGCTGCTGATTGCTGTTGAAAAATGACGCAATAATGACAAATAAATGGTTATGCAAACATATTTTTAAACTTCATTTTGAATGAAAAACGGGACAATAGTACGTAAGTATTTAAAATTAACAAAATTCTAATTAATTCTGAAAATTAGAAACCCTTTTTTCATTATTATTCACTTTATTTTTTATTGTTTATGCAATTAAGTTCTACGTTAAAGTTTCTGAGTATATCATTATCAGTGGTGCTCTGCGTATCACTTTTACGTTAGCACTGGAGATAATTTTCTGTCTCATTCTCTCTGACCTTTACTGTAGGGGCCTAGCGGTAAAGCTTAATACGAATCTCTGGTCGATTGGATACGGCGAATTCAGCGAAATCGGTATTATAGAAGGTATTGATATGACTTCTCAGGGAAGTTCAAGGCACTAAGTTCTGAGGTAATTAACCCCAGGACGGTGTCTATATCTCACAAACATCTCAACGAGATAGCAGATTGGTATGACGTTCATTTCATGTGGATACCGGGACGCGATATTCCAGGGAACAGAAGAGCGGATGAACTGGTCAGATGTGACACAATCAAAGAACTCTCCGATCTGCGGGCTCATAATTAGTAATAGGATTATAGATCACGTTAATGCCAGATGTGAGGCTTCGTATACAAACAAAACAATGTAGTAATTTAGACAGAGAACGTACGAAAAGTTTGCTTAAACCCCAATGCGGCACACTCGGTGTGTTTGTGAATATCATTACTGGACATTACGTTACAGGCACTCATGCAAGATCCAGCAGATTTTGAACACTTTGCAAATGACTTTGTCGGGAGATAGGGAAGAAGAAGAACTATTCTCAATGTACCGCGCACATGCCCAGCACTAATGGTCAGAGGGGAAAAATACACTTTGATGTCTACTACGTGTACAATTTATGCGAATTATCAATTATGGACGAGTTTGCAGAGTTCCTGGACATAGCGTACTATAAAAGGATTGCACCATATTGACAAGATAATTATAAGGAAACTTATTAATTCCTTACAGGCCGCTACCACCTGATCCACAAGTAGATACCTGACACGGAATGCCGTTGGTACGGAGAGAAGAACGAGACAAGAAGAGACGAGACTGAGCAGATAATATGCGTACGCGTTACATCAGCAAATATTTGAGTGTATGCCAGACCCTTCATTAAACCTGAGAAAGCTCTTTGATCTTCTATATGCTTCCATCTGTTAAGGTCACTGTAACGTTCATACGATGAGCTGAAGGAATTCTACTGGAAATCATACCAAATATTGTTTCCGGACCGAACGAATAGTCGCTGGTTGGAAACTTAAAAAAACTGTTTAAATTTTCACTTCAGTCTGGATAGACAAATTTTCTTGAGCGAGTACCAGAATGAAAACATAAAAAAATTAAGGAAATGATAGTGAGCTATAGACGAGCTATCAAGAGGTTGCTGATAATGTTGACCTTCTTTTTAGATTATTTTGCTGTACAATTGTTTCGGGAGACAGTGAACATTGCTTAGGAACTGTTAGTTACGTTGGCAAACAGAATGAGTTGTATGTATACACAAAGACTTTTGGCTTACAAAAACTGCTTCGCTGGGACTACGAAATAGTGTTCATTAGTAGTGGTTTGAAAAAGTTATCAAATAAAAGGTGCAAGACGAATTTAATTGAAATATTTTCGAAAGTGAAACCAAACTTTTAAGTGCTTCAACGTGAAAGTGATTTATTATCACGCCCAAAACCATATTTTACAAGTTACTGCAATCACAATTTACTTCCATCACATATGATCGTTTGTAGTAGAAAATCTAATAAAAAAAACAGAATACTGAGTCCCAAAATTTATTTTTCCTTTGTTCTCTTGCAAGAAAAAAAAAACAGTTGTAAGACATCAAAATTTTGTTGTACAACATAAATGCGACAAAATTTGTCGCAGTTTGTCATTTTTATTGTTTGGTTTTGTTGCTTTCGTTTATATTTTTCGCTTTAAAAAAATTCTTGTAAACCATGGACAACCAATTTATGTGGTATGAAAACAAAAATTTAACTAAAACCACAACAAAACATACATATATGTATGTATGCCACAGCAATATTTATAACATAAAAAATGTGTGGCAGATATAGTCAAGCCAAAAATATTCAAAACTAAAGTACACACCTCCTTTATTATTTTGCTCCTTAGTGCGGGCAGAAAGAAAGAACAATAGGTTGTTCTTCTTCTTCTTAAATCTGTACAACATAAATCACTTTCGGTTGCCGCTGTTTTCACTGATGCTGTGTGATCGTTATTGATGTCGGTTGCCATTATCTCATAAATACATCAACACTATCAATATCCCTGCTTTTTTCTTTTCTCTTTTTTCAACATAATTTTGCTGGGTTTTATGTCCATGTCTATAGGCCGATGGTTTTTTTGCGCACAGCTATTCATTCGCGCGAAGCGCTGTAGTACACTTGCGTCTAAACAAGATGTTAAAAGTGAAGAAAAGAAATTAAATTCACACATGATCATGTCATGTTAAACAATTGCAATTATGATCGAATCGTCTGACGCCGGCATATGTGCAGATTCGCACTTTAATCGCCAGCCGACGACTGGCCTGGTGTTGAAATCCGTTTACTTGTAATTCGTTTTAATGGCATCTGTAGGCGCCTTCACTATTGCATTCGATATAAGGGACCGACTTTTAAGTTTTAAAACTTCAGTTTTCGCCGATTGCATTATCGAAATCAAACAGAAAACTTTAATAACGTACCTCGCATAATATATTCCGTGGAAACACTTGAACATAATATTGTATGCTGCACTTGTAAAGTACCACTTGAATATGTAAAATACAAAAGCATAAAATGTACAGCATAATACTTGTATTAAAATAAGCGCCCAAATGATTGAAGCAACGAAAACATTTGTTAATTTGTTCAAACGATTTCCTTTTCCGGTGAATCGAAAAGTTTCTCATTATTAGTTTGAATATATTCGTTAGTTGTCAAGGGATCAACTAAAAAAAACGCAAATAATCGACCAAAAACTCCAAGTGTTCAACCGAAAACTGCAATCACCGACCAAAAAACACAAGCCATCGTCCAAAATCTGCAAGAGAAAGACCAAAAAATGTAAGTCATCGGCCAAAAAACTGCAAATCATCACCCTAAAAACGCAAGTCATCGTCCAAAAAAATGCAAGTCATTGACCTAAAATATGCAAGTCAGCTACAAAAAAATGCACGTCATCATACAAAAAATGCAAGTCATCGACCACAAAAATGCAAGTCAGCGACCTAAAATATGCAATTCAGCGACCAAGAAAATGCACGTCATTGTTTAAAAAAGTGCAAGTCATCATTCAAAAAATGCAAGTCATAGTCCAACAAAAAATGCAAGTCATTGACCTAAAATATGCAAGTAATCTACCAAAAAATGCACGTCATCATCCAAAAAATGCAAGTCACTGACCAAAAAACCGCATATCATTGTCCAAAAAACTCAAGTCATCTTACCAAAAAATGCAAGCCATCGGCCAAAGAAATGTAACTTGCGAAAAATACGACGTTTTGTTGGGTCTTTTATATATATGTAAATGCATATTAACTCAATGAGAATTATTAAAAATTAAGTTAATTTCTCCACAATTTCAATTTTTATCCTATTTTGACCGATTTATGTTTTTTGGCTTAGTTATATCTTCGCTCTCAAGTAAAGCTCGAAACCAGGAAAAACTGGTTTGGAATCCTTGATACCATGTCTATCCAGCCCACTAGGTCCTCTTCTACCACAAGTACATTTTTTATCCGATTTTGAAAGATTTTTTCTGCTAAATTGACTAAAAGTTACCTTCATCACCTATATCTTCGGTCCCAATTTACGCCCGATCGTAGGGAAAGTTGTTTTGGAATCCTTGATACCATGGCTATTTAAAGTCTAGATCTATTGCTTCCACAAGTTCTTTTTTTATCCAATTTAGCATCATTTATACAAAACACTTTTTTGTGCTCATTTGAAGAAAACAATTAGCTTCATCGCCTACATCTCCGGTCCCAAGTAACGCCCGACCGTAAGGAAACCTGTTTTGGACTCCTTGATACCGTGGAATACCTGTAACAAGATCCATTTTTTAAGCTCGATTCCTTAAGTTCCAAAATTATATTGAATATACCACTAATACGGTTTTATTAGAAGGCATCTGAGGCTACAATTTGTTTATAGTGGGATACCTGCAGCAAGTTCCATTTTTCCACAATAGCGATCGTCCCATCCAGGCATTATTAAAACAAATAAATTTTATTTGCCTAAGTTTTTCAATTTTCAAAAGAATTTCCGAATTACCAGAGAAGCTGTTCCACTCAGAACATAATTTTTAGGAAATGTAGTAGAGATTCCATTCTCCGATATCGCATATTTTGGCGATTTCTTCCACGACAATTTTTTTGTATCTTCTGTTTAACATTATGCTGTTATCTCTAATATTGGCTCTGTTAAAATGTTTGGTTTTTGTCTGTGCTAGTTAAATACGAGTTTAGCCTCACACAAATAAGTAGATTTGTATAGCATTTGAATAGAAAATTTGTTATTTGGAAATAATATCGTTAAAAATTAAATATTTGTTACAGCATTATTCGCTACTATGAGAAATTTATTTAAAAAAAAAATGTTTTTTTTTATTAAAAAATCAGAAAGAAAAGAAAAATGTCTTTGCGTTTATTTCATAAGAATACCTGAAATATTTTGATCGTGATCATAAAAAGGATGCCACAAATATTTGTTTCTTTTGTCTTTATTTTTATACGCTTTTTTTTTTGAAAGCGATAATACGAATCTGGTATAAAAATATTTGTACACCTTTAGAAACAAAAGAAATTCAGTAAATGTGTGATGCATATTAGTAAGAATAATGCCCTTAAAAAAGCAATGTTAAAGGGTGCTGAAAAGGAGATGTAATTCGATTAACATGAACATAATTTGATCTTTTATTCGTAATTTCAATTACACCGCTTAAGCTTACACGTTTCGTAAGTGCCATCATCAAAGGTAGAAGTGTGGACGTGAGCACGTGAAGGAGCGAGCAATAAATAAAAGTGATTTAAAAAACTACCTTGTGATACACCGAACGCAATCGGCTGCGTAGCACTCCCAAAGTTACCATCATTATAAAAAAAGTTCTGAATCTCACGTTATAATTTTTCTAGTTTTAGTTTGCTGTTATACTGCAACACTTTCACTCGTTTTGCTTTCAAAGTCTATTTTACGAATTTATTTCTAATTTTTGTAAATCTCCCCAAACGAAGATTAAATAATGAATCGTTTTTCACTCCTGTACTCTATTAAACAAGGCGATTATAAGTTTCTTTTCTTATATGATTACAATTATTATCGCTTTTTAGCGCACCAGCTATTTTTGCCTCAGGACAATCTGTATTTTTTGGATTTCATGAAGAAGGTCTTTTAGTTGCTGATAATATTGAATTGTTTAAATTTACGTTTAAACGAAATCGTTATAAATCTTTTTTCGATTTATTTTTTGTTTTTTTCCTTTCTTCTCTTCAATGTTTTTATTTTATTATTTTTTTTGTTGTGTTTTAGTGAAATATCTTTAAAAAGTTATTTCGCAGAAGGAATGCCTTTGCGCGTATAAAATTCAAGAATCAAGTTTTATCCAGCTGATTGTAAAGATTGAAAACTGCTGATAAGAAATCTCTTTTTCGTAAATGTTCCTGTACGAACATGAAAACAGCAGCAGAAAATTTGCATAAATATGATCAGTGAGTGGTCAGTCTTCACTCAGACAGAGTGAAGAAGACAAAAAGAAAATTCGTGGGATAAAAATGTTGCCTTTAAGATACAACGAACGAGACTTGAGTTATTTTTCTTTTTTTAATGAATATCAACAAAAAAAATATAAACAAAAATTTGTTTTCTTTAAATTTTAAAGAAAAAAAAATTATAAATAATTATAAATCTATAACAGCTGCCCTTAGCTAGCAGCTGAATATTCTAAACACCCAACTGTACTGATCTATCCTGAATTCAATAGAAAAAAGAAATAAAATCTCTTATAAAAGAAAAGTTCACAACAATTTGATCCGCTTGCTCTGTATAATTCTTCCAAATTGTTTACATTTTTATTACCTGATTTTTTCGACCCCAATTCATTAATTTTTTTTTTTTTTTTTTTTATGAAACCAGCACTCAGGGGATGGCCCCTACTCATGCAGTGCATTGTGCAGGTTTTTTAGGAAAGGGGGAAGATGCGAACGGCAAGGAAACGAGTTGCTGCTAGGTGACTATAAAATGGCCAGTGCTATACCTTCACCATTAGACAGTCTACAGGCAATCGTCCCCAAGAAGCCCGCATTTTCTCACACAACTTATGTTGTGTGTGTTAATTTTATACATAAGTGGCGGGACCTACAGTTTAAAGTCGACTCCGAACTGATAGGGGGCCAAATGAGGTAAAAACTTTATTGATGTGTGTTTGTGTTTAAAAAAGGGAGAAAACATTTCTACAGACATTCTCTGAGGCCATTGTTAAAAAGGCAACAAACGGCACATTCTTTAAAAACAATTCCATTTTATTTTTGCGTAAAAACGGAACTTGCAACAGGTATCCCTCCTTATAAAAATTTTTTACCAATTGCTAAAAGATCAAAGGTATTGAAACAAATAATAATCGGAATGTGCAATGCCTGGACTAAATGGTGAATGCATGAAAACTTATCAACCAAGCTCTCTCAGTTTCGACAGCTTCAGCAGAGATGCTGTGTGGTCTAAAGTTATCATGAAGATACACAACATTTTTCCTGTTGAATAATTCAGTTTTGTTGACAGTAGAATTTAGCGCCTTTAGTTAGGTCTTATTGTAAAAACTCGTAATAAACAAGGTTTACAACCGTCTGCGAAGCTTTGCTTTGCTACGTGTAAGATTTTTTTCTTACTTTACGATCATGCGTAATCCTCTTTTTGTCACCCACAGACATCCACTTCAGAAAAGGATCAATTTTATTTCCATTTTAGCAATGAATCGCAAATGGAATTTTATCGTTCCGACACATGTCAGGGCAAAATACCATACAAGTCCTTTGTAACAATCCTTGCATCCTTGCAATCGAAATAGTCGTAGTCTAGTAGGTAGTGTGTTGGCTTATTATTATGTTATGTTGGTGAGGCCACAATTCAAACACCAGGTCAATCAAAACGAAATATGACTTCCTCACAGCAGATTTTTGGCAAAAACTCTGAGAGTAAATAAAATTCCCATGAAAATTTTCTCAGAAATCTGTCGTTCGGAGCTGACTTTAAACTGTAGGTTCCTCCACTCATGTATATAATTAACACACACAACATGAAGGGTTGTAATGACCAATTTATATTTGCTATAGTGTTCCCTGACGAAATTAATATTGTAAAAGATACCAAACATCGTTCCGACACACGTTGGGGAAAAGTATCATGCAAGTCCTCTTTAACAATCATTGCATCGAAAAACACATTCGTCATGTATAAATTTGCTAACTTTCTGGTACTTCGATAAAAAGATTCTATAGATCATACGTCAGTATATCGAAGTAGTCGTAGTCTAGAAGGTAGTGTGTTGGCTTATTCTTATGTTGGTGAGGCCACAATTCAAACCCCATCTTGAACAAAATGAAATCTGAAAAAATTTCAACGACTTTCTCAGCATATTTCTGACAAAAATCCTGAGAGTAAATAAAATCATGAAAAATTCCTCCAAAAAATCTGTCTTTCGGATTCGGAGTTTAAATTGTAGGTCCCAGCACCCATGGAAAAAATTAACATCACAACATAAGTGGTGGGAGAAGCTAGGTTGTAATCCTGACTGAAGAGTTGTAATGACCAATTGTATATGTGTAAAAAGGTCAATGCTTCCAAGAAGACGTGGATAAAAATTACGGCTAATTTTGTGCTAAATTTATTATTTGAACTTCTATGAGTTCTTAGCCTCTTAACGTTATAATTAAGTATTGAGGCATATAATAGTCATCGTCATACGACAAGGCTAAAATCCAAATTTAATATATTATGCTGAAATTCTTTATTACGAGAATTTTAAATTACAAATGGACACCCATATTCCCCATAGGAATAGAGATAATTTTGCTACACTACTAATGTAGAGCGTAATAATAAATCTAATTAGTTTTGAAAAGACATTTCAATACCCACTACATGTCATATGAATTGTCATACCATTTGTCTTAAAATTGTTTGCAATATTTTTATTACGATCGAATATTTGTTTATTTTTATTTTATTTTTTTTCTTAAGTACAGGGGGAGAGTAAGCAATCTTTGTTTATAGTATTTTTTTTTTTTTCTTAATAAAACTTTATTTTCTTTACTTTGGTTATTGTTATTACATTTATTGTTGTTGTAGTTGTTGTTGCTGCTGCTGTTATTATCATTATTATCCCACAACAATATATATGAACGTAGTCAAAAATAAAGTGTTTTGTTGCGTGTATCTGCAACAAAAATTACACGAAGTTAAACAAATCGTTCGACAAAATAGGGCGACGCTAAACAACCACAAGAACAACAATATCTTAGCATATTGAGTACATAGTATATATTGTTTGCTCTCTGTGGACATGGATATGGACTTGGTTTAAAGAAAAATGCAACCAAAAAGGAAAAAAACCCGAAGAAAAAATGAATGTGGCAGACAAAAGTTTCTTAGCAAATGCCAAAACCAAGTTGGTCGGTCTTAAATAAATTGACATTTAATGGAGACACTTTGTTTAAAAGCGGCAAAAGCTGAAACAACAAAACAGCGGCAACAAACAACAGCAACAAACAACAACAATAAAATAAAACATATGGATATGGATGGATGGTATTAACCTAACCGGCCCAGCCAATAACAACAAAAACCAGCAAACAAGAGCATCCTGGAAGCTGTAGCTTTTGTATAACAGTGCTGTTATATTGCAGTTATTGTTGTTGTTGTTGCTGCTGTTGCTTATTGGAGTGCTTTAGCTATCGGTAAATAAAATCTAAGTGAATATTTATAGGAAGGAACATAAGCAATCTGCTTGTACTTCTAAACACATTTGTTCAGCCATCAATTGCCAGCTATTGTTTTGTATTTTTCTTAGCAGCAGCAACAACAGCATCATCATCAGCATCAGCATCTGTATCAATCCTCCCAAACCATATCTTTTAGCCAAGTAGCCCAAGTTTCTTGTTCTCATCGTCGCACCACACACTATATAACAACAGGAAAGAAGTAAACAAACTGCTGTACGCTGGTACACTGGTAACAGAATTGTTCCGTTTGTTGTTGTTGTTGTTGGCTGCTAATGCCAAAATTGTTGAGTAAAATAAATAAATTGCCTGGTATAAGTGAATTCTTGTTTCAATTATATCCATGTTAACATAATAATTTAGTTTAAAAAGAAAAAAAGCAGCAGAAAAAACTTTTTCCCTTGTTCTATAAAAAAAAAGCCTCATTGATGTTATTGCATTACTATCATACGCAATGCAACACTACAGTGACAATATTTGCAATATTTTCTTAGTTTGATAATCTTCACCGATGTCCTGATACCCTTTTTGTACAAACGAAGTTATGGACATATTTATGAAGCATGTAAGGAGGCCTAGACATTTACAATAAAATCAAGATTTTTTTCCTGTTGCAATCGTACGAAATAGCTTTTATCCTAATAAAACTAGTGGACATCATTCAAATATCTGTCACGTCTTCTCTGGATGGAGCGCACCTCAAATGTAAAGCTATCAAATGATTCTGGCGCCTAAATTAGACTTTATTTGGCCGATGACATGGGTTATAATAGCTTTGAGAACCGCTGTGATTTGTGGTTTATTCGCATACTCCTGTGACTTAAGAAAACCTTACAGGGAAAAGTATAATGTGATTAAATTGCACAATTTCGGTGACCAGTTCATACCACCTTCACGTGAGATGACTATGCCACCAAAACCCTCGTCCAGAATATCCAATGTAGCTTGAGCTGTGTGGCATTTAGCGCCATTATGTTGAAACCACATGCTGTTGGGATCCAGATCATCCGATTCGGACCAAAAGAATTTGGTAATCATCTACGTATAGTGCTCGCCGTTAACAGAGATGACCTAGTCAACGTCGTTCTCAAAGAAATATGAACCGATGCGCCTCCAGCCTAAAATCCACATCAAATTGGTATCGTCCCAATTTCAACAAGTCGTCGTAGTCTAGTAGGCAGTGTGTTGGCTTATCAGTCGTAAGGCCACGGTTAAAATCCCAGGTCAGACATCAAAACGAAAATGTGAAATAATATTTCTTCGGCGACTTCCTCTCAGCAGATTTCTGGCAAAAACTCTGAGGGTAAATAAAATTGCCATGAAAAGTTTCTCAAAAATCTGTTGTTCAGAATCGACTTTAAACTGTAGGTCCCGCCACTAATGTCTAAAATTAACACACAACATAAGGGGCGTAAGAAGCTAGGTCGTAATCCTGACTGAAGGGTTGTAAAGACCAATTATGTATGTACATATGTATAAGGATTTGTTTTCTTTAATTTATCCAGTCGCCATTACTTCGTTTAAATTCTTAATTTAAGACAATAATTAGAAACAAAAATTTAAATCAATTGCAAAAAGTTATATGTGACAACCGATGTGGGAATCATGTTAACCGAAAGTAGTTGTCTTTCCTAATAAAGTTATTCACAAAAAAAAAAAAAAAAGTTAAAGTGTTTACAGACTAAAATTATACACATACACGTACGCAGTACACTTAAAAAAAATTGTATTATAAATATCGTCCAAATGTGCTACTATTTTGGAATATATTCACCTGCATTCAAAGCCCTGCAGAAGGCAGCATTGTCCGGTATAAATCCCTAAATTTTTCTAAGTGTATATCAGATCGACAAGATCGCTTTAGTCAATATTCTTGTGAATTTGATTATAATATCTGTGTATCAAAAATCTTCTCAGGATTTTTAAAATCTTTTGTTTCGCAACAAACAAACTCGTACACACCAGGATCTGCCACTGCACGAAACCCATACAACATACCAAGCATACATTGCAACAACCAAGTACATAACAGCAATAACAATAAAAGCGCAACATTAAAATCAATAGTTGTATCAGCACCTGAAATTGTTGCTTCTTTTTTTTCGTTTTTTGTTTTTGCATATATCACTGCAATCTCATGTAGTCGGCATTTAATCTCCAGCCTATTGTCCGCCACATCTGGTGTACTGAGAACAACACGCAAAAGTACTTCTATAACTTGAACTGTTTTTTTTTTTTTTTTTCTTCATATACAAGCAAATTGAGCTGCATTGAATGCCTTCAGTTTTATTCACAAACACTTTTAGAACACCCCCCCCCGAACCAATTTCTTGTAATTTCAGTATAATTATACCCAGAAGATAAAACTTTCACTTTTTGTTGTTAAAAAATAAAAATTATACCCTTATAATATAATACAAAAAATATTAAAAAATATCCCGCCAAATTGTGGATACTATGCGACAAATGGTTTTATTGAACATTTTTCTGTCGGCCAATATTTTACATTTTAAATGTATTGCAACATATTATTTGTAATTTTTGTTTTCTACTTTAATCATACACTTCCATATTTGTTAATTATTGCTTAAGTTTTACACAGAATATTAAATAAAAAGTCATAAAAAAATATTCATATAATATAACACCGGTTATTTGCGTACTGTTGGTGCTTGTGTGATGTCATTAAAATAAATGACTGGCACGCAATGAAATAGTCGTAGAGGACGTGTTGTAAATGGCGACATTCAATAAGTTGGCAAAAATATAATTTAACACATGGTTTTATCGTCTGGTCATCCATCATCTTTTGCATATTGGCAATAAAAGGTGATGATTTTGTCTACAATTATTAATTAAATTGCAAAATGTAAACTTACAAACGCTCTTCATCGTGAAGTCGTATTACCAACTGACGCGATACCTCAGTTACCCACGAGAACCTTTACTTATTGACTCTAGGAATGTTTTAATGAAAGAAGTTTTTCAATGCTTAAAAAAAATTAAGTCAGGATTGCGACACCTAGCTTCTCACACCACTTATGCTGTGTGTGGTAAGTCGACTCCGAACGACGAGGCTTCTCATTGCAATTGTATTTTATTCTCAGAGTTTTTGTCAGAAATCTGCTGAGAGCAAGTCGCCGGAGAAATATTTCTTCATATTTCGTTTTGTTGGAGATGTCTGACCAGGAATGTTATTATAAATTCTAGTACGAAAAACATCGTACAATCGATATGTATTTGTAGGAAATTTGATTGATATTATTTCAATCACGACACTCGAAATTAGCTCCCCTGTTCTTTAATACTTTCTAAGAATTGTTGATCCACAAAAAAAAATTAATATTCCACATAAATTTGTCACACACTACTCCCCTTTCCCTTCTTCTGTTACTACATGCATACATACATTCATAATTGGTAATTTCAATCCTTCAGTCAGGATTACGACCTAGCTTTTCAGGACATTTTAGTTATGTGTGTTAATTTTTATACACGAGTGGCGGGCCTACAGTTTAAAGTCGACTTCGAATAACAGATTTTTAAGAAACTTTTCATGTCAATTTTATTTTTCTCTCATAGTTTTTGCCAGAAATCTGCTGAGAGGAAATTATTTTTTCATATTTCCTTTTGTAAAAGATGACTGACCTGAGATTTGAACCGCGGCCTCACGTCTAATAAGCCAACACACTACCTATTAGACTACGGTGTGTTTTCTTTTTCTGTTACAGCATTCCGTCGCATTCCATCACAAAATAAACTGTTACAGGAGTGACTTTAGTAAACTCAAAGTTGCTTACAACACAGTCGCACGATATAATTTATAATAATGGATGACATGAATCAAGCTTAAGAATGATTCATCTGTACAAAATTATAACTATTAAGCCATTAGGTTATCTTTTCGACGCATTGCAGTTAAATACATAGTTCAGAATTGCTAAGCTTGACAAACTTGCCACAAA
Source organism: Sarcophaga caerulescens (assembly GCA_927399465.1). Classification (NCBI taxonomy): domain Eukaryota; kingdom Metazoa; phylum Arthropoda; class Insecta; order Diptera; family Sarcophagidae; genus Sarcophaga; species Sarcophaga caerulescens. The sequence continues at coordinate 82,798,898 of OV656867.1, read as the reverse complement.
AGTTTTACTTCATCAAACCTGAATTAACCATAATTTGTACAAATCACCGGAATTTGATCAATCACTTTTGTGTAAGCTTAATGTCGTAGTAGACCAAGAAATTTGTTACGTAACACATTTAGTGCAATCTATATATTGAACTCGTTCAATAGTCCGAAAAGTCCGGGCATATGACTTTTTCTAGAGCACTGCTCCAAACAATTTTTTATGTTAGATTTTGCTGCTGATTAATCCAAACAGCTGTTTCACTTTTCTATTTTAAAAATCTAAATATTTTTCATTTCCTTTTTTTTAGACTGCTTTACATTGGGCTGCCAAACATGGCAATGAAGATGTGGTTAAATTAATAGCTGGCACCTACAAGGCTGATGTTAATGCTCAAACGGTAATTAAAAATTTAAATTTTAATAAGTTTTAAAATAATTTAATATATTTGTTTCTATTTTATACATATTTTGCTTAATCTACCACTGATGATATTGGAATGGAAATTTAAATACAGAACGGGGTAAGTAAGAAATAAAGATGTGGAATAAAATACAGTAGTTTGTGATGAACAATTTCATACAATTTAATAACACAGCATATGGCAGGCAGCATGTTACATTTGAAATCAAAAATAAAAAATATAGACACACAAGGAAATTTCGAATCATTTCACTTTGTCTCTTGAGACACTTTTTCAACTCCTTTAAAAATAAAGGACTGTAAAAGTCGATATAATACAAAAACACAATCATACACACATACACATACATACATATGCATACATTTAACAACCAAAACGAATCTTTGGAACAAAGGTGGAGAGAGAGCGCTAGAAAGTGAGAGAGATACGAAAGGATTGGGCGTACGTATAGCAATTGCAGGAACATTTTCCAATTTCAATATCTATTGTTGCTGAAGTTGATGTCAAACGTGAAATTTTAAAATTTAAATATTATCGCATGGAGTCCATGTTCTGTTTCGTGTGAATAAACCGAATGCCTTTGTACGATATTGAAATTGGCAACACATTTGTTACGACAAATGAAATGATTTTTATAAAATACAATAAAACTGTTAAGAGCAGAGCTTTAAAGTAATAAAAGCTTTTCATAGTATTTGAAAGCAGGTTTATCATAAAATATTTCTAAATTATTTTCAATTGAAAGTGGACTGTTTATTCTAGCAATTTCCACCATAACATACATACATAATTGGCCATTAAAACCCTTCAGTCAGGATTACGGCCTAGCTTCTCACACCACTCATGTTGTGTGTGTTAATTTCATACATGAGGGGCGGGACCTACAGTTTAAAGCCGACTCCGAACGACAGATTTTTGAGAACTTTTCATGGCAATTTTATTTCATTCACAGAGTTTTTGCCAGAAATCTGCTGAGAGGAAGTAGCCGAAGAAATATTTTTGAATATTTTGTTTTGTTGGAGATATCTGACCTGGGGTTTGAACCGTGGCATTACGTCTAATAAGCCGACACACTACCTACTAGACTACGGCGACTTCCACCATAACTCTTACTACAATTCTTTTAAGCACACGTAAAATCTTATATTAATAAATCATCCACATTTAGCATTTAAAGAATTCATTCCTTTACATGAATGTTTAAGTATGTGAACATTTCAAATTAATCACTTTTATGTAGAAATCAAATCAACATGAAATGATTGACACTTTTGGTTTTTGGGAAATGTATGTATGGTTGTATGTGTGTTTGAGTACATTAGCGATGGTGTAAAAGAGGTAAAAGAGAAAGAGGTTTGAAATCGTTACGCTTCTCAATTTAAATTTAAAACTGTCATGTTTTTCAGAATTTTGTTTTTATTAAATTTTAAACAACATCATTTTAAAGTTATTACACATTATATTTTAATCAAACACTACTTTATATTAGAATTTAATCCGTTTATGTGTTTCATTTTCAAAAAAAAATTTTAAATTGTATATTTCTTACTTTAATTTATTTTAGGGTTATACTCCTTTACATATCGCCATGCAATTCGGAAGATCGAATATATTTGCTCTACTCTGTAACACTTACAGTAAGTAATTTCTTTTAAATTATAATCATAATTATCTAACAATCTAGGTACACATATCTTTATTTACACTTATCATATACTACCACTAAGTAAAGTTGGAAATTGTGTGTGAAGATAGATTTTAAAATCTATCTCCCCAGACGCAAACCAATTAGTTAAAAGAGCTCTGTTATGTTACTAATAGAACTGTGCAGCCCTTGCGCTGACCAACTTCTTCCTTTTCCCTGATTGTGGTGGAACTTGGTCAGGTCAACGGGCCGCTATGCGTGCTCAAGTGAGCTTTGTGACATCAGAGCTACCACTCCGACCTAACCTAACCTACTAACAGAACTCTGTTAAACAATTAATTTGAGGCTGCGAAAGAAAAAAAAAAGGAAAAATTGTTTAAATTCCTGGGTAAAATAAGAAAAAAAAGGCAAAAGTTGGTAAAATAAGTCCTATGGTTAATCACTGTTACAAAATATTGCGAAATAAGAACTACAATTACAATTGTAATCCGATAAAAAAAAATCAATATTGTGGGAAAACAGGACAACATGGGCGGACAATGAAAATTGTTTTTAAAGCATTTTACGTCCCTTTAACTTACCCAATTTTAGATTTTAACAGAACAGATTTTAGATTTTAACAGAACAAATTTCATATTTAACAGAGAAACAACATTATTTCTAAAGGAGACAACAGCACAAGATTAAGTTTTTGTCAAACAGTTTATTATAGATGGTATACAGGCAATTGATTTGAAGTCGCTGTGGTCTAGTAAGTAGTGTGTTGGTTTATTAGACGTAAGGCCAAGGTTCAAAACCCAGGTCGGGCTTAAAAGGATTTTTTTTTTCATTTTTTTAATTTGTTCTAATACATATCAAATATATAATATTTATCAGTATATTATATCAGAATATTAATATATACATATGTACTCGTATGTATTAAAAAAAAATTTAAAAAAGAAAAAGAATCACACAAAAACCCCAAATAGGGATTGAATTCTGAGATGATTGAGAATAAACAATTGAATTTTAAATTCATTTTAGAAAATATTCTCAAAAATTTATTATTTACAACTCTTAGCAATAATCTCGAAAAGCTTGGTTCAATCCCTGGTCAGGATCTTTTTTATTAAATATATATGTATTTATGTATTGTATTTTCCTTTTTTGTTCTTAAATATCATATATCTAATATATAAAATTCTCGTGTCACGGTGTTAGTGGTTAAACTCCTCGGAAATGGATCGACCGATTTTCATGAAATTTTGTGTACATATCGGGTAGGTCTGAGAATCGGACAACATCTATTTTTCATATCCCTAAATGTTAAGAAGGCGTGGCAAATCGTTAAAATTAAATATTTAGGTACATATTGATCGTAGACGAATAAAATTTGGTGGGTAAGTTCGTAGAGTCGATATCGACAATCCCACCTAAAATGGGCATGACAACCCTCCCCTTCAAGTAATACCTATAACTCTTAAACTACTGAAACGATTTTAACCATTCTTTTTTTGTTCGAATGCTTATCAGGTTTAGATGGTTTGAAAAAAAAATTCGATATAGCAAAAAGTAGGTGTGCCAAACCTTTAAAATTGAATATTTAGGGACATAGTGATCGTAGACGAATGCAATTTGGAGGGTAAGTTCGTAGAGTCGATATCGACAAACTCACCAATGGGCGTGGCAACCCTCCCCCTTAAAAAGATACCTATAAGTCGGCTAATTCGATGGTTTATAACTACATATGTACATATATAACATGTATATCTGTTAGTTTTTGTTTTGGAGCAATAATCTCGAAAAGCTTGGTTCAATCCCTGGCCAGGATCTTTTTTCTTTTTTATTAAATATATATGTATGTATGTATTAATGTATTGTATTTTCCTTTTTTGTTCTTAAATATCATATATGTACATATAAATATATGTATGTATATATATATTATATGAAATTCGGCACGCACGGTGTGAAAAAAGTTGGTACGTGCGGTGTGAAAAAATTGGAACGTGTGGTGTGAAAAATTGGAACGTGCGGTGTGAAAAAATTTAGAACGTGCGGTGTGAAAAAGTTTGGAATGTGCGGTGTGAAAAAATTTTTTCACAAATTTCTAATTTTTTTACACCGCACGTTCCAAATTTTTTCACACCGCACGTTCCAATTTTTTCACATCGCACGTGAACCTAACCTAACCTAACATATTTATTACGCTGAAATCTGGCTATGATTTTGGAAATTATTTCACAAGATATTGCTATATTTGGATAACGTCTCAATGACGTTCTTGATTCAACTAATATTGATTGTAACGTATAATGGCCAAATATACAAAAACTTCAACAATGTTCACACATTAATATCGTAATTCAGTTGCAAAGGACATTTTGGAACTGTGACATACATCGACATTGTTCTGTATGTATCTCGCTACATAATATAACATTTATAAAAAAAAATGAGGCAGCTGATATAGATCGTTTGATACGCTGACCCCAGACTATTACTGCAAAATTTTTTTACGCTTCTTTTATTATCCAAGAAATATGAGGTTTGCGTTTATAAATATGAACATGGGTAATGAATATTAAACTAATAATTGCGAGATAATTTATATGCAATCGATTTCAACTAAAATTAAAGTTTTTCAAAGCCTTTTCATTGATCGACGACCAAAATTTTCTTTTTAAAAAGTGATTAATATTAAAAGTCAATATACATATCTACGATGTAAATACTACAGGATTGAAAATTTATATTTTAAATAGATTTAAAAGTAAAATATTTTGTTAAGAGATTATAATTTATTATTTTTAATAATATTTTAGTAATAATTGTATTACTTTCCATAATAATAGTAATAATAAAAGTTGTAATAGATAAAACTAGAAATTATTCAATGATAACAATTCTTTGTACTCTTATCACAAACTGTCAATCAAAATTTTTGTTTTGTTTATTGATAATGTATCTTTTCCTACAAAAAAAAAAAAAAAAAACTAAGGCAACAATAAACACCTCCTACTACATTATACCAAAAAACAAACAATAGAATAATTTCATCACATTAATTGCCAAATTCAATATTGACTTTTTCTAATATTTATTGTTTGATTTACCTTTTTTGTCTATTGGTGTTGTTGTTATTTTCTTCTTTTTTTCTGTGTAAGTCTATGATCCCCCTTGCTGGTTATATAGGAAAATATGTCAATTAAAAAGTCGGCTTTTCTTTTAACTTCACAGAACATTTTCAATATTTACACAGTTGCCTATTACTGCCTGAAAACCAGACATTTCGGAGTCTTTTTTAATTATCACACTATGCTAGAGTTGTGATTTCATTCTTTGAAATCAAACAGTTTTTTTATTTCGGCAATAATTACTTTTCTTTAGTCATGTTGTTTGATTTCTCTTTTTTTTCCAAGAGGGCATATTTAATCGGTTGTTATATCTTTGAAATTATGAATTTTATTATCTTTCACTATTCGAGTTCATAAATTTTATTTGTTTGTTTAGGGTACAATCAATTTAAATTAGGCATTTATAGATTTATTCATTATAATCATAAATTTAACTTAAATTATGCTATCGAAACAGTAGTTATAAAGTGTTAAGCGTTTATCTGATATGATAATTATAAATAGTTTGGGATTATCATATCGTATTTATTAATTTATATACGTGATCTTGTTGAAGATATTTGTAATTAAAATTTTAAAAGTTAATTTATATGCCAACTGTTAAATCTTTATAGATAATTTGATATAAACGATACCCGAATGGTGGTTTAAATGTTCATGTCACATTCACTTATGATTTTTTTTAGTTCCTCTAAGAAGCATAGGTCTGTCACAAGCATTTATGGTTTCCATTTTTTTTTTTTTTTTTTCATTGCTTTGTTTTACTTTTATTACCAATAGGCAGGTGATTAGGCTAGCTGTAAGAAAACTACTCGATTTTGTTAGAAACTTTATATGAAAATACTTTTGATTTACACTAGCTACGAAAGAAATATTAGCACATATAACCATTCATTACAAATATAGCATTAATTATTTAACATTTTAGCTAAATTCTACAGTGAATACAAATATCTTATAGGTACTCTAATTTGAAATATGAATTTTCTTTTTTCAGAGGCTAATCGTGATCTTCTGGACTGGTCGGGAAATAAGCCGTTAGACTATAGCAAACAACAGACAAGTGTTTCGGCTTCCACCTATAGCAGTGAGTATTGTTCGAAGTTTCTTCTCAACGAACTTAACAACAACTATCACTTTGATTTACGACCTAATATGAAGATCATCCCTGGTACTGGCAAATTTGCTACTGGAGGTGGTACAGTTGGTAGTGCTTTAGTGCGTGGCAAAAAACGTTCCGCATTAACAAGTCCTTTAACACGTACCCAATCCCTATTAACGCAAACAACATCAATGCGACGTCAAAAGAAAACATCCACACAATCGATGTTACGTAACGATTTTGATGATGCTGGTTTAACGCCATGCGATATATTACCATCGCCACAAAGTTCCCCAGAATCGACACCACGAAGTCGTTCACCCAAAGACATACGACAAGGAACAGTCGCCCGTCGCAAAGAGAGCTTTTTGCGTAAAACACTACGTGCTGCCACCTCCTCCTCCTCCAGAAGCAACAATAATCCAGATAATGTTACTAACAAAACTGTAATGGAATGAGTAATTCTTTTGTTAACCCCACAAAGATATTTCCGAATTTGTAATTGCTAAAACACCAGCAATAATAATATAGGCTTTGGCTATACTTATAAACACAAATATTTTTGTATTTAAAAATTTGTTTTGTTACTATTTTGCTTTTATTAATTCTGTTTCCTTCAATTTATAAAATTGGCTATTTGTGTCCTTACTTATGCATGCTTTATTAATTGAAACAAAATTTTTTTTTTTAATTTCTTTTACTTTCAAATTGCTTATCTATGTATCTCTTTATAATATAATTGGTTTTTTTAAATTTAAATAATAAACATTTTTAAAATTATTTATTTATAACAGCATACTTAAAAATTTGAAACTGTTATAAATTTTAGGGTTTTAAACAAATCTTATAAAATGTAAAAATTTTAAATTTACTTTTCCCTAATTCTTAAATTTCTATTATAAAGAAAAGTTTGTCTATTATTAAAGGACAATCGAAAGTATGCTATGGGAATTGATTTTTTTCTAAACGTAGTGAAATAAATTCATTTTTATTGAATTTACATTGAAATTCGTAATCTCATTTACCACAAAAATTAAAAAATTAATTAAAGATAGAACACAAAGGAGTATTGTTTACTGTTGAAGGCATTCAATCTGTTAAGTTCAACTATGTATGTATACAATATAATCGATTGGTCTATACATACTGCTAAGCCATATCGTGTTACTTTTTTAATGAAGACTACTATACTACTCAGGACAAAACTATGCAAGCAGTAGGAAATAAATTGAGACACCTTATCCTTATGCGGCCCCTACACGTTGCGACTGGCTGTACAACTTTATTATTTTGTGGAAATAATTGTTATGTTGAACTGCCGGTTGGTTGAAGATCAACCGACGACCAATACGATGCCTATAATAACAATGTATAAGTCAATTTGGTTGAAAAATCTAAACACATGAAGAAGACAACCAATCGTTCATTCAATATGTTGTACAACTAATCGAAAGATGTAGAGGCCGCATTAAGTTTTTCAAAACTAAACAGTCAAACGAAAAGTAAGCATTTTTAATGTCCTAAAAACTTTTGCATATGCTTCCATCAGGATATGTATCAAGCGCCTAAGATAACATCGCGTGTGACCCAATAACTTCATGTTTCTAAACACATCAAAGGCAAATTAATTGTAACAACTTTTTGCAATACAGTATATAGGAGTGTTAAAAGAATTCTAATAGAACAAGTTGATTCAGAAGTGTCAGTCATGCCATATGATGTATAGCTAGCGACCTGAAAAAATTGTTCTTATGGAGATTAGATGGCGTATATCACACTATTCACTGCACTCAATGTAAATTGAGACATTATGTTTCACAAATCATCAAAACCTTTGTTCATAAAACACAAACGCCTTTGCGAAGGTGTACTCGATGGAATTAAAGACATTGAGCTGGAATTCATTCCCTTACCATTGTGGCAATTTGATAATTTGAAATTTGAAGTTTTGTAAGTAACGTTGTACGTTTAAATAAGTAATCATGGATAACGAATTTTTCTAGGTACCAAAAAATTCATTTAACACTTTCTTAAGAGATAATTATTAACTTTGTAATGGTCCATTAGCATATCTAGATCTTTTTGATTATTTATAAAAGAAGTTTTCAGTTTAAAAGTTATCAGGACAATATTTTCAATTGTTATTTAGTCTTCTGATCTTTATATTCGGTAAATTAAAATTTTATTAGACTAATTTTAGATGCCATAAAAGTAAGGAAAAACTTAATGATCTTCCATATTAGTTGAATTAACTGAATAGCTTTACCAAATGTTTTCTTTATTTTTTTAAGTTAACAATTCAATGTTTTTATGTAGGATTTTTGGTAATAAATGGGTTTTTGTTTTGCATGAAATACCGCATAAGATTGATAATTATCAGAAAAAAAATTAATAGATCTGGAACGTGGTTAACACAAAACTTTAAACGTACAAGTCATTTAACCGGACTCTATCAAATTCAACGGTTTAAAAATAATTTAACCGCCTATAAGTCTATATGTGTGTTTCCTCTAAATTCTTTTATTAAACTTTATATTTAAAATACAAAACAATCTGAATATTTACATATAATAAAACAGATTTTAATTTGCTTGTTTAATCATTAAATAATATTTATTAAAAAAAAACAATTAAAACAAATAAAACAGGATAATTATTGATATCCTTCAACAAATGCATACACAACTAAAAATGTTCCTAATCTCTCATATCCGCAATTAATTGTTTTGAAATCTATTGAAATCAATTATTTTTTCCAATTTCAAATTTTTTTTTCTAAAATTTTTACTGCACAACAACAACGATAATTGTCCTCTTACTTATTATATTACTCTTTTACCCTACAATCTGCAAATCAAACTTCGTGGGATTATTGTAAAAAAAATACGAATCGTTTAAAATCTTATTTATGCAGAGATCCAAGCAATGCGTCAACAATTAATCAACAGCGGCTATGGCACCTGGAGGCAAGTGGATAATTATAATCATGGCAGCCATGAACGTTACGCAATTGAAAGCTTATCAGCCCAAACCATTTCAGTTGATTAATATTCCGTATTATTTTATTGCTTTATTAACGAAATTTTTAATTATAACAATTATTTTTAATTATGTTTTCATGTTTTCATGTTTTCTTGTTTTCTTTTTTTTTTTTGGTTAAATGTGAGATTTCCACAATAAAGCAAAAATTTTAGCAAACCATATAATTCCTATTCTAATCACAATCATTTAAAGGCATTTTCACCAGTGGGTCGATTTTGTTCAAAAAAAGAAATTTCTATGCAAGTTATCGATTATCATTTTCATTTTGTTATCAAGCAGTTAGCTATTGTATGTATTGTATGTATATCTGGCAGTTTATTTTTTTGTTTGTTTGCAATGTTTAAATGCAACTTTTTAAATAAATTTAAAAAAAAAAACAAAAATGAATGAAGTTTGTATGTTTTTTATTTGAGATTTGAATTACAGCGTGTGTTTTTTTTTATATTTTGTATGTTTTTTGTTTTCTTTATCTTTTTTAAAGAAGACTTTATTGTAGGGGTAAGTTTTAAAATTTTCGTTGGCTTTTTTTATTTCACTAGCATGCACATTATCTTTTTTATAAAAAGCATTTTCCATTACATATTCCCTCGAATTGTTTTTAAATTATTCACGCATTTTTATATCTGCTTTTAAAACTATTTTTGTTGTTTTTTTTTTAAGTAAATTGTAATTAATTTTTTTTTATTCCTTTTTCATTCTTACAGAAATCAAAGCAAAGAGAAAACCAACAGGTAAGATTTAAATTTAATTCAAGCCTTCAATTTTCATTCAGATTAAGAATACAGATTTTATTGAAAAAATTGTCCACACAAATTCTGTAGCATTAGACATTCTCGGCAGTATTTCAAAAAAAAAAAAACGAGGATGTACGATTTTCACAAGCTCCTATCGTTTTTTTTAAAGCTGAACGCTTATAGTAGTCAATTGCGTATAATCCCAAGTCTAAAGAGGTCAAATCGCACGATCTCGATGTCCAGTTCACATCATCTCCATGTGAGATGGCTATGTCCTCAAATCGCTCGTGCAGAATGTTCAATGTGGCATGAGTTGTGTGGTCCCTAGCGACATCCTCTTGAAACATCATGCCATTTGTATCCAAATCAACCACTTCAGGCCATAGGAAGTTGGTAATCATCGGCAGTGATGGCCTAATCCACGTCATTCTTAAAGAAACATGGACTGATGACCCCTTTAGCCGAAAGTCCAGGACAAACAACGACATTTTCAGAATGCATTGGACGTTCGTGGATCCCATGTGGATTGGTATCGTTTCAAATTCGACAATTTTTGTTTGTTCACGTACTCATTCACCCAGCTGTGGGTCATCTCATCGCTGAAATACATTTTCGATGAAAATTACGTTCAGTTGTCAATTTCTCCAAACAACATCCAGCGAACACACGCCATTGCTTATATCATTTAGTCTTTATTTTTGGATTTTGATTATTTGTAGCAGTCTCACATGGGTGTTAAGACCGCGTAAACATCGTTTTGCATTCCTTTACATTACTGCAAGTAATATTTTCTGTTAGATTTTTAACATTAATTACTACTTTTTTTTAATAAGAATTATTTATTTTTCACTTTATTTTTTTATTCTTTTCATATAGCCGAAAAAGATTCGGGATTCCTACGGATTGGCTCTTTGAATGTTCGAGTGAAGAAAACGACCGAAGCATTCAGCAACTTCTTGGGAGTGGGCAATGGCACTGGGAATACGATACAACAACATCCTCACCATCCACACGGAGCATCAACAGTAAATCTCCCTCACCAGCGCCATCACCGTCACCATCGTTATCCTCATCATCATCACGCTCCCGGTGGTATGATTCGGAATCAGCACCACTTACATCCGATGATGATGAAAAAATCAGCAACAATGACGACGAAGAACCCACCATCATCATCGATGAATCTACCGCCACCGGGTTCGAGGGCCAGTGTACCAATTAATACAACAAAATACGATATATTGCACAAATCTTGGGGCTCTGCTGACAATATACCACAAAATTGCGTTACCACCACAGAACAAAATCACGATGACTACGAAGACGAGGATGATGATGCTCTAATGCCGCCACCAACAGGTGTTAAAAAACGTCAACAAAATATTAAACGTTCTTCAATTGCTTCGAACGCTACCGATTCGCCCCGAGATTCAATATCATCGACATCAAGTTCCAATCTCAATTCCGGCTACAGTAGCATGCCAACCACACCGAATCAACTCAGATCACCATTGAGTTTAGGTGTGCCTAATAATAATAATCTTACAGCCGACTCCGATTCTGATTCAGCCTGTGGCTTCGATTCCAATTGGTCCATAAATGGACGTAGTTCATTAAGTAGCGGTAATTTAAAATCGTCGAAATATTAAAACTTAATCGCACAATCTTAGATACAAAATGAAATTTGTATCACGTTCATTTTAAAATTTATATTAACTTTGTATCAATTTTATTTTAAAGCGAGGAATAATAGTGTTTAGACATTTTTACTTAAGATAAACCATGGTTTTATATTATTTTTTAATTTAATTATAATATGTATCCTTTATATATATATATCTATATATATATATATGTATACATAACATAAACTGTATCTGCAACTATGTAAATCTCATAAATATTTTCGAATAAATAAAATTAAAAAAGAGCATTCAAGCCTTATTTATTTTAAATGTTTAAGGGGTTACTATCCTTAAGCTAAATATTAAATATAAGATTTTAAAAACGTTTTGAAAATCAGTTAAAGAGCAGTTGGCGTGCAAATTGAATCATCTTTAATCTTCCTAAAGACTGACCCCCTAGAGAATTACGTCCAACACCAAACGTGATAGGAAGGTCATCTCGTAGGAAAGTATAGGATTCAATCACCAAGTTCTTCACGACCTCTTTGAATGATATCACAAAGAACCTCTTTAAATTTTTCTCTAGCCTTTAAGGCTATATCATCGACCTTTTATTTAACACCCTCTATGACCTCGTGAGAAATGTTATCAAATTAGCAGCCTATGTGAAGAAATGAGGGTATGATCCACTCCTTCGTACTCAGGAAGTCCTGAATGGTTCTTACTACGTCTACAAGAGCTGTCTGCCCAATGAGCGTGTTATCTAGGCTGCAATGATATCTTTCTAATATCTCATATCTTATATAGTTGTTCACAACATTCTCAAGTATTGTTAATATAAATGACGTGGGTGTTGTTGTTTATTATTTCCCCAATTTTTGACTAAACACCCTCTCCCTTCACCAGGCTGTTCGTATATACCCAAGGGTCGTAGCCTAACTCTACACTATATACGAGGCCGGCAAAGATGCGAATAGCTAAACGGGCAGAGACGTAAGCGGCGAAACATATGTACTCCGATGCTAGCGGAGAATATGCCAGCGACTAGAAATAGGGTTATCCACTGCACGACCCCTTTTTATGTAGGAGTTCACACCAATGAGCAGACATATGCTGGAACCAGAACCTATTTGTGGAGTGGGAAGAGGTGTTTGAAATGATAAATTCGGCGAAAGGGAAAATAGTAAGGTTAGTAACCGGTATTTTGTATAGATTCGAATTAATTTAAAACTAAAATATTCTAATGAAGATCGTTATTTTATTTGAACCCATTTGGTTTCAATCGATACTCATCATTTTACCTACTTATATACAGAACATTTTCTTTTCCCTTCTTATTTTAGGCGTTTTCTTTTCAAATTTTAGCTGTTTTTGAAAACATCAATTGTTTACATTTTTCTTTTTCTCTTTTTTTTCCTATTCTCCCACGTGCAATCAGTGAGATGACATTTCGATTGTTTTGTTTTCATAAAGCGAATACTTTTTCTGGAATAGAATCTTCTAAAATTAAACTTTTTAACAATAAATTATTGAATATTTAATTACATCTTAAGAAAAAATGGGTAAAAAAGATAAAAATAAAAAGAAAGGCAAAGGTGCAGAAAAAACTGCCATGAAAACCGACAAAAAATTAGCCGCTAAACAAAAGAAAATGTTAGAGAAGCTGGGAGAGGTAAACAATTGAATGTCTCACCGTATTTCCAACTAAAAAGTGTTTTAAAATATTTCATAGGCCGATATAGCAGAAGTTGTGGCAAAATTGGAGGCTGAAGAAGCCAGACAAAAAACCATAACTGAAGAAATCTGTGCAGCACCACCGACACCAAGATCGAATTTTACAATTGTAGCCCATCCAGAAAAGGAAGAATTGATCTTATTTGGAGGAGAATTTTTCAATGGCCAAAGAGTTTGCGTGTACAATGATCTGTTCTTTTATAACATAAGTAAGAATGAATGGAAGCTAGTAAAATCACCAGGAGGGCCGGCACCTAGAAGTGGTCATCAAATGGTGACAGTTGCTTCAGATGGTGGCCAATTATGGGTATGAAAATAATAAATTCATAGCAAATAAAATTAAAAATAACTGAAAATTATATTTACTTTTAGCTATTTGGTGGCGAACACGCTAGTCCTTCACAGATGCAATTTTACCATTACAAAGATTTATGGATGATGAGTCTAAAAACGCGTAAATGGGAAAAAATCAATGCGCCAAATGGACCAAGTGCACGTAGTGGCCATCGCATGACTGTGTCCAAAAAGAAATTATTTGTTTTTGGTGGTTTTCACGATAACAATCAATCGTATCGTTATTTCAATGATATGCATATCTTTTCTTTGGAGACTTATACCTGGCTACAGGTGGAGATAGGTGGAGCGATTTTGCCTCCACCCAGATCCGGCTGTTGCATAAGTTCTACACCCGAAGGAAAAATCTTAATTTGGGGAGGCTATACAAAATCCCAGATGAAAAAGGATGTAGATCGTGGCATAACTCATACGGATATGTACGCTTTGACTCCCGACAGTAAGAATAATTTTATAAAATAAAGTAAGCAACTTTAACATCGATTATATTTTTTTACTTGCAGAAAATGCCCCAGATTCTTTGAAATTTAAGTGGGTTACTGTAAAGCCTGGTGGCTATAAACCTTTGCCACGCAGCAGTGTTGGCTGTTGTTCAGCACCGATCGGCAAAGTTTATTGTTTTGGAGGTGTTATGGATATTGATGAAGATGAGGAAGACGTCAAAGGCCAATTTGGAGAAGATTTATTGGCTCTTGATCTATCAGCTATAACTTGGCGCCTAATAGAAATTAGTAAAAAACAAAAAGTTGATAAGAAAGCATCTAAAGAATCAACTGCAGATATAGATATGTCTGAAGACGTTACAAAAGCACAAACTACTGTTACAACCGATGGTGTATTTACGGTCACTGTAGCAGGTTCTAGTAATACCAACACTGCCCTACCAAAAGTGCCTAGCTTATTTCCCAATCGAAGAGCGAAAAATGTGCCCTCACCAAGAATGAATCCTGGTTTGTGTGTCTGCAAAGGTACATTGTATATTTACGGTGGCCTCTATGAAGAAGACAACAAACAATATACATTTAATGATTTCTATGCACTCGATTTACATAAATTGGACGAATGGAAAGCCATTATACCAAATGATATGCATGCTCATGACTGGATTGACAGTGACTCGAATGATTCGGATGAAAGCAATGAAGATGATGACGATGAAGATAGTGATGAAGATGACTCCGAAATGGATACTGATTAAAATATACGGCTGTCATTTTAATATTTTTTATAACAAGATTTATAACAAATGATCTTTATTTCTTTATATCAACAAATAAATGTATTTCAAAAGAAATCAATTACTTAAGTCCAGTAATTCAGTTAATATTCTCCTTGTGTCATTAGGTGACGCTACTTTGTGCGAAATAGTGCGAGGGTCGATGAATATTTCATAGTCATTGCCGCCCGGTTCAGTCTTGTCGCCAAAGAAGTGTATTTCCTTAAATTTGTAGTGCTCTTCTATGTAACGTAGCGAATAGGTTTTATCCCAACCATTTGGAAAGACATCAAAACTTATTTGGCCTCCAATGCTATAGGTCAAATCTATATCGGCAAATTCTTTTTTCAGTACATCTATCATTTTGTTCCGCACTTTATGTTCCATATCGTACGCAGCAAATAAGTTACGCTCTTCTTTTGAACATTGCCGACCAACGGGACAAATGTTCATCATGCCGTTACGAAACTCCAAAAAAGTTCCTCTTTTAAAGGGCAATTTCAATTCTGATAAATAACGTAAAACGAAATTTATAAAGCGTTGTATTGTCTCCTCTCCCAAATGTTTAATTATGTTCTGTTTTCCCATCTCTTTGCCTTTGTCAATCTGAACGAGACCATTTTCAGGAAAAATAAAATCAAAATGGTCCAAAATCTTTTGTCCGTTCAACTGTTCAAACATTTTTTCCAAATCCGATCCACCCACAATACCGACAGTTGCTCTAGGTTTCACCTGATTATAAAAGAAATCCTCAAATTCCGGATCTACCGAAGTTCTTGGTGCTGTCAGAGTACCATCGACATCGAACAGCAGAAGAATTTCATCTCTCTTAAGCTTAGACATTTAGATATATTTTTAAATGCACTTTTTAAAAGGTATTGAACTAATACTCAACAAATATAATGGTTTAACAAATATAATTAACCACGTAAACCAGTAATAAAAGTATAAAAGTAATGATGAATGTTTTGTTCTTAAGAACATAAGCAGGTGGTATTAGGGTTACCGTTGTCCAATATAAAGTTTATTTGTGGGGAAAGAAAAGAAAAGAAACGTCAATATTAGTTAACACCATGTCCTGACAAAATTCACATAGTGCATTTTAGCTATTTAAAAATAGTAACCATAGCTGTTATCTTAGTAAAAGATTCATATTAGCCATATTTATTTATCCCTAAAATAATATAATATATAACTACACAAAAATAATCAAAATCTTAATTCATTTAGCAAGAAGTCTGGCATCTTTAGATATAATGTAAAACAGCTCTGTTTTAATAGTAGCTGTCATTTCTATATTGTTGGTAATCTCTGTTTTAGTTTATTCTTGTGAGTTTCATTCAATTCAATTCATTCATAAATTGGGCGTGCCTTAAAAAATAATTTGTTTATGTACAAAAAATATGTTTTAAGATTTAAAAACTAATTAAAATGCAAACAATTAAATTACATTTACTTATTTTTATATTCCTGATAACTTTTATCCAGCGAATACAAGGTAATTAAACAACGGAAGTGCTTTTGTTGTATTGCAATTCAATTGATGAAGGGATGGGCGTTGTTTGGTTTGTCGTAATTTTTTGCTAATTCTAATAATTATGGAGTGCATCTATATTGATATTGTATTTCGTATGTTTAACATATTTCAACACCATTTAAGAGGATACAATAGCTAGCAACTTGTGAGGAAAAATTTTTTTAGGGCAACCACCTGTTAACAACACTCATTTCATTAAAATGTAAATAGGTACACTGAGAATCACACACAAAAATACCACAGTAAATACAAACAAAACAATGAAAGATTTGTTTAGAGAATTTTGTTGCAGCAATAACTTTTCGATTACATTTGAAAAGAAAAGTTGTTCGTTCATAAGTAAACAGAAATTCCAGATAGAATTTCTTAAGCATAGAATATATAGTACACTCAACCCTAATAAGATATAGAAGTATTTATTTGTGATACCAATTGGAATGAAAATACATACTATTTGAAAGTTAAGAATTTTTATAGGCACCCACTACAAATAAAAATCATTTTTTATCATAATTTTCAACATCAATCTTTCTCATTTTGTTTATTATTAAGCTGAAACATAATGTTCTTATCGTAGTTAGATTGATTCCTATAAATGAATTTAATTTCAGCCAAATATGGATCTAATGAACAACCTGTCACCGATATTGTTTGGTGTACGAAAAATCAAGAGGAACAATATAAATGTCTGAATTTAACAGCAGCCATTGTACGAGATACAGCTTTATTTGACGATTCCTTACTAAACCTAAACTGTTTTATGGCATACAGTGCAGATGAATGTATACATCATATTGACCGAGAACGTGCTCACATAACAAGTTTAGATGCTGGTGATGTTTTTACAGCTGGTCGTTATAATTCTTTAATTCCATTACTACACGAACAATTTGAAGGTGGTTTTACATATTATCATGCAGTAGCGGTTGTAAAAGCTGGCTCTTTGCCTGATGTGACAAGTATACGCGATCTTCGTCAAAAGAAAGCATGTTTTCCTTGGGTTGGAAGTTTGGCTGGATGGATTGTTCCCATATATACTGTATGTGAAAATCAATTTTAAATATTTCAAGTAATTATCCTCCTTTTTTTTCAGTTACAACGTGAAGGCGGAATGGAAGTTGTTGATTGCAACAATCAAGTTAAAACAGCCGCTAACTACTTTAATGATTCATGTGCAGTTTATTCTTTAGTAGATAGATATAATCCAATTGGCGATAATTCTGACAAGTAAGTTTTAATAATAGTTTAGGTTATGCAGGTGTGCAAAATTTCACTTCCACTCAGAAACCAAAAAAGGTCCCGTATGGGAGGGAGCCTTCATATTACGCAAGTTACAAAAAGAGCAAGAAAAAACTGGCAAATTAGAAAAACCGAGTGGGGATATAAACATATTCATATTACGCAAGTTACAAAAAGAGCAAGAAAAAAACTGGCAAAATAGAAAAAAATGAGAAAAACCGAGTGGGGATATAAACAAAAAAATATTAAGGATATGCCCGTGAAAGAATCAAAAAACGTGTGTATGAAAATAAGGCAAAGATGGAGAAAAAACTAAGAAGCCATCCATGTGATGCCAAAGATCTCGTCATCAGAAATCTTAACGAAGGCTCACTCTATAAGTTTTAATTTTGTATTTTAAATTATCAATTTTATGCACATCACTTCAATGAGTCTTGAGAGGAATTAACACATAATCTTGCTCTTTAAATTGTAGATTGTGTACCTTATGTACAGGAAAAATACCCGGAGGTAGATGCTCTGCATCTGACCCTTACTTTGGTTATGATGGTGCTTTTCGCTGTTTACTTGAAGCTGGCGATGTTGCCTTTTTACGAGATTCAACAGTTTTTGAAATGCTGAATAGTCCTGAATTTAGTATGTTTTCCAAAAAATATTATAAATTTTAAATGATTTTAAATTTGAATTTTATTCATAGAGAATATATCGCCAGAACGTTTTGAACTTTTGTGTACTGATGGTAGACGAGCACCAATATCAGAATACCGACAATGCAATTGGGGCCTGATACCATCAGATGCTATTGTTACATCGTCTGCTCGTAATGCTTTGGAACGCAAAAAATATCAAAAATTCCTAAAGAAGATTGTTGACCTATATTCTGATCATTTAAAAGATGCACCCCAAGCACAAGGCCTGAATGGCAAAGCTAACAATTATGGAAATAATTTTGGCAATAACAATAATAACCATTACAATGATAGAAATAGCCCTTACGACAGTAATCCGTATAATAGTTACAACCGTGATCGGTATGACAATAATGGTTATCGTAATGAACGTTTAGATAGTAGTTTTACTACGGATCGAACTTACAATGAGAACGGATTAAACGAATCTATACCTTATGAGAAGTTTCGTATATTTGAATCAAAACGTTATGGGAAGGCTAATTTATTATTCCAGGTAAGAACGACAAAATCTTACGAAACATGAAACGTTGTAATATATTTAAAATGAAAGCACTGATTCATGTACCCTTGACACATTTTATTTTTTATGTATATTTCTAAAGGACGCTGCAAAATCTTTAGCTGTTATAGACGAAGATGACCAGTCTTTTAGTAAATATTTACACAAATCTATTGATTATATTTATGGTTTAAGAGAATGTCCGGTACCGAGCATGACTTTGTGTGTTACCTCAGATCCTGAATTGGAAAAGTGTGTAAAAATGAGGGTAAATATAATGAAGCATTATCCAATAAAAAATACTTAATAAAGTTTTATGTTCAGATCGCTTTGAAGGCACATATTTTGAAACCAGAGTTGATTTGTAAGAAGATGCATTCGCACATCAATTGTATGCAATGGATTCAATCAGGCAAGGCTGATATTGCTGTTTTTGATGCTGGAGATGTCTATACAGGCGGTCTAAACTACGACTTGGTACCTTTTATGTCTGAAGTTTACAATCTTGGTGAACCGGAATATTACGTTGTAGCTGTAGCCAAAGAAGAAGATCCCGATACAGAGTTAACTTATTTAAAAGGCAAGTATACTTGTCATACTGGCATTAATACTGCTGCAGGTTGGACTTATCCATTGGCCCATCTTATATCCAATGGTTGGATACGCCCTTATGGCTGCGACTCAGTTAGAGCAGCCGCCGAATATTTTACAAAATCCTGTATTCCTGGTGCTATAAGTAATGAGTACAATACTGGTGTTCCCTACGATAGCATGTGTGATCTTTGTCACGGCACTAGTTACCGCTATTGTCGTCGAGATGCTTCAGAGGACTACTATGGCCATACAGGAGCCTTTCGTTGTTTAGTTGAAGGTGGTGGTCATGTTGCATTTATGAAACATACTACTGTCATGGAGAATACTGGTGGCAAAAGAAAGGAATGGTGGGCTCGCAATGCACTTAACGACGACTTTGAACTTTTATGTACAGATGGTAAAAGAGCAGAATTGCAGGACTACAAAAGATGTAATCTAGGCAAAGTTAAAGCGAATGCCATCGTAACTCGTGGCGGTGCTAATTACAACGAAACGCATGTAAATGCCTATATCAATTTACTAACCTACGCACAGCAACTATACGGTCGAAAAAATACAGACGAATTTAGTTTTAGTATGTTTTCTTCACCCACCGGTTTCTATGATCTTATCTTCCAAGACGCAACCAGACAATTAAAAGTTATTCCACCCAAAAGTCGTCGTTATGACATCTACTTAGGCAGCAATTTTATGCGCGCTAGACGTATAACTGACTGTCATTCTGGCTCGGGACATTTAATAATTTCTATCATGCCAATAATTTCTCTCTACTTTATATTTATGCGAATCTCTTTTTAAATGAATATGAATAAGTATTTTGTAACTGAACATTCCAATTGTGTTTTCTAAAAATACTAAATTTTACTATTAAATATTATCTCATATACATATCTCGAATAATTAGGTACAAAGTCATCAAAGTTAGTAACATATCTTAAAGCACAAAATTTTTAAATTTTCTATTCTTGTTTTAATTTAATTTTAAAGTATTAACAAATGTTAAATTATATATTTTTTGTACAATTATTTGTAGTATATTTACGATAGTGCCTATATTGAAATTTTACACAATCAATCCGTCCAAACGAACTGTGTATACATTTTACAATAAACATTTTTTAAATATATTTATATTTTGTATTATATAAATTGAATTTCATTTTAAAATGTTATGCTGATGCAGTTTACAACCTCAGCAATTTAGCGAAACTGATTTATTTTTTCAACAGCTTCACCTGAAGCCATAAAAGTAGAGGAAACAAAAGCAAGATCTGACACTCATCGGGTAAAGTATCAGAATAGAAAATTCAAACGGTGGATATAATACTTTCAGTTTGTAAGAAAAAAGAAATATACAAACAGCTGGGCTTTCATGTAGCAATATGTATTTACTTTCCATATACATAAATGTGTATATAAATACGTCTTAGTTTTTTGAGCAAATTTCAAAACATGTAAAATCACATAAGATTTGCACTCTTAATACCAATGATATCATTAATGCACAGGGAATGAATTCATTAGAAGCACAGTTGATATCTTTGGTGAAACTGAATGTAAATCGCAGCATAAGCTTTATAAATCTGGGAGATATATCATGCTCGCATAAATAATGGAATGCAAATCTGGTGAATGTTGCTATTAGAAATTTTTATACATCGGATCCAGTAATTTCATACATGCATAATTGCTCATTACAGCACCTCAGTCAGGATTATGGCCTAGCTTCTCACACCATTTTTGTTGTGTGTGCTAATTTTATACATAAGTCGCGAGGCCTACAGTTTAAAGTTTCAGTTTGTTCGAGATTTCTGACCTGGGGTTTAAACCGAGGCCTCACGTCTAATAAGCCTACTAGACTACGGCGACTAAAATTAATATTATCAAATGTTAATTATAATTGTAATAATAATATTATTCCTCTAGAAAAAAATAATTGTTATTCAGTTTCCATAGCAAAAATTATTGCATTTTTTAAATCCGATTTTTAACGGTTTTAAAAATTATTAAAATACTCTCAGGCCGGCAACACTGTTTTCTTTATTTGCTTTTTGTTTCATCTTCCACTCCAAACAAGCAAATCAAACTGTTTTGCTGTCAGTTGTTGTGGAAAAGTGGTGCGTGTTGTGTGACTAAGGCGGCGGTGCTCCAAAAAATAAAAATTCGTTTCTTCTTCAAAATAAATAAAAATAATTATAACACGCGATAACTGCAGCTGATATTAAAATGTCTATTAATTTAAGAACTGTTTATGCATTCGCTAGGGAAATGTATCCCAAGAAAACTAAGGAATGTATACAATATGGAACTGCTGGATTCCGTGGCAAGTAAGTATATTTCCTGCATAAATGCAACTATTTTCAACTAATGGCATAAGTGCTCCTTTGCCTAGGAAATTCCATTGTATAAAGGTGTTTCCCATAAAAAAGTAGAGGGTTATCAGTAATCGCAGGCTGGTCGGTCTATTGTCAAAATCTATTAATAGCAAACAATATAAATATTATTATTGTTTTTATTTTTTACTCCATACAGGAAAATTGAAATATAGTTCTATAATTATTAGATATACCTTATATGTATATCAAATTCTAGGTATGAGTAATCATCATCTGAAGAAAATATAATAAATATTTGAGATTTCTTTTGGAAAAAGGTGTGTTGGCAGTTAATAGGAAAATTATACAAGAATTGAGCAAATTGCCAAGAAATTGCTCAACAAAAACCAACAACTTGACACGTCTGGAAATTGTATGTAAAAGCACTTTTACTTTTAAGACTAGTATGCATGTGTTTATGTACTACTAGCATACTACCATCTACCACACATCAAACAAACAGCCACGGCTAACACAGATACTAGGAGGGCTGTATACACATATTTATACACTTGTGTATGTAGGCATCTATAATATTTAGACAGGTCAAACCAGAAATGTACATATTGATATGAAAACATATTAGCCTCATTTAATGCAAAAGCAACAAATTATTGGCAGATTGCTATGATATTTTACTAAACAAGTTGTTTAAAGAGCAGCCCGCTTCTCAATATTGATAGTTTGGTGTTAGGTCATATTTTCAAGTTATCTAAAATAAGAGCATATGAATAGATATAGTATGCAATTGTATATGTTTTATATTTCTCTAAAATATGTTTACAGAGTTGAATTCCTTTCAATGAAGCAAATCTTATCATACTGATAAAAACCTAGGTTGATAGTAGATAAGAATTAAACGCTTGAAGTTATTACACAGAAATGTTTCGTTTGTAAACAATGATTGAAAACAATCCAAAAAGTTCGTCAGTCAAGATCAACAATAAGATTCTTGCACGATTAATTGAAATACATATTGTTTTTGAAATATAATTAGTTCAAAATGAAATTAATCTGTTTTACATATTATGCCTAATCATAACATTTTTTAAGTAATCATAGTCGCATAGGTCATTTTTATCTAATTTGATATTTATATTTCTACTGCTGTTTCTATCGAAAAAAAAAATGTATTCAATGAAGGGCAGCTATATTTGGAATGTATTTTACTTCCTGCCTTTTTAATCTCAATTATATATGTAACTCACATAAATAAAACTGAAAAGTTATCGTTATGTGCCAGACTTTTCTTTTGATAACTCTCTGATTTCAGCTCACTTCTGACATGTGCATTTAAAAATAATCTTCTGAGAGACAATTTAATTATATAAAATAATATAAAACTAGATAAAATCAACACTTAATAATATGAATTTGATAGGGCTTCTATTAGAAAAAATAATTAATTTTTGAAGAGCATCCATTGATTTTTATTTAACAAACAAATTAAAACATTGTGTTTATTTACGAGTTAGCTTATCACTTATCACATATATTATGTGGCATTTTATTAATTGTAATTAGTGCAGTTGCATTATTTATCTTTTTTATACAGATCATAAGCTTCAGACATTGTTATTATTATGAAGCATTTATGTAGGTTAGGTTAGGTTACAGGACGTGTACTTGTCAACTGTGACAAGTACAGTACCCGGAGGTCGAATTGACCCATTGTACAACATCCTAGCTTCTCACACCACTCATGTTGTGTGCGTTAATTTTATATGTACGTGAGTGGCGGGACCTACAATTTAACGTCAACTCCGAACGACAGATTTTTGAGAAACTTTTTCATGGCAAATTCTTATTTACTCTCAGGGTTTTTGCCAGAAATCTGCTGAGAGGAAATCGCCGAAGAAATATTTTTTTTCCTTATTTCGTTTTGATGCCTGACCTGGGATACGAACCCGGAGTTTACGTCTAATAATCCAACACACTACCTACTAGACTACGGCGACTTCATTTATGTAAGAAAAAAGAAATTTTTTCAAATCATTAAATTTATCGCTTACGACTTCTCATGGAACTAACTGTATGTACATATGTAGGTACCTAGTTCAAAAATCTTCTTATTTACAGCAAGGTTTTCTGTTTTAATTGTAAACAATTACTTTCATGTCATTTTGTTTTTCAATATTCACGATATATTTAAATATATGCAATAATGGAAAAGAATAAATATATATAAGGATATAAAAAATTTATTTTGCTTTACTTAAATTGTAATTGTCCTTAATAATCCAATTGCTTAGATAGACAATTAACTATTTAAAAATATCGTACAATAAACAGATCGTAAACGTATCCGTATCATGAGTTTACAGTAAAAACAATATAACAAGTAATTAAAAGATTGAACTTTTTGAACATGTTCCAAGTAATTATTCTTGCCAAGTGCATAATACATTTTTTGCTTTCATAGAGAATTAGCTGAAGAAAAGTGACAATGAATTTTAATAAAATTGCTTATTTATCATTATCAGACAGTAATGCCGGAAGAATATATACATGACGCTATGGATGTACATATTAGTTTTAATTACAGCATATACAATTAAAATGAAAAATGAAGAGCATTAACAGCATACATAATACAATAAATATAAAACCTGTTGTAACTACAATACATGACTGCCCCATGTTTCTTAAAGTAATTAAAATAGTAGTAAATTTACAATGCGAAATATTTTAAAACTTTGTTCGTATACTTGTTTGGTTCGAAAAAAATACGACTAAAAAGGTTGGAATCAAAATCGCTTTTAAAATAAATTAAAAATTAATTTGACAGATTTGCAGATGCTAAAACTGTCAGGGAGCTGTAAAAATAAACAGGCAATTATGTTTAGAACTAGTTGTAATCATTACTTCATTTTCCAAAAATCATTCATATCGGATCTATACATCATGAAAAGAGCATACAGAACAAATTTGAGGTTCTACATCCATGCCTTTGAGGTGTCTTGATGTATCAGTCAGTAAACCCAATATTTTAAACAATACATGAATTGAAATAATAAATAATTTTATTTATTTTTTTTTAATAGCGCCGACAATTTAGATAGTGTCATGTTTCGAATGGGTGTTTTAGCAACGTTGAGATCACGGACATTAGGTGGAGCTGTAATTGGTGTTATGATAACGGCTTCACACAATCCTGAACCCGATAATGGTGTCAAATTAATAGATCCCAAAGGCGAAATGCTTGATCCTAGCTGGGAAGTTATTGCTACTGATTTAGCTAATGTCGCCGATCAGGAACTTGAAGAACATGTTGGAAAAATTATTCAGGAGAACAACATAGATATTGGAACGTCTTCAAATGTTTTCGTAGGCATGGATAATCGTTATCATAGCCCTAGATTGCTAAAGGCTGTTGCTGATGGTGTTATTGCCTTGAAAGGAAATGTTAAAGAATATGGCATTGTTACCACGCCAATGATGCATTATTTCGTTGTGGCCGCAAATACTAAAGGTGCTTATGGTCAACCAACAGAAGAGGGTTATTACACAAAGTTGATAACAGCTTTTGAGACACTAAGAGGCGAAAAACTAGAAAATGGCAACTATAAAAATCGTCTATTGTTTGACGGTGCTAACGGTGTTGGTGCACGCAAAATGTTACAGTTTATTAAACGCATGAATAAATCACTTGATGTTGAAGTCTTTAATAAGGGCGATGGAAAAATAAATCACGAATGCGGTGCTGACCATGTGAAAGTTGGGCAAAAAGTGCCGATTGCAATGCCCATTTCAGAACCAAACACAAGATGTGTAAGTGTAGATGGAGATGCGGATCGAGTAGTGTATTTCTTTACGGATGAAAATGGCGTGTTTCATTTATTAGACGGTGATCGCATCGCTACTTTGGTGGCTGATTTTCTAATGGATTTAGTTAAACGATGCGGCTTAGATATCAAGCTAGGTTTAGTGCAAACAGCTTATGCTAATGGCGCATCTACAGATTATATTGTAAATAAACTAAAAGTTCCCGTGGCATGTGTTCCTACGGGAGTTAAACATTTACATCATAAAGCCTTAGAGTTCGATATTGGTGTGTACTTTGAAGCTAATGGTCACGGTACTATTATTTTTAATGACTCAACCAAGCAATTAATCGCAAAAGCTGCAGAGGATGGTAATAAAGATGCAAAAGTATTTTTACACGCTATTGATTTAATAAATGAAACTGTGGGAGATGCCATATCGGACATGCTATTGGTTGAAACAATACTTAATCACAAGGGATGGGACGTAAAAGACTGGTTGGGCTGTTATGAAGATCTGCCAAATTTGCAATTGAAAATAAAAGTCCAGGATCGTAGTGTAATAACAACAACAGATGCTGAAAGAATTTGCGTTACTCCTGTTGGCCTACAAGATGCAATAAATGAAGTAGTGGCGAA
Source organism: Sarcophaga caerulescens (assembly GCA_927399465.1). Classification (NCBI taxonomy): domain Eukaryota; kingdom Metazoa; phylum Arthropoda; class Insecta; order Diptera; family Sarcophagidae; genus Sarcophaga; species Sarcophaga caerulescens. The sequence continues at coordinate 82,772,579 of OV656867.1, read as the reverse complement.
CTACAAAAGAGGACGTTCTTTTGTTCGGCCTTCCGGAACTGAAGATATTGTAAGAGTTTATGCAGAAGCTTTAACAAAAGAGGTATTGTGTTGTACTACGTTTATAACTAAAAAAATCCTATAATGTATATGTATTTATTTTAATTGCAGGAATGCGACAATCTAGCCTATGACGTTGGAATTTTAGTGCAAAAAATGGCTGGTGGTGTAGGACCTGAACTTGCCCATCCGAATAACTCGGTTAAAGCTCATTTTTAAATGTGTTCATTATTAATTAATATTACTTACAGCTACAATACTGTATTTAAATACAAAAGTATGGTGTATGTATGTATGGTGGTTACACATTCGGCTACTGTGTATCAATCTCATTTTATATAGGAATAATTATTTTCTAAAATATATTATGTTTTCTTTTCTGTCCTTTCTTCAATTATTATATTGTTTGTTGTATAATATGTATGAAATTTTTATATATGTATAGATAGTCATTACAAAAATTTTAATTGATAATGCAGTATTCAATAAACTTGATTAAATGCACCCACTTTATCACTTCCGTTATGATTAAAAATGTAAAATTAGTTATTGAATAGTATTATTAATGAAAACTCCGGCGTTGTGATTTGAACAAAAAAATTTTCGTGTAGAAGAGATCGCGTAGTATCGTGTAAACTCAATATGTAATAAGAGCGTACGCCATTATGGCTTTCTTCATTTTTTGAAAATGGTTGATAATTGCTGTCATTTTTCTACCGTTATTATCCACCGCTAGTTTTTATCGGGTCTCATATGCTATTATATTCGGGATTGCTGATATAATTCGATCGTTTTGCTAGTATATAAATTATAAACTACTGACAATTTTATTTTATTTGTATATTATATTCGAGAAATAATACAAATTTTTGAAAAATAGAGACACAAATTTTAATAGAAATCTTCAAAAACTATGTTTTTCGTTTAGGATTGGCAACCCTCAACTAATAAGTTGAAAAGAAATGCCAAAATTCGAAAGCTGCCAGACTTAGAAGTTTAATATATTGATATATTTAAATTTTGTCGAAATGTAGTATTTTTTTTTTTTGACGCAAATCTGTTTTTTTAGTTATACAAAAAAATACTTATACAAGAAAAAAAATTATAAATTAATTGTATGAACAAAATTAAACAAAAAATTCAAAGTTTTTAATAAATAAATCAAAATATTGTATGATATCAAAAAAAATCTGAAAATGTAAGTCTTACTTTCTATCTCAAAAATGTAGATTTTAAATCTGAACGCTTTATTTCAGTGTGGTGTAAATAGTCTCTATTATCTGGTAGTTATATACGAAATATCACAATTTTACATTACATATTATTGTAGTTGAATTGTAATTAAGAATCCCCTGGTCTGGCATATATTGTACTTTTCCGAATTCGTAGATCTGGCAATATTAGTTGTCATTCTGCCACGATTTTTCTTTTGTGCTAATTTTACTGATGCAATACGCTACAATTTTCTGTTAAATTAAAGGACGCAAACATTTATAATCTCTTCAATTAAGTAAAAACATTTTATTTACAAATATGGAAGGTGAAGATGTAAGTATTTTCTAAAATTTGTCGAAATTAAGCCAAAAATTTGTAATGAAATCACATAGGTTTACATATTTGAGGTTATGATAGCAGCAAAGGTGTTCCCCAACAAATTTAACATGATTTTCTTGTATTTTTTCAGTTCGATCCAACTTTGTTAAAAAAGAAAAAGAAGAAGAAGACCTTTGATTTGGACGCTGCTTTGGGTTTAGATGATGGCTCAAAAAAGGAAGAAACTAAAGAAGTTGCTGCAGATGAAGCGGGTGCAAATGAAATTGATGATAATTTAGATTTAGAAAGTTTTGGTAAAAAGAAAAAAAAGAAGAAGAAGGCGTTCAATTTAGATGAATTGGAAGGAGCTTTACCAAAAGAAGGTGAAGAGGCAGCTGGTGACGAAAAAAGTGGCGAACCAACAGAAACTGATGAAAGTCTCGAAGCAGAACGTGATTCTGATAAAGACTATACATATGACGAATTATTGAAACGTATATTCGAAATCATTTTGGATAAAAATCCCGAAATGGCTGCTGGACGTAAACCCAAATTCGTTATGAGACCACCACAGGTATTGCGTGTTGGTACTAAAAAGACATCATTCGCCAATTTCCTTGATATTGCGAGAACTCTGCATCGATTGCCAAAACATTTATTGGATTTCTTACTGGCTGAATTGGGTACCAGTGGCTCAATGGATGGTAACCAGCAGCTTATCATTAAGGGACGCTTCCAGCCTAAACAAATTGAAAATGTGTTGCGTCGTTATATTAAAGAATACGTCACCTGCCATACATGTCGCTCACCTGAAACAATTCTGCAAAAAGATACTCGTCTTTTCTTCCTGCAATGCGAATCGTGTGGCTCGAGGTGTTCTGTAGCTAGTATTAAGTCAGGTTTCCAAGCTGTTACGGGCAAACGTGCCGCTATCAGAGCAAAAACTACATAAGCATGGAACACACTTTATTAACACTACTTTATGTTACTGAGTTTAAAGGAATATTCAACCATTACCACTCCCAATAAACCCATACCTTTGCAACGAACCACGTCAAAATTGAGAGATATATTGCAAGGTCAATTTAAAACTATGACAGGTTCGTTTTGTAAAACATTTCAATTTTATATTTTCTAGACCAACAAAACTAAATATATAATTTACTATTAAAATAAAAAATAAATAAATTCAAATAAAATACTTTTATAACCTACAAGACGTTTATTCTATACCATTCAATAAGATAATCTTTAAAAGCAATCTCCACATCGCGTGTAGTGTTACTGTCATCTGCCAAACAAAAGACATCCAGAGATATTTGTCCACGAAAATGATCGGGTCTTCCGTATAACAATACTTTTGCTCCGTTTGCTATATTGGAGTAATCTATTTGTTTTCTTGTTTGGAGTAACAAATTCCGCAAACTACAGATAATTTCATTTTTATTTTGTGTCATCATTTCTTTTTTAATGGCTGTTAATTCGTTTTCTAACTTCCAAATAGTTTGCATGTCGTCCATTCGACGTGGAATACTTATATTTAAACAGCCTGTTCCATCGTCCAAGACGTAATTATATCTCGTTTTCGAATCGTTACCTCTGCCAATAATCTTTCCATATGCTATGCAGTTTCTAAAACGAATTTTCCCGGAAAATATTTCAATGACACTAGTGCCTTCATTCCAAGATTCCCCCTTAAGACTTTTGATACTTTGTATGGTTAGGGGAATGTAGGGAAATACATCAACTTCTTTGAAGCGGTTAGTAAGTTTAAAATTTGTTTCACATGTTGCGCTTGAAATCAATTCGCTTCCTTTTCTAATAAAAAATATATCTAGCTGCTCTTCGATATCCATATGGAATATTTTGATAAAAATATTTAAGAAACTGAAATGAAAAATATCTTGGCGGTTTTCTCCAATGTTAAAGTAACAATTTTGAGAGTAATAAAAGTTTTGTTTCGTTTCCATTCGTTCCAAAAAGAATAAGTTATGAACAAGTTTCAAATATTAAATTTGTTGTTTGTAGATCAGGTTATTGTTTTGAGGTAGAGAAATAATAGCCATTATCATTTGTCCAATCAAATTTTTTAAATATAAACATTTCTTTATTGGTTTCCTTCTTATAAAACTTTAAAAAAATTACGTAAAACTGTGCAGTTGATGTGATGATTCTTATTTGTGTTTCTATTTAACAAATAACTAATAACATAAGTATAATAAATAGTTTAATAAACACGAAATTATTATTTCATTTTTACTTTATTTTCATTTAGTGGTTTTAGCTATTTTCATAGAATGATGGCACCACTTAAAAAATCAACATAACCAAACTAGTATTGGCAACACTTTTTGCAGTGAACTCATATTTGCTTTGTTTATATATTCTATTCCGATTTTCTGTAACATTGTGAAATTAGTGCAACAGTAAGTTTCAGAAAAAGTAATTCCACTCTAGTTTGAGAAAGATATCATAAGAGATACTTTTGAATCGTATAATGTCTGGAGGTTCCCTTATAACATTAAAAGAGGAATCAATTGATGGCAATGCTGCTGCAGCAGCAGCTAGTAATAATGCTAGCGTACAGCAGCAATCATCGACCGCACCTCAGCAGAATGGAGCTTCTGGTTCGAATGGAACGGTGAACGGTGCTGCACCTGCTGAAGGGACAAGACAAAATAGTTTACAGCGTATTCAGCAGCGAAAGCAGAAGGTGTTCAATTTACCAGTCGCTCAGAAATTGGCCAAATTGTCAATGTATTCTGCTTGTCAATCTGAAGGTTGTCGCTGCACTGGCTGGAAAACACCTCAAGAAAATCGCCACCGAGATGTAGAGTCGTCGTATTGCCCTGAATTTAGTGAGGAATGTCGCAATGCAAGTTGTCGTCATTCATTGCAAAGCCACATTGCTCATTTAGATGGAATATCTGGATCTGAAATGAATAATTTACTAGGAGCAATTATTGATATGGAGAATTTATTTATGTCTATGCAACGGGTTGACGACGAGGATACAAAGAAAGTTTATCTGTACCTCTTTCGTTTATTGCGCCAATGTGTCATAACTAGACAGCAAGCTGTTATCCGTGGACCTTTGGGAGACCCTCCATTTGAGTCGCCTTGCATAGCCAAAGCTGTATATTCATTTGTATTTTATAAATACAATCATTTGAGTCCAAACGAACTGCAAACGATGACAGAGGTAGCCAAAACATTTTTAAATTTTCTAAATCACTACAATTTTGAACCACCGTCTATGAGGAGAGCCGATTTAAAAAACGATGATGCCTCTACATATAAAATCAATTATACGAGATGGTTAGTTTTCTGTCATGTACCCGCCTTTTGTAATTCTCTCAGACATTTTGAGACATCACTCGTTTTTGGTCGTACGCTTTTGAGAACGGTTTTTCAATACATGGCACAACAATTGAAAAAGAAATGTATTTCGGAACGTGATCGCTTCCCTGCTGATAAGAGATCGATAATAACACAAATGCCTAAGTTTTTGGAAGCTCTTAAAGGAGAACTTCTTAAAGACGAGTCTCCAATCTGGGATCAATCATATCGCCCACCCACTGCCTTTTTGTTGCAACAACGTAAACGTCAACAGGATACTGCTGCATCTGGTGCAGTTGGCATACCAAATAGCACTGGTCCATCTTCTGTAAAACGTAGTAGTATTAGTGGTGAACCAATGCATAAAAGAGCCAAAAAAGAAATTGTTGAACGATCTGCAGGGTAAGTTAGTGTTTACGTTGTTTGTAATAAATAATAGAAAAAGACTGTAACTGAAAGCTTTACAATATATTGCGAAATAAACTAATATCGAATCAAATTAAATTCTGAAATAACAAATATATTCAATGTTATTTCAAAAGAAAAGTATCAAATTATTACTATATCGAGAGCGTAAATTTATCATTCCCTTGATATGGACTTTTATTAAATATTATTCTACGTAGGATATGGATGATTCTTTAAATATTTTCGCTAAAAAGTATGCTTTATATTTTTATTTAATATAGTCGCGATAAACGAATGTCTATTTTTGAATGACTGGTGTTTTTATTTACATATTTATGACTGTAATAATAAAATTTGTTAAATATAATTTAAGTATGTTAAGGAAACAATCAAATAAAAACAATTACTTATGGATTTATTAATAACTTAATACCTATGTATTTATGCGGTTTTTCTTTAGCTGACAACTTATGAATATTTAAAATGAAAAAATGTTAAGCCTATATTGTATTGCTGAAATGTATTGGATAGGTATATATTTAATAGTCACAATCTAATCACTTTGATATTTTAGGGACTCTACCTACGAAGATCTCTCCGACGAAATTGTTATGCGAGCTTTAAAAGCAATTTCTGAATCGAAAGCTATTAATAAAACAGAAATTTTATTTCCGGTTAATGTCTCCCGCGATGAAAATGTCAAAGCTGAAGAGCAAAAACGTGCAATTGAATTTCACGTTGTGGGCAATTCACTTACAAAACCTGTGGATAAACAAACTATTTTATGGCTCTTAGGATTGCAAAGTGTTTTTGCTCATCAACTACCAGAAATGCCTCGCGAATATATATCACAATTGGTGTTTGATACAAAGCATAAAACGCTGGCGCTTATCAAAGAAAATGTGCCTATTGGAGGCATTTGTTTTAGACCATTTCCAGATCAACAATTTACTGAGATTGTGTTCTGCGCAGTTACAATGTCCGAGCAAGTTAAGGGCTATGGAACACATTTAATGAATCATTTGAAAGACTATAGCATTCAAAAGAATATTCAGCACTTATTAACCTATGCCGATTGCGACGCAATTGGTTATTTTAAAAAGCAAGGATTTTCTAAGGACATTAAATTAGCACGTCCAGTATATGCTGGATTTATAAAGGAATATGATGGCGCTACATTAATGCATTGTGAGTTGCATAAAAATATTGTGAATACCCAATTTATATCAGGTAATATTAACCACTTAATTGAAGAATATTAATTTGTAATCAATACAAACAATTCTTTTTACATAGTAATAAGACGTCAAAGTGAAATTCTTAAAGAACTTATTGCTCAACGTCACAACGAAGTTCAAAAAGTTCGTCCAGGTTTGACTTGTTTTAAAGAAGGTCTTCCATCGATACCCGTAGAATCAATACCAGGATTGCGTGAAATTGGTTGGAAACCGCAAATGCGTGCACAGCGTACATCAAGGCCATTGGAAGAAGCATCGGATCCAGAAAAGCTGGCAGCTTCATTTGCTGCCGTTTTACAATCTGTACGTCATCACGCTTCCGCTTGGCCTTTCCTTAAGCCAGTTACAGCTGCAGAGGTTCCCGATTACTATGATCATATTAAATATCCGATGGATTTAAAAACTATGGGCGAACGACTAAAAAAAGGATATTACGTCACACGTAGACTTTTTATGGCCGATATGGCTCGTATATTTTCAAATTGCCGTTTCTACAATTCACCTGAAACTGAATATTATCGTTGTGCCAACAATTTGGAACGTTATTTTCAGACTAAAATGCGAGAATTAGGTTTGTGGGACAAATGATGTCGCGCTCTATCAGCCAATTTTGAACCTCCTATAGATAAAGTAGACGATGATGGTGCAGACGGTGGTGAAAACGGAGAAGATGATTCCAACAAATTTCTAAATGAGGAACGAGTTGTTGGGAACAATTCAACAACTTATAACACAAATAACAATTTAAGCCAGAATACTCTTTTAAATTCTTCCTTTGAAAATCAGTTTTTAACCGGAAATATCGGTGTTTTTTCTTCATTACCGGATGACATTTTTACTAATTAAATGTATAAAAATATACATATTTTTTGCATCATATTTTAGAGATTTTAAAATTACATTAAGGTTTTTTGTATTTATTTTGAGTTTTTCTCTTTATTTTCTTCCAGTTTTAATCGTGATGAAATGTGTTCTACGTATGTATACATATGGAAAAATTGTAGATATTTAAAGGCTGCCCCCAGTTTGTTAAAAAAAAGTATAAAACAACCTACTTTTTATTAATTTTTATTAGAGGGTATATATGTATATGAATGTTGGATTTACTGGAATATGCCCTAAGTATAGGTTATTCGAAATAATTACGATTTTAGGGTCTGGAAATAATTATCGCAACCAGTAATTTTATTCAAAATATTTTAAACTTACTCTTCTTCTTAAAATACAAGAATACAAGTGTATACAAGTTTTTGAAAAATGAATAAAAATAGCCCTATCACGAGAAGTATTAATAAAATCCTAATAACTTTTAAGTCATGTGATGTTTTTTTGTGTTTTATTACAAAAAAAAAGTATGTGCTAATAATTAAAATTTTTAAACTTTCATATCTACCAATTACAATGGATGACTATATAATTTTTACTATTTGATAAAAAAAAAAATTAAGATTAGATATTAGTAGCAAAAAAAACTTGTAACTCTTTTTACGGCGTATATTAGGTAAAACAATAATAAATAACATTAAATAAAAAAATAATAATAACATTAATAATAAATAACAATAAGGAAATTCGGGAGCTTTTAAAAATAAAAAAAAAGATTATCCTAGGTTTTTTTTTATTGTATTTTCTTAATATTTATTATGTTTGAAAAGGAAATCTATTGAGATAGTCCAATATTTTTTTTCTTAGTGAGTTTTATCAATTTTACTAATAATCCTAATTTTTAAAATATGTTTTATAAATGTTTTATTCCAAAATGAAAGGTTCAGATGGGTATAGCCAAGATAAATCAACATATAAATTCGATGGACTGTACTCCTTTGAAAACCTTTAATTGATAATATCGAAACAGAAGTTCTAAGAAAGACTGTAAAATATTAGAAGAAATCCAACATATTAAAGTAACAACGAAAATGTCTTCTATAGCGATGAGTGCAAATCAATTGGTTTGTATTGGCCAAAAATGATATTCTAACGCTTCTTTAAGCGTGCTTAATAAATTATAACAAAATGTAAGTACAATTCCACAATATACTTTTGAACTTTGCTTTCTTGAATGATAAAAATGACACTTATTAATTTTATAAATTATACAGCGTATGTTTAAGCCACGAGGTGGTCCTTATTGGGTTTTAGTCCACATATGTGGCTAAGTAGCATTGTTCCTCACACGCACGTTGGAGATGATGAATCTTGCACTTTTCTAGATGCATGATAATAATTATTCACTTTGTATTGGTGCGACGCCCACTTGAAATATAACAATTTTAAACTATTCTAATTAATTGATTTAATTTTAATTTTTCATATCCTAATAATTTATTTTCTTTAATTTTTGTTTGCATTTGAACAACTTTTAAGACATTTGAATCTTGTTATGCTTATGGTAGACTACTATAAAACATTAAAGATTCTTTATAAGCGCTTCTATGTTGAAAAACATTTAAAACTCACGTTAAACACAAATTAAATAAATTAATAGAATTATTTATTTTATTAAATTTTAGCAAATAATGTTTTTTTTATTTCTAATAGGCATAATACTTTTTCTTAATGGAAATAACAAAAATATACACACATTTAATGTTTTTTTTTTTTTTTTTCATTTAATATGTTAAACACATTTTAAATAAATACGTAAGAATGTATTTTAGTATTTATGTATATTACCTATATTTAATGATTTCTTTTTTTTGTTCGTTTTTAACATTTAATGGGTTAACTATAATTAATGTAATAAGTTTAAGGACATTCATGTATAATTTTAATCAGTGGGATAATTTGAGTTAATTTATTTATTTTATTTAAATTATTACTCTTTCTTTATATTTGAATATACATTTTGTTTATTCATTATTTTGTTATTAGTTTTTGGTGTATGTGATATTTGGTTAACTTTCAAGGATTGTTAATTTATTTATTGATTTTGTTTTCCGCATTATAGCAAACTATGAAAAATATTGTATTTCAATAGGACTTTAGTACTCAATATGCAAATTAGGTCATATAATTTAACAAGTCATATATTTGCAATGGCGAAGTGTACTGTTTTTCTTAATTATTTTTTTTTAATTATTCATTTTTTTTTTTTTTTTTTTTTTTGTTTAAGATGATTGTCTATAAATGTTTTGTTTTTATTTAATGTAAACATTTTATGTACCACCACATACACTTTTTATTATAAAATTTGTTTCGTTTTTATTTTTGCAACATAATATTTTAGATACAAACATGCTTAAACGGTTAAAAATGTTTAGTGTTGGCATTTTTATTTGGATTGTGTTACTGAATTTTTCTATGGAGTTTAGACTATTAATCCTGAATATAGTTTTCTTGCCAGAATAAAAAGATTTCCAAATTTATAAATTTCAATCAATGTTACTGTAGAATAAAATTTAATTACTTTTAATTAATCGAAAATTAAATGATTGATTTGATTTGTAAAAATTTTGATGAAATCAAGCACAATTTTGATTTCATATCTATCATATGCAACAGTAACAGCCGCCAAGTGCATGAAATAGTAATGTTTTTAAAGAGCTGTCAAAAGATCATACTTTGATATTTAGTGTTGCGAGGAATATTTGTGAGACGAAATCGATTAATCAAAGCAAATTTAAAATACAGACAAGATAGAGTATTGTTTCAAATAGAAAATCGAATAAATATATAGTCGAAATTATCTCGTAGACCTCCTAAGCATAGATTCGTTAAAAAAAATGAATTTAAAAAGGGGGAAAAATTAAATATTATAATTTTTATCTAACTTTTATATACATACACATGTCCTTTATAAAATAATCTCCTGACTGTATAAGACACTAAATATGTTAAGCCTTATTATTGTTGCTATTGCAGACCCCTTATCCATACTCTTTTAGTACAGTAATAAAAACTTTTGAAAAAAGTTGATTTCAATTTAAAAGGAAAATTTTTGGATTTTAAATTTGATTGTAATTTGTAAGATTTCGATATTTGTATGGTATTTAATATTATACATAATACAATGCAATTGTAAATTATATTTTAAGATGCGTTCAAATTAAGCGAATTTAAAAAAACACCATCCCTACATTTTCTAAATGCTTACTTTGTGTAAGAGAAGAAGTAACTGCTGGGAAATATGTACTTTACCAACAGAAAATGAATAATCAAAATATTTAATTCTTTTTGTCGAAAAATGTTTCTTCTCATTGATTGTATTTTTTCGACAAATGGGTGTTTGCTTAATGTCAATGTACTTTCTGAAGAATTTAATTGAAAAAAGGCACTTAGCTATAATTTATTAATTTTTATTATTATGGGAATATTCGAATTGCCAACAAATTCTATTCGTGTACGATAACAACTTTTAGATTTGTAAACAGGAACTAAATATTAAATTTTATTCAAACAATTATTCAATTGAGACAAATCTTTGACACAAGTCGGCTTAAACACAATACGTAGTTACTGTAACATGATATGGTAACTTTTTACTACGGAAAAGATATAAATTGGTGGAAAAAATAATACAATTAACTGACTTTTTGTACCGATGATTGTGCAACGGCATTCTTAATCAAATTTTTACTATTTTTACAATGGTAAACCACAAGATTTCGATTTACGGCATTCTCATACAATTCATCGTTTAGTATATCCTAGAAATCCTATTGTTAGGTTCGGTTAGGTTAGAGGACGTGTCAATTGGGACAAGTATAGTACCCGGAGATCGAATTGACCCATTGTACAATGTCCTAGCTTCTCGCATCACTCGTGTTGGGTGCGTTAATTTTATACATGAGTGGCGGGACCTACAGTTTAAAGTCGACTCCGAACGACAGATTTTTGAGAAGCTTTTCATGGCAATTTTTACTCTCAGAGTTTTTGCCAGAAATCTGCTGAGAGGAAGTCGCCGAAGAAATATTTTCATATTTTCGTTTTGATGTCTGACCTGGGATTTGAACTCGGGCCTTTCGTCTAATAAGCCAACACACTACCTACTAGACTACGGCGACTTCAAAAATCCTATCGTTAATTAAAAAAAAATTTCATAATATCGACAAAAGATATATAATTTTATAAATAAATTTGAATTTTGTGGAAAAATTCACAAATCTGTATTTGTTTACGTTAGTTAGGGTTCATTGTAACATTTCGAGCAAATGAGTTATGTTTTCTTTTTTCGAAAAGGTATACATACCTGTTGCATAATAGACTTTGATTTGTATTTTTACTACTGTTATGTGTACAGCTGCACTATTTATAAATTACGTACTCTTTTTCGTTTTTATTATATCTACAACAAAAAAAAAATATTTCTTTTGTTTTTTCTTTTTCTATACGGTGGATATTATATTTGTTACTGACATGCGTAAAATACAATATTTAATTTGTTGCTTAGTTTTCTTTACGTTATACATTATTAACATATACATACATATGTACATACATACGTACATGATTTATGCATTTGTAATTTAAAAAAAAAATAATAATAATAAAATCAGTTGCGGCTGCTACACATTCATACATACATACAAACATATGTAATAAATTTAAATACTAAATTGTAAATATGGTATATGTATTTATTTTTTTTTTTTTTTTTTTTTTTTTACATATTTGTAATGTTGAGTGTATACAATCTTTAGTGGGTTTTGTTTGTCTTATCGATATTCTATAATACTATTGAGAGCTATATGTACAATAATATTCAATTAAATTTTTGTTTTATTATTTTATCTTAAATTATTTTTTTTTATCCCATTGAACTGGGCTTATAAATCATTAATAGTTTTATGTTAACTCTAAATTTCACATCACAAGTTGAAATTGTATGAAGCTTTTAATATTTTTATAATAAAAAAATAGTTATAATTTAGTTTTTTTTTTGTTTTTGTTTGTTTTGTTTTTTTTTAATAAGTAAACGTACACACACATTTATATTTTTGTAATATTGTGCAAAATTAATACGATTTGTAAATGGTTTCCATTTTATGTATGTATGTAATATTTCCATATACTATGTTTTACAAACTGCTGATAAAAATTTTTAAGAAAAAATTTAAATTAGTAGCAAGATTTTTTTTTAAACATAGGAAGCTTTACGTAAACAAGTTAACAGAATTTGAAAAAAATCAGATAAATATTAACTCAATTTGAAAAGATTTTATGAATTGCAGATTGTAATTCATATTAAAAAACATATATTAAATTTCTTTTCTCATATTACAATTTAATTAACATACATCAATATACATATGAATATATATATATATATTGTAATTTATTTCATTTGACGACAGCGGAAACTAATTAACACACAAACCTTTTGAATTTGCCTGTGAATTCATTATAGTGGCAGCGAGCTATACATAAATATACCACAACCGGTATATCGGATAATTATAAATCGGATATTTATAATTATTTTAAGCAAAAAAATATTAACTTGATAGAAATAAAATTTCATATTTAACAGAAAAAGAAACCATTCTAGAGCTTAATTGCAGTTTGTTTACAGATATACAAGATTCTTTAGTTCATTTTATTTTTTATTTCAAATATAATAAAATAAGGTCTAAAGGTGTAAACAATTTTTATATTGTAATGCACTTTTCCATATTCATGCGTAAGTACCACAATTATTATTTTTATTATTTGTTTGTCTATTTGTAAGTCTACAAAGTTTGATTCGCCATCTGTCCTTAAAAATCGAAGAATAGTTAACAACTACAAATTAGCGATTATTATACATAATCGTCCTATGACACATGCAGTTACAAAAGTTTGCAGCAATGAAACAAGTGTGTACACTATTCTTCAAGTTTAGCATTCATACACTGTTTCTTATTTAAGCATTTGTTTTTTATATATTTTTTTAGAAGTTTTCAAAATATTGTTTTGAGTAGTATCTACCCAATCTTAATTTTTAATTAGAATCCCATTAGTTTAATTTGGATCTATTTCGAGATAGCTCACCCCAGTTGGATCCAAATCATACTAGACACGTATAACATGACATTTCAATATAAACAAAAATTTGTTAAAAAATTACTAAAGGGTTCGGTTTATTATTGTTGTCCCAGTGTAAAGGTAATACACAATTTTGTTTAATATCCAACGATAGCCTCAAATGTGAAAACTTAAAAAAGGATCAACTTTGTTTACGGTATTTTGCGATTAACTGACTTAATCACTTATCAGCAGTTGTTTATAGGATAAATACTATATACAATTAGTGTCATTAATATTCGATTTTAGGCCATAGACTTGAATTGCGTTGAAAATTTGTGGCATGAGTTTGAATCGGCAAGAACACAATAACATTATATCTGAGTTTAAATCGAGACTTCTAGAAGAATGGGTTCAAGTTCCAGTATCTTAACCAGTTTACGTAGTCAATGATAATAATAAGTGAAGTTAATATATTCAGTAAAAGGGTTCTTCCGCAAAAGATGAAAATTAGGTTTAAATCCTTTTAAAATGGGCTATTTCTTAATAATGAATGAATATCGAATTTTATTGGAGCTTAATGTATTGTGCAATATGAATCAATTTATTTTTTTATTTAATTCTCACTGCTCTTATGTTCTAAAAAAAGTACTAAAAATGAATAGTTTAAATAGAAGCAAATATGAGTTAAAGAAAAAAACAATGTGAATATAAGTCTTGACCGACGACCGAATATTGATGTCAATAACTGTATATACATATACATACATATATGTATAATAGGTTAAATTGAAATGATTAAACTTAAATAATTTAATGGCTAAATAAATAGGCCATAGTAAGTGTTTGTTAATCATGATATCATATTGAAACTACTATTATTTAATTTCTCATGAGTAGAATAGCATTTAATGCTGCATTAATTTATATGTAAATTACATATTGATAAATAGGATATTTATTTTCTGAAAGAAAACATTACAAAACACTGCTACGATTTTTTTTAGGGGGATACACCAATAAAATATGAGCGTCTTCTAATATTTTTTTTTTTTTAATAAAAAAGTAAATAAAAAGTATAAATTCATGTTTAAATTAAGATAATATTTATTAAAAATGAATACAAAAAATATTTAATTTTATATAATTTAAAAATTTATAATAGAATTAAATAATATGCACACATGCACTGTAGACATATGCGTATAGCAACTAAAAAATATAAAGAAATAAAATTTCCTGAAATTCTGTGATAAAGTAGTAGATTTTAATAAATAATTGATAATTATTAATTGATTATATCGTTTGTCATAATTAAATATAAAATAACATACAATTTAATATATATTGGCTATAAAAACAAAAATAATTTAAAAAATTGTTACAATTTTTTTTTTTAATTATACATACATATGTATTTGTTTTCCTTGTTTATAATAAATAAGCATTTCCCTAATAAACGTGTACATATATAAATACATTCTATACATTTGCTTTTTTTTATTTCTTATTATATTTAAAGCCTGTTTCTGTAAGACAAACGATTACACTTGCATGTCTATTTACATGGGAAACACAAACAAAACTATTCAATTTATTTTTTCCATGCAAACAGACAAGCAAATGAAATTGTTTATCTTACAGAAACATCACATTAATTAATTAAATATTACCTTGATTTTTAATTTATTTAATAAAAATCAATAAATCTTCATAATGAAATTAATGATATACATTTACTTATATTTTATAACTTGTTATTTTTATTTATTTTGCTTTTTATATGAACCCATTGGGTTTAATTTATAACTGTACCACGACCTAACGTACTTCATAAAAAAAAAAAAATAACATAAAAAATTAAAGAAAGGAAAAAAATAAAATAAAATTAAAAATACAATTTACAACCGAAATAATTTCCTACTGTTTTTGTATGCTTAATAAAAAAAAACATAAATTAAGTACTGATCTCATATTTTGATATTTTGCATGCATTTCGGTTGATTTGGTTGTTGCGACAACAATGAAGAAGTACGTCATTAAGCGGTAAACAGCCGTTTATAGTTTTTTTACTTCCGTAGTAAATAACATTCACCGGGTTTGTTAAGCTTGAGCTTGAAGGTACTTAATGATTTTTAAGATATTATTTAATTAACAATTATTCAACAAATTACGGATAAAATGTTTATTTGAAGGTTATTTTCCCATTTATTATTAGTTTAAATCAAAGTTTACTCATAGAATTCAGTTGACTTTTATAAATTTTAAAATTTTCATCCAAAGATGAAGACATCATAGCAATATATATATAATTGAGCAACAAAATATGAAATCTAAAATAAGAAAATACCTTTTCTAACGTTATCGTACATGATTACAGATATGTACATACATTTGTTTATAAAAGCAAGTTTCAATTAATAGTTCGATAAAAAAAGAAAATAAAGGAAATGTTTAGTTGAATAAAAGGAATCAATTTTGATTAATTCAGATTCATTCACTTCTGTAATGGGAAAAAGTCAGCTGAATGTATTTAGCATCATAATTCTATACGATTTTATTTGAGCTTTGATTTAAATTAATTCAATGCCCTTGGCGTTTATTGGAAAAGCTTAGCTTTATGGTAAGTAGTTTTAAATTACAAATAAAAGTAGAAATAACGTTTTGAATATTTAAAATTATGATGATTTTTTGATAAAATGTTTTACTTTTTCAATTTATGGTATTCATTTTTTATTTCATCAATATGATGAAAGTAACTGGGATTAAGTTTTTTTTTTTTTTTTTAAATATATAGAAACGAAATCTCTATAAAGAATATGTTTTTTAATCTCACAGATTTTATTTACTGTAACTTTGTAGTTTTTTAGTGAATATTAATTTCACTTTATTAACACAGCGGTTTGTTCTACAAAGAAAACATCCGAATTAAATTAAAAATGGAAATTATATTTTCTATAATTTGTTATTTTTTGCTATATACTGCTTAAATTTAAATGTTAAATATTTTCTATAATTTAAAATTTGTGTTTACAGATATATTTTATACAGAATAAAACTATTCATTCAGATAATTCACAATACAGTTCTTATTCTCTTAAACAAATGTAATTAATATAATCAACTAAAATTGAAATTATTTAATTATTGAATTGAAATTTAACATAAAAGTGTAAAGTAGTCAAAATATTTATAAATAATTTTGTTTGTCATGTTATTGTTTTTTTTTTAATCCTTTAAAAACGAGAACGAGAGTTTTATTAAAAAACTGCTTAAATATGTGGAAAATATTGTGTATATTACAATGTTTTATGTACAAAACTCACCGTATATAGCAAAATAATTAGGTAATTTTGAAATTACTTCTAAACGTTGTTTCTATAACAATGTTAAGCACTAGACTGCTATTCAGAAAATATATGTGATGTTTGTAATCCAAAGCGTAAAGGATGTTTCTTTGGTTTTAATAGCTAATAGAATTCCAATAAATAAATATCGTCTTTCCAATTTCTTAATTATTTAAATTCACTATAGAGAATTCTTAACAAAACTCCATTTAAATTTAAAACATTTTATCAAATTACTAAATAAATAGGCCTACTTGAATGTCAACAAGGGATTGGGAAATAAAATTTAAAAAATATAACTAAAAATTAAAATAAATATATAACATTAAACTCAATGTTAAAAACACATGTAAAAAATTCATGTGCACTTGAGGTTGAAATATTGATGTTGGCTTTTCTTAAATCTTTTTTTTTTTTTTTTTTTTTTTTTTTTTTAATTTAATGCTTAATTATCTAGATAAATTAAAATTTTAATTAAAATAAAATATACATACAATAATAGTAATTTATATACCACACCAAATTAGGAGGCTTTACATTTTTATTTATATATTATTAATAAAAATGTACTTTAGTATTAAATCGTTATTATTAGGTTTCATTTATTAGTAAAAATATAGATTAAATTGTTTCAGATTTGTTTGTATTTTATATAGCATATAACATATCATCGTATCGATTTTATAAAAATATATATAAAATTTCACAATTTAATTTTCTCAAAATAAAAACAATAAATAGATATTAGTTAATAAACATATCCAGACCATAATAATTGTATGTATATAAAGTTTAAATTGTAATAGTTAACATTCGCATAATAGCGTAATTTAAATTTCTTTAAGAAATATATGTGTATACAATGTTATACTATTATCTTTTCTTGATTTTGCTATTATTTATATTGTATTAAATAAAGTATTCTAGAATTATATATATATATATCTATATGTAGTATATATATATACATATACAAACATATATATATATATATATATAGAAATTATTACAATGGTATTTAATAGATTGTGATAAGGGCGAATTAGTTCTAATAATAACTTACAATTGCATTTTTTTACGCCTGCTTTTAGAACACCATCCAATAAAAATGTACACCGTTTTGTGTGTAACTTAATTTAACAATAAATATAGTTTTATAGGATTAGCTTGTGCCTATGGATTATGAAATAATTTTAGATGAATCACGCAAAAATGAGGAATGTTTTGAATAATGTTATCTAGAAAACTTGTGTCTTTTAATTTGTATTTTAATCCAAGTACACATTTTCATATACATTCCATATCAGTGCGTCCATTCTCTATGTCCAATTTCATTTTTAATGTTATTAAGTATGTAGTATTATTATGTTCATATTCCAATGACAGCAAGTTTCCATCATACTATCAATATTTATTAATGTTAGCGAATGTTCGCTGAAGTAAATACACACGGCATGCAGTTTTATAAATTAGACAAAAATGACATGAATATAACATATATTATTGTTTGATTTCTGAATCAATATGTATTAAAATTACATACTTTAAAAATTTTTAATTATTTTTAAAATTTCTATTTTCAATGACAATAATAAGACAACAGTAATATCGCTTCTAAATGATTCCACACTTAAGGCTAACAACAAACGAAAAAATATAAAATAAAATAAACGACTTACAAAATAAAAACTTCCAATAACATGTAAATTTTTTACGAATTCCAAAAATTAGACAAAAACACTTTAATTTTATCGCCTAGAATCTCAATTATTTTCGTATTGAAATACAACTATTAAGTTATTAGTTTTTATAAATTTCTGAGGACATTTTTGAGTTTTTCATATTAGAGAAATAGCAAAACATCACAGAAAAATAAAACAAACGGGCTAACAGTTTCTATAAAAACTCAAAAATTTCATAATAAAAAGAAAATTTTCGTTATTTTAACTTTAAATTTTTGCAAAAATATACGCTAATACACTCACATAGATAGACACATTATTAATAGAGGTTTGCTTCGTTAAGCGGTGAATTATTGTAGATCGAATGCATAAATGTGTAGTATAGTTTATTTGTTTTTACCTTTTTAATCCAATTTTATACCACTGTCATCAGCATACGGCAATATTTTATCTACAATTTCAGTGATGTCGAATTCTGTGTCATCTAATTTATGTGATAAACGCTGTTGTTTTTGCTGTGCCAACAGATGATTATTACTTAGCATAGAAGTTGTTGAGGGTTGCGTTGGACTCGGCACAGCTGTGGTATTATTATCACTCCAAAAACTATTTAAACCTAAATTGATCGTTGACTGTTTGGAGCTATTGCATTGCACACCAGCATTATTCCATAATAATTCATCATTCTTAAAAGAAAAGTAATTATTAAAGTTATAATATAAAAGCATAGTCGTAGTTTTCTTAAGAAGTAAATTATTTCTTATTATTTCAATTTCTTTGATTGTATATTCAATATTAATTAATTGGATTTCTTTTGCCTAGTTCAATAAGATGATAAATTTCATTAAACTTAAACTGATCAATTCAATTTGAATATATGTACATATGTATAAGAATTAAGCCCATTATTTTCAAAATAATACTTCACTTACCTTTCCCATATCGGTTTGATAACTATTTACTCCCAGAATATGATCCAAAGCATCAAAGTTAAAATGATTTAATTGCTGCTGTTGGTGTTTGTCATTTCTTAATTCATTGTTAAAATTCAATGATAGCTTCGAAAGGGCAGCTTCCATACTATTAAAATTACCAATGGCAGGAATTGTCATATCTGATGGCTCTGGCATATGTCTTTCTAACTGTCTGTTTAGCGTGTTATCATTGTCCAATGAAAATACTGATAAATCCTTAGGATTATTAGAAGTTGTACACTGTTTTCCATTCTCTTGAGAAATAAGTGCATTCCATGAACCAACGAAAGAATTCGTTGTGGTATTTGGTGATGTTGAAACGTTTAATCCTTTATACATAGGACATATCGGACCGTATTTATTTCCTAATGTAGCAGTACACGTCGGAGATACATCAAATGTTGCTGCATCATCGTCGAGGATAGAGTCTGAACGGACAAAACTTTCTCGATCACGAAAGAGTGATGAGGACGATGTTGGTTCAATATTAACTGCTGCATTATTATTATTGTTATTATTAACATTGCTACCATTATTATTCACTATAGAAGCACATGTTGGGAAATTAGAATTTTGTAAATTGTTTGTGCTCCAAAATATTGGTTGGCCTTTTTTGGCTGGATCTTTTAAGACATGACCACCCGAAGTTTCTAAGAAAGTATTAGGTGTTGTTTTGAACATAAAGTTCTCATGGAGCTGAAGAGAAGGATCATCTAAATTTGTGCCTTGAGTTTTGTTAAACTCCAAAGCTTTCTTATCGAAAAATATATTTGATTCTTGATGCTGATCTGATGACGCTGGCATATACAAATGGTGATGCTGGTTGTGAGTATAATCTGTGGGTTTTAATAAATTTTGACATTGCGAATGTTGCTGCTGTGAATCCCATAACAAGTTTGGATTGGGCGTAATATGAGGTTTCTGCAACTGGCGTTCCGCATTTGAATTACCAAAAAATGAAGGTCCACTGCTATAAAAATCTCCAGCTATGTTCGAGTTATTGTATAGGTTTTTGTGTAGTGGACTCGATGGTGGCTTATTAGAGTTTGTGCCCTGTAAATTCGGTGGGTTTACAACGGTGGTCATGTTTATAGGGTTATGCATTGATGATCTAGGTGATAGCCCTTGTATTCCTCCACCACTGTTATTTATGGGTCCTCTTAAATTTGGTGGTCGTAAGTGCCCTGGCGGTGGTAGAGGTATTCTTACAATTTTGCCTCCTCCAACTGCGGTATAATTTATTGGATTAAAAGGTAAATTTTCATATTTAGGATGCTGATGGACTGGTGGTACATTTATTAAAGGCGTGGGGGCATTCATACCTAACATGTGACCTGGCGGTATAGGACTTGGATGAAGCGGGTTCATTGAACCCTGAATATGCAATGGAGAAGTAGTGTTCGATAAATCACCCACAAATGTCGAATCCATTAAATTGGGTCGCATTATATTCCCATTACCATTATCATTGTTCACATATTTTCTCATTGGAGAGGTTTTAACTTTAACAGGTGAGTTAGTCATATCTGAACTAGTTTGCATGTGCCCGATAGATTGGTTTTTATTCTGTTGGTGTACTGTGCTAACTGTTTGGTTTTGTTGCGAGTTGTGGTTTGGGGCAAATTCTTTTTTCATATTTTCTAAAGTTTGAGATGAACTACTTGTACCAGATACTCCGCTAGTACTTGTCGTTTGTGTGCGCAATGCACTCTTTTCAACAATGCCACCTGTTCGACGATGTTTTGCACGGTATCTCTGACGTTCTTCAGCTGAGTGTGCAAATGTGCAGTTAGTACCACGGGGGCACGTACGCCGCTCCGTGTAATCGCGGCATAAACTTATTTTGTACTTTCCATTAGCATTGACTGGTGGCACAGGGAAGTCTTGTACTTTTCTGTTACTTTGAAATTGCATAAATTTGACTAAGCCCAGTACTACGTGACGCACAGCATCAAGTGCCTTTTCAACATCTTGCCATGATGGGGAAGCTCCTTCAAGCGATGGATCGATGCTGGCCAAATGCTTAAGATGAGGACGAAGATTTGACAAATTTGTAGGATCTCCCGTGCGCTGCAAGGCTAAGACCAATTCTTGTATAGATTGGGAAAACGAAGCCGGTGTTTGAAGGGTATCACAAATGCTCTGCATATGCGACTTATGAGATGTATTTCCATATAATAACGATGACCACTGATCTGGTGCTATACGTAGACCGGCCTCAGTAGCAATTTGAACAATTTGGGCATCATGTTCTCGCCTTAAAGCTTCATAGTCGCGAAATTCCTCTTTCAACTGCATTAAGGATGAATCACCCTCTCGTTTTGATACTTTAAAACAACTAGCTCGATATAACAACTGAACTACATGCCCAATACTTGTCTTAGACGCTGGTAAAAACTTATCTACCAATCTTTGCACAACATACATAACAAGTACTTTTCGCGACAGAGCAGAACCATTTACCAAAGCTTGTAAAACAAGTTTTAAAACTTCCTCTTGCATAGAAGGTCCTAAAAACTGGCATCCACGTGAGCGAACCGCAGCCCATAAGCATAAACTCAACTGTTGTGGATTTTGATGTTGTAAAAGAAGTTCTGTAACCGTTCGTTCACCAAGAAATCGCGATGTTCGCACTGCCCGTATACGACCTTCCTCTTCCACTAACTGACAATTCACTAATGTTACCAACTTTCTTAGCATTGGACGCGTTAGTAAATTGCTTCCACTATTTGTAACAAATGATTTAAGATATTGCGCAAGGTCTTCAATACATTTTTTGGAGAATTTATAGCTTTTTAAATCATCTGGTTTTAAGTTACGAACACTGGGTGGCATCTGCTGATCGCACGCTGCTGAATCATTTTCACTGTTCGAAGCAAAGGCTTTATTATTGCTGTTGTTGTTATTATTACTGGTGCCACTATTTGTTTTCCTGTTGAGAGAAGTTGTATTTGTAGAAGTGGAGTTAGATGCTTCGTTTCCATTCCCATTATCGTTACCGTCCCCTGAGTTGAGTAATTGTAGTAAAGCATTATTTACAGGTAAGTTATCAACATCTGTTGATATAAATGTCTACAATAAGAAAGAGAAATACATACAAATACATAGCTCAATTACTAATAAGAAAAATCACTTACCTGATCAAATGGACATTGACGATTATATAAGGTAGCTAAGCAAACTCGGCATATAGTATGACCACAACCCAAACTTATTGGTAAACGTTGATTTGTGGAAAACTCATTTTCACAAATAGGACAGGTATAAAATTCTGTCCAAGAAGGCGCCTGAAACGGCATTCTATATATAAATAAAAAAAAACATATTCATAACTAAATTCTATCCAAATCATGTAATAAATCTCACAAAAAAATTTAATTTGACAAAAAAAAAAATTTTTCGAGTTCTTTAATTTCTTTCAAACTTTTTAATTTTACTGGTTTTATAATAAAAGTATTGACCATGTATCCAATATTGACTAAAGGCATTGCCTACGTAATATGTGGTGCAATAATAAACTATATAAGATTTACATTGCCATAGCTCACAAAATCAATAAATTAAAGAACATCTGGTTACGAAAATTCAAACTTCATAAGTTCATAATTAGAAATAGTTAAAACCAGAGCACATATTTACGCCCTACACTACCATATAAATTTAGTC
The DNA here is from genome assembly GCA_927399465.1 of Sarcophaga caerulescens. Lineage (NCBI taxonomy): Eukaryota > Metazoa > Arthropoda > Insecta > Diptera > Sarcophagidae > Sarcophaga > Sarcophaga caerulescens. The sequence continues at coordinate 82,749,411 of OV656867.1, read as the reverse complement.
ATTCTTGCTTTATATGTACATATATGTATAATCAATCGAAATTACCAATTTAACTTCACCTTTCTCTTGAATAAAACCATAATTATTAATTTTTTTAAATAACCAAGCCTAAAGAAATAATGGGTCATATGGACAGGAGTCATACAAGAATTGTTATAAATAAGTGAGAATGCTTACAAATTAGTTATTTTTAAAAATGTTAATATGTACTATACAATTTAATAACTTCTTGGTTAAAATTTACTTCCCTAAGTTAACTGCTTCCTAGCCTACGTTCGTTTACTCAAGTTAGTTTTACTAACTTTTGAAGACAGTTCACCGACGCCCCATGTTCGAAGCTTTTTATTTTACTTCTCTTCAAAGATAAATTCAATGCTAAAAAACTTTAAAGCTTCCACGAACAAAGGAATAGTTTATAACTAATATTGATTGGAGCGCATTTTGAACGCTTATTTAAGCAGTAAATAAATCTTTAAAAGTTTCTCAACATTTCAACATTTTGATTTGGACATTATTGTCCCCGTACTTTTAATAAATCTTATCAATTTCCAGCCAGGTGAAGAAATTTAGTTACCAAATGCAATTTTCATAAGGGAACGATTACAAATGCTGAATATAGGGTATTTAAAATGCATTTGTTTTACTTTTTGATGCAACAATGCAAATTGACTCTGTTATCACCCTGGACTTATTTTCACAATTTTTTGGTTATTCGTATAAACTTACTGTTGGATTTACCTTGTTAGTAAGTAAATCTTGGTTTGTCTTATAATTTAAACATATAAAATTAATTAATGTTTTAATTATAAGAATGCAGTTCATAAGAATTTGTATTTCTCTTAAAACACTTGATTAAGAATATAATTTTACGGAAAATAATTCAATAATATCCTTCCCAACTTTGAGATTCGAAAACGTAAGCAATTTGCGACGCAGCAGCTAAGGTATTACACATCAACGTCGGACGTTTATGGCAGTATTTACTTTGCTGCAATAAAGAGAGAAAGAAAGAGCGCAACAAGCTTATAAAAAAAATTGAGAAAAATAAAACTCAGCTGATTAATAGCAAAACTGCATAAGTACATACGTATATATATACGTACAGACATATGTGTGCGTACGTAAAGTCAAAAGACAATAAATAGCCAAATGATTTCTTGTTTATTTAACTAACAAACAGTTATAAATTTCTTATAAAATATTGAAAATATAATATAAGAAAAAAATATAAAGTAATAGAAATTTCTAAAGGTATGTAGGTACAAAAAACGAGATATACAAATCCGTATCTATTTGTATATATGGCATTGGGGAAGGTGTTAGCCAAAAAATATCAAAAACGAAATCATCATCTTTAAATACCAACATCATTATGATAAAATCTTATATCAAAAAAAAAGTTGCCAACGAAAAAAAAAATTTATAGAAAAAGGCTACGTCAGCAGCGCTGCGTTACGTAGCGTTGCATTCATTTAAAATTTCACAAGCACTGAAAATTTGTTTAAACAGATGTATACATTTTAAAAGATTTTCTTAAATTTCTGTAAAATTGAAGTAGATTTGTAATTAAAAACCGAACACAAAATGAAAAAAAGGATAAATTTTGCTTAATTCCTTTAATTAATTACACATCTTTCGATTTTTTCTCCCTTTATGTTACGTTTCACTTTTGATTTTCAATTTTTTTTTCGTCTTTTGTCTGGTCGTCACTAAACTACACACCTTCAAAATGCACATATTATTCTTTTCTTCCAAATTCTTATATATCAACCAGACTTTAGATAGACTATTTTATTAACTTCACAATAAAAGAATTTTATTTACTCGATAAATTCAATGAAATATAAAAATTATTCATTAAAATAAATAAAAATTGCAAATGAAAAATCCCGTTCCAATTATATATATTTTCGAGAAACTGATATACGAAAAGTCACAAAAGTCTTTACTTGTATGTCAAAGATGACTATCAAGTGTTACCCAATGTTTTTAATTTTACTCTCCATATAGTTATTAAATATGGCAATATAAACTTTTATTAAAGTTGCCATATACAAAATTTTTGTATAACAAAAATACAATGGGAGAAAAATTATTTTTTAATACTGATTATTTGACCTTTTTTATTTTTAAATAAAATTTTCCCAACTTGTTCGTGTTTATTAAATAATAACCTTTTTTTTACAAAATATCGAAATATACCAAAAGATTTGTAATAGGAAATACATTTTGATAAGCCAAAATATAAAATTTTTATATAATCGAATCGAGCAAAAAGCGGACTGAGTTTTCCAATTATATAAATTACACTATCAAATTAAAAAGTATTAGCCGTTTGAAATAATAAAATAGATTTCTTTACTTCATTAGCCATTATAATTCTTTTATCAGTATTATGACCTAGCTTCTCACGCTACCCATATTGTCTGTGTTAATTGTATTCACAAGTAGGGAGCCTACAGTCTAGACTCTGAATGACCGATTTTTGAGAAACTTTTAAAGACAATTTTATTTACTGTCAAATGTTTTGTTAGAAGGCTAGTAAGAAATATCAGAACTGCTGTTTGAAATACGGTGCCCGCGTCGAATAATCCAACACACTATCTACTAGACTATACATATTTGGTTTTCCATTACACTCCATTTGAATTATTTCTATTAGATAAAATGATGATTGAAAAATTTTATTTAGCTTTTCTTATTTCAAAAACGAATTTTATTATTTTTAACTGGTTTCCATATATTTACATTGGTTAATTAAACACAACAGTATGTTTTAATACAAATACGTTTATTTGTTTTAGAAATAGACAACATTAAAAAATTAATTTATAAAAATATTTAACTTTATTAATTCAATAATAATTATCTAAGAAGTTTCTAAATTATTAAATTGATGCGAAAAAAAATTATAAAAAAAAACTTAGTATTAGAAGAATGCCAACAACTTCTAAATTATAAATAAATGATAAAATTTTCATTTTACCGTTTGTGTACATAATGCTTAAATTAACATTTTAGAGTATAATTACGGATTTAGTATATCTATCCATTATATACAATATGATAGTGTTCATTAATTTTATTGTTATAATTGAAACAATTCAAATTTTTTACTGTTGAACATAATATGCATATTAAATATCTACTTGTGGGTAATATGATACATCCAGTGTATGTAATTTTGTTTTAATCACAAAATTAATTCGATAGATTTTAGTCGCAGATATAATCGAACGTAATGTATATGTAGGTAATAAAAACACTTATTTAAGTTTGAATTTAAAACATTTTTAAATTTGTTGTAAGTTAACGATCTTTCACTGTACACTCTCAAGGGTTGTGCATTTTATGTTTCAATATATAAATACTTCAGTGCTAAACTTTTATGCGTATGTTTTATTTATTTTGTGCTTGTTTTTATATCAGCTCCATAGTTGGAAGCTTTACTTATTTTAGACATATTTATAGATTTAATCATAAATATATAGACTGAAAAAAAAAAACAAAAATAAAAATGAGAATTAACAAATATAATTTCCATTTTTAAAATATACTTACATATGACAAGTATGCCGACAACAATAGAAAGACCAATCCAATTATGCAACACCAAGGAAGAAATAATGTAGTACAAAATCAAAGATATAGAAAATATTGCCCATAAAGCAAAATTTACGAGAGAGCAAAGACGTCTGGGGTAATATTTGTATGCGGTTTCTTTTATTCCTGATGTTTTGAAGAAACTTCCTGTGGTATGGAAGCTGTCAATAATCTTATCTTTTTCACGGAATAAATTCTGTAACCATTCAGCCGCCTCTGTTTCATCAGTCGGCACATTCTCCATTGGTATGCGACGTACAAACATATATCCTTCAACGGGTTTTCCATTTAGAAGAGTAGATATTGTCGGAGGATTCTAAAAATTTAGATATTAAATAATTTCATTTTTTTTTTTTAATTTACTTACTACTGCATCCTTTTTAAAAACTAAATTAATGTCGTATATAGCTGGGCATCCTGCTCGTAAGCCTTCTAAACTCGCAGTAAATCCTTTTGTGCGTGGAATTAAATGATGCTTCAACACGGGCATTCCACGTTCTTCAGCAAACTTAACAGAAGCTTCATGTTTTTTTGGAGTAAAACGAGTTCCTTCAGCATTCAGTAAGAGCCATGTTGGATCGGGATAAGCGAACACTTCTTTTAGTTGGCGAGCAATTATTTCCCTGTCCTTGTCATATGACCGTTCAAGGAAAACAAACTCAGCAAATTTCCACGCCCAACCAATTACTGGTACATATGCGATCACTTTCTTCGCGTATGCTTTACAATTACCTAAAACTTGCATTTTTTCTGTAAACATCCAACCAGCTAACCAATCAATTTCATAACTGTGGTTCATCATTAGCAAAACATGTTCCTTGCCACCATACTTCTTCTCATCTTCAGCATCCATATAAACTTTCATAGTCGAATTTGAATACCAATCAGTAACAAATATTAACTCTAAAAATGTAAACATACATAAACTTTAAAAATGAATGGGCTTTGTGATAAAAAAGAAATATTAAAGATACTTACGTGAATACAGTGAATAACATAAATAATACATAATTTTACGGAAAAGCCTTATATTAATGGGTTTTAATGTCAAATGTAATAGCATCTGGATAAAATTAATAATTAATCCCGATGTAAAAAATGTTATTGCTATACAAAAATGTATCAGTCTTTGTTGTTTTAATTTCTCCAAAGAAGACATGATCGCTGTTTAAAAATAGAATCTGTAATTGAAATAAACAAATACAAAATAATTGAAGGTACAACATTAATAATCTTTTAATACTTTTATATCGTATTAGCAAAATTCAATAAAAAGTGATAAAACTTAAATTATAGATCTTAATTGAAATATTTCTATAATAAAGATAAGCAATGTGAAGTATTTTCTAGTTTGGCATAAGAAAACCAAGACGGGAACATAGTCAGCGGTCAGTCAGAGGTAATCTATTGCGTACATTATAAAAGATATTAAGGACTTTTTCAACTGGCAACACTTTTTGTACTTTGAAACTTTATATTCTGTAACAAATTTTTTAACAGAATGAAAATATTGATGATAATAAATTCTTTAATTAAAATAAAGTACTTGTGTGCGAATATGATAATCAATCAAGAGTCGATCAACTATATTATAAACTATGTATACATACTACAAAATGAGAAATATTCTTCTAAAAATACAAAAGCAGAAACAAATAGAAACCATCTGAAAATTATTTTATAACTGATAAATTTAGCAGTTTCAAAAACCAAATAAAAAATTGACAGGCTTATCAAAAAAGTTAAATTATTTTTTAATAGTATAGGTAGAATTGTATAAAGTAGTCGAAAATAAAAATAAAAGTGAACAAACCTTAGGCCACACACAGTGCGATAAGATATATTGAAATTATTTTTTATATGTAATTGAGTTTTTCGTTTTCCAAAGTCTAACATACATATATGGTATTGAAGCCAATAAAATCACTTTTGTTATATTGCATCGCCCGCCAATTATTTATCCATGTATATAAAGTGTTAACAGATAGAAGTATACTTTGATCAAAGTTCGAAATTAACTAATCGTCATGTTTAAACAAATATAATTTGTACTTGGATTTTATCAACAATCATATAGTAAGAGATTAAACTAATGAGTTTACCAAAAACAGGTACCAAACTTCAGTTGGCAGCAATGATTGGTATAATATACATATATACTTGTATATATGTATGTACATATATTCCAGTGCTTGACAAATTTTTCAAAAATTCATTTGTGTTCTAGGCGGACCAAAATTAAAAAACCTTCTTAAATTTAAAATCTTAATTGGCATATATTTGTGCAGCTTATTAATATGCATTGTTATTAACATATATGTATTTAAAAAACATAAAAAACTATGTAATTCAGAACATAAAAAATTAGCACTTTTTTGGCAACATAGAAAACGAAAGGGAAAATAACTAGATAAAGAATTAATAAAAGTACCTACATCTTGATAAATAAAAAAAGTTTAATAAATTATTAAAAAATTTTGTGAGCCAGGTATCCTATCCTTATCCTTTGTGAAGAAGACCTCGAAAAACTACTTCAAGGAAATATAATGTATGGGTACATAAACTCATTTAAAATTGATCCGCATTCAACACCAATCAGAGTATATTTTATAACGTGAATTGGGTCCAAACCCAAATAGAACGAATTCTTTTAGAACAGAAATTTAAAATTGTCGAGATCGGTTTCACACATCTTGCGGAAACTCCCTTCGTTGGCATTACATTTTATATATTTTAACGATAAACAATTTTATTTTATTCTTATACTATTTTCGCGTATCTTGAGTTTCTGGGAACCTAACAATTATTTCAGAGTTAATAATAATTCAAGATATGTATGATTAGTATGTATAGCTAAAATGTTATTACAGTATGACATCTAAATTTTGGTAAAAAATTTTGGCTTTTTTTTTTTTTTTTTTTTTTTTTGTAAAACCAGCACTCAGTTGATGGCCCCTACTCATGCAGTGCATTGTGCGGGTTTAAGAAAATAGGTTATAGGAAGGTGGAAAGAGGGAGTAGTGTTTGTGGACATTGGATTTAAATTTACCAATATCGTAAATGACGGGAAAAACTTTCGCAGGAAGATCATTCCACAAGCGAGCAGTGCGGGCAAAAAATGAATTTTCTCTGTAATGCATTGTGCGGTTCACTGGTCAATCAACCACAAAAGGATGTGCTCGGCGAGAGGTACGAGTACCACGTAAAAATATGTGATTATCGGGAACCAAGCCCCTTATCTCTCGAGAGCACCTCCCATTATAGTACCGATAGAACAATAAAACACACGCAAAATTTTTGGCTAAATCGGATTTTTTTTCTAAATAAACATTTTGTTATAAAAAGAAAAATTAATTTATTGTACACAGAAAGAGCATACTCTGCATTAGGATTAATACAAATAGAAAAACGCACACTTTTCCAACTTTATTAAAATAATATATTAATTACTTGAAATTTGAGCACATACAAACATTATTCGCATTTAATCATATTAACCATTCGAAACTTTAAGTTAGCTTTTTTGATATTACAATTTCTGGTATTTTAATGCAAAAATTCTACAGCAAGGCTACTTGTTATACTTGTACTATGTGTAGTATATGCATACATTACATCAATATGAACTTTGAACCGCTTAAAAAATAAATTGAAATTACTGAGTATGTATTTATTATTCATTATAGGTATTTGCATTGGTCAGTTGTAAAGATATCAATTAATAAAGTTTTATTTAGGTTAACATATACATTATAAAATTTTAATTTAAAGATATACAAATTATTAAAAAATAGTGGAACCCATATTGATCACGCTGAAGTGCTACAGGTGTTAATTCCAACATTTTATAATTTACTGAAGTTTACGTCACAGCACATACATTTTGTGAACTTTGTAATTTGTATTTTGTTTAAATAACCAAATATTGGCATTTAATTAATATACACAATTTTAAAACGTCTTAACTATATAGTATACCTATCATGGAAAAAGTTATTATTTATGTCATCAAAAGTTCATTCATTCATCGAAGAAAAATGAGAAAAATCTAATCAGAAAAGCATTCTGATTTTTCGCATTATTTCACATTAAATTTGAGAAAATATTACCTTGACCTGGGTTAGTGATATTAAACAAATAAAAATTGGCACAACAAAAAATATTGTAACTATATCGGAGTGCATCATCTAAATAAGGAGGTAATTTAACACATTATCGCACTTTAATTAATACAAGCGCGATTTCCATCCTTCCGTCCATGTGGCACATACACAATTTTTTTAAACCAATGGGTTAAGAAATGCAATCATTTACTTACGTTTTTTATATGAAGACAGTTTTTTTCTATTATTTATAGCTTTATTTTATTCAAATCACTAAACTATATATTTAATATGTATGTATATGCTTTTTACCGAATTCTTTTATAAACAAATTTTATTTTGACCGTAATGAAATGATTTTCCTGCGTATTTATTCATTCTACCATTCTGCAGCTGATAAGTAAATATAATTTAATGTCAAAATGCGAATAACGACAAACAAAAAAGTAATCGACTTTTTTAGCACATAGTTGCACTTGAACGTAATAACAGAAATTTAGTAACGTGTAATTTTATAAAGTTGAAAATAAATCAGAAAATTTGCACAAGTGAAATGAAATAGTTATTTGCAGCGATAAATGAATGTCTGGAATTTACTTTTTAAACGTTAAAAAAAGAAATTTCAGTCAAAGTTAAATTAACACCAATTATATTAAAATTCTTTCAAATTTATTGGCTAATTGGTTAAGCTCCTGGTGATACCGTGATATTTTATTATATACTTCAATACTAAAACCAATATAGAGTTATGTTATACAGTTAAAGGAATGCTTCATATATTGAAAAAATTCAAAAATAACAACACATTAGTTTACGCACGATTACAGCAGCTCTGTTGAAAGTAACGCGGTAACACTGTTTCTGATGTTACTAGAAAATTCAACACTATTAAGTGTGTTCAGTGCTCACTCATAACACTTTAGTTTGGTTACTTTTTTTGGAATCAGTCATCAATTAGAACTATTTGTGTGAAAATCACAGAATTTTTTTTCGTATTTTGGTTTTCTGAGGAAGGAAAGGGAATAAATCTAATATTAAATACGAGATTAGGTATATATATATATATATTAATCCAAGAAAAAGAACTTTTTAACAAAAATATAAATTATTCTAATCAGAAAAGAATATCCAAGAATACCTATAAATTTGAATGTTTCTTTGTCTATTCTATTACAGATTTCGCCACATAAGAAAACACTACTACTACCTCCACTCTATTAATTGTATATTGAATTGGTGTTATACGTGATTGCAATTAAGTAAACAAATTTATATTTCTTGTTGAATTTCGGTTCAGTACTTTGTTATATACTATAAGAAAGAAGAAAGTATATTTTCCTAAATACGCAGCAATAAAGTGCAATTGAAAATGAAGTCATCATCATCGGGAATTCTTCTTGCTTTATGCCTATTTATCGGTCTCCTTGTTGTTCCCTTTAACTGTGAAGGTAAGTACCCATAGTTCTGAATCTTCTCTTATCAACATTTTGTATTTAAAAATGACATTTTGTTATTAAAAACATTTAATAGCGAAAGTCTGTGGCAAACAAAAAGAATATATTAAATTATTCTTTAGGGTTGCTTACAGCTTTTACTTGCGTATATTTATATATAAGTACATATATACATATACAAATGCATTTTTCTGCAGCGTATATATATGTAGTATAAAAAATGTAAAGGAAAATATCGCTGATTATTCCATTAACGTAATTTACACTTATATGTACATGTGAATAAAAATTGTATATTATAAAAATTCTCAGAAAATCTTTTTAGATACATGCAAAAGAAGTAAGATTCCAGCAAATTGATATTAAAATGTTATCTTTTTTTTATTTTTTAATAACTGTTTTATGTTGTGAAATTTACCGGTTTTTGTCCTTTTGCTTATCACAGATTTTAAATATACCTATTTTCCATAAAAATAACTCCTCACAGATGTTGATCTAGAAATGAAATCTTGCTTTATACAATTTAAGAGAAATTTACGTTTTAATATTTATTTTATGAGACATTACATTTGACTTAAAAAAGGAAAAGAAAATGGTTGCCACAGCGGTATAAACAGTATGCTTTTTCTTGAAAAATTAATTAGGTATGTATGACTTTAAAGACCGATATAAGAAATTAGTACAGTGGGACCTCGATTTTCCGTGATGGTCGGGACCGGAAGCATTCTGTATAATCGATTTTCCCGGTTAATTGAGTACCAATTTTAGCTATTTTTTTAATATGTAGATATTTTTATTAATTAATAAATGAATATGTACATATTTATATAAATACTAAATAATTCAAGGATTTTATATATGTACATACATGTTTCAAAAGTATAAAAAAAAAAATTTTGTCAAAAAAAAGTGAACAGTAGATAAGGATTTCATGTTCATCGTATACTAAAGAGGGAATTCCCCTTTTTCGCTTGTTTGTCCAAAATAATAGAAACAAATTTTTGCTTATAATCACGGATAATAGAGGTAGTCACGGTTAAACGATGCAGAAAAATTTAAGACGATCCAAAATAAAATTAAGTTGATGGGAAAAATTTTCTTTTTCCATCCCGGATAATTGATGTTGCCGGATAATCGAATCACGGATAATCAAGGTCCTACTGTATTTTTTTATTTGGAAATGATTTTTAATATTACTAGAATATTTTGTAAAAATATATGCATATAAAATGAACCATCTTTGTGTGAACTTTTCAAATCAAAACAATTTTTAAAAATTTACAAAAAACTTTTTTTTATTATTTTCTTTTGGTGTAATTAGAAATAGATAACAATAAAAAAATTAATGATGAATTTAAGTTAAATGTATTGTTTAGAGGGTTCCTTAAAACGAAGCCACTGAATTTCGTTACTTTATATATAGTAAATAAAATTCCGTCTTTTTGTATAAAATCTATTTTTTAATAACGATTCGGTAACGTCCTCATTCAATTTACAAGTTTTTGACAATTCTGAATCGAAATGTACTCCCATGCAAGCCTAATACATTGTACAGTAGGACCTTGATTATCCGTGATTCGATTATCCAGCAACATCAATTATCCGGGATGGAAAAAGAAAATTTTTCGCATCGACTTAATTTTATTTTGGATCGTCTTAAATTTTTCTGCATCGTTTAACCGTGACTACCTCTATTATCCGTGATTATAAGCAAAAAATTTTTTCTATTATTTTGGACAAACAAGCGAAAAAGTATACTAAAGAGGGATATACGATGAACATGAAATCCTTATCTACTGTTCACTGTTTTCTGACAAAATTATTTTTTTTTTATACTTTTGAAACATGTATGTACATATATAAAATCCTTGAATTATTTAGTATTTATATAAATATGTACTATTCATTTATTAATTAATAAAAATATCTACATATTAAAAAACTAGCCAAAATTGGTACTCAATTAACCGGGAAAATCGATTATACAGAATGCTTCCGGTCCCGACCATCACGGAAAATCGAGGTCCCACTGTACCTATGTATGTCTGGTAGCTTTTAGAAAAATTTTTTCTTAGGAGACTCATTTGAATTACCAACCAAAAGATTCTCTATTTAATCTGAAGACAGGGGAAACTAACTTAAAGCATTAATACCATTGTTCTTGGGCCAATATTTCGGTTGATTGGCAATTTGTTTTAAACTGATCAGTTGTGGCCGTAGATAAAACATTCCTAGGAATACATTAGCGTAACATTGCTGTTAACTTTGGGACAAATGTTAATCATCTATTAACGTGAATATTTTATTGAAGCTTCAAACTAAAAACTACTTTAATCTTTCTTCTTTCAATAAGAAAATTAACCTTTAAGTGGATGCGTAATATAGAGTCGATTTAGTTTCAAAGATTGACAGAAAAATATTTAAATTTTACACACTTAATTTTTAATGATACTATTATTTACATATGTAAAGGCTTTTGCATTTGTAAATTCGTCATTAGAATTTGGTATACAATTTGTCATTGTCATTTGGGAAGTGATTATTTTGTCTTATATAATATAATCTTAAGTTTAAAATCAATATCCTCGAATATGAATTGAAATATTAATTTAAGAAATGTCTTTAGTTTTGACGCCAACAAAGAGATAATGATGCAATTTTTTATTAATTATTCATTGTATTTCTGAAACAAAAGCGTACAAAATTTAATCTAACCTTAAGCATACATAATACTGTAACTATTTTTAATTTTCGTTAGATGCAAAAACATCAACTACTCCAACCCCTAATTTACCATCAAAGGATGAAACAACTACAGTAGCACCGGAGACAACTACTACTACTCCTGAAACAACAACAACAACCTTGAATCCCCCAAATAATTCTACTACTACAATAAAACCAAATAATACAACTACAACATTAAAACCTAACACTACAACACCTGCTCCGGAAACCACAACTCCTACAACTACTAAACCTACAGATCCAACTACTGTAGCTCCAAATAGTACAACAACCGTTGCCCCTACCACAACCTCAACCACATCGACAACTTCTACAACTACAACAACTGTTGCTCCTGACACAACTACATCCACTGTTTCTCCCAATACAACTACAACTGTAGCTCCTTCACCATCTCCCTCACCTAAACCAGGACCTGTTCCATGTGGACACTTTGACGGACCTTCCTTCATTGGTGGTATCGTTCTAACATTAGGATTGTTGGCTATCGCCTTAGTTGCCTACAAATTTTACAAGGCACACAATGAGCGTAATTATCATACCCTTTGAGCCGCCAACGCTTTTACGTCTGCATTTAATGCGGCTTCTTCGGCTGCTGCAACAGCTTCGCACTCTATTGCTACAGATGCCGAACGAGTACGATTTGTACAACCAGCAATACCTTTACGTTCACCTCCCTCTCCGCCTCCACCACCACCAAGCCAGTCGCAATTGCAGACATCACCCTCGGCACGTCAAAGGCTACTTTATACATAAATATAATTAATACAGAACTCAAATACTTTTTTTTCTACACTTATGTTAATAAACAGTTAATAAAAAAATTATTATATCTAAAATTTCAATAAATAAACGAATACATACATATACCATAGGTAACAATTCACTAATTTTTAAAGAAAAATAGAAATTTATGAAAAGAAAACAATTATGGGCCTTTAAAATTTGTATTCTAATTAAAAATATTGTGCAAATAAATATAAAATATAAGACGTATTTGATTAAACTTAAATATATATTAAAAAGATTGGGATGGGCATAAACCACAGAGTATTAGGCAGTGGAAAATAATCATTGGCCGGTTGTAAAAAAATTATTTCTTGTAATCTTTTGGTGTAAATTAAATAACATTTTTAAATGATTATTTTCCAATTCAAGCTAATATTCAATAATATTCGTGAAATAATAAATGAAAGATTAAACTATTACATTTGAGACTGTTTAGTTAAAGAACAAACTTGTAAGAATGAATAAATTACTATATGCTTACATATATTTCAAAATTTTGATCTAAAAAATTAATCAAGAAAATAATAAACTTATCAGTTATTAGTACGATATTTATTATATTGCTTTCTTAAAATAAGAGAAAATAATTATTACACAACAAATATAAAAAATACTACGGAATAAATCAAGAAGTTTTAAGTGATTTCAAAAAATGCTATAATCGCAAAAGTAAAATGCTTTAAAATTATAACATTTATGTAATATGTACTGTCATATGTTTGTGTAAATAGGAATTATACTTATGTCTCCCGAAATCATTTCCTTTCTATGTTCACTGTTTACTTCATAACAAATACATTTATTTTTTAATTGTATTACTCATTTTAATTTAAAAATAATACAGCGCTTTATACTTCGCTTTAATGATTTATCATTTGATTAAAATAAAGTCCCAACGGATGTTGAACAGAAAACGATAAATTTATGACTTATATAGTGCAACAGTTAAATTATACTTTCAACACTTTTTAATGTTTGTAGTTCCTGTAATTATCCCCATGTTGTATACATATATTTCACAGACATGCCTAAAGCTTTCAACAAAATACATAAAGGAAGTATTTTAAAATTCGTAATAAGTCTTATCAAAGAATTGAATATTATAAAAAGTAATGTAGAGGAATAAATTGTAAAGAAATTTGTAAAAGAAATATTGAATTTTTTACTCTATTTTTCTAGATCCAATCACGCTTGACTTAATATGACTTCATAAAATTATGTTCCATCTAAGTATCATGCCCGCAGTTTGTATGAACATGCATTACATACAGCTCATTGGTGGATTTCCCACATGTGCGCTCCTGTACATACCTACATATATAGTATAAAATATAATTATTTGGTATACGCTATAATTTTTATTAAATTCGCCACTAAACGTAAAATGATAAGAAATAGAAATATTTTAAAGAAAAAAATTGTTGGCTTATGAATCTCAAATATACATGTATATACATGTATGTATGTAGTATATGTAATTACTTTCGAAACTTTTTATTTGCATTAACTTGTTTTGAGGAATTCACCGCTTCATACAATCTGTGCTTTTTTCTTTATATTTCCTGTTATTCGTAATAGCAAAGGAATATTATATTATAAATATCATATCGTCCCCTATAATGAACAATAATGCAGCATGCATGTGTTGTGGTAAATATTTATAATCTTTTCCGATTTATTTTTACTCTTATACATTAAAAAGAAATATCTAAAATAAAACAAACAATAAAATAAACTTCACTTAAAATCTTTATTCATTCGTAACCATGTGTTTGTTATTGCTTATTCATAAGAAATAATGATAAATAATTAAACTGTATGTTTTTCTTTTGTTAATTTTACGAAATAAATCTCAACCTTAAAAAAAATTAAACATTTTTAATTTCTTTTTTCAAGGATATTAAATGAAAATGATTCGCAATTGATCGTATCATATTTTTCCATTTCTGAAAAAACAAAAAACATAATTACAATATTCTATCTGTATTAAGTACAGAATATTATTGAAATGCTTTTATTTCTTTTTTCTGTAATACAGTTATGTATGTATATACATTATAAGTTGAGGACTAGATTACACGTTCCAAAAATTATCTTGATTCGTAAGGATGAAGACACCTTCTTTACCGTAGTTTTCATAGTTATTTTTTAGAAGGAAACGAATGCTTTCCTGCCTTGCATGGATAGATTTTTGCTGTTTCACTTTTTCAAAACTATACATCGGTTTACACCATTACATATGGAGAGACATTAATTCCAGCAGACTGTAACTAATTTTATGATATTGTTTTTTCTTTATTTACAACCAACCTATCAGAGGATAACCCTAGAAATACAAGTTATGGGAAAAAGCAGGGTTTTTGATTATTAGATTTGTTGGTCAAAAACGGATGGAAACTGAACATCAGTTGCATTGCATTGTTAACAAAAATTAACAACTAAAATTTATAAATTTAATTTGTTATAGAATTCTTGGATTGTCAGCTACCAAACCATCTGAAGTTCGTTGCTATTCATAATAGACACACAAACGGTTTGTCTCTTCTGAAAAGTGAAGAATGTAACATTTATATGGGTAAAATCTAAATTTTAGTAACTAGCTCTTTATACCTATTATACGTAGTAAATTGAAAAAATACGATGGGAATTTAAAAAAAAATTACGATTTTTCAAAAATGAATCCTTATAAAAAGGATTTTTCAGATTTCTAAATTTAAACAGCTTGAATATTTCTTATTGATATTGAAAAGGAACATACATATACATACATACATATATCCATTCCCAGCTAGCAATTGGAAGATTGTTTTTTTAAAAAATCACCTTGCTGAGTCTTTTTAGAGTACTTTTGGTGATCAAAAACTTATTAGTCAGTTACACGATTAAAAAAGGACTCAAAAATGATTCGTGTCAATGAGTAAAATGAGTTCGATTTAAAATACAATAAAAAATTGTATAGCAATCGGAAATTAATCATCCAGACGTTTAAAATGTGACTATTATTTCCGTTATTTATTATTATATTTTACTTATACTGAAGATTGAAAAACGATTAATCAAAAACAGATCATGCATATGTTTGAAAAGTGAATGTAATTACGTATTTTATGATCATATTTTGACCAGATAGATAATTAAAAACTGCTTTTCTCTGTATAAATTTTTATTTATGTAAAGATGGCTATGATATAAAGTACAATTTTGTTTTAAATAGAAAATTTTTCTTTGTTTTGAACGAAAAAAAATATTTGTTTTAAATAAACTTTGATGTCTGATGTACATATATCACGAATATAAACATATATACTTTATTTGTTACTTAATGTTCATGCGAACGTGATTTTTGAAATCGCGGCGTTGTAAACGTAGGACTCAGAAAACCTAATAAAAACACTTGAAAAGACTCAAATTTTAATCATAAATGACCTAAAAACGAGTCCAAATTAATACGAACATGAATCATAAATGACAATAAAAGGACTCATAAACATACAGATAAATTACTCATAAAAGACTCGTATGCGATTAAACGATGACTGAAAGACGACTCGAAAAGGAATCATAAACGAAGGTAAATAAGACTAATAAATGATCAGAAAGTGACTGAAAGACGACTCGAAAAAGAATCATAAACGAAGTTAAATAAGACTAATAAATGATCAGAAAGTGATTCGAAAATGATTTTAAAGCTACTAGAAAAAGGGTCGAAAATTACTCTAAAATAATATAGAAAATGACTCATAAGTGACTTTTTAAGAAGAGTCGCTCGTAGTCACTTTTTTCTCCCGACAACAGAGTCTTTTGTGATCAGAAAATTCGAGCTTTTTAATCGCGCAGAAGAATCAAAAAAGACTCGAATTTGATTAATAATTTTCAAAATTGCTGGCTGGGTTGTTAAATATGTTATTTTCAATTTGTTAAAACAATATCTTCTTTTATTATACCAAAATATTTGTAGATTTGTTAATATTTGAAAAATTGATCTACTCTAGCTAATTTAATCGAATTCATATTATATTAAACATACTAGATATAGTTTAGGGAAATATTCCAAGAAGTACAACCTTTACTTAATATTTAATTAGTAATAAATTTTATTTTTAAATTTGCTTTTTTACAATTTTTTTTCCAACTTTTTTCTCCGTTTTTTCCTTTTTCTCCACTTTATTAGAACCGGCATCGGTGGTCACTAATTTTGGCTTTTTATTAATGGGTTGGGTTTCACTCTCCATATCGTCTTTATTGTTGTTTTTATTTAAAAGAACTTTAGATTTATGTTTTCTTATAATTTTTTGATTGTCAAATTTGATAATCAACTTATTGCCACACAGTGAGAATTTGTTTTTAATGGCTTTTCTGGCATCCAATGTAGTAGGTAATGTAATTGCTCCTATACTTTTGCCTTTTGTTAGCCTTCCCTTGCCCGCCTTTATTTGTATATCGACAGCATTTGGAAACAATTCCTGTAGCTGTACAAGTGAAGCAGTCTCCGGGAGGTTATAAACTATAATAGACGACGTAAAATTCTTTTGCACCAATGTTTTTTTGGAAGCATTCTTTAAACGATTTTTAGTCTTCTTGTTTTCAAACGATTTAATTTTACGTTCTGCTAATTCATTGACAAAGTTCTCGCTTTCTGTTCGTGGTACATTGACCACATACTTTTCTAAATCACCACTCTTTATGGCTTTTTTTAGTTTCTTTAAGGTACTATCACGGTCTTCATTTGTGGCAAAGTCTACCAGACAAAACCTAGCATGTCGCTGCCGAGGCTTATGAACTTTAACCGCTAAAGGAGCGAATTCTTTTACTTTTTCTTCTAGAGACTGTTCCGTCTCAGGAATTTTGTGAGGAAAGCGTATGTACAATTGTTTGCCTTTGCGTTCCTGATACCTTTGCAACACTTGTTCTCTAATTAATTCACTTTTCGATTTCGTTTGTGTTTCGACGTCCTGGTTGCTATCGTTTTCGGAATCATTGTCACTCTCAATTTCATCGGAATCTGTAGCGCTTGCTTCTAAATCGTATTCATCTCCGATTTCATCGCTTTCATCAGCGCTATTTCCTTCCTCGCTTTCATTCAATTCATCCTCGGCACTTTCTTCGATAGTATTTTCAGTGATTTTATCTGAATTTTTTCGTTTCATGATTACTTTGTAATAAAATAAACAAGAATTAATGAAATGTTTCTCCACGTGTTGTTTTATTTAGATTTCAGTGTTTAGCAAGAACAACGTTTTTGACAGTTCTTTGTATTTATATTTTCAAACTACATAATGCCAATTTAACGCTTTTAAACTATTTTATTTTGCGTTTTTTGACAAAGAAAAATGAAAGAAAAGCACTGGAAATTACGAATTACTTAGAACTATCCTAGTAAAGGCATCTCTGAAATGGCATTAATATAATTTTATTGTATTTTCTGCGCTTCGCATTGGAGCTCTTTCTCTTCTTTGGTGTTTTCTAAGGTTCTTTTCTTCAGAAGGCTTACTATTTCCTTCTTAAAAAATGTGTAACTGCAGGGTTAACAATTCGCCGTATTCTATTTTTCGTCACTCAGGGAAGTATTCGGTTAACTGTTTTTGCTTTCGCAATGAACTATTGTAAACTTGGTAACTCTACCTCATATTAGTCAACAAAAAAAGCGATTCCATATTTGTTGACAAAGTGCATATAAAATTTATTTTATTAAATTGCAAAAATGGGTATTTTAGAAAACATTAAAGAATGGTTTACCTCGGAAACTGCTCGAAACAAAAATTCATCGTTGATAGCTGGTTTACTGGTAAATAAGAAATATAAAAATTTGTTTAATGCTTGCAAGTGATACATACATATTTTCTTTATTTATATAGATTCTATCTAAAAACACTTTTATAATATTTATGTATATTCTTTTTAGTTTTTTGCAGGATGGTGGACATTAATCGATGCAATGTCCGTTGATGAAAAGCATCAAATCACTACAGGTCAGGTATTCATTGGTGTTTTCGGAACCATAAGTTTTTTTATGGTCAATGTTGTAAAAAATTCTCATGTAAGTGTAGCTAAGTGAATGTCAACCATTCACATTCTATATACAATATTATAAAATCATTTTGTTATTTGAAAAGATATCTGAGGATAACACATCTGAATCCGGAGCGAGAATTGCCAAAATTTGGCTTTTAATCGGATTTGTGATGGGATTCGCATCTATAATAGCAGCCGTCTGGGTAATGATAGATGACTTTATTAACAACCGTAAGTACCAGACTTAAGATATTTTAATTAATTATACAAGTTAAGTTAAGTTGAAGTCGCCGTAGTCTAGTAGGTAGTGTGTTGGCTTATTAGACTGAAGGCCCGAGTTCGAATCCCAGGTCAGACATCAAAACGAAAATATGAAAATATTTCTTCGGCGATTTTCTCTCAGCAGATTTATGGCAAAAACTCTGAGAGTAAATAAAATTGCCATGAAAAGCTTCTCAAAAAATCTGTCGTTCGGAGTCGACTTTAAACTGTAGGTCCCGCCACTCATGTATAAAATTAACGCACACAACATAAGTGGTGTGAGAAGCTAGGTCGTAATCTTGACTGAAGGGTTGTAATGACCAATTATGTATGTAAACAAGTTAAGATGTTGTTGTTGTAAATTTATTTTTACATTTTGAAGTTTTGTACAATCGGTACTGAGTACCAATTTTCTAGAGTATAATATTTACGTACGATTTGCTTACAAATAGACCCTGATTCTTATTAGATTCTAAGCAAATATGTAGTTTAAAAAATGCGCAATAAGAAAACACGACAGTACATACAGGAAAGACACAACTTAGCGGCAGGAAATTAAAATTAAATTCAGATTAATGGATTGTAATATTTAGAAGAATTGGTAAGATACATAAAATATAATTTATATATCGAGCCATAACAGCAAAAATATCTCAAGCGACATATTTTTCATATATCGTTTTTTGTAATAAATAAATTCATTGGCATCATTTGCATCATCTATAAAAATTTCAGGGTCACACTCTGTACCGTAATGAATTTATAACAAAAAAAGTTTAACTTTCTAACTTAATTTGCACAGGAAATAAATAATAAAAACCTTCCCCTGTAAAATTTCGTTTTTGTCGCTTGAGATTTTTTTGCAGTTATGGCTCGATATATTGATGATACTAGTTATTTAGCCTTCAAGGCTTTTACTATTGAGATGGATTTAAAAAATAAACACTATTCAAACGTTTTAAAAGTTTTCCATTACAATTTTCTTCTTGTTATTGTAACAACAGGAACTTGAATATATCTTAAAAATATTTATGCGATAAATATTAAATATTATTCTAAAATATGTGAAATCTTTTAAAATTAAAAACAAGAATATATTATTTAAACACGCGACATGTTAGTAATATATGTGATGGAAATTAATCAATTTAAAATGAGATAAAAATCAATAAATAAAATTCGAGTAAGAAATAGTCTGTAATATTTTTCATATATGTATATAGTTTTAGAATAATTATGTAGGGGTGTTCGATAAAAAAAAAACGAATAATCGATAGAGTGACTTTTTTAGATTTATATTTAAATAAGCAAATTTTGTTATTAATTTTTTATAAGAATTAACATTATTATTTTGACATATCTTTGCAGCGAAAAAGGATTCCAGTTTGGGCGTAGCTTTGCTAATGCAAAATTTTCTAATATTGTTCGCCAGTCTTACATATAAATTTGGACGTGACGAAGAGATTTGGAATTAGAAAATTATAATCCGTATTCTAATTCAAAAATCATAAAATGTCTATTCAACAATATGCTTATAAATAATACAATCGTATTTGAATTATCTCATAATATAAAATTAATACAATTAATTAAAATGCAAACGTAATATAAAATTTCTTATAAATAATTGTTACACACTAATTATTTTTTCCAGAATTATTAAACAACTTAATTTTTTATGTCAAAACATTGGAAAGCAGTAATTATATAATTTTCTGTTTAAATGTAATGCAGTGTAACAAAATACATACATTTTTTATTAAAATAAATAGATGTATTTATTTTGACAAATTTTTATACGTTATTTTATCAACCTTTAGGTTGATTTAACTTGATAATCTGCTTAGTATTATAATGAACAACCAGCTTCCTTTAAATTGATGAAAGAAATTAGAAATTGTGAGTGGAAAAAAATTGTTAAATACGCTGTTTGCTATTATTATGTTTAGATGCTGCAATAAATTAACTAATTATTTAACAAATAAAATAGGTTAGATATTGTTTTTGGATAATCATCTGTTGGTTGGAGCGCAATGTGTTCAAATAATACTAGGGTAGGTGTAATAGGTTTCCCCGCAGGAACCACAGCACAGATGGGTAACCGGAAAGTCAGGAAACGCCTTTTGATGCCTATCAAATATATTAAATATTTAACAAAACTTCTGTACAACAACATTTAATTCGACCTCTCAATTTAAAAGCAATATACTGTCGCGCATTAGAATACGAGTTTGCTATATTCGAATATTCAATTAATTTTATGGTTCGGAAATTGCTGAAATTTGGCAACTCTAAACACATTCCTTTCCAAATTGTTTCTACAAAATAAACACATTCGAACTGTCACTCGGTCATATGTGGATTGTTTATGTAGTCTGTTGAAGAATATATAAAATAACAATTTGGTTGAATTTTGAAAAATTTGTGAATATAAATATTTTAAACCATGGATCCGGCATTATTAAGAGAACGCGAGGCGTTCAAAAAAAGGGCCATGGCCACTCCTACGTATGTATATCAATATTTTGAGTATTATAAAATATACAATATTTGCATACCGATTTAAGCGTGGAGAAAAAGACTAAAATCGAGACAGTAGCTCCCCCGCCAAAAGATGACGCAAAGAAGAAAATGCGTCCTCCTACTGCCCCAAAACTGGACTCGAATACGTACAAAACTATGGCCGGTAGTTCGCAGTATAGATTTGGCGTATTAGCCAAAATTGTTAAACATATGCGTACAAGGCATCAAGATGGTGACGATCATCCATTAACATTGGAAGAAATCTTAGATGAAACAAATCAGTTGGATGTAGGGCAGTCTGTTAAAAATGTAAGTGATTGAGAAAGTCTCATACATTAATACGTAAGCATATGATGCGATAAAACAAAATTTATTATTTTCAAAACAGTGGCTTGGCTCCGAGGCTTTAATGAACAACCCTAAAGTTGAAGTTAGTCCCGATGGAATACGTTTTAGTTTTAAACCTGTTTATAAAATTAAAGATGGCAAGAGTTTGCTGCGATTACTTAAACAACATGACCTTAAAGGTCTGGGCGGTATTCTACTGGAGGATGTACAAGAATCCCTGCCTCATTGCGAAAAAGTTTTAAAGAATCGTGCTTCAGAGATTATTTTTATTGTCAGACCTATAGATAAGAAAAAAATTTTATTTTATAACGATCGCACAGCTAATTTTACAGTATGTTCAATTATATACATTGACTTCTTTATGTAGAGCCATTTAGTATACATTTTTTTTCATTAGGTTGATGAAGAATTCCAAAAACTTTGGCGGTCAGCAACAGTAGATGCTATGGATGATGCTAAGATTGACGAATATTTAGAGAAACAAGGCATACGTTCAATGCAAGACCATGGTCCTAAAAAACCTGTACCTAAAAGGAAGAAGGTTTCTAATAAGAAACGACAGTTTAAGAAACCCCGTGATAACGAACATTTGGCAGATGTATTGGAAACTTATGAGGATAATACTTTGACTCAAAAAGGTGTTAATCCGACATAAATAAAGCTAATAGTTACGATTTTTATATATACATAGATGTATTTATTTATATATTTAGGTAATATAATGGGTTCTTAATACTTTATACATATATAATAATAATTCAAAGTGCATTATAGTAATAATTTAAACAAATCTTTGCGTGGATTAATAAGTTAGTAGATCATAGTCTACGAAATGTGTTTACTTTATAAACTACCCCCTAATCTATTCTTGGTATTATAGTATAATTATTGCTAATAACTGTAGCGTATAGGTTACTGCATGTTACCGCATCGTAATTAAAAATAGTATCCCAAATTTCAACTCAATTACAATTTTCAAATTCTAATTTAAAAAAAACGAACTCATTATTTGCTTTCCTATTTTGTTTCCTATGTGAAACAAAAGTGCCTTTTTTGTAATCTCTACTTTTATTTAATGATATGTTATCGATAACTATGAACCAGCTGACTTTTATTTTGTTTAATTGTAGTAGATAATTTTTATTGGTAAGTTGTAGTAAAAAGTCAAATACATTGATAGTTTTAAGACTAGCTACAATTAAAAAACTGCGATAAAAGTTAATTTAAATGTATTTAACTAATGAACTATGTTTTTTAAATAACTCGCGTAAAATGTAAGCTTAGTTGAAGATTGATTGATTGCATTATGATTAACATATACAGTGATGTAAAAAATAATAAGGACACCAATGTAAGATTTAGTGATTTGATGAGAAAGTATGTAAAAAGAAAATTGTTTGTTGCAACTGTTCAGCCCTTAGTAGGCTGAGGATACTAGGCAGGGACTTCTTAAACAGTTTAGTTTCTCTGTAAACAGCCGACATTAGAGCAGTCCAGAAATTCATAAGTAACTCAAACTGCGAATCTTGACTAGTCGCGCTTTCTTGTGTGTTTGTGGTCGACTTATTTTCTGCGTTTTCTATCTCTGCTTTTATAACCCTTTTCACCTTTTCCACTATCTATTTTAACATACCGAATACCACACAGCCTAAACTAATTTCCAAAGCTTATCACAATTTGTGGGAATTCAGAATATCATACCACGTAGCCTAAATTAAATTTCAAAGCTAATCATAATTTGCTTGTTGTTTTTTCTACATTCCACAAGTTCTTGGCTGGATTTAGATCTGACTATTATGGAGACCAGTCTAATACATTTTAATATTGTTATCTGCGAAGCACTTCATAGTGCAATTTGCAGTATAATGAGTTATTATACTGCTGGAACATGCATCGAAGATGAGATCCAGGATTTAGCGACATTGCGGGAAAACAACAAACTTTAATTGTAACAAATGCAAAGAAAGGACGCCACCAAAAAGAATGATTTGAGAGTTATCATAAGTAAAATGTTTTCGAAAAGAATCTATCGGATTATTCGCATTAATAATTAGTGAAAATTATTTTAGGAACTTTGTCCATTAATAGATTAATACATATGTATGTGTAGCTGTTTTAACATTTTACTTACTGTATAATTACAATAATAATAATAATTTCTTTCTAATAGTATATAGTAGTTCATTAATGGTATTACTATTTGTTTGATTTAGAAACATATATGTATGTAGTATTTTAAAATATATGAACTACTATTGGAGAGCAGTAATGTAATAAATGAGCAACTATGACGTCAATTTTGGTAGAAACGTTTGTTTTATTAATACGAATGAATGTAAATTTTTTATAAATACATATATTTTTCACTTCTTTTGTTTAACAATCGACATTGGTACAAAATCAATTTTAAGTTATTCTCTTTTATTTTTCAGCATATCGGCAACAAAAAAATAAATAAATAAAAAAGTAAGAAGAAAGAAAATACACAAAATAACTAACATATCATTTAGTGTTTATTTAGTATTGGAAGTGCTTTGATACCTGTAAGATATAAAAAGTTAACGTTCGATAAACGCATAAAAAAAGCTGGTTTTTTATTGTTCGAATTTAACTCACGCTTTGTTTTCTTCCAAATAGTTCCTCCACTATCAGGTATAATGAGGCGATTGATCCCATTAACAATTTTATTTTTGGTATTCAACATTGAATACACAATTGGTTCAAGCCAAGAGTAAGTATCAAATAAACTTAACTATGTAATATTATTATAATACTTTATGTTTGTATAACAAGCTTGAATTTGTTATTTATTTTATAATTTTACTTAAGATTTATTTATTTCAACTATTTCTGTTGTGTTTTTAATTAAAAATAATAGCAGGTTAATAATATAAATAGAAATTAATTTCATCTGTTGAACTTCTTTTAAATTCTTTACTTAATGATTTTACCGCAATTTGTATTTATTGCATTATTTCTATATGTATTCTTAAATAAAAAGATTTTTTAGAAAGCGTTTAAATAAGATATGAATTCTCCCATTTCTACGTATGCCTCCACGTAGAAAAATGCTTTTTAAAATAAAGGCACATACATATATGCTTTAAAGCGATAAAGAAATATGCATACATATATGTATGTATGCACATACTCGTATTGTATATGCAGTGAAAACATACACTAATATTTTATGATAATTTCCCTATACAATATAACATTTACGTCTGAGATATTTTGCATCAAGGTCTCAAATAATCGGATTTCTTTTAAATTTCGTACCTTCTGTACCTTCATAAAAGAATAAGAAATAGCTATACGTTTATTTTTTTTATACATTTTTTGTTGCAAATTTGTCCTTAAAATGTTTAAAACCATCTTTGATATATGATAATGTTTTTATGCATTTCAGTCTTATTTATGGTTACGAATGCCGCCAAAGCAAATGCATGAAAGTGGAGCTAGATGAGAAGAATTGGAATACTGCTATTAGTTTACCGGTATGTCGAATGTTTTGTGGTGACTCAATAGGAACAGTATGGCCAAAACCAACTGGACCACTAACATTCGATTCGTCTCTTCTGCATATTGACCGTAACGCTATCGAATTTGAACTGCCACCATACCGTCATCAAGCAAAACTTTGGGATTCAAATCGTGAACGTTTTATGGATTTGATTGAAAATAAAGTTCCAAATACAAATTTGTTGAAACACGAAGGTCATCCCATGAAAATATCTATTAAATTAGAAACCGATTCTACAGATAATGATGAAATACCAAGACTAACATTGGATACTGATGAAAGTTATAAATTAGAAATTAAAACATCAGACGATCATGAAGTACTAGCAACTATAAACGCTAAAAATTATTTCGGTGCTCGTCACGGTTTAGAAACGCTTAATCAATTAATTGTTTATGATGATATAAGACGAGAATTGCAAGTAGTTTCCCATGCCAGTATTCATGACAAACCAGAATTTAAATGGCGTGGTTTATTATTAGATACTTCAAGAAATTTCTACAGTGTAAAAGCAATTAAAAGGACTTTGGGTAAGTGGGAAACATTTACTTAACATATGCCTTTTTTGAATTATAAAAGTTTGTTTGTTTATGTAGATGCAATGGCAATGGTAAAATTAAATACTTTTCATTGGCATATTACTGACTCGCATAGCTTTCCGATGGAAGTAAAATCGAGATCGGAACTTTATAAGTTAGGAGCCTATTCACCTCGAAAAGTTTATAGCCATCAAGATATAATAGACCTGGTGGAATATGGTCGCGTTCGAGGTATACGAGTTATGCCAGAATTTGATGCACCAGCTCATGTTGGAGAAGGATGGCAGCACAAAAATATGACAGCGTGCTTTAATGCACAACCTTGGAAGGATTATTGTGTGGAACCACCATGTGGACAGTTAGATCCAACTGTTGACGACATGTATTCTGTGCTACAAGACATTTATCAAGAAATGTTTGACCTTTTTAATCCAGATATTTTCCATATGGGTGGTGACGAAGTATCAGCTAATTGTTGGAATAGCAGTGAACAAATCCGCAATTGGATGACAACACAAGGTTGGAGTTTACAGGAAGCTGATTTTATACGTTTATGGGGTCATTTTCAAACTGAAGCCTTAAAGCGTGTAAATGCAGCAGCTAAAGGCCAAACAGTTCCAATTACTCTATGGACCAGCCGTCTTACTGACGTACCATATTTAGACGATTATTTGGATAAGCAACGCTATATTATACAAATCTGGACAACAGGAATGGATCCTAAAGTTACCGATATTTTAAAACGTGGATTTCGAATTATTGTTTCAAATTACGACGCTCTTTATTTTGATTGTGGAGGAGCCGGCTGGGTAAGCGATGGCAACAATTGGTGTTCTCCATATATTGGTTGGCAAAAAGTATATGAAAATCGTATGGAAACAATTGCTGGAGACTTTGTGTCTCTTGTTCTAGGAGCTGAAGCTGCTATATGGTCTGAACAGATAGATGAGCACACGTTAGATCAGCGATTCTGGCCAAGAGCTAGTGCTTTAGCGGAACGCTTATGGTCAAATCCACAGGATACTTGGCGTCAAGCAGAACCTCGTATGCTAATGCATCGTGAACGTTTAACCGAAAACGGAATTGGTGCTGAAGCGCTACAACCGGAATGGTGTTTACAAAATCAAAATGAATGTCCCATTGATGCTTACATTAGTCAAAAAAAGGTATAAAAGCATTCGCGTCAACACTTTTATTATAGGTTTAACTCTAATATTGGCAATATTGATGTTTTCCATTTACATAAAATATTACATTAATCAGACATATATGAGATTAATAACTAAAATATTTATACATATTATGTAAAATATAAATTTTGCATATGTATAATATAATAAAAAATTATTTTGCATTGAATTGTAATACATACATATGTGTACGACTACCATTCATTTGTTATACGCATTCATTACAATGGTAAGTCAAAGTCAATTAACTTCAAAGCAACGTAACGGAAGATACCACAATTTCTTTGGCGATATATTAAATCAAATATTGTACGTACTTTAATATTTTGCTGCAATTTAAAGCTAGCGTTATTTTGTATTACCTTGATAACAGTGTTCTTCAAAATACTTTTGTATAACAAACTAAAATTTTTCTTTCTTTGAAGCATACAATTTTGCTTACTAAATATGTTTCTGGGTATCCAATTTTGTAGGTGGGGTAGGATCTATGCTTTTATATTCTTATGACAATTGAAGAAATTAAAAAAAAAATTTAAGTTAAATGATAAACAATGGTATAATAGGCCGACTTCCTAAACGCATGTTACAAAGCATAATTTGTCTACGGTTTAGCAGCAAACCTGTATTACAGAGCAATGTTTTGCTCGTAAAAACAGCAACCGTTTGCATACAAAACTAAAGCTGATGCATCCAACTGAGTTGCAAATCAAAAACGAAAACAAGGCTATTCGACAATGCAACTTCACTTCACAAACTTCAAATATGAGTTTACGAACTCTACGTATTGTAATTATGCTGTGCAACCTGCGTTTAGAAAGTCGGTCATACTTCCATTCCAAAATTTGTATTCCACACACATTCCAAATAAAGTAGCAATAGAATACTAAATACTAAATTAATTAAAACAATTAGGTTTATTTCTTTTCATAAATTTTATTTTATAGAATATTAATACAAACAACAATTTTCACAATTGTTTTGTTGTTTTTAATAATTAAAATATCAATTAAATAATTAATAAAGTCAAAATAATCTATATATGATGATGTAAATAATTTTTAATCAATAAGAATGTAGTTGTTTCTTTTAAAAGAAATTTAAGAAAAAAATAATATATATTAGAAGTTAGAACTGGAAAATAATGTACAAGAAATGTATGTCATAGCTATACATACTGTAAATGCGTACATTTAAAAAGGAATTGTGTTTAATGGTCCAAAATGGTTAATGTCACTGCTTGAGTAGTGAGTGTACTATTTGTCACCAATGATTAAATTTGTTGGGTGATTTAGGCACAAATAGTAGTGGTACGATTTGTTTAGTAAACGTTTGTTTATTGTTTTGCAGCATCGTCACTATTTGTTTCCGTATTTTAACAACCTCTCATTTCAAAAAACTTTGGCCGTCTAGTCATAATTTGCTATTTCAAAAATTTTCTATAAGCTGATTAAATAGGTAGCGTTATAGTAGAAGTACGTAGTAGTCTAAGTTTGTGGAAATTTTGTTTAAAATAAATATAGGTCCATGTTTCACTTACAAAGTCCTTCATTTTTGCTCTTTATCCGTTTTGTTTTTATGTATCCAGTGGTAATGGTTAATTTAAGTTGCGTAGTTGTCAGTTTATCATTCAAGTAATTTTATGTTTCATTCAGTTTTCGTTTAGTACATTTTGGTTCATTTTTGATGTCTGTGAAAATAGAAAATAAAAATTATCTCGCATTATGTTGCAGTAATATTTTGTCAAAGTTTTAAAAAGTTAATGAAGACTTTCGTAAGTCATTTAGGCTATCGAAAAGTCCAAGTCTATTAATGTAAAAACACATTATTTCTTTTTTCTGTACAGATCAAAAATATTTAAAATCAAAATAATACCGATCACTTACCTCTTTCTTTAAAATCGAACTAAAGCGTTAATCTTCAAAACATTTAAAAAGTATAAAATTGAATTTGATTGTATAAACTTACGTTTAATTTCTCCGCATTCTTTTCCGGCTGCCATTATCACCTTCGCCACCACCACCATTACCTCTTTCTTCTGCTTCCATTACCTAATATGTATTGAAAATGAATAAAATTCGTTTCAAAGTACCGCTTGTAATATGTACCTTCAATTTGGATCCGCAAATTTCAGCGCCATTTAATATTTGTATGGCTTTCTGAGCAGAATCTCTATCAGCATACTTAACATAACCACAATTTTTGTTAGGTAAAAGATACACATCAATTAAACCCTTCCAGCAAGAGAAAACATTCTTTAATATAGACACAGGCAAATTCTGCAAAAACAAATGTTAGCCAATGATATTTTAATATGTTACAAATGCTGTGCATTACCGATGTCAATACAATGAATAAGCGCTGTGCCACTAGAGCATCACTCGGAGCCATTGGTTGAGATGGTGGCAATGGAACATTACAAATTGAATCTTTTCTGGTGCGTTCTATAATTAAATATCGCAATAAATTAACAAATATACAACCCAGAAACTATTAATTAACTTTTAACACATTATCTAAAACCTACTGTCAATGAATGATGTATCAATCCGTGAGGAGCTCATGCCAGAAACTTTTACAATTATGCGTTCACCTACTGGATATTCAAGGCCATGTATTTTATCCCTTTAAATATAAATGCAATAAACAATGGAACAATTTATTCATAATTAGAAGATTTATCATACTTGGCATATATTGCTGCTTCTGGGTTATCATATACAACGATTGCTTCGTTTGTACGGGGTCCATCTGAAAATTTAAAATTTTACTTAATTTATATAAACAATTATTTTTAAGTGCAATTTAAATAAATTATGTTATTGTGAATATTTTGCGAAATTACAATTGCAAAAAATATAAATGTTACTTACATTCTTTAGTTATTTGACAATAGTCCAATCCGGGGATAATATCAAATAATCTCCACAATTGGTCTTGATTAACACATGTACTAACTATCACTTCTAAACAAGTCGGTTGCGGAACTTGCACGTTTTGCATTCGTAGAAATTGCGACATATCATTATTAAATGAATTATTGCCCCAATCATTATTGAAACCGCCGCCGTTGTTAAAACCACAGTTTCCACCTCCCATCCCAATACCACTCAAATTTTGACCTCCTCCAAAACCTCCACCCATATTTCCACCTCGACCACTCATCATTGAATTATCATCCCTTCCTCCATATTGATCCCTTTGATTCCGCGTATTCGAACCTTTCGGTTCTGCGAATACTGCCTTGTACTTTGAAGGACAATTTTCGAATGCTATGGCGGCATGATAAAATTTTGGGTATCGAACATAGCCGAAACCTTTTGGATTGCCGGATTGTTTATCTCTAACTAAAGTCACATTCTCCACAGGTCCCCATTGTTTAAATTCCTCACGTAATTCATCTTCTGTTGCTGTTTTAGAACAAACTATAAACAGACGAACATACTTTTCATGTTCGTTATCCGATTTACTGGATCCCTGATTGCGACTGCAACAAACATTTGACATAAATCATAATCTTAAAATATTAATATACTTTACAAACTGTATAACTTACTTAGCGGCCACAAGAACTTTCAATGTACGATCGAGTTTGCCAATAGTTTTGCCATTCATTTCCTCTTGAGCTTTTGCGGCATCTGAAGTCTTCGCATACTTTACGTATGCAATTCCTTTGTTCTCACCAGAATGTTTATCCTTAACGACCCATATATCTTCAATTTCTCCAAAGGGTGAAAAAGCATCACGAAAATCGTCTTCGGTATGAGCCTTATTACATATAATAAATAAACGAGACATTGGAGGGTCATCGTCACTATAATCTCCACGACCACCGCCTCCACGTCCACTATCACGGTTACCATCACGAGACTGCGAGCGATAATCAGACATATTCAATTCTAATTTCAAAAAATGTTTTCGTAATACTAAATCAATTTAGTTTTCTTTTTATTGATAATTATTAACAAAATTAGCTTGAGTTAAAGAATATTTTTATTGCAATTTTACGAAACAAAGATGGCGAACTAATAAATAGTGTCTACACCGGCGTCTGTGTTGTCAAATAGTCATAGGGTTACCCATTTTCCAATAACTGTTCAAAATATTCGAATTGTTAACTTTCGAAACAAGTATTTTTTTTTCTAGCCGATTTTTTTTTCTGAATTATGCCGCCTTTAAGAGATTAAGAATTTAGAGATTTCCTTTAATTTTAAATACAATTTCCCACTTCTGTTTTAAATTTTCATTCAGAGGTCATTGACAGCGTGGTTGAAGGGAACAAAAATTTCATGTAAAGTTCTAAAAATTCTTTAACATTTTTTTTCTGTGTATTATATGTTAATCATGCTGCAACGCAAAGGCAATTGACAAGTTGCCAAAGAAGAAGAAGCATTATTATAAAGATTGTTTTTAAGTTACATTGTGGTTTTTTAATTTCAGCACGTGTAGGAGCGTATCTGTTGTTTTTGAGTTAAACTTAATTTATCGTCGTTAAAATGGGTAAAAAGTTCCAAAAAAAGAGAAAAGCCGAACAACTTGAAATTGTGCCAATGGATGAAAACCCACCGTTGCCACCACAAAGGTCATCTGACGAAGTTATACCGAAAAGGGTGAGTTAAATTATTAACACTTTGGTCTGTGTTATTAAAACATATTATTTTAGGAAAAATGGATAAATAAACAAAGAGTCCTAGTTTTCGCAGCTCGAGGTATTAGTCATCGTGATAGACATCTCATGAAAGACATTAAAACCCTTATGCCTCATCATAGACCGGAGTCTAAGATGGAGAGATCAAAGACGTTGGCTGTTGTTAACGACATGTGTGAAATGAAGCACTGTAACAAAACAATCCTTTTTGAAGGAAGACGTAAACGCGACCTGTACATGTGGATTTCAAATATACCCAATGGACCATCTGCAAAGTTTTTAGTTGAAAATATCCATACAATGGCAGAATTAAAAATGACTGGAAATTGCTTAAGGGGTTCCAGACCACTGTTATCATTTGATGGAAAATTTGATGAAATTCCTCATTTAAAATTGCTGAAAGAACTGTTCACACAGATATTCGGTGTACCAAATCATCATCCAAAAAGCCAACCATTTATAGATCACATTTACACTTTCACATATTTAGACAAACGTATTTGGTTTAGAAATTTTCAAATATTATCTGAAGATGGTGGTTTAGCGGAGATTGGCCCACGTTTTGTTATGAATCCAGTGAAACTTTTCGAAGGTTCATTTACAGGCAACACTTTATGGGAAAATCCAGACTATGTGAGTCCAGCAAAGCAACGCCAAATGCTTAAAAAAGCTGCTAAAGAACGTTATGTCAATCGTATTGAGCAAAAGGTTCATCATGAAGCTACATTACCTAAAAACGCCTATGAAGGCAT
This sequence comes from Sarcophaga caerulescens, assembly GCA_927399465.1. NCBI lineage: Eukaryota > Metazoa > Arthropoda > Insecta > Diptera > Sarcophagidae > Sarcophaga > Sarcophaga caerulescens. The sequence goes on along the minus strand of OV656867.1, from coordinate 82,716,921 downwards.
TGAATATGATGAAATATTTGCCGATAACGACGAAGTTGAAACAGCAAAACTTTTAGCAGAGAAGGCTAAGAAAAAGGCACTAGAGAAACAAAGTATACCTAATAAGAAATCACCCAAGGATGCTCTTACAAAGAAAATTAAGGAAAAACAATTAGAAGCTGTAAAACAAGTTATAGAAAAGAAAAAATCAAGTGTAAAGAAACTAAAAAAGTGAAATAAACATGTTTTTGGAGTTTTTGTAAAATAATTTAATGCGAAAATATAGAAAACTATGTCTTAATAATATTAATAAATATATTACATTAACTTCAAAATACAAAAAAGGTACTTTAGGTTTGTTAAATATTCAAAATACTATACTTCTTACTTTTTATAGTGTGCGTATAATTAATTATTTTTTGTATAAAAGAGGTGTTGTGTCTTTTAATAGTCATTTGGTTCTGCCATACCATCGGGTACAACCATTGGTTTACTAGTCATACTAAATGGCTGTTTATTAATTGGCATCATTTCAACAACTTGTATGGGTGGTTCCTCGCCTGGTTGTAATGGTTCTTCGCCAACTAGCTTTGCCAAATTACTCTGAGCCCAACGACCGCCTCTGCCATTAATAGTTTTATCTTCACATACGCATAAAAATAGCGTATCTACAACCATCTGAAATATTAATAATTAATAAATAATTCAAATTAAAAACGAAACATATATTTCTAAAAAAAATATACCTCAAATAGTGACAATACTATATGAGCGATGAAGAACGAAAAGATGATTATGAGTATGACAGGAGCCATGTAGAAATTTAGACCAGGTCTATCTTTCAATACGAAAATGCCAATTAGACCTGCAATGGCAGCAACTACAACTTTTCCCAAAAACAAAATAAAGTCTCCAACACTATTGATGGTAGCTACTTGCAAAGCATTTGTAGCCATAGCATTCCAAGCCTAAAAGTAAAAGAAAATAATTTTTATTCAATTTATTAATGTACACCAGAACATTTTTTTTGTTAGATTTTTATGTAGGGTTATTTCCTATATTTCATGACTTTTCTTTCCATCCTCCAAAGAATAAAAACATAAAAGATGCTACACAAAATGTGAGACACAAAATATTAAAAAAATCTTAATATAATAATAACCTGAAGTTTCAAAATATTATATGGACATAAATATTACATACATATGAATGTATATATGTAATATTCTTCAACAAACAAAATAAAATTATTTGTTTTCACTAAATATGATAATCATGAAGAAATTCTTATTAAACATTATTATTATTATTATTATTGTTCAGTTTGGTTACTTACAATACCAGCTGCAGGGCAAAAATTGATCGATTCTATTGCAACAACTGTATACGCGTTGTGATTTAGGAAACGTATAAATTTCTCTAACAACCAAAATCCGCAAATACAACATTTCAAACAACATGATGCACATTCGGAACCTTTATCCTCTCCCTTTTTTAATCTTAAAGAAGAAGAAATATGAAATAAATTAATATGTTAATTACATATTTTGTTATCTTACTTGGCGTAGAGATATGTTAAAATCAATCGCGGAATTTTAAAAATTGTTATGACAAATGAACCCTTGGCTACTGTACCCAAATGATATTTTACCAATTTTCCAATAGCGTAAATCGTAGGAGTATCGGTTGGTTTATCGAAATACCAAAAGGCAACGGCAGCTGCTAAAGCGAATTGTTGACAAGCGAAAATAAACTCAGTAGTCCAAATAAGGCCAATTACATAAATCCAGAACATGCTTTTAAGGGTTTTTGCCTCTGTGTATTCTATGGGTTGGAAGCCTAAAAGTTACATACGAAGCGTGATTAATTTTACATAACAATACTGTGGAAAAAACAGATTCAAAAATTTAATGAAATGGTTTGTTTACAAAAGATATTCATGTATTTAAAAAAGTATGTATATACAATATCTACGCCAAGAATGGAGAAGTGTTATAATAATTGATTAAAAGGAGTGAACTACAAGATGTTATATTTGTTGGATATGGAAAAAATGTGCAAAACATCCTTTAAAAAATAAAATATTAAACCACTCATGTTATCAATTTGTTTCATATAATATCTAATCAATATATTACAAAAACTAAAATTTAAACTACTAATATTGTAAATAAAATATGTTAATAAAATAATTCAAAATTCTATGTATGTATACTTATTAAAAAATATCAAATCATTGAAGTGTCCACTTACATATGTTTAATTTAATAATATATTTAAATTTAATCCAAAAGGTATGAGATATGTTATATTATATATTTGTTTAATATAGAATTAATTTATTGGAATTATTTTTAAATTAAATACGTTTCTTGTAGGGCTTAAATAAGGCAAAGTTTCGGCATGCTTAAAAATATTTACATATGTATTTACGTATAGAATGACTAAGTTTATCATTCACTATATTTTAGATATTGTACTATAGTTTATATTTTCTAAACCACTAGTTTTATAACAAAAAAAAAAAAAACTTTTTCAAAATTCTTTTATCTATTCCTGTCAGATTAATGCAATTTTTAACAACATTTTAACAACATAACAAATAAATAGTTATAAATATTAATAACAGTGTGCATTAATAAAATACACAATTATTTTTCCAAGTTATTAAAAAAGTTCTTGGATGTTCGTCCCATGGGATGAATAAATTAAATTTCAAAAAAGTTTCCATTTTATAGTCAAGCACTGTAAATTCCACAACATTCTTTAGAGATAATTAGTAGAAATTTTTAAGCCATACATCTTAAGACACAGATTACAAATCCATACATACATATGCTCATTTAACTATGCCAATTGCCGAATATGATTTCTAATAAAAAAGAAAAATATATACTGACTTACTTTTAGTGCTTGTAGTGGTCAAAGTAACATCAGTTGTCGTGGCATGAGCTGCGGTATTATCCAGTGGCGCAAAAGGATTCTTATCTCCAGGTGCGCTTGCAGTGGCTATACATATTACAACGAAAACCCAAAATGCCAAGAATAATGCTAATACTATCAAAGCCAAAATTGGCGCGATAAGGAGACCTGGTAAATTCATCATACATTTTCCAGATTCTTCGAACAATGCAGATAGGCCGGAAAGTTTATTTTTCAAGTAGTAGATTATGATTATTAAAATTATCTAAAATAATTTTAATAAATACTAATATATACGTATATAAATAATTATAAATACCATAGTTATAGTTGCTATAATAGCAAGCGTAAATACCGCTTGTTCATTACGAACAAATTCGTCTAAATAAGAGAACTCTGTATTGATCTGGGACTTGTGCTTTATACTATAATATGCATACCATAGAGCACCACATAAGCCAATACTAGAAACAATCACCAATATGCAAATTAGCCATGAAACAATGCGCGATAGCCAATGCATTAAAGTTACCAATGCAATAGAAATCACTGAAAAATTTAAAAATTCAAAATTAATAGACTATTCGAATATAGTATTAAAATTTTAAATACTTACAAAATGATATACCGCATATAATTGCAATAAAATGCCATGAAGCGTATACATCACCTAAAAATTGCTGAGCAGCATCCCATGAATTTAACATTTTATACATATTCTTAATCGGTGCTTCCTTGCTCTTGGGCACACAACGATGTAAGATCGGATTGCTGCAAGTTTTTTATTTGATTAAATAATTATAGTACTGATAAACAAAAAATAGAGTTCAGCAATATCCTTACCTTTCATATATTGGCAAGCTGGGACAAGGCCCTAAATGATTAAACAATTTTGATAAGTCCCCTTGTTTGTTATTGCCAATAATCGATATATTGAAATCGTAACGACACATGTTATTATTTGTTTCTAAATAATATGCATAAACTTCATCAAGTGTTTTTAATGTTTTCTTTGGACACTCCTTGACACACAATTTGATTGAATCTTTTAATTTACGAATATCATAATATAGTAGGTGGGGTTTATCGATTGTATTTAAACCAGACAGTGGATAATTAGGATAGCGTTCATTTTTTTTAACACCACACGTATTCCCAAACGAATCATAACCATTAATAACACGCAAAGGATTACCATAAACAAACGAAAATATTGCAATAACAATCTAGAAAAAGAAATTTTATCGCAATTTAAAATGAATTAATTATAATATGTTTATTTTATAAATATTTAAATTATCAAATTTAAACTTTAAAGTAGATAAGTTGTTTATTTTATGTATAAAACTTAAGGAATTAGTATGAATGGAGCATTGAAGTGAAAAACCACAACAGAGAGTTAATTTTCCAAGCAGTTATTTTAACTACTTTATGACACTACTTATATGCTTAAATTTGATAAAAAATTGTTGAATGAATATATAAGTAAGTAAGGAAAATGGTATATATATTTATATACATATATATATATGTAGATATACTATATAGTTCAAATTTTTGTACTTTTTTTTCTTCATATTAGTAATAATTCAGCTATATTTAAAAGATTTTACAAAAGTGAATCAATATTATAACTCATTTGAACTAAAATAAATTACAATTGTTCATTATATACAAGTTATAATGAATTATATATAGTACAAGATTTAATGAATTATTCCTAAACATTTAATAAGGCTAATTTTAAATTAAATAAACGGTTTAAAGGCTGCATGTTTACAAATCTACATATGTATATAAAAGAGTATGTAATAATTTTATAACATCGACTGATGTTGATATTAAGTTGATCAAAAATAATATTCCAGCATGTAGCGATGAAAAAGTAAAAGTCTATTAAATTATTTTGAAATTTTAAAGCATGTGCATACCTTTTAATAAAAAATACAATTCTCTATTTTATTTTATTATTACTATAAGAAAACATAATATGAAGAATAGATGACTCATATTTATTTCTAAAATTGGTTTTTATTATAAAATCTTAAATAACTCAGCATCCCCATCTGTGATTTAAAAATCATAATAATTAGTAATAATGTTTCTTTGTAATAAATACACTTACATATGGACAACAATAGTTTAGTTAATACTTTTTCTTATAGACCGCGGTTATGACGCCATACATTAAGGCGTTTCTCTATTTTTACGCATACAACTTTTTTTCATGCCATTAAATTAATTAACCGCATAAATTACACAAATGTGTATAGTTTTTTAAAATAATACTTACCAGAAAAAGCCAAAATAATATGTAAATGGCTAACCAAAACGTATCTGTACATGTTCGATACTTGGGACGATTTTGTTGTGGTTCTTCTTCTGAACTTGCATTGCAACCCATCTTTAAACGTTCGTAAAGTAAACTTTTTGCACTATGTTTTTACTTTCTATTACTTTAAATTATATTCACTCGTTTATTTAACTTTCTATCATGTATAATGTTATGAATTAATACCACATAACACCGCTATTAAATAATTTGTTTTAAGCAAATAAACAACAACTACTTGTTTATGCTTTTGGCCTTAAATAAAAAAACTCTTTTAGTTATTGTCTAAGGTCCACAGTTGGATATTCTAGTAGTTTTAAAGAGTATGTAAATCCAGGGCTGTGTGTTATGCTATTCTATATGATTTTTGTTATAATTTAAAAATTCTACATCTATTCATTATATTCATTGTTTGGTAAAAATATAAGCTTGCAAATTAAAACTTGAAAAAAATATATTTTTGTTATGCAAAGATTTTAGAAAAGATAATAACAATTAAAGCAAATTCATAATTTAATTGGGTAACGTTTGCTTGCCATTAATGAAATTCATATTCTAGGCAACAATACCTGTTTCCACATTTAATGTAACATTTTCAAAGATTTGCCACTATTTAATACAATATAAAATAAATAACTAGAAATATAACATATTTTAAAAATTTTAACTGAACCTATAATTATTTGCTGCACTGTACATTTAGATACATATATTTTTGCTGATCGCGTTGCCATTAAGAAAAATTGTCAGATTTTGCTGCTTTAGAACACTTGTTTTTTTTTTGCCAAACATTTAAATTTATTGAACAATAAAACTTAAAAATAAAATTATATTTATATAAAGAGATAAATGGGTATAAAAGATTTATGGGGCATTTTAGCGCCATATGCGGAACGTAAACCCATATGTGAATTACATGGTAAAACCGTTGCAATTGATCTTGCTGGCTGGGTATGTGAAAGCCTTAATGTTGTGGACTATTTTGTACATCCGAGACACCATTTAAAGTGAGAAGTTATTTTATTTATCGATATTTGACGGTAGCCTCTAATTTGGTTTATTTTAATAATAAAAGAAACTTATTTTTTCGTACGTGTTATTTGATATGGGAAGATATAACGCCTGTGTTTGTGCTAGAAGGTGCTGCTCCAAAACTTAAAAGCCAGGTTATTGAGAAGCGGAATGAAATACAATTCCGCGGTGTGAAACCCAAGGATAAGCCTACAACACAAAATACAAAAGAAACTCAAAACTCGAAATGTGATAAGGGACGAACCAGATTCAATCATGTTTTGAAACAATGCGAAAACCTATTACATGCTATGGGAATTCAATGTGTTCAAGGGCCGGGAGAAGCCGAGGCTTATTGTGCTTTTCTCAATGTTAAAGGGGTATGAAAAAAAATTTTTGATAAAAAATATATTTTAATGTATTTGCCTTTAAAGTTAGTTGATGGAGTTATAAGCCAAGATTCCGACTGTTTTGCATATGGTGCATTACGCGTATATCGTAACTTTTCCATATCAACGCAGGGAGCTTTAGCAGCACAAGGGGGAGCAGTGGATATATATGACATGAGAACTATATGCTCTAAACTCGGTAATAAAAACAATGATTTCCAATTAAAAACGATTGTATTTCCATTGATTTCAGATTTCGGACAGCATAAAGTAATAGTAATGGGATTATTATGCGGTTGTGATTATTGCCCTGAAGGAATAGGTGGTATAGGACGTGACAGTGTCATGAAATTATTCAACAAATATAAAAATGACGAAATTTTAAAACGTATAAGGTCATGGCGGAAGGAAGATGACAAATTCACTGCCTTGGAAATGCGAGTAGACGATAAAACTATATGTTCTTATTGTGGCCATTATGGACGTACACAAAATCACACTAAAAATGGCTGTGGTATATGCCGTACGAACAAAGGATGTGATGAAAGTTTGTGGAAGTATGGTTCTATATGAATAATCTTCGAAATTTATTAAGAAACAGTCATATTGTATATCAAACTTTTTTTAGGGAGGAACGAATTTCGTTAAAGACTGAATTGACGTTGCGAAAAAAAGCTTTGTCGGATGTAAATTTTCCATCTGAAGAAATTATTGAGGAGTTTCTTAACCAACCCAAAGAAATACCGCGTTTGAAGATAGATTGGGGTCAACCTAATATGATAAAATTTGTACGACAAATTGGACATTTGTTACAATGGCCTGAACTTTACTGTTTTCAAAAATTTTTTCCCATCTTAACGAGATGGCAAATTATACACTTCCCTCGGTTGAAAGAATTGCCTTCTGCCGTAAATTATATAGAGCCTAAGGCAGTTTTGAAAAAGAGAGTCGTTAAAGGCGTTCCAAGTTTAGAGATATTGTGGCATGATGAGAGAGGAGTTTTTAAAGGTTTAATTCCGGATGATCAAATGGATGATTTTTTATCTAATAATCCTAAAGGTTTGCAAGATCTTTGGTCTACCGTTGAACCTCTTGAAAAGGTAGAAAGAGCATATCCATCCATGGTGGGAGATTTTTTGAAGTCAAAGGAAAAACCAAAAAAATTATCTAGAAAAGCTGCCAAAAACAAAATAAAATCAAATGACGACAAACCTTTAGGTTCATTAGAAAATTTAAATGACTTAATCGATGCGACAAAAGATATTGCAAAAACCATAAAAAGTAAAAAAGCAACTAAAATAAATAAAGCTTCTAGACAGGGATTACAAATGATTGATCACTTTTTTAAACAAAGAGAAGAAAATACGATCGGAAAAATACTAAAACATACTCCCACAAAATTGATAAAGATATCGTCCAATGTTCCACAATGCTCCACTCCCTTAACAAAAAATATACCTTCGGATTTGGAAAGCGATATCGACGAAAATGACTTCGATATGTCTGATATTGTAAATGGAATTATCAGGAAATCCCATAAACTTCATAATTTATCTTCCCATAAGGGTCAAAAACTTTGCTATAACGAAATGCCAAAAGATACTAGTTCCTTAATAAACGATGAACCATTTATTGATGATCTAGATATCATGTGTGAAAAACGTTCTCTATCAAATTCTTTTCGTAAAGCAACATACAATGAAGCGAAACGAATGTCATCGATGGATGATAGTTTTGATATTTTGGTTAAAAAAGGCGGGCACAGAAATGAAAACTTATGTAAATCTATAAGAGAAGCTGACTGTGTTTTTAACAAATTTGGGAAACCAAATAATTTCATCGATCGTTTTAAAGATAAGCAATGTATAGGGTCAAATGTTAAAGGTTTTGATGTTAAAGAAAATTATTGTGAATCTGACAACAATATAAGTTATTTTTTCGATAGTAGTTTCCAAGGAAAACATGAAGATGAATTTGAGAAATTTGTAGAAACTAGTTTTACTAAATATATTAGTGAAAATGAAGCCCACAGTAATGTATTTCTTTTAAGTGATTAAATAAAATTACATATGTATATAAGATGTAGTAAAACAAAACCAAGGTATTTCTAATATTGTCAAAGTCAAATATTCGTATGATTCTGTACGATAACTTTTTGGATTACACTTTCATGGAAACTCCTGACTTTATGTCGAATGGACTATGGACACGTGCTTCTATTAACACAAATTTCTTGCGATATTTCATAAACCCAAACAGATGGTAATTATTTGGTATTACGTTCTGGTTATAAAGTCGATGTATGAGAACTTTGTAACGGAACTTAAAAAGTTGAGCGATTGCTCTCTTTACAAGTTTAAATTTTTAAGAGAGTACATTCGAATTAGGAGTTTGGCCATTGATCTCCTATGATAATTAAATACCCTAAGCTTTGCGTGTTCCTCACCAGGACAGCGCTTAGTGTAATGAAACAGATGATAACCTTAATTCATATATGTGTATAGCTGATCAATATATGAGCTGTCCTGGTATTTATCCATCTTGCCCCCGTATTTATATCTCCGCTAAAAATTAAAGGAATTTGAAAAGATTTGTACTTTAATATTGACCAATGTAAAATCTTATCTTTACATGTAATTGATATTTATTTTTTTTTTTATGCAACTACTCAGCAACTGTAATCATTTTGTTTTGTGGTAATCATGTTAAAATTTGTCTGTGGTGTAAATAAATGAGCCAATTCACACTAGCACATTTTTTAGTCGCACGACTTTTGTTCTATTCAATTCACATGGGATGAATATTTCTTTGGCATGGATGTATACGTATACACAGCTTTGTATGTATTAGTGTTTTTGCATTCATTTAATGTTTTAAAAATGTACGTGTATTAGTTTTGTGCTGATGATGCGGGGTTGCAGCTGGTGGAAACTACGCCACCGAAAAACCATTCTCTTCACCCCTCTTGCCTATAAACTATCATTTTACGCCAGCACAAATCTACTAGTGTGAATTGTACCCTGTGGTGTGAATTGGCTCAATAATAGATTTGATTTGTTCCATGATTTGTTCAAAGTTTTTTGTAGTGTGTAGCCAACTGTAAGTAACAAAGCTTCAAAGTTACCAACTAAAAATTTATAATAGAAAAAAAGCGCGAAAAGATATAAACATACACAAATCATTTTCATGTATTTCATCGAAATCTTTGTAAAAAATTTTAATCGAGCGATAAAATTAAGCTAGTGTTAAAAGGAAAGCCACTAAAATGGAATTACCACAATCACCCGAAGAACTTGAAGATCAGAAAAGTGGAGAATTCATTAAAACACTTGAAGATATTAAAGCGTGGAGTAAAATACCCCTTTTAAATTACACACCGCTTCATAAATTAAAGGATTACTCTATAGTGCGTTTTAGAGGTATGATACAGGATATGCTGGACCCTGAAATATATTTGGAACAATACGAAGTAATAAAAACGGATGGCTCTAGTAAACGCATGCAGAAGGGCAAATATAGGGATTGTTTGGTGCTTGGTTCAGGTGAAGAAGTGAACTATGATTCCAGTTCCAATATTCAAGGCGAAAGGAGGACATTATTTGTTGTCTCTGTACCAGGTATGAATGATTGGGCGAAAAATTGCGAAGAAAGTCGAAATCAAAAAAATTGTCCAGAATTTAATGCGTTATCGAATGCTCAAAAAGGTGAAGGAGTAAAGAGATCTGCTCCAGAAGATGATGAAATGGAAGTAGACAACAACGAATTTGTAAATCAGGAGAATAAAAATAAACTGGAAGACAAGGAGGATGTTTCAAAGCGACAAAAATTAGAATCTGTAGATGAACAACAACCAGATAGTAAAAATCACACTCTGGCTGCAGAATATCTTATCAATTCGCCTATACCTGAGAGACCCAGTAAAGCCTGTATGATTAAAATATATAAAGATTTTGACAAATACAGCCTTAATACGGTTATAGATGTCATTGGATTTTTGTCAGTAGATCCTTCACTAGATGCAGGAAGTATGGAGGTTGATAATTTTGAAAACAGTACAGAAATGCAAGCGCAAAATCCTCCTCCTTCATTAATTCCCAGATTGCATGCCGTAGTCGTACAAAATTTGTCACATGTCAATCCCTTAATAGACATGTGTTTGCCGATGACTCGAACAAGTAGCGAAGACTTTAATATGCTAAATGTTCAAAAGGATTTACGTATGCTCTTAACACTATGTCTATTTAACGATGATTTGGCGGCTGATTATCTTTTATCTCATCTTATTTCAACTGTATACAGTCGCTGTGAATTGCAAAGCATTGGTAAATTTTCTTTAAATGTTTGCAATATTCCTAAAGAGTCATTAACGAATTATACAAAACAATTGTATGAAATATTAGAGTTAATAATTCCTGCAAGTCATTACTTGCCCATGACTTTGGAAATATTGAATACATCCTCATTTGTGCCAAAGTAAGTATAGGAATTCAAATTATTTTTTATTTTTTCATTAAATTCTTTCATTCATCTTTTCGAAAATATAAAAGATTTTTGGTATCATTGCCATTCTTCATTTCAGCCATCAACAGGGACACTCAGACCCTGTCGAAAAGGCAATTTTTGGTTCTTGGTCAGTGGTTTACATTGGCCAAGGAGATAGATTTTATACTACATATGTAATATCTTGTTCCCGAACCAAAATTGTAAAATCAAAAAACCAAGTTTTCATTCTGGAAAGATTATAGTATCCAATCTATGTACATATATATAAGATAATATATATAGTATGTACATTCGTAACAAAGTTATTTCAAAACAATATATGGGGTATTTACATCTGTTTTTAGTTTTTTTACATTATGTTTTTCTTGTAAGGAAAATTATGTAAAATGTTAAATTTCATATCTACGCCCTTTCCATTCTGTCTGTGTTTTTGTCCTGTGTCATATATTCGGTTTTTTCTTTGATCCTATTTATAAAAGGAACATTTGCCGCATAAATTGTTACTATACATTTAAAAATTATTCTGTTTTATTTTTTAATTCCAGGAAAGATTATGAAACGAATAAATTAGTTTCTGGTCTTTTACAATTGGCGCCCCACACACACTTGGTTCTTGATGAAACTTGTATGCAACAAGGTAAATTAGAATCAAACGGAGTGATGGGGGTACAGAGTATAGCTCATCTAATAAACAACCAACAAATAAAATGCAATTTTCAATATTATGATATTGACTACAACGTCGATATACCAGTATTAATTTTGAGTGAGGGCCGAAGTATGCTACCAGTAAGTAATAAAAAGTTACATTTGCGATATAAAATGTAATACATATTTATAATTATTTGTTTGTTTTAGAGCGATATATCATTACCACTTAAAACAGATAATGATTCTGTACGTCTGATAACAGAAACATTAAAAGCAGCACATCATTATATCAACCAAAATAATCGTTTAGATCAATTTCGACGATTCTTAACTTTAGCAAAAATATCAAATTTTTCTATGAATGCTGACGATACTGAAATGATTCAAAATGATTTCGTCGAAATGCGTAAAGCCGATTCTGTGACTAATGCTGATGATTTGCATTCTCTATTGGTATTGTCTCGTCTCTTAGCTATAGCTCGAGGAAAGCAAATATTAGATAAAGAATCTTGGAATTTAGCCAAAGGCATGGAAACTAAACGACGTCAACGCCTAAAAGAATTACCTAAATCTACACTGCATTCTCGTTCTTAATAAATAAATACACGCAACTCAATTTTTTATAAATCATTTAATAAATATTCCATTTTAAAAATAGATTATTGACGAGATAAATTTATGATTACCTGTATATTTTACACAAAATTTCAGGTTTGTGTAAATTAGCCAAGTCTTTCATAACTGCATGTTATCGAAATGTAGTGGAATTGATAACATCAATTCAAAATTCTTCAAACTTATTTTACCAACAATATTACAATATATTAACAAAAAGTAACATCCTTCAGAAAGCAAGTAATGAATATTGATGTAATTCGATACAATATTTATTTAAATTTAAAATAATGGACTGGTTAAACGAATTTACTTTGTTTATTGTGACAACAGGTGGTTTATTGACTTCCCAAGAGCGATTGCCGACAAATTCGCCACACTAAGAGATGATAAACTTTTTCGATTTATTTTTGAGCTTTCGTAACCTGAGGTATTATATAACGTGTAAACACTTTGGCTACTCTATCACTACAAACTTAAAAATCACACTTACTCCGGAATTAGTCTGCTGATATTTCAAATAAATATTAAAAACATTATCGTACTTTCCATAAATAAGAATTTATTTTTCTTTGCTTTTTAAATTACATTAGCTGCAAAACTTTTGGCTCGATCATGAAATGCAACTGAACTTCAGTTGCATTGTCGCAGCTGTCAAGAAAGATATTAGAAATGGTAACTAACAAGTGCTAGCTGACAACGCAACCGAAGTTCGGTTGGTGTTCATAATATATCCATATCCAGTATACGCCCGCGCATATATTAATTATACATAAAAACACAAATTAGTACAACCTAAGAATACCAAGGCGGTCCACCATATCGATATTTAATTCCGTCTTCCATATTGCCGATTCTAGTACTTTGCAAAAAGATGCATTCGCTAAAAAAGAAAAATATCTTGTTTATATTTTTAAATTCAAAAGATTGTATGTTTGAAATTGAAGTGATTTCAGAATGGATTTGTGTCATTTATTTTTCAAATGATGGGGAATCCGAAAAAGTATCATCACTTGAATTTACAAACTTGTTAACATTTAAGATTCTCACCTTTATTGAAATGATTGACCATCTTTCCCCCTTGTTTACATACTTATCTGTAATTAAATAATAGATAGTTGTAAAATATTTTCAAAATAGGAAATGCAATACTTTAAATATAGAATTTATCAGTATGGATTTAGTGTCATTTATTTTTCAAATGATGGGGAATCCGAAATAAATTCATCATTGTTATGTAGGTATATATACAATGTATATATCAATACATACGAAATACAAACATGAAAACAGCTGTGTCTCAATTTTCAAATACTTTGTAGGTTATAAGATCCAAGATTTATTTTTCAAAACTATATTACTTATATTCATATCCTTTATAATACGAATTGTCCTTAATTTATTTGACATCATAGAATTGAAACTACCTCTACCAAACAAATATAAATTAATTTTAATGAATAAGGCCTATACTATATTCCATTATATCAACAGTTTTGTATTAAATTGTGAGTTCATTTATTTTTCATGGATTGTTAAGTCAGCTGGTTTAATTAATGTTTTCATTATTGTACTTATTTATATATAAAGAAGAAAAAATTCGGGAATTACTTACCTCTTCTTAAATTACAGCATTTAAATTCATGATAATTTTTATCCACATAGTAATAATCTGAAAAAACAATTTTTTTTATTTTATTAATATATTGGTTAAATATTTCTAAAGACAAAATGTAAAAATCTTATATTTTTGATCAGCAATTATAATTTGCGTTGGATATGGGATAAATTCTCTTCATGGCTTATCAAAGCGAGCTGGGTTAATGTTTTCATCATATTATTTTTTTAGATAGATACTATATAAATACAATTTTTTTTAAAGAACCCACCTTATTTTCCCCCTCATGTATAACATATTTTTATGTAAGAACTTTCAAATACGAGACGCACAATTCCATTCTATTTAATTTTAAGTGTGATGATCTGTAAAGTAGAAAACTTTTTGTTAGACAAAGTGTAAAGGACAATTAGAAATAATTTTAAAGTTTTAATCAGATAAAATAATTTGCGTTGGATATGGGATAAATTCTCTTCATGGCTTATCAAAGCGAGCTGGGTTAATGTTTTCATCATTTAAATTATTTTTTTAACAATCTTTGTTTAAAAAATATCTTACCTTTAATTGTTTTTACACGACCTTTATGTTTAGCGAAGCACAATTCCATTGAATTTAATTTTATAAGTAGGACGCGACCTGCAAAGTAGAAAATTTGTTGTTAGACATAGTGTAAAGGACAATTAGAAATACTTTTCAAGCATTAATCAGATAAAATAATTTGCGTTGGATATGGGATAAATTTTCTTCATGGCTTATCAAAGCGAGCTGGGTTAATGTTTTCATCATATTTTTTTTTAGATAAATACAATATATAAATACAATTTTTTTTTTAAAGAACTCACCTTATTTTGCTGTGCATGTATAACATTTTCTTATGTAAGAACTTTTAAATACGAGACGCACAATTCCATTGTATTTAATTTTAAAAGTGGGATGATCTGTAAAGTAGAAAACTTATTGTTAGACAAACTGTAAAGGACAATTAGAAATAATTTTTGAAGTTTTAATCAGATAAAATAATTTGCGTTGGATATGGGATAAATTTTCTTCATGGCTTATCAAAGCGAGCTGGGTTAATGTTTTCATCATTTAGTATTACTAATTTTATTCTTTCATTTTCTTTTCTTTTTAATAAGAATTTATCTCATACCTATAAATTTCCTTGTACATTAGAGTTGTTCAACACCTTGCATACATTAATCCATTGCACATTTTATTTTTAAAGCAGGATGAACTGTAAAGAGAAAAAAATTATTGTTAGTAAAATTATAAAAACAATATAAAATTTGAATGCGAAGTTTTAATCAGATAAAATAATTTGCGTTGGATATGGGATAAATTTTCTTCATGGCTTATCAAAGCGAGCTGGGTTAATGTTTTCATCATTTAGTATTACTAATTTTATTTTTTCATTTTCTTTTCTTTTTAATAAGAATTTATCTCATACCTATAAATTTCCTTGTACATTAGAGTTGTTCAACACCTTGCATACATTAATCCATTGCACATTTTATTTTTAAAGCAGGATGAACTGTAAAGAGAAAAAAATTATTGTTAGTAAAATTATAAAAACAATACAAAATTTGAATGCGAAGTTTTAATCAGATAAAATAATTTGCGTTGGATATGGGATAAATTCTCTTCATGGCTTATCAAAGCGAGCTGGGTTAAAGTTTTCATCATACAAAGAATTTAATTTTAGTACAGATTATAAATTATAATTACCTTTTAATGCATATGCCATAATGTTCCAATTACTGCTGATTTTTTTAATCTGAAAAGCAGAATAAGAACTTAGTTAATTTTATAATTATTAAATTTATAAGGCTTCAATTGAAAACATAGCAAAAAGATCAGTTCTACTATCTAATGAAAGAACTCACAGAATTTAAATTCAAGTTTCCAAAAAATCATCATACAAATAGTTTTATATAAATAATTTTTATAGACACATTCCATTATTACGTGTTATTACCTTTAAAATCAGTTGATATATATCATCCACTGTTTTGAGAAAACGGACTCGTCCCAAGAAGTCTGTTTTATTGTTAGAATAGTCGAAAAATATGAAAAGCTGCAATTAGAATACAAATATTATTAATTACAATTTATTCTTTGAATTTTAAAAGGAGTTATAGTAATGTGAAATCAGATTTGTATTTGTCATCAACTTTTTTCAAGAGTAGCAAATAAATATTACCATCATGTAATGTTCTATATACAAATAGTATTCTAAATAAATATTAAACTTACTTTGCATTTACGTTGAGCGAAGCAAAAACAAGAGGTTTTTAAATTAAATTATTTGCCAATTAACGTCATTCGGAAGAGTCCATTTTTATGGTAGAATAATCGAAAATATGAATAAAATCTGCAATTAAAATACAAATATTAATTACAATTTATTCTTTAAATTATAAAAAGTGTTATAGTAACGTGAAATCAGATTTGTGTTTGTCATCAACTTTTTTCAAGAGTAGCAAATAAATATTTCCATCATCTAGTAATCTAAATACAAATATTCTAAAAAAAATATTAAACTTACTTTTCATTTAAGCGGTGCCGGCCTCGGCGAATGAGTAGTCATCTTCTCGTGATGCAAAAAGTTAAGTTGCAAATATGCTGAGCCGAAGTGGTTCAGTAACTACCAGCAAAGTTAAATTGACTTTCCTAAAAACAGAAGAAAATACAAAATGGTTAAAACATTGCTCAATTTATTTACATAATATTTAGAGGTTTAATTGTCAGTTAAAATTTGACATCAAAGAATTAAGATTTTATCAGCGACGAAAAATAATAAAACATCATGAAAACAGATTAATAGATTTTTTATATCAATATTTAAACATACCTTTTACATAGTATCAATTGTGATGGTGACTGTTAGTTCGGCTACCTCTAAACTGGGAATTGAAACCTGAAAATAAAAAGAAACCCTTCCCCCTCTTTCACATAAAATACGAGAACTTTTTTTGAAATGATGTGATGAACTAAAAACTCAATATTTTTTTTTTTCAAAACTTTTTCCCAAAGTTTCGTTTCAATTTCTTTCACATTTATGAAAAGATCTTTTTACATATATTATTTGAATGTGTATTATGATATTATTATAAAGTCCTAAACAGACTCTTGTACTGGTGGTTCATAACCTTCGGGTCTTTCAATAACAGCACCTTCAGCAGAGACAACAGCTTCGGTACCTTTGCCGCCGCCATCACCGTGCAACTCCAACAATTTAGATAAATCGAAACGGGGCTTCTTCAATACTTTAACCTTACGGATGTAAACATCATGTAATGGGTAAATACGTTGGCAGAACTTCTCAATGTCCTTAGCAATAGAATCTAAAGCTAACTTGCCGACCAATTGTTTCAAGTCAGAGTTGGTGACTTCGTTGGTAATGATTTCGTGCATCTTGGAACGGATTTTACGAACCTGTGAGTGTTGAGCATAACAGGTCTTGCGTTGGGATTGTTGATCCTTGGCAGTGAAGCCAATGCAGAAAACGCGGAGTAAATATCCGTCAGTTGTTTTGGCTTCAACAATACCTTCAATGAGGGTTTGCCATTTCTTGACCATAGATCTAAATAAAAAAAAAAGTTGTTTTATTTTCTGTTATTAATTTTGGATATTTAGAGAACATTTATTTGTTTACATTGCGAGTGTTAAATTCGAATGCAGTTTTATTGTTGTGAAAAAGAAAACATGGACGCAATGTGTCACATTATACAAACACCGAACACACAGCTTCTAATATTTGTTTTCTAATCGATTTGTCAATTTTTAACTTTTTCACTAGACTATATATTAATTCGTCTTTTTTTTTTTTTTTAGTAATGTTGCAATATTTTCACTTCACATTATGCATTGGATACATACATATATTGTGTATATATGAACGGCCCAATCACTAATTTTCTTTTTGTTTATCATTACCTATATTTGTCGGTGGTCAAGTCCATGCCATGGAAATTGCACAAAATGTTGCGATCTTGTACATCCTCAGCGATGAGACGGAATTTGCGGAAGGAACGCTCGGCGTCGTTGTCTTTTTGCAAATCACCTAAAGCAACTTCGAACACACGGCCTTTTAAGTAATCAGAAGCGATTTTCTGACCCTGGGTACGGTTAACCAAGGTTTTGCCAATTTGGCGTGTGGCAAACATGTTTGGAGCTTTAACATCGTACCAATCTTTACGGGAGAAGGGATCTACAACCTTCTTCTTGCCACCTTTTTTGCCTCCTTTGGAGAGACCCTTATTTTTACCGACCGCCATCTTCAGAGTTCAAAGCGGAAAAAGATCGAATCACGTTGATGACTAGCTGTCAAAAGAAAGGAAGTTAAAAAATTTGCCCACTGAACAGTAATTCATCGTTGAATATTGACAATTTGCCGCCAGTGTTGCCACTAGAAAATTTTAATAGAACAAAAATAAAATGTATGAAGAATTGCCCAGCCTTTATATCTTCAGTAATTGCTTTGAAAGCTAAAATTATTCAGTATATACTAAATAAAATGAGTTTCTGGAAAGCTCAATACTTTATTGTTTTAAAATCAATAATACATGAATTAGCATATTTATCACCATCGAATATGTATATTCTCCTTAAGTGGCAATTCTATTAATTTAACGAAAGATAACCGAACACCTTCTAACTAACAATACTTTTTATTACATCTTTGAATAATACTCTTTATAGCAGCAGAGCATTTTTCATATAGTAAACAAAAAACTGCAAGTATAATAAAAAGTTTTCAAAAATAAAAGAAGAAGCGAAATAATGAATATAAAAATTTATTTTTAAAGTTTATGCAAACTTTAATCACACTCAGCAATTATTTTATGTTTCTAGTACATTGTAACCAAAAATATGTCTCAAAGCACCTCTGGTACCGGAGGCGTCAATAGGCGTGAACTGATGGAACATACATCAGTTGGGGTAGGTATTATTAATAATACTATTACCGCCAGATATGGTTCAAATGATACTGAATGGGAAGCTCGAGAGGTTGGTATATCGACAATTAATTAATAAAACTGTACTAATTTCTTTTATATATGCAGTCACAACGTCAGAGAGAGTTGGAAGAAGCCCGTGCTAGAGCGGCTCAAATGGAAAAAACTATGAAATGGTGGTCAGATTGTACAGCTAATTGGAGAGAAAAGTGGAGTAAGGTGAGTAATAATTGTGGACTGTGTAACGCATAATCGGTAACCAATCAACAAAAAGTTTTTTAATAAACTATCTTAACAACTTGAATGTTCTATAAAATTTTCTTTATACACCTGTTTGTATTGATGCTAGGGTGTAACTTATAGTCTTTAATATACATATATTAACACTTTAACGTTTTTTAATGTAATTTTAAAGTACAGAGCTACTGCTGGAAGTAAGGAAATTATGATCTGACGAAAGATCTAAGTAATTGCCTAAAGAATAGAATTATAGGAATGTGTTATGTTGCACTTTCTAATCATAATCATAAGCACTATAAACTCGTTCTGCGATAACTTTTTCCAATCAATAGAGTTTTAAATTTTTTAGAATCATCCGCAAAATTTAAGACCGAGCCACATAGAATCCGTCATACGTCAAATTTTGACTTTCCCAGTTGACAGCATATTTAAAATACGTGTTTTCTTATGTGCTTTGTTTCATTCGGTACTAGTGCAATGCATAAAATTGGGCAACTTCTGACTTACGTTGATTACTTTGGTAGTTATCAGCTAGTTAGATTTGTTTTGTTTGTTTTATATTTGCAATTACTTTTAAATAATCAATAAACATTTTTAAAATAATTTAACTTTACTTGGCAATAGAGTGAATACATTTTACTAATAAGTTTTTATCATATTTAATAGGTCCGTAACGAACGAAATAAAGCTAGAGAAGAAGCTAAGCAGCTAAGAGTTAATCTTGAAATGGCCATGAAAGAAGCAAATTCCTACAAACGTGAAAAAAATGATTTGGAAATTCAAATTTCTCAACTGAAAAAAGAAATGGAAAAAGTGCATTCTCTAATGATGAAGCACGCTGGACAATTTCACAAGACGGGGTAATAATAATTCGTATGAATAAAATATGTTAATAATATATGCAATTTAATTACAGAATGGTTGATACAGGCGAAGAAAATGAGGGAAATAGTAGAGATGCTAATTGTTCTCCTGACATATCTTCGGATGGTTTGAAGAATGTTAATAGTGAAGATGGTTTAGTTACTAAAGCCACAGTGGGTGGGGAAACAAAAGATCTCGACATTGAGGAATATGTCTTAAAAGGTGCTGCACATAAAAACCTAGCTGATTTGGGTAAATATAACTACAGTTGTGCTCGATTACAAACTTAAAATTCTTATTTGCTTTATGCTACATTTCTCAAATTTAATTGTATATGAAATATGAAATTTGAAAATTATATATTTGTGATTTCTTAACATTTTTAGATGAAGTATCCGCTGAGGAAAAACGTTTAATACAACAGTTATCAAAAGATGACTTTGATGAGGACTACTTATTACAAAAAATTTCTATGCTACAGTTGCGGTTAGATGAAGCACAAAAAACGGTTCAAGCTGAACGCGAGTAGGTACAAAATAATGTATTTTGTATTGTTATAATTGCCTGGTTGTTTTCTTTAGTGAAAAATTTGTTTTACACAAAAATATTGAAAAATTGTCTCTGGAAATCCAAGAAGTACGGGAACGACAAGAGGAATTGCGATCTGCTAAGCAGGTAGTTGATGAATTATTATACTCCTCTTTATACTTAATTAAAAAAATCTTTAAATCTTATTACAGGAAGCTGTACGAGAGTTATTAACATTGCAAGAATCTCATCGTGCTGAAATGCGAATTATAAATAATTCTCTGCAAGAAGAAGTAGCCGCACGTGAGAATCTAGAACGTCGTTTAAGTGAATTACGAACAGAACTTGAACGTTTGCAAGCAGAAAATGCTTCAGAATGGGGCAAGCGTGAACGACTGGAAACTGAGAAATTGGCTTTGGAACGTGATAACAAAAAACTACGAACAGAATTAAGAGATTTTCAAGAACGTTCAGATCGAAAAGGGCGACCACTGCAAGCAACTGATGCTGAAAATCGTGCACTGCAACAGGAATTAGCTGATCGGAGTAAGGTGTGTATTGCATTGAACGTGATTTAGTGGAAGAGTTAGTAAATATTGTAATTTATTTCAGGAACTGAGCGAACTTAAAATATCTCATTCTAAACTAAAGAAACTATTGTCGGAAACTAACACGGAGTTAGGTCATGCAGTTAGAAGAGCCGAACAATACGAAGCTGAGGTAAGTTGAACAATTTAAGCATTTATCTTTGTAATTAATTTTTTTTTAAATTTACATCATACTAAAATTTTAAACGAAATTCAATCATTTTTATTAATTGTGTGCTTTCAACTTTCTTATAAGAAAGCCTTTTATCAGAAATCTTGTTCATAAGCATTTAATAGTCACGACACTTTTTTATTTGAGGTTAGCAATACAAGCCACTTGTTATACATGTCATTTGTTATTGTTTATTAAAAAAACTTTACAAGACCCTTTCTTTCTTTAAGTTTATTTCTTTGTTGATATCTAATATATAAAATTCTTGTGTCACGGTGTTAGTGGTTAAACTTGTCCGAAATGGATAGATCATTTTTCATGAAATTTTGTGTGCATATCGAGTAGGTCTGAGAATCGGACAACATCTATTTTTCATATCCCTAAATGTTAAGAGGGCGTGGCAAATCGTTAAAATTGAATATTTAGGTACCTATTGATCGTAGATAAATAAAATTTGGTGGGTAAATTCGTAGAGTCGATATCGACAAACTCACCAAAAATGGGCGTGGCAACCCTCCCCCTTCAAAAGATACCTATAAGTCGGCTAATTCGATGGTTTATAAGTGGTTTATATATGTACATATATAACATGTATGTCTCTTAGTTTTTGTTTTGGAGCGAGTACAACAACTACAACTTCGTCAGCGCTACCCATGATTCGGACTTCTTATTGTTATTCTTTGTATGCCTCACCTAAATAACATACCGACTTCGATTAAATTTTGAACTAGATAGATAGATCCACACACTTATAGTAAGTTACTTATTTTTATATAACTGTTTTATGCAGCGTATTACAATAAATATATAATGTGACCTGTTTTGGGCAATAAAAAAAATCAGTTTTGGGCGGGACGAAGTTCGCCGGGTCAGCTAGTAATTTATATAAATTTTTTTGTTTATATATTTCTGATTCTAATCCACTTGTTAAACAATTAAGTTTGGAAGAAATCGAATGAGGCGTTTGAACACCAGCTGACTTAACTGTATCTAATCTAAATAGACACTTATAAGAAATTCAGGTCAAAAACGAATACATACATACTGTTACGTTTTTACCTTTTAAAAACGTTAAAAATATGAGCTCGTAGATTGCAAATAAAATAAAAATAAATCTGTGTTTAATTTTAAGTCAATTCTTTATTTTCTGCACAACCTTCGTGCCACTGTTCGAACTTATTCTACGCACACAATGATAATCTCCACAATATGTGCTCCTTTTCGTTATATTTCTCTGCTTATAACCTTTTCTTTATAAGCAACAACAACACTTGTTAGTTATTCTTCTTTGCTCACAACCTTTTTTGTAAGCACCACACTAACAACTGTTTTCCTCACGCAACTTGTCTGCACACAAGTCTGACTGGATATAACTCGATCTCGTATCTTCACACACCAGTGGTTGAATTCGCACTCAATTCAACGCGACGTCGTCACACGACTAACTTAACTCGAACTCCGAGAATAACGTGTCTTCATACACGACTGACTGAATTCTAACTGAATCATCGTTGCTCGCTTTATCTTGCCTTTTATATCACTCGATCGAGTGTGATGGATGCCCTTGAAGGATGATGACGACCTTCGGGAACAATCCAAAAATGTAAACAACTTATTTCCATTTTTGTTGTTAGTGTATCTTATTTACTTTCGTCCAGGCAGAGTTATTGTTGTTTTGTTTGTTTGTCTTTCTGCTATATTTGTTTATTCATCGAACTTGTAAACAAGCACTGTTGTTTTTGTTGCTATATGCTTACTCATTCGTTGATCACGTGAACAACTGCATTGTTTTGTTTTTGGAGCTTTTGTTTTGATGCGTGATCAACTCCATTGTGTTGTTTTTGGAGCTTTTGCTTATTATTTTAACAACACCATTTCCATTTTCGTAACACTGCCGCCCACTTAAGCCTGTTCGTCCCGAATAGGCTCATTATCTCCTCTCCCGTTAATAACCTTGGCGGTTGATCTAGCTGTGGAATCATGCATCGCAGATGGATACGCCAGTAGATACCTTGGAGTGTGTTCACCGCAATCCTGTTGCTGCTCGCTCATCATTTTCTTCTTTTTTTTCTCTTCCGCAAGTATTCCTACAGGTTTCGACCAAACTGTTCTACCATTCCGTATGACTCACACATTCCCTTGGATACGGCTGGCTCGAACTTCTGCCTCGGAGTGTAGCTCTATTGGCACCTAGTAGCAGCATTCCCAGTGGCTCACAAAAACCTTTTCTATTGTGTTCGCATCCTGATTGGGTATGGCATACACTTCCGGCCATTTGCTGAAGTAATCCGTCTCGACGAGAACATCTCGGTTTCTGGCAATACAAAGGACCGGCTGTTGTTATTCGCTCCAAAAGTGCGTCCGACTTATATCGTGCAGCTGACCTCGACTCCGCTTTACTAGATCTTGTGGGGGATCTCGCTTCTAGGAAACCAGCACTTGCCCCGCTGATGATGATGATGGCTGGTCTCCCGCCCGTTTGATGGTGAGTCGGATCTTGACCTTCCTCGTGGCGCGTTCCAGTTTCTTCGGGACGTGACCGCTCTTTTCACAGTTGAGACGCCTCAGCTTGACCTTTCGTCCGGCTTCTGCCGCAGCTTGCCTTAACAACTTTTTAATTTTTCTGAACAGGCGTCCTTTTTCCTCCGCGATTTCCACTCCCCGCACTTTTCTCGCTTGTGCTGTAGAAATCGTGCCAACGGTCTCATGGGCTAATAGGAAGGCCACGGTCTCTTCAAAGATGGTCTCTCGTGCAGTCCACCCCGCCAATCCGACATCATCGGCGCGTATACCGTTTACACACGCCACGGTCTTACCAGTGTCTACCAGTAGACGGTTTCCTTCCTGGTATGTGGGCTGCACTAGTTTGTCGTCCTTCACTACAAGGGCTTGCAGTGACTCACCACCCTTTTGCGCACGGTACCCCAACTCCATAGGGTACAGTTCTCTTTCGTGCTCGTCGCCAAATTCACGCTGTAACGCCACCATTAAATCACTATAGTTGTTTCTGCGGCTGGCTGGCATGTTTACTAGAGTCTCAGCGGCGGCACCTTTCAACGCCAAAACCAGTTCCAATGCCCTCTCCTCATCGTCCCATCCGTTTCTGTCTGCTTCCGTCTCGAATTGGACTTTAAATACGGATAGGGGTGAGCTACCATCAAAGCAAGGTGCTTCTATCCTGCCGGTACCTTCTGATTCGGCTTGTACTGCTTCCGGTCGCAGGCTCTTCTCTTCCATCATGATGAGTTTGCCCTCCACGGACTCTTCCAAGTTACTTACTTCCGTGTCAACGGCCTCTTCTACACTTGACACCTCTTCGGCGACACTTATAACTCTTCCGCCGAATGACTCAATTATTTCATCTAGCGTCTCATCATACGCATCTAGTTTGTCTTCAAGTTTTGCAAATAGCTTTTTGTTCTCTTCCTGCGCTTTCTGGTTTTCGGCTCTAGAGGCTTCTTGAAAATCCGCAAATTGCTTTTCAAATAGCTTCTTGTTCTCTTCCTGTCCCTCCGTTAATACTTGTATTTTTTCCACTAGTGCGGCTAGTACCGAACTTAAATCAGTACCACTGGGGGTTACAGGGGCCAGTAACTCGCGTTCCTCTTCGTCCTCGAAGTCGTAATTGTCGATATCAATGCCACGATTCCGCAGTTCTTCCCTTAACCGCCTTTGGAGCTCATTCTTCGTGCCCATTGTTGGCAGCGCCAATTTAGCCAATTCTTGTTTGAGCCGCTCCACTCTTAACTCGGTGAGTTTCATCTTGATTTATTTTTATTTTTAAATTTTGCAATCCCACTTCTGACACCAATTGTTACGTTTTTACCTTTTAAAAACGTTAAAAATATGAGCTCGTAGATTGCAAATAAAATAAAAATAAATCTGTGTTTAATTTTAAGTCAATTCTTTATTTTCTGCACAACCTTCGTGCCACTGTTCGAACTTATTCTACGCACACAATGATAATCTCCACAATATGTGCTCCTTTTCGTTATATTTCTCTGCTTATAACCTTTTCTTTATAAGCAACAACAACACTTGTTAGTTATTCTTCTTTGCTCACAACCTTTTTTGTAAGCACCACACTAACAACTGTTTTCCTCACGCAACTTGTCTGCACACAAGTCTGACTGGATATAACTCGATCTCGTATCTTCACACACCAGTGGTTGAATTCGCACTCAATTCAACGCGACGTCGTCACACGACTAACTTAACTCGAACTCCGAGAATAACGTGTCTTCATACACGACTGACTGAATTCTAACTGAATCATCGTTGCTCGCTTTATCTTGCCTTTTATATCACTCGATCGAGTGTGATGGATGCCCTTGAAGGATGATGACGACCTTCGGGAACAATCCAAAAATGTAAACAACTTATTTCCATTTTTGTTGTTAGTGTATCTTATTTACTTTCGTCCAGGCAGAGTTATTGTTGTTTTGTTTGTTTGTCTTTCTGCTATATTTGTTTATTCATCGAACTTGTAAACAAGCACTGTTGTTTTTGTTGCTATATGCTTACTCATTCGTTGATCACGTGAACAACTGCATTGTTTTGTTTTTGGAGCTTTTGTTTTGATGCGTGATCAACTCCATTGTGTTGTTTTTGGAGCTTTTGCTTATTATTTTAACAACACCATTTCCATTTTCGTAACAATACTTATACAACTGCTGTATGGTGTATAAAAATTATTATCTTTATTTATTTGTTGAATTTAGCACTGATTTTATTTATACATTTTGACATAATAGTTTTCAGCTTCAATTTATGTAGATGGTAACGATTTTAAATAAGCCATTCGATATCTGACTTCTAAGGTTATATCTATTATGAAAAAGTAATTATGTACTCAGGTCGTGGACACATTTACATAAAAAATAAAACATTGATTCTACTATTATCCTTGTTTGGGATATTAAATGCAACAATATACTTTTTATTAACTTTAATATTCATTTATACTTAAAATAAATGCATTTTAATCTTAAATTATACACCGTTGTGTGTTATTATGTCATAAAATATAATATAAAAAAATAAAAAATTATAACATAAAAGTTTTCATGTGGCGCTGGAAGCTGTAAATGCAACATTAAAAAATTACATTAATTTGCAAAAGCAGCAATGCCAGTAATAGCACGTCCTAAAATTAAAGCGTGAATATCATGTGTGCCTTCATAGGTATTGACAGCCTCCAAATTCATAACATGACGTATTATATGATATTCATCGGCAATGCCATTGCCACCCAAAGTATCACGCATAACACGTGCAATCTCTAAAGCTTTTCCTGCATTATTGCGTTTGATCATCGAAATCATTTCGGGCGTATGAAGTTTTTTATCCTTAAGACGACCAACTTGCAAACATGCCTGTAAACCTAATGCAATTTCAGTGCTTGCATCGGCGAATTTCTTTTGTATCAATTGATTGGCAGCTAAAGGTCTTTTAAACTGCTTACGATCAAGGGTGTATTGGCGTGCAATATCAAGACAAGCTTCCGCTGCACCTAGAGCGCCCCAAGCAATACCGTAACGAGCATTATTCAGGCAACCGAATGGTCCGCTAAAGCCAATGGCATTTGGTAATAAATTTTCTTCCGGCACGTGAAGATCATCCATAAGAATCATACCAGTAGCAGAAGCCCGTAAAGAAAACTTGCCCTCAATTTTAGGTGTTGCTAAACCTTTAGATGACTGTTCGCGATCCACAATGAAGCCTCTAACTTTATCATCTTCTCCTTTTGCCCAAACAATAATGACATCAGCTATGGGTGAACTGGTGATCCAAGTTTTAGATCCATTCAAAATATAACATTTGCTTTTACTGTCGTATTTGGCTCGAGTTTCCATGCCAGCAGGATCGCTACCATGATTGGGTTCAGTGAGACCAAATGCACCTGTTAAAATAGAAAAACAAAAATGTTTCCACTATGAACTTATCTTTCCATTTGTGCTTATCTATAATGTATTTATTTTTGACTTATATCAATCCTAATAAGTTGATAACGAGTAAATTAAGATTCAATTGGAATTGAAGATAAGGAAAAAACATAATTATTGTGAAAAAACATACATACCAATTAATTTGCCTTGAGCCATGCGTGGTAAATATTTTTCCTTTTGTTCAGGAGTGCCATAATCATAAATAGCACCCATGGCTAATGAACTCTGTACGCTCATTGCTGAACGATATGCCGAATCGACACGTTCAACTTCACGTGTAAGAAGGCCATATGCAACATTGGAAACACCAGCGCAACCATAACCGTTAAGTGTGCATCCCAGAGCACCAAGTTGACCGAATTCCTCCATTATAGCTTTATCAAATATTTCTTCACGATTGGCTTTTGTAACTCTGGGTAATAATGTAGTCTGACAGTAATTACGGAAGGTATCTCGTATCGCAATTTCATCTTCGGTTAATTGTGATTCCAAATTTAATGGATCTTGCCAATTGAATTTAGGCCCTTGGCTTGACTTTGTGGCAAAAGTAGCCCTTGATACAAGTGGACTGATTTTGGTTAACAAATTTTTTGAAATCATTTTTTTATGATTTATTAAATTTCTTCTCTATTAGGTAAGTATCCACCAAGAACTAAATCAGCTGGTAGTTTTTTTCCACTGCTGTTTTGTGCGAGTGTTCTCAACAACTGAAGAGAGCCACTCATATTGATTTGAATCTCGCAAACAGGTTATGTTCTTTTCTTATCAACAAAAATACATTCTCACAGTAATTCTCTTTTATTAAAATTTATGAACATTGTTTCTGAGTTGTTGGCAATTTTTTTTTATGTATTTGATGTTTATATTTCATTTTGTTATGTGAGGGTATGTTAATATATGTACAGTGGCTCCCAGCTTATTTCAACCAGCACCTTTAAAAAAAATTAACCTCGTATAATTTCGAAACGAAACAAGATATTAAAAAAATTTGAATAAGAGTTTATAGAATATGTTTAAAAATTAAGAAAAAAAGTTTTATTCAGTCTCAAATGTAAACTTACAAACTAAAAACCAAAAATATAGGAACCCAATTCGTCACAGCTTATTTCAACCACTTACTATAAACAAACAATTAAATGATTAATTAACTAATAGTTTTAATTTCAAAATTTAGTATGATCTCCTATTTGCTTAATTACAGCTTTCAGCCTTTTTTGCATTGATTCCACTTCCTAGTGGTTTGGAGAGTTATTTTTGTCCATTCCTTGTTCAGAGCTGCTATAAGGTCATTCTTGTTCGAAATCTGATCACAATTTTGATCACAAATTGCCCATAAATTTGAGACTGAATAAAACTTTTTTGTTTAATTTTTAAACATATTCTATAAACTCTTATTAAATTTTTTTTTTAAAGATGCTGGTTGAAATAAGCTGGGACCCACTGTATGTATTTGTTAATCTAATTATTCAAGTATCATGCTTATAATGTATTTTGAAAAGCATAAAATAGACACACGAATATTTTTTATCATTAAATTCTACTATTCTCTGTTGACATAAGTTTTTATGTTTTTAATTTTCTTTAATTAATTATTGAATTCTATTAGTATGGGTGTCATCTGTATGTGATATTATCATTCATATTAAATTAAACGCCTATCAAACTTGAATATTAAACTAAAATTCAAAAGAATTATATACACACAGTATGTAGTATTTACATTTGCTATATATGTGCCTTATCATTGCGCTAAAAAGAGAAGATTCATTACAATTAATGCAGAATTATTATGGTGTTTTCTTTCATTTATAAACATTCAGTTGTAAAACTTAGGTACAATGACTTGCATAAATTGACTCTTTTGCATTCAGATTTGGCGTAAGTTTAATCAAACAATTTCCAACTCTTATTTTTGTTAAAGGTAAAACGTTTACGACAACGGGTCGAGGAATTAAAACGTGAACTAGCGGCTGCCGAAGATGAACTAGATTCGGCAGTAAATCAAGTCCGCCGTTTGCAACGCACTAATGACGAACTTGTCGGACAAAATGAAGGACTCCAAGTGCAAATACAACATCTACAAACCAGGTTTGATATTTTCTTTAAGAATACGAATTTAAACGCTTACCTAACTACTCGTAATAATATAAAATATTTTAATATTTGGAATGCTGCGGTATATGTGTATGATATACGTTTAAACTATACTAACATTTCCTTTAATAAATAACTTAAGACGTGCACTAAGTCCTCAAATGCGTGGAAGTTTTAATGGTGTGCAATTGCGAAATAAGATAGCAGTTGAATTACCAAGTGATTGTTTGCCAAACATTAATGATTTGCGGCAAATATTTGATGATGGTTCATCGCAAGGTAATGTTGGTTTGCGACATTCATCGGGCGCAGAGCCATCATCAAAACGTTCTAGTCATACAGAACGAACTCTCTTACAACAACAAGCAAACAGTTTTTTTGATGCTAAAACATCGCATGTTGAAGAGAATATATTTGAATCTAAAAGTCGTAATCTTGAATTTGAGAGGGCTAAACAAAAATTTGATAATCCAACGCATTTGCATCATCAACATCATCACCACCAGCGCGAACAACGTGAACGTTCATCTGGAAGATATGGACCAAGTAACGGTGGTAGTGGTGGTAATAGTACTGCTGTTAGTACTCCCAATAGCAGAGCAAATTTAGCTTTGCCCTTAAAAACTACCACAGCTACTAGTGGCCAAAGTAGTAGTAATTCCAATTCAAATTTGAATTCGAATTCGTCTAACCTTACCAAAGACGATATAAATCGGCAACTGTTTGAAGATCATTCGCGTTCTTCGACGGTTGGTGGTAGCGGTGCTGGTGCTATAAGTGCTGATGCTAAATTTTTTCAAAAAGATAACACCAATGCAGCAACAAGTGGTGGCAGTTACTCACGTAACAGTATTAACTTGGATGGTCTAAAAGTATCAGATGATGAGGTAAACCGCTTTTGAACTTGAAATATATAAACAAATATAATTTCTTTTTCTATTACAACTAAAATTATTATTATTAAATACCTACTACCTACCTACTACATATGTATACATATATGTATATTTTTTGTTAAGGTTATAACTTATTTGCATTAATGTTTTTAATTTTAAAATAAAATTATATATTAATTGCTTATCTCCTTATTGAACCATTTTTTTGTAAGTATTGCACACTGCTATATGATTTCATAACATAAAAAGCTATACGTGAATATACGCCAAATTATTAAAATATGGTAAACAATTTTTCTTTTTGTTATTCCCACACATAGACTCCGTAATTATGGTTCCACTAGCTTACTACTTGATGAAGAAACAGAAGGCAACAGTGAGTAAGAAATAACCATACGACAATTCGATACTTCACGATATTACTTAAGAATTTATAATTACAATTAGTCATAATATTACTTGAGTTATTTAGATGTAAATTTAATATATAAAATTGGTTATATTCAATTGGTCTAACAAAATATTAATACAAAAATTATAATTTTGGATATTTCAGCGTAAAAGAAATACATATTTAATTTTAATAAAACAAAGTTTAATTAGAAGTTTTTCATATTTTTTAAAACATTAAGAATAAATGACTTCTGATTAAAATAATAGAGATATTGATCAAACAGTATATGCAATTATTAAAATATATGTATTTAAGAATATGTCTTTAGGTAATAGTTGTTGACCGTGGCAAACAATTTTGTAGAACATTTCGCGGAAAATCCATACATTAAATAGATTATTGATTTGCTTAAAATTTTTAAATAAAATTACACTGATGTTATGTAGTGAATACATTTCTTTCAACATTTAATTTTTATATCAATAATTTTTATGAATTATCCTTAGTATTTTATACATATAGTTTGGACATTAACATTTTTGACACTTTAAGTGGTGATGTTATCATATGGGAGCAACATTTTATTATTAAAAATTTAAATGAAATTAATGTTTTTATTTTTAATATACAATAACATTTAATTATTTTAAATTGAAAAATTCATTTACAATTAATTACCAACCAAGGTTATAAATTTATGTCAATTCTTAAGAACATTTAGTTCAAAACCATTCCTTAATATTATTTTAAGAATAATTAATTTGTTGATATTGATCAATTTTGTATGAATACATTAAAAAATAATAAAAAGTATTGAATAATAAACCTTTGCTATCCTAACATTTATTAATAACTTTATTAATTAAGTTTTATTTATTTTAAAAGTCAACGATTGTATTAGATTTTTCGGCATTTAAAAATAATATTTTTTTTGTACTATACAATATATTGTATAATTTTACATAAATACTTGATCTTTTTTAAATATTAATCCCATTAGTTATAAAAAACATGTCTTCAGTTATAAGTGCTTATAATTGTTTTCCATATACATACATACATAAAATTAATAAATATACCTTACGAATAAAATTGATTAAGAAAAATATCTATATATGAATTTTATATTAAAGGTTTTTAAATAGAAAATACTTGGATTATTTAAAATTCCATTTTATTTGATAATTTTTTTCTCACTCAAATTTATTTTCAATACTAAAAATTTTTCTCCAGAGATTGCCTTATTAAATTAACTACCTTGAAATAATCTCTTTTTTTTATTAATTTTGCTGTTAGAAAAAATTATGTATAAACTCGAACTTAAAATATTAGAATAAAAACTCGAAGTGTACTCATTAAAAACTCTATATTTAGTTCTCGTAGTCTTTTAATTAGCCTCTGTGATATTTTTATTTTTGTTAAGAACTGTTGTGAACATTTTTGTCTACTCTCTAAAAAACAAAGATGTTATCATGGTCTTCTAGCCCATAAATTATGAGCCTTAAATCTCTTTTAAATAATCAATCTGATCACGCCAACCCTGGAGGAAGAGTTGAAGTCAATTACCAAAAGTTTCTTAACTCTGCGTCCAACACATATTCACAAAGGCCGTTGTCTTTAGGCAATGACAGATGTGGCTGCCGTCTGCAGGAAAAACTGTAACAAATCAATATCATGTAATAACAAGGTTGGGAGTCAGGCTTTGTGAAATATAGTCCTTCTTTTTTACTTACTTTTAAATTTATTTCCTGTCAAGTTACAAAAGAATACAAATATGGCATTATTTGAATTTCATTTTATTTATTAATATAATAAATTTTAAGTACAAATTACTTTTTTAAAAGCTTTAGCACATTTTTATTTAGTTGTTTCGATTTTAAGTGAATTTAACAAAAAAAAAATGTTCTTTTATCTTTTTCTTAGACTAGATTTCTTTTATAACATGTATTATTTTTTGTAAGTGATCAGTTGAAAAAGAGCTGGAATTTTATTCAAAATTTTATGAAGGTTTGTAGGGAAAGGAATTTTAAAGAACGTTATATAATTCGTTACGAAATATTATATATATGATTATTTTGCTGTAATAAAAATGAACCTATAAACTATAGTTTTTATTTTAAAGAAACAACAGAAATATTATTTTAATTTTCAACTTTTTTTTTGATAACAGGAAAAAGGATGGAGTATTTGATAAACAGAATTTGGATGGAATCCTTCTTATAGTATTATTTCATCTCTGCAATGTCCAACGTTTGGTTATGTGATTGAAAATTAATAGATCCTTTTTGCGTAAACATTTTACAAAATGTTGACAGTTGAGACTCCAATGTTTTAAACTATAAAAAAGCAAGTAACAATAGTTATTGCGATTAATTTCTTAAGTATTTTGTATACTATGCATATAATATGGTTTACATTATTGTAATATGTCGACTTTTCAGATTTTTAGCTAACGACGAACTAAGTTAATCAAGAAAATTTCATGGAGAGCATGTAAAGTAATTATATTCTAATATGATATCTAGCAATTTACATATATCTTCCTAAAATGAAAGCGTTTAATAACTTGCAATAAGATAACCATTGTATTACTTGTGGATACTTATAAAAATTAGCTTAGATTATGTGGTTGTAATTGATTAAATTGTATTATTATCAACTAATTATATTTTGAGCTTTCTAATTTGAAAATTATGGTAATTAAACATTTTTTTTTCTCTGAAATTTAAAATTTTTCTATTTCATCAAATATAAATCAGAATTTTTGTATTCTGAATGTAGACGAAAATCACTTTGATTGATGTTTTGAAAATTCTTAGTCAATTTTTTCTTTAAAATTTTCGAATTTGTATTTCAAATATATTCGATTAAATCTAATTTATGAAATATAATTAGAAATTACTAAATGATTCACATTTTGAAAATATTAAAACTATAAAAGAAATGTAGAACGGAAAGTTTTCGAACTCAACTGTTGTCTAAAATAATTATTTATCAAGTTGAGAAACTGTATTGAATTTCGAAAGATTTTAGACTTACACTAGACACTGTCGCAGATAAAACAATATTTTAAACGATTTTTAAATCTTTATAAGAATATATTTTTGAGTCTGCTTTAAAGAAGTATATTAGTTTTTTATATTATATGAAAATAGTATATTTAAAATATACTCATATGCGAAATGCACGGTAAAGTGCACATCAATTTATTTTTCTAAAATCGTTTTGTTTCCAAAACTGAATATAAATTGAAAAGAAAGAAATTAAACCATTAAAAAATAATAGAAACTAATAAATAAATAATAAAAAAAATTGGGTATGATAGCATTCTAATAAAATATAACAAAATTGAAACAATAAAATAATAATATGGGCGGATATTGTATTTTGAAAGTAATAAAAAATATTTGTTAAGAAATGCAATTTTTCAATAGCAATAGTATTTTCGAATTAATATAGAATGATATTTAACGAATTTTATAACTTTTGAATAAATCATTTTGTTTCATGATGCTTCTCTATTTTATATTTCAAGTTCTTTTTAGTACAACAATACTGTATAAGTGAAACTAATTAATTAATTAATTATTGTTTAAGCTGGCTGATAAATTGTATACTCTGGTTACTAAATTTGTTTAGTATATTGTATGAAGGTACTATTTTTTTGTTTTGTTTTGATTTAATTAATATTAAATATGCTAATATCTTTAAAATTATTCATTATTATTTTTAGTTTAAGCTAAACGATTTTATGAAAAATTATTTTTAATACAATTTACAAAAGTTTTGTTAATTTTTTTTTAGGTCCTTTGAGATTTTTTTTGTGTTTTGTTAGCTATACTAAAGTTGTTAATTACTATGATTTGTTAATAATAAATACATTTTATAAAGTACATACAAAATTTACAATATTATAGACTTTAATAAATTTAACATGGGATAATAAAATTAAACTATTTATATAAAAATTTAACAAAGTAATATGTTTAAACAAAAATAACGTTAGAGGAAAAGGCTTATACTTAAAGATAAAAGGAAAACAAATGCATTAATAAGTATACTTGTTGATTCGCCACATAATTCAATGTTGCTTTCCTGTAAAAAAAAATGCAACAAATAATTTTTAAAATATTTATAGCTATGTACATATTAATATGTATGTATGTATATTTGATGAGACTTACATTAACATGCCGGCTTATGCAGCTAACCGGACGCACACGTGAAAATTCATGATCCCTTTTGAAACACGCTAATGTTTGATTTTCCTCCAAAGGATAATTAATATCCATTGGATTAACAGTCAGTATGTGTGTTACATCACGTGGACACATCTGATCTATGACCAATAGAATCAAATTACTGGCTGGTATAGGAAGTACTACAAAGGGTCTCTCGCAGCCATGTGCTGTCATATTGTATACCACATTGTCCTTTTCATTATAAAGCGTATACAAGTCTCGTTGCATGTCACATGGCTTCAGTCTGGTTCTTTGTAAAGTTACTAATCGTACCCATTCATTATTTTTAACATTAACCATGTAATCGGTCATATTCTCATCTACATAATGTTCGAAAAAATCTGCTGCTACTGTACTCAGTTCAATAAGATACAGGACTATTGTGCTTAAAATCCATTTTAGTGCTTTAAGTACATGGAATATAGGCTAGAATTGTAATAAATATTGAATAAAATAATTAAAACACGATACTGTATAATTAAGAAATAAACTTTTAGTGGAAAAGAAAAAATGCCATATTCAGTAAAGATCGCGTCGTATAGAATCCCTAATATTTTGTACTTTGTCAAAGTAACACAATCAATACTTTAACGTACATATGTACATTGCGTAAATCCATTATGAAATTCTTGTATTAACAATTCATTCTTATGGCTAAATTCTTAATAATTCTGATTTTAGTGTTAACAAGTATGAAGAGCGTCCATTTTTATTTCATCGCTTAAGCATACAACATTTGAACATTTCAAAACGGTGTAGTGCTTCGCGAATTGTTATTTTAGTTAATATTTACCGTTAAGACATACGACGACGAATTCATATCACCATCCGGTACAAAACAAACGGCTTGATAATCATAAACAGTCACGCGCTTATAAACATTTTCTTCCACTAAACGATGCATTATCGCACCATTAATTTCACCAAAAAATCTTCCGGTTTCATGGCGACTTGGTGATATAATAATAAAACCGTTATTATCCAAAACGTAGCAATCTTTGTCGTCTACATTACATGCCTTAAATAAATAATTAATTATTGTCCTAATTGCTAGAGATTTTATAAACAAACAAAATATTTAAAAGCATCTTACATTTCCCGTTATATTACGAAATAACTTTATGAGAGCACTTTGCTGAAATTGAAATCCAACTACGGCTGCTGGTGCTGACTTGCCGCCTTCAGCATGAAATACAGCATGACTGGCAGTGACAATAGTTTCGGCAGCTGTTTCACCAGCATCAAATGGTACAGAATAAACAAAGCTCTCCTCACGTACGAAATGCTGGTCGACAGCTCGTTTATACCAAATCTCATCGATGGCCTTATTGTTGTGTTCACTAAATGTTTCACTGCAAAAAAAAAACAACCATTGTTATAAACATAACGTAACATAACATAGGATGATGTAAGTTGTGCCAGATACCTACCCTGCACCTAATTCTTCGGCCATATTTGAATGGAATTCTTGCCATCGCGTAAGACCACTGTGTGTAGCCAAAAATGCCACGGTTATGCCAAAGCGTTGCTTAAACTCATTTCTATTTATTAAAATAATATTAAATAGAATTATTATTTGTTTTCAATTATTAATAAATGTTTGTCAATATCTCCGTGTTATATAAAAAAATAATTCATTTTACCTTGGCAACAAACCCATTAATACTGAAATAGGATTTGAAGCACTTGATCTATTTAATCAAATTCCATCAAATTAAATAAAATATTTAGCAAGTGTGTGTTCATTTAAGAAAAAAGCATTTTACGTATATGAATACAAGTTAATTTTAACAAGGAAGATACAGACAAAAATTGTAAATAAAATAAAAATGCACAAAAGATATGCAGAATAGAAAGTAAAATGAAATATATTTATTATCATACGAGTGGATGATACTAGTAAATTTGAAAAAAAAAAAAAAAAATGTTTACATATCAAATTCTTCTCTATTCCTCGATATTATTTGGAATTATCTTAAGTTAATACATACGATATAAACTTAAAATTAAGATCAACGCTCAATATTTGAATAGGATCTTTATGTAGCATATACCAAATAAATATTGATTAGAGAAAAAATGTCTCCTTTAAATTTAATTTATACCCAGAGGTATAAATAATCTCAATTTCTTACATTAAATATCGATTTTAAATAACTCACATTGATTACAGTGATTGATTGATAAGGCAGAATTCAAATTGATAAGGCAGAATTCTTTGGGAATCTCGAAACGATCGTAAGAATTTTTATCTTTTAATCTCATTATCAGAGATACAATGTGGCTATGGATTCCGTAAACGCGCAGAAAATCTGGCTTAGACTAAACAGAATGCATACGGGAAATCTGGAGTCATTACTGGACGTTGCATTATGGGTACTCATGCGAGATGCATCGGATTTGCACACATGAAAAATTACTTCTGCAGGAGCTGCAGAGATGGCGTCGATTAGGTGGACAATTTAAGCGAACTGTGAATGTTATCCCCGTAATATGGTAGATAGTGTTTTGGCTTACATATTAGAAGAGAAGCCACAGTTTAAGCCCCAAGTCAGACATATCCAACAAAACGAAATATGAAAAAAAAAATTCCTTCTTTCTCGGAAGACTGCTCTGCCTTCTGGCAAAAACTCTGGGAGTAAATAAAATTTTCATGAAAAGTTTTCAAAAATCTACCGTTCGGAGTTGACTTTAAATTGTAGGACTTGTCACTCATGTATAAAATTAACGCAGACAACATAAGTTAGAGAATAGATATCATAATATGTAGGTGCATGAGGCCTAATTGTATCTAAACAGTTGGCTATCTACCTACCAACTTATCAGAGTGACAACAAGAACAAATGACTACATGGAATACTTAAAGGAAGGATTACTTTAAGAAAATTGCACAAGAATGAAGAGATAATCATCCTGGTTATGGAACAACCAAGAATAGGCAGGATAGTCTGAAGAAAATACTCTTTTATATACCGCTAGAAACTAGGACCTGTATATGCATACATTCGCATAATTAATGGGTCTATTACGAACAGTAACCGAACTTCAGTTGCGTCGTCAGCAGGGGACTAATAACTTGTTGTTGCCGAAAAAAATTTCAAATCTCGTTCGTCTGTTGCCACCCATTATTGAGACGTTAAATTTATTGAATTTTATTACAATTTTTAATAAAAAACAGCAACACATTTTATTTCTCATTTAAAAAGTTGTTCATTTTTGTTTTAATGAATTTATCTAAGATAGGCCCTTTTTTCATTAATATGTTTGAAAAGAAAAATTAAGTTAGGCCTTTTTTAAACTGAGTTGAAAATGAAATATCTTATAATAATTCAGATTTAAATAATAATTCATGAAATTAAGAGGATTAAGTCAAAAGTTAATTGTAAAAAATTGGTTCTTATAAGACAAATTATCATAAAAAAGATGACAATCTGCAGGTAAAAAATTTTTTAAGTCCTGTGGGTGGTCCCATTTCTTTTTCGTGATTGGTATTTTCTCCTTGTAAAGTGAATCAGGGGGTATATCTTTAATCGCCGACTTTGATCTATGTGGGTGAAATTCGTAATCGTCATTTATGTCTGTTTTGAAATATATTGATCC
Organism: Sarcophaga caerulescens; assembly: GCA_927399465.1. Lineage (NCBI taxonomy): Eukaryota > Metazoa > Arthropoda > Insecta > Diptera > Sarcophagidae > Sarcophaga > Sarcophaga caerulescens. The sequence continues at coordinate 82,678,379 of OV656867.1, read as the reverse complement.
TGATGGGTCATACGCCATGGCTCATAAAATATTAACAGTAGGATCACTCCTAGTTTTCTAAGAGGTTTAAGAGATCATTATTTATTTGATATGCCAAAATATTGAAGACCTTCCATTCTTTTTTTCTATTTACGTTAAATGTCCATACGGACTTTCTTGCAATATTTTTCCTTGTTCGGATACCATCTGCATTCTCCGAATGAGAGTCAGAATTTTCGCTCGCTTTCATAATTTTTATTGTATTATTTAATTTTTTAATATCAAAACTTTTTACTCTTAAACAATATTTTTCACAAAGTGAACTGATCGGAATACTAAAAATATTTGCATGCATAATAATATTGGGAAGTACCGTTTTGATAGTATACCATTTTTCCTGCTTGTCAAAAACAGAGAAACATGTCGATCGATTTATAGCCCACCGCCGAAATTTTTTATGCAACTTTTTCCGCTAAAGCGAATTTGTTACTTGGGAAATATAAACACACAACTTCAGCTGCGATTATAATTTTACATACATACTTGTATTATTGTGTCATGGAGAAAACCAATCAAAGGAAACAAAAAACGAGTTAGGCCTTTTTCTTTCAAAAATTCATTGTCATGAGTTAGGCCTTTTTTTAAATCATTATAAATCTGATATTTGCAATTGTATCCACCTGAAATTTTGAGGCAAGGTGCATCTGACACTTTTCCTCCAGAATAAACTAAAAACGCTATTTTGAAAAAAATTGAGTTAGGCCTTTTTTAATATTAAGCCATCGATATGTATACTCGTACAAGATTTTTTGCCATCAAATTTTAACATTAATTTATGTTCTTCATGTTCTGGATTTCAGGCTCAATAATCTTTAAATTTTTAACGGCTATACTAACTACAAAGCTTAGCAAGTCTTGCTAATAATATAGAAAAAGCACTTTACTGTGAACTATTATCACACCGTACGAGTAATTGATAGCAATTTGTGTGGTCCATCACGTCGGATTAAAATTTACAACAAATATTTTTGTCCATTTAGTATTCATTGTTAATATGTACGTATGTATGTGTTAGTAAAATACAATTTAATAAAAAGAATTCTGCTTTTGAAAGTCGCTCAATATAAAAGATTCAATCTACAAATATTCATTGAAAACTATACAACATTTAAATAATTTTATAATTTTAATTTTAAATTTAATTTGAATGTTGCCAATTATTTTCTTATTTCAAATCCCCTATATGTATACGTTGTAATTGGTTTCAAATCCGTAAAAATTGCATTGTCTATGACTGATTTTGGACTGCCTTTCGTTGACAACCAGGTTTTCATTTTTCCCAATTCATCTTGTGTTCCTTCGACAATACCTTTAACACTGCCGTGTGAAGTGTTCATAACCCAGCCGTGCAGACCCAATTCTTTGGCTTTCTTTTCAGTATATTTTCGAAAAAATACGCGTTGAACTTTGCCAAAAATTTCAAAATCACAGCTATATAATTGTCTAGAACCCATTTTAAGATTTTTTTTTTAGTTTTAAAACTATTTGTAGCAAATGAAATATGACTCAAAGTATTTTATTTTAATTAATTAATATGTCAGTAAATACATACGTTTTCACTATACACTCAAAAAAAAAAATTTACTAAAAATATTCTACTTTAAAGAACTTTTAATAATAGTGACTAAAGAAGTGGTCGTAATAGTCTAGCAGGCAGTGTGTTGGCTTCGGAGACAAGAACTCGTGAGTTCAAAACTTAGCTCTCATATCAAACAAACATCCATATCTTTCGCTGACATCCCGATCGAAAGATTTAAGGACGTTATGAATGACTTGCAGATGAGGTCGTCGAAAGAAATATTCTACTTATTTCCTTTTCTCAAACTGTCAGAGCTGAGATCTTAGTGCGGAGTTCTAGTCTAGTCAACCAAAATACTATGCACTAGACTTCAACGAACACATCTTTTAAAAATTATTGATAATTGATATTGATTTTGCTTACCCCTTATCGTCTTTGGAGTTAAAGCTTGTATTTTTTGAAAACCATTCTGTAACTCTGGCATCAAATACCAATGATTGCATCAACTGCCGATCACCTAAAAAAAACACATGTTTCAATTGCAATACAATCAATAAAGGTCAACATTATTCATCATGGTATAATACCTACTATGTATAAATATAATAATTGAATCTGTGCTTTTATTTGAGTAATTTCGATCAAGTCCCCATGCATTTTAGAAAATAAAATAATAATAATACATATGTATGTACGTATGTATACGAGTAGTGGATCTAAAACTTAAAATGTGCAATTCCTCAGCTAACAGTGCATTAAATAAAATATGCTTATATTGTACATAAATACTTGTGACTTTGAATTTAATATTTGGATTGGAAAATTTCAAGGGCCTACATATACCTATGACAACACGCAAGGTAGATCTACCAAAACTACCCTACACGCATTTCTAAGCCAAACGGAAAAATTTGATATTTCGTTGATATATGTAGGAGGTACATTAATTAATTAGGTATTAATCCTGATGGCATACTGTAGAACCTCAAGCTAAACGTGCTGCTAAAAGCCATGCTGAACGTCTATTGCTTACGCAGACACCGTAGATTGCCTAAGTTTGCCTCTGTAGAAGATAACGAGATATTCATCGGTTACCCAGTCAGTTCCTGGAGGGGCTGATATTGAAGGTCACAAATTATTTGCCAAACTTGCACCAGCTGGTACATCAAACTACGGACAAAGAAAATATTGGAAAATTAACTATAAATACCAACCAAATCTTGTCCGTTAGACGTGATTTGCTTTAAATCCACAACAGAACTGGACACTAGCCGCTGGGTATACACGCCCAAAGGTTCAGAAAATTTGCCAGCAATTTCTGCAGAAGCTGTAATCATGTCGAGCCTAAGACAAACGATTTTTGGGCGCTCAAAATATTTCGACTTAACGGAGTAGAGATAATTCCGATCAAATCCCTACGTTATAAAATTGTCAAGATGGCTAAAAACTGTCAGCTAGAAACCTTGGACAATGAAATGTATGAAAACCTAAAAGCTTCCCTAAAGGGGAACAAAGAAATTAATGAGGAAAAATACAAGTGAATATATTGTATTGAAAATATTAAAAAAGGCTGAGGAAATTTATGTTTGCGAGAATAATACGCTGCTACATTTATTAAAAAAGACTATTTACTAAAAGAATTAAGTTTCTATAAAGCGGCGGTAAGAAAGATTTTTTTGGAACCTATATTTTTTGTGCTTTAACTGGGAGAAAATAAGTACCCAAAGGAAAAGGAAAAGGTGAAATACGTGTTTGACAAATTTCTTCGTTTAATTGTGATAAAATTTAAAACATTACATTAATGGATAGACATACATATAAACAAAGACACAAAGTGTATTCACGATTGATAGGATTAATTAGTTTTTTAATTAATAATAAGCTAAATTGTGATAATTTTTTTTTTAAATAGTATTGACTTAATCAATAAATGGATCTTAACTTGAGAAAATGTAAATGCATGGTTTTCTCTCGCGGAGGCGTAATTTCGTCCACTTATGTGATTAATTCTTGCCCTTTGGAAACTGTGTCTACATTTCTTGATTTGGAGTATTATTGGATATGAAACTGTCTTTTATTGATCATATTAGTATGATGGTTGGAAAGGCTCGGGCTGTTCTTGGTTTTGTGAAGAGATGGGCTAAGGAATTCATTGATCCTTATATAACAAGACTACTGTACATTTCACTTGTTAGACCTATTTTGGAGTATGCGTCTATTATTTGGAATCCATACTATCGTTGTCATAGTGATTCAATAGAGTCTGTGCAGAAGCAGTTTTTATTATTCTGTTTACGTGGCCTAGGATGGGATTATGGCTATGGGTTTCCATCATATGGGGCTAGATTAGATTTGGTGAAACTTCCAACTTTGGAACGTAGAAGGGCTGTCTTAGGGGTTTGTTTTGTTTTTAATCTGGTTAAAGGTGATATCGATTCTGAGTTTTTGCTTTCTAACCTGAATTTCAGTATTCCAGCAAGATTTTCACGGCACTATCGTCCTATTTCTTTAGATTTCTATAGAACGAACTATGGAGCTAATTTTCCTTTTCGTAGATTATGTAATGATTTTAATTTATATTATGATTTTATTGATTTTAATTGTAATGTTTGTAATATTAAACGTAGCTTATATGCTAGCATTAATTTGTGAATTGTTATATAAAAATGTATTTTCGTTCTTGTCCTACGTAGTTTATTGTTACTTTATTCAGCTTGTGATTAAGTTCTGTAGCTGTTTTATGTTCCCGTTGCCATTACTTTTCCTTTACCCGCTACAGTCCGGACTGTAGTGTGTACGTGTCCCTACGTAATGGGGACGAGCCCTCCGCGGTCGGGTGAGGGTGGGTTAGTGTGTGGCCGGGGACGTTCGAAAAAAAAAAAAAAAAAAGGATGATTACACTAACAAACTTTCAATAAAATAAAAATATCGTGGCATTTATCTATAAAGTTTAGAAAGTAACGGATTATGGTGTATCCCTTCGAAATTTAATGCTATATTATATAAAATAAAAACATGCCAATTTGACGTGTGTGTTCCAGCAGTATAATGATCCTAAATCTACTGCAAATTGCACTAAGAAACGGTTGGAAGATAACAATATCCATATATTATATCAGAACGCATTGTTTTCAGATATAAATCCGCTCGGGAACTTGTGGAGTAGAGCGAAGCAATAATCGGAGGGAAGTATCCCACAAATTGTGATAAGTTTTGGGAATAAATTCAGGTTGCATGGTATATAAATCCGCATGCATGATATGTCGAATTCGGTATGTATGTCAAAATCTTGTTGACCATAAGCTAGACGATGTCTATCAGTTTTAAATAAATCGGAGCCGCTACTAAAAGTTAACCACTCTAGAACAACATTAGAGTTTTATCATTGTACATATTTGTGTATTTTTCTATAGTTTATTTTAAACTTTTGACCCAGTTGGCAACATCTGGAACCATAGAACTCAATATATAGCACATAATAAATAAAGATCGAAACCGATTTTAGATTATCATTTAATAGGAATATATATATTATATCCAATACTTTCAATTCATGCACTTTATTGATTGTATACAACATACATATGTATATTGTACCGTGTATTTTAAAATGATTTCACTGTGTTTAAAAAAATGTTGTGCTTTTAAAAATATTTTAAAAATAATGTACGATTATGCAACAGGAATGTGATAAATGTGAGAATGTAAGCAAATTGTGATGTCAGTGCGATTATTTTTTTATATTTATTAGCTTATAAATTATTATGATATTTTAGTGAATTATCTTTCACATTATGAATGTTTTACTCACAATAGTAATTGTCTTTGTCATATGATGGAATGCGCCCAGCAGATGTGTTAGCTGTGGATTTGCAATTTTGGTTTTGTTGATCATGAATGATAGTAACAAAAAAAGAAAATTATTTTGAAACTAAATACTCGACAAAAAATCTTTTAATTTCTTAAAACAATTTTATAAATGATCAATCTGATCATTAAATATTTTTCATCATGTAAAATGCTGAAATTGTTGTAAAATTTCCCAGTGAAGGAAAAGGTCTGCATAAATCGGTTCTCTTATTATTACAAGATAATACCGTGAAAAAATTGTTGGCAATACCAACGTGCTGTGAAATTTTAAAATTGTTCTGGTGTCAATCGAACAATAATAAATAATGCTTGATGTAAAGTTAATTTTAATAAAGGGTCCGCCAAATAACTTTTTTTTTGAAAATGCTAAAAAAAAAACTACTGAATATTTTCTCAAATTTCTTTTTTTATTTGAAAGTACAATCCTTCCGGTTAATAATGGAAAATAATTTCATTCAAATGGCTGCCTCGGCTGGCCATGCAGTAGCCTACACGATCGGTCCAATTTTTAAGCACATTAACGATTGTGCGCAGCTGTATTTCACCAATGGCATCACGAATATTGTCCTTTAAAGCGTCAATTGTCTCTGGCTTGTCGGCGTAACACTTATCTTTGACGGCACCCCACAAATAATAGTCCAACGGTGTCAAATCGCAGCTCCGAGGTGGCCAAACGACATCAGCTCTGCGGCTGATAATGCGATCTTCAAAAACAGGGCGCAAAACATCGAGTGTAGCTTCGGCTGTGTGGCACGTAGCGCCGTCCTGTTGAAACCAAATGTTGCCAGTATCCTCCTCTTCAATTTTTGTGAACAAAAATTCGTTCAACATGGCCCGATAACGATCGCCATTGACTGTAACGGCCACTCCTTGCTCATTTTCGAAGAAAAATGGCCCAATTATACCTCTGGACCAAAATCCGCACCAAACAGTGACTCGTTTTGGGTGCGTCGGCTTTTCAAAGTATGCGTGAGGGTTTTCTGTGTCCCAAATGCGACAATTTTGCTTGTTTACTTACCCGCCAAGATCAAAATGAGCCAATTTTTTACCATGATTTTCAAAGTAATGTCGCAATATTTCCCAGCGTTGTTCAAGCGTATACACAACCATATTCGTTGAGCGGAAGGATAAAACTAATTATCTGTCAAATCAGACATGAGCTAAGTGTTACCATTCACGAAATAAGCACTAGTTGAAAAAAAAAAAAAAACGTTAGATAGCGGACCCGATAGTTAGTGCAGTTAAACTGCCCGAAATTTCAACAGCATCTGGTGATAGTGTGAAATTAAAATTAAAGGCGAGTATTACATGAAAAAGATTAAACAATCGATTCATAAGAAAAACGTCTGTCTGAATAGAAAGCATCGTCCTGATTGGGAAAATAGATAAAAACAATGAACCTTCTTTCTGAAACATTGTATTTGTCAATAAATTTGCACGGAAGGCTCGTTTTGAAATGTTCTTCCTCTTACGAATTAATTTTTGTGTGAGAAGCTAAGTTGTAATCCTGATTAAAGGTTTGTAATAACCAATTAAGTAAATGTACTCTTGTTAACTGTTTTAATGTTATAACTTTTGTTCTGGTGAGATATTTTTGTTGTTTCTAAGAACATTGTAAAATTTTCAAAATGTATTAAAAAATAATAGGCCTGTATACGTCACAGTTTTTATATTTTGTGTCGAGTAGATTAATTTCAAAATTATGTATTAAGAATTATAAAATATTTAAATAGCAGCCAATTTTTAAATAAAGGTTATGTAAAGTTAATTTCTTTTTGTGTAAAAATTATAAAAATTTTAATTTCTTTCATATATTTTATATGATAAACTAATTCCTATAAAGAAAGCTTAAGCTGCCAATTACAACTGATATTCATTTTAAAGTCATTGTTTAACTAACAAAACATACTTACAGTACATGGCGGCGGTATGTTCGGGTGGCAGTGCGCTTCTACTTGATGGCCATTTCCATCCTGGCTGTGACATTTTACCCAAAAACCATAATAGTTCCTCTTCGGGGGTTTCAAATGTCATATTGCTGTGCTTGCAAAATAGCCTAAAAGTCAGATAGATATAAATGTATTAGTTTGTTATTGCAATTTATAATTATAAGCTTACCATGATGGATGAATTTTCCATCGTTTGCCAGTAAAGAAGCTAAGCGTATTACTGCCTTTAATGTTCATACGATGTATTTCGTCTTCGGTTCTTATTTGAAGACGATTGACACCATATAGCTCTGGGTATGTTATCACCAGTGTGAATGGTGTATTCTGTATAGCAGTCCAATAATATTGGCGCTTTACCCGAGCAACTCGTTTCTGAAATACATATGTATTTAAATGAAAAATTATTTCAAATTTTAATTATGAAATTACCATTTCATCGAAATGATTTTTAACCAACATCCATTTGCTACCGGTTGATTGATTTATTATAGAATCACGAATCTGAAATTGTACAAAAATAATTTTTATACACATATACAATATTATATTTACATATATGTATATCAATATTTACCGTTAGTAGCACAGGATTAAAATCTCTAGGTGGGCGATCATCATCCAATAATTCAACTTCTATCATATCCACACTATTATAAGCTGGCTTTAGTATGTAGCGTTGAAACTGAAATAAATTCAAATAGTTTTAGTAGTAGTTTCCCTATAAATAAACCAAATAAAGTATATACTTACGATTGGACGAAAATCTGGATGGAATAATATATAACCATTGTTGGTAACAATGAACGCATAACCATTCACACCCAACTATATTTTTTCGAAATTAAAATAAAAATTATTATGACTAATAAAAAGCATTTTAGACTAAATGAATTATCTTACCAAAAAGGGTGATAATAATTTTTTAATATCTCTAATAGGAACATCTGTTCCAGCGACTCCTAATAAATTAGCAATTTTTGTCTGCACATTGGAACGTAAAAATATAAATTTTTATTTACAAAAAAATAAAATATTTACTCAGTTGTTGTTTTTATTATAATTTTAAATAATACAAAAATTATCTAATTATAAAAACTAAATATTGTAGATAAATACATCTATGTAGGTATAAATATACATTTTTTCAATAGCATAAGGACGACGTAGTTAAAAAACGTAATACATATAAATACATACAAAAAAAAAAAATTAAAAAAGTAGTTAATAGCACTCGTACGTACTATTTAATGAATTATTACTATTAATAATAACTATATTTATCTAAAAAATAATAATTTAATTTAGCTATCTAATCGCATACATATGTATATGTATATACCTGGTTATAGATTTTACAAAACTCGAAAGTTTTTAATTTAAAAAAAAATGTAATAATGGTTATGTAATCGATAACACAGTATATCAATAATAATAGTTATTTATGCGTATACAAATATTATAATATCACTATGTGTTTAAAATTTTAATCCGATAAAATAAAAACTTGTAGAATACATGTATACATCATATTTGGGTCGACTACATGGTGTCTTATAATTTTCTTAATAAGAGAGATGGTTATGGGATTCTAACAAACAACTTCTGCTCTAATGTTTGCGGGAAAGGCCCTTGAATTATTAACCAAGTACTACAAATTGCTGGACAAAATAGACTGTGGATTATGTGTTTTTTAACCATTCTTATGGGTATATTAAAAGCTATGCAATAGTTGTTGGGTGATGGTAGAGATTATCCCTGAAAATGTCTGGTTTCAAATTTACTCTTGTTTTAATCAGGCTAACTCTGCACAGATCACAGTTAATGCAAAATTTTTTTACCAACAATTTTATTTATTTACTTTTTTGTGATTACAACCCCTTAATCTGGATTACGACCTAGTCGCTCAGACAATCCATGTTGTGTGTGTGTTAATTTCATCCATGAGTGGCGGGACCTACAGATTAAATTCGGCTCCGAACAACAAATATTTTGAAATAAACTTTTCATGACAATTTGATTTTCTGTAGAAAACTGTTGAGAGGAAGTCGCCGAAGACTATAAATATTTTTGCATATTTCGTTTTGTTTGAAACGTCTTATCAGAGAACGCATAATTTATTAGACTACTTTACTAGATTTACTAGATACTGAAAATATTTTTACGGAGTGGCAAAATATATAAACATATCGATTTATCATATCTACGCGGTATGCCACATCGAATTACATGCAGAGTTACATATGCCAGCTAGTAAAATGGTTGTATTTATAGAGCATAAAGGCGAATGACTAAACTAGGTTCACGTATCATTAGAATCACGGAGGGAACATGCTCCATAATTCAAATAAAAACAGTAAACAGTGTTAGCAGTCACGACAGGGATTGGTAAATATTCGGAAAGATACTTCCACAAGTTGATCGAACATTCAAAACCTGTAGTTTTCACCATTATGGACATTCGCGTTTATTCTTCTCCGTATAAACGATATTTGAGCTTAATGTATTCCGTGACCGTGACTAACTAATTTTTTATTTTTTTTATTTTTAGTTTTTTAAGTTTTAAGCTTGTTATTTAAAGTTGAAGTTGAATATTTACTAAATTGGATAAACTAAATTTGAGTCTACACGAAAGGATCTAATCTAGTATTCTAGGTTTATATACATATTTATATTCAACAATCTATGTAAAACATAATTATACTACAAAATAAATTAATTTAGTTAATATAAAATCTTATAATGAAATTTCTATATAACTATCATTTTACTATTACATATATACTATGTATTTATATGTTATATAAGAAGGTTTGAAAATATAATTATCATAGGCATTAATACATTTATGCCTGTACATATATATAAATTAAATAATTATGAAATTATATGACAATATATTGACTTCTCAATTACTCGTATATGGTGTTTTCTGTTAACTCCAAAATGTTTTGTTAACTACTCCTAAATGCGTATGGTATAGTTAGTTAGTTAACGGATCAATATAAATATTCGATTTTGTAATGAAGCCACTATTACTAAAATTGATTACGATGTAATATATTTAAAAAATTTTCTAAGGCGATTATATTTTGACAAACGTTTACATTTTGTTATACAGTGTTCTCAATACCTCACGTGTTTGTAATTCCCAAAGTGCTTCATTTATTAAAACCAGTTCGGTGATATTCTGTTAGAAATTGTTTTTTGTTAAGTTAATATTATTTAGATGGTATTAATGTTTGAAAACAGGTCAAATAATAGATTACGAGCAGAAGGGCAATACACAGTTTTTTTTTTTTTTTAATTACATTGTGTGTTCAATAATAAAGATCCATTGTGTAAAATGAAAAAGGTTAGTTTTTATTATCATACATATACAATATATTGTTTTTGTTTTTCAAGATGAATATACATACATACAAAAATAAATGTATAAAATTATTACTTACCGCATTTTCCCGACGATCATATACCGGCATTGAAATTGTGGTCATAAAATGATAATCATCTGATTCAGTAGGTTGATCCCAAGCCTAAATAAATAAATGAATACCAACATGAAACCAATTTGAAATATAATAAAAAAGAAATTGTGTTCTTTGGTTTTTGAATCGAATTTAAAGTAGGTTTGTACCATACATTGTTTTTTTTTCCAAATTTTTCTGTATAAATATCACCACATGATATTTGAATTTGTAATATGTATATTGAATTTGTAATAGGACTACTTATTTCAGGTCATTTTGGAACAAAAACCTACCGTACAAAAAGCATTACTTGCAAACTTACTATTGCAGAAATTACTAAGTCATTTGCTTTAAAATAGCACTAAAAATTCTATGTAATTACAAGGTCAAGAAATGGATTTGTATTTGTTTGTCTACGAGTTGTCTGATTTTAAATACACAGCCCTGAAAATTTGGACTTTTTTTGTGCAAATAAGATGGCTCCAAGTGTTTCCGAAGGCATTTTGCGCGCTGAACACGAATCTGGGTTCAAAAACTTTCAAAAAAAAACTTTAAAAAATGCAAAATGGCGGATCCAATATGGCGGTCGAGGTTTATAAAAATTAATGAGATTTACTTGAAAATTGTTATAAACCTCGACTGCCATATTGGATCCGCCATTTTGAATCGGAATGAAGATTTGTAATCAGCGACCCAAAAAACCCCTGAGTAACTATTTTCAAGTAAAGCTGATTAATTTTTAAGGACCTCCGTAATGTGTTTCTTTTTCTCTTGCACCCCTTGACATAAACCAGGGGTTACCAAAAATTTTTTGGTTATGTATTAGTGAGTAAGAGAGAGAAAATAAATTGAGAGAATTGATTTATTTACAGCCATAGAAAAGTGTTAGTAATATACGTTATTTTGACTTTCATCTTATCAACATACATATGTAAAGCTATCTATCTTTGGCTTAATAATTTTAGATAAATAAAAATAATATAAAAAAATCCATTTTTGGCTTTAAAATTAGACCATGTTTTTAGATAAATAAAAATAAAAAACCATTTTTTATTAATAGAGAAAAAGCAAGCATTCCAAAGCATTTAAAAAAAATTATACTATGCGACAATATAAAAAAAAAATTTAAATACGCCCAGCGGATGACATAGTGTAGTGAGTATTGTTGAGTAGAACTCAAATTTTTTTTATATTTCTCGAACCTTCCAACGTTCTTTTATTTGACAAAAACCGATTTTTAATCTTTTCACACAAAATTATTGATTACCCAATTGTTTTTTAATCTATTTTCAAAATCAAAAAGTTTTTTTAAAACGCTATACATAAACATGTGGTTCAAATTTACACGTAATGATTTTTGACCGGGTAAACTTGGAAAAATTGATTTCCTTACATATTTTTTGAAGTTTGTCCATTCATAGTAGCAAACCTTAATTAAAAAAATATAAAATAAGTGGTGACATTCTTAAAGTGTATTCTCTTCTGAGAAGTTTGACACTTCGTTTGATCAAAATGGACAAAAATTAACGTAGTTATTATTTAAAAAATATAACATATATGTATGTCATCTTATCAAATGAACTTTTAGTTTAACAATTTTTAAAATTTTTGATGTATCTTGATTGTTTATTGGAAATTATATCAATTTCACGTTTTAGCGACCACAAGAAATATTAATAATAATAAATAATATATTTGCAAAAAACATAAACATTAGCCGATTTCTGATAGTCGTGCAACATTTAAGGCTTAAATGTTTTATAACATATAAGGCATTTAATATTATCAAAAGCATCTTTTAACATACAATATTTTTTGAGTGTCATTCTGAAAAAAATGGTAAAGCATCCGCGGCACATGTGTTCTTGTCGCAGTCTGATCGACAACTAAATCAAAAAACACAAGAATGCGTGTGAGTTCTCTCTGCACAATTGTGCTATGAAATGGTAAACACTGACATAAACCCACCCCCTACTTTAAGGGTGCATGCAATTAATTTGGTTTTGGGCTCATTTTAAAGAGCAAAGATCAATTGTCAATTTCTAAAAATAGCGAGGGTCAAGCACGTCAGTGTTTAGCTCTACAATTTTTCAAAAATGGCTAAAAACGCTATTTTTAGGGGTTTCAACCCCCTTTTTCTCGAAAACCTGATGTGATGGATAGTTTTTTTCGCGCAAAGTGCCTTCGGAAACACCTGGAGCCATCTTATTTGCAAAACCCATGCAGGGCTGTGTTATTGATGGTTTTCTTAGAACTTAAAGTTTACTTTACCAAGAAAGATTTAAGAATATTTATTGCAAGCATTATTTATTTGATTCGATTAAAATATGAAAATTTAAACGAGTTCTGTTCTCGGAAATGTTTATATATTACACACTTCTATTGATCTTTTTCCCCAGATCGATCAAATCGAAGATCAAATGTAAAATAATTGCGCTTATATACAGTGATGTGAAAAATAATAAGGACACTAATGTAATATTTAGAGATTTGATGAGAAAATAAGTGAAATGTTTATATATCGCATAAAAGAAAATTTTATTACAGTTTTATAATTTTTTTTATTTTAAATTTTTTTTAAGTTTAATTTTAACCTGTGAAAAAATAAGGACACACCATTTTCTTTGTTTTTAGAGATAGAAAAAAATAAATTTTCACTTTGAATACGTTGCAGTTGAATAAAAATCGTAAATATAGGCTTATAGTGCCTTCTAGAAATACAACTAAGATTCTTTAACGCTCTCAAACGTTCAGACTTGTAGAAAATTATCAAATTTAAAAATATTTTTTTGTGAATAAGTAAAGTAAAGTAAGTAAATTTACTTTTAAATCTCTACATTATTAATTGTATATAATTTACATTATTTACTGAGTTTATTTTAAAAACTACAAAGTTTGTTTCTAAACTTTACAGACATGATTCGTGAAGATGAGTAATACCAGCTTATAACTTCGTAACTTAGCTTATAGGTGCTCATTTTTGTCTTGTGCAAGTCCTAAATTGAAAGTGTACATGTAGATGACAAAATGTAAGTATCAACTTATTCTAGCCTACTAGTTTACGGGCAAATTGTATGTTGGCCATAAGGCGTAAATAAATATGCAAACTCACCTTACGCATACGCCTATATTCCCTGCGTCTTACTTCATCTGGATCTAACATGCGAAAACTTACTCTGCGATACTCTAAAATATTTTCCTTTTGATCGGCATTTTGTTCCAATTGCCATAAATAATCCGACATTTCCATATCCTTAAATATGTAGGTATATAATAATTAAATTTTGATTTAAACATAAAAACAATTAATAAAAGTAAATATTTTATTGAAACATTATCTTAACATCAATACAAATCGTTTTGTATGTGTGATGCTTTCAAGATAATGATTTCGAATTCTTACCACAACGTCAGCATACACTTGTGTAAATATCACTGGATGATCGTGTCTACCCAATACTAATGGTCTAGCCATTACTGGTATATAATTCAAAACCATTTCACGCACTTCCGCTGTATCGCTCAAGTGAACGTAGTAACCTTGATTGGCGCAAGCCATCCATTTAATATCCTTAACATCCGCCACTTCTTTGCCAATTAGATATGTAAAGACGCGTACCGGTTTATATGGCAAATTTTGCCAATTGTATACTTCGAAAATTTCTTCATAACTAAAGGGCGCTCCATCGCTAACAATCATTATTGCCTGATTGCATAGGGCACCGTGTTGTTCGGTCTTAAATTGTTCCAAAACCTCAAACGCTTTCGTCAATGCAGCGGAGAAATTGGCGATCGACACGGTTTTAACTAACTCAATTCCCTCTTTAAGCTCTCGAATGTTACCAAGATTTGCCTTATATGTATATACATATGTTTTATATATATGTATGTGTGTGATTGTGTACATATATTTGTATATAATATCGAGTTAGCCAATTATTTGATAAGGCCAAATATTCAAAGCAGGTTTGGCGGTGTATTAATTAAATATTATTTGTAATTAAACAAACAAACAAACAAAAGAAATTATTTGTTATTAACGAAACAAAACAGAAACTTGTATGCACTTGTTTATTATATTGTGTTAAAAAACAGGAAAATTATACATATAAACAAAGGACATACATACATACATACGTGTACATACATAGGTATGTATGTAGAAATAAAACTGAAAATTAAAATATATAAATATAAAAGCATGTGTCCATTCATTGTTATAGTTGAGATAGGAAAAAAACTTGATTGACGTGATTTTTTAAATACATAAATAATTTGCTTTACATATTCTCAAATATTTGTCGCTTGTCGAAAACTGAAGACGTAAATGGTTTTCAAAAATATCGGTGTTATAAGTTTTGTAATATAATTCGTTATAATAGTGATGGTCAGACCATTGAGGAAAATTTTCTGCTAAATTTGGCTTGCGATTGTTGTATCATTACACCATTTCCAATTGCAATTTAAAAATACAGTATAATTCTCCCAATGTCTTTTTTTTTCATTTCTTTATTTATGATATTAAATTAGAATTCCAAGAATTTTGACTAGATTAATTTAATAATACGTATGTTAATCTAAAAATTTCTAAATTTAATTGGAAACAGTGTAAAACCTACGAAATTGAAGAAGTTTAATATTATTAAGTTCATTTGCTACTCTACGCTATATTTCCGACTACTTTGTATGATAAAATAAGCATGTACATATATAATTTTCAGAATTGCAATAAAAACAGTGGAGTATTTAGTGGAGCTTGCAAAATAATATATTTGTTTAGGAATATGCAGGATGTCTCAATTAAGGTGCAACATTAATTTTTTTTTTTTCGAGAGAATAATGAATCTGGTACTTAATGAGCGTTAATAAAATATCACAACTCTTTATAAAAAAAAAATATACGCAAACCTCACGAAATATTTCGTTAAGAAAGTGCAACTAGTGTGACCAAAACTCTCAGACCTATAAAAAAATATCACCGAGACTTGGTGGACTATAAAACTGTTGCTAAATGGAACAAAGTATCGGTCAAGTTGACCGTTGATAGTTAAAACTTCTGATTTCTAAAAAAAGATATCCAATCCAAAAGGAATTTACTTAGTCAAGAACTCATATGCCCAGATCATACCTATGTAGCTCATTCAATGGGTTAGTAAAATAACATTATTAATGTAAATGTAGATTTTTAAAAAGATAATCATTCTTCATCATCATCCACTTGAATTGGTATGTTTTCATTCGTTACAGATATTTTGGATTCAAATTCATATGGTCTCTGAAGTAAATATTTTCATGATTAAGCGACTTAATGATTTTTTCTGTAAGGTTTTCTAAAATCTTAAGTTCAACACCGAGACTCAAGGAGACATCGGTAAAATGCGTATATCTTATTCAAAATTTTATTGATGTTATCTTAGTGTTTTATTGTTATTTTTTTGTTGCACTTTTTATTTTACTTGTAAATAAATACCTTTGAAAAACTATTCGATTTCATTTACAATGTTAGATAGATTTTTGTTTATAACACAACAAAAAAACTATTTTTCCTAACAACTTAAGAAACAAAATTTAGCCACATTGGAAAAGGTTTTTAAATTTAAGGTTATTTCCACCAAAATACAGGTTGACTTATTGCAACGTCGATAAATAACTAGAGAGTGCACAATCCTTCAACTATAACAATGATTTCGAATATTATGTGTAGGAATGTAAAAAAATACCCTCAGGAGCTCTTTTAAGTACATAAAAGACTAAATAAGACATACTTAATAAATACTCTTATCGAAACTTATTGCTTTTGGTGTCGGTCGGTAGTCACTTATCGCGATTTATATCGTATTTTCTCATCATATGAATTCAGGCTAAGTTCATAAGCACCGTACGGTTCTGTTCTATTATCAACTCTAGGATGACAGTAGGATATGTTATTCATATTGCTTCGACTGTAGACCAAGGCAAGAGATTGTGGTGAAAAACAGAATATAAGTGACTCACTTGCATTGGATCTAAAATCGATCTTTGAATGGGGTACTGCGAATGGGATTTTATTGAAGGCTCAAAAGACAAAGTCTGGCTTATTAATTTATAAGCACAACATTAATATTACGTCATATGTCACAGTGGGTAGCATAATAATTGGAAAATCATAAGCTTTTGATGAAAATTCAATGCGATGTTCGCCGGAATCAGGGAAGTACCGAATGAAGTACTCAAGTGCCAGAGATCACGGAGCTAATTGCACTAAAACTGCATAAATTATTCTAATCTGTTAAATCTAAAATGTTTCCTGTTTTTATGTTCAAAAATTCAAATATATTGGCAAGTAATCTAAACGATATTTTGCTTCACATTGTTTCAAAGGTTAGTGCGCATAACTGTCATGTCAATCTGAGTGTTGTGAATTTGATTTCCAACAGGGAAACTGGTCTGTTACACGACACCGAGTTAATAATATAATTCATAATTGCATTGTATTGAACAATAAGAATACTAAATCATTTAATGATACATATTCATTATTCTTCCTTTTCCGAATGCAACATTTCAATTTGAAAAGATTTTGGGAGAAATTTTTAAGAAAATTTGAAAATAAATTCACCGAATTATATTAGAGTGTCATATGCCTATATCTATATCACATGCAATGAAAGCTCTTTATGTGTGTGAGTGAGTACATTAGAAACTAAACTAAAATAATCTAATATTGTAAGATGTGTGTGTGTGTGTAATTAAGCTGTGTTCAGAGAAAAGGCTGTGTAGGTATGAATAGCGTGTTATTAGTTAGTAATGGTTTATCGTATCACTATTATTTAGTACTCATTATCCAAGCCAATTTAGTTAAATTGTTTAAATGATAGATAATGTGAACTAAATAAATCAGTTTCTAATTAGGAAAAGTATACGACTGCATGTGAATTATTTTTCAGATACTAGACTATTTAGGTGAACAAAAAAAAATTAAAAGGAGAAGCTTTGAAATGATAGCATATAAAATTATATACATATATTGAGGGTATTTCCATCCTAAGTTGCAATATAGCAAACTATAAGGATTTACATACATACATAAAATTAGGTGGTGACTCAAATGCGTTTAAGATAATAAAGAAAAAAACATTTAAAGTAACAAAATAGTTGTACGAGATAGAAATATTTGTTTAACACAAAAATAAAGAGACACAGACATTAAATAAATCAATAAAAAAAAATAAATATAAAAGAAATAAACAATAGATAGATTTAATAATAATAATAATAATTGAAAAAAATTGATATATACTTGAACAAGAGTATCCTCAAAACATCCAACAACAGGCTTAACTTTATCGCTAAAGGTGAAGATGTTCACAAAGTCATTTGTACCTAATGTATCGAGTATAGTATTTACAACATGCTTTGCGATATCTAGCCTCTGCCCAGTCATAGAGCCTGATCCATCCAATAGGATTATGACATCCTTTGGACTTGTTGCCGCTTCCATAAACCATGAACGTAACCGGCAATCGTATAGATCAACCGGGTCCGCCTTCCATTTCGATGCCGGGAATTGACGCATAAAGCCGGTCGAACTACCAAAAAATTGCCACGACAGTGTTGGATCTTTTTTATAATTGTCTCGAAATATTTGATCCAGATTCTCTGACCATTCAATGGCTTTTATCGTATCTGATGCTATAAATTTTTAATTTTCAATTGCAATTTTCGGCAACATAATGCCAATTTGAATTTCGTTTCAAATTTGTTTAATTTTTTTTTCGTTTTTAATAAGATGTAGTATGTATTAGGAGTGTATGTTGTGTGGAATTTTTTATTTTTTATTTTTTGATATGGAATAAAATAAAAACAAAAAATTAATATAATTAGATGATATATAATATTATAAATTTATGATTTATTTATTTTTTTTTTTAATATGGTGTTCAGTACAAAAGAAAGGTGGTGAATAATAGTAAAAGCATGTAAAAGCCATACTGTGTACATAATGACTTTTAACAAAACTATTCGCACAATCGCCTTTAAGCCTGCTCTTTCATTAAAATTGATGCCTTCTTCCATGGACATGCATAAATCAGTTTATTAGGTACACATTACTTATTGGCCATAAACGAGTTTGTGCAACATTTTTTGTTAAAAATCACAAAACAAAATATGTTCTTTATTTCGAAACGTGTGCTCTTTAGCAGCAACTGCGTAAGTGTGTGAGAAATTATAATCGGAAATTTATAATTTCAAAAATTTCAAAACAAAAAAAGATTTGTTCTTGTTACACAAAATGAAATAAAAAATTCAAACCTCTATCGTAAACATTCGTCGGCACATGCACTGAGCTCACAGTCATATTAACTGGTGTATTAAAAAATTCAGCTTTGGGTGTTAGAACAATCGCTTTTGGCGGTACGAAAATTTTTGGCCCACCCGCATCTTCTAAGTCACGCGGTGGCTCTGTGGGTACTGGCTCGTGTGGTTCAATCATTTCTTTCGAATTATAATATGAAAAATATTTATCAGGTTTTTCATTTTGATATGTTAAGGCAGTGTTTTCGGCTGTATCCATTATACGCTAAACATTTTAAATTAACAAACAAATGATTATTCAAATTATCGAAAGCAATTATAATTATTCAATTTGTTAATTTATTTTTTTGGGGTATCTTCTAAATCGTTTAAATATTTTATTATTTTCACTTACGCGCACTGCACTTATTTTTGAATCCATCATAGTTTTGATTTCATTTGCCATATTCTCAACAATTTTAGCACCAGATCTAGACACTACTTGTGCCTGTTTAAAGCTCTGAAAAAATACATGATGTTATCGATAATATTTATTTAGAAGAAAAAAAAAAACAAAAATTAATTTAAATGCCTTTCAAATCTATCAATCTAATGAATGTAAAGATATTATATTTAATTTTTCATGTCTGTATTCCACAATTTTTTAAAAATTTTTTTTACAATTGTTTAAAAAGCCACTTAACCATATGTTATACTAAAAAGTGTGTTATTTTCATATTTAACTACAATATTTCTTAAGATTAACCTACATTCAAGTAAATAGAACTGGGTAAAAATCAATATTTGTAGCTCCAATATGAAAGCGCTTAGTCTTATTCATTTAATTTAATTCTTTCCTCTTAACAATGTTAAATAAAAATATCTACGGATTTAATGTTATAATACCTCTTGCACTTGTTTTCGACGGGTAATGAAATCACTCAAATGGAACAGTTCCATACCCAATTTGTCTACCCATGAATGAAGTCTAAAATACGTTTAAAAAATAACTTTGACTTTTGACCAAAAAAATTTCATGAGCCTTCCTTTTGGAATGATATTTACAAGTTGTAACTGATTTTTTCACCAGGCACTAAATTGGCCCCATTTGGATAAAGCACAAAAAAACAGTATAGAATTTTAAATATTAGATTATGTAAATTTTTTAATAACATTTTGTTAAACTTTGTTTATTATTCAATTAAATTAAATAAGGAAACATTGACTGAATTTAACTCAAAGAGAATTGCAATAACAAATTCAAAAATCTTTGAATTTCGAAATAATGATGTGCGTTTGAAGAGGAATACTTTGTTATTTTCTTAAATTCTTATAATTCACACTATAATTAAATTGTTATTATTATTTTGTACTGTCAACAATTTCAACAACAGATCTGGACGCTATTTGTGCCTGTTTAAAGCTCGGCAAAACTAAAATTAATTATCAACAAATACCTCTTTAATATCTATCAATAAATGAAATTAATTGTTTTTATTGCCTTACCGGTCATTTTGTAAATCATAATAAATTGTTTTGATAACAGATTATAATGTCGTATTAGTCATGGTTAAAAATACTAACATTACAATGTTCATTTGTAGATAATTTTTAATAAAGGGCCTTCGTTGTCTCTTTATATCTTATGCCTACACAGTTTATAAATGCATAGAATCGCTGTAGAAAGCAATTCAATAGTTTAGGTCACTCAGTTATTGTTGCCGGCACACTTTTTTTTATTACTTATATAGGGAACGAAGCTAATCATCGACAAAAATTAAGTCATCGATCGCCCTAAAAATTGCATGTTATCGTTCAAAAAGAAATGCTAGTCATCATCCAAAAATGCAAGTCATCGAGCAAAAAATGCAAGTCATCGACCAAGAAATGCAACCAATCGACCAAAAAATGCTAGTCATCGACCAAAAAATGCAAGTAATCGAACAAAAAATGCAATTAATCGGTCAAAAAATTGCAAGTCTTCTACCAAAGAATTCCAGTAATTGGTCAAAAAGTGCAAGTCATCGACCAAAAAATTCAAGTCATCTGCCAAAAAATCTAAGTCATGAGCCACAAAGAATGCAAGTCATCGACACAAAAAATGGAAGCCATTCACAAAAAAGCAAGCCATCGACAAAAATACTGCAATGCGACAATTTTACCCGATTTATGTTGAAAATTTTTTGCTTATTTGAAGAAAACAATTAGCTTCGTCGCCTATAAAAAGCTCCACCATAGGAAAAGCTGTGTTGGAATCCTTGATACCATGGCTATCTGGCACACTAGGTCCATTTCCACCACAAGTCCATTTTTTATCCGATTTAGACCGATTTATATAGAGCAATTATTTGCTCATTTAAAGAACACAATTAGTTTCGTCGGCTATATCTCCGTTCCCAGAAGTTACACGACCATAATGAAAACTGTTTTGGAATCCTTGATACAATAGCTACTAGGTCCGAAAAAGTCCTTTTTTAAATTTTATAGAATTTTACCCGATTTTTGGAAGGCATATAAAACTCACTGTAAAAAAAAAAGAATATAACTTTCGTAGCTAACTTTACACACATGATTTGATGATTTTTCTTAATGTTTTGACGATTTTCTAAAATATGTTGATGATTTTTACGATTTTCTTCAGAAAATTTTGAATTTTGATTGTAATGTGTGTATTATCGATAATATTTCCTCGAAGAAAAAACAAATTTTCAAATCTATCAAGTGCGCACAGCATTTATTTTTGAATCCATCATAGTTTTGATTTCATTTGCAATATTCTCAACAATTTTAGCACCAGATCTAAACACTACTTAAATTTAAGGCTCTGGAAAAATAAATGATGTTATCGACAATATTTATTCAGAAGAAAAAGAATAGAAAAATTAATTTAAAGGCCTTTCAAATCTATCAATCATCTCATGAATGTAAAGACATAATTTTTAATTTTTCTGGTCTGTATTCCATGACTATTTGGAATAAAAAGTTTCGTAAATACATACAATAATTTGCTGATGCATTATATTATGGTAGTATTTAAAATTGTTTAAAAAGCCACTTAACCATATGTTATACTAAAAAGTGTGTTATTTTCTTATTTAACTACAATATCTCTTAAGATTAACCTACATTCGAGTAAATAAAACTGGGTAAAAATCAATATTTGTAGCTCCAACATGAAAGCGCTTAGTTTTATTCTCTTAATTTATATTTTCATCTAAACAACATTAAATAAAAATATCTACGGATTTAATTTTATCATACCTCTTGGACTTCTTTTCGACGCGTTATGAAATCGCCCAAATGGAACAGTTCCATACCCAATTTGTCTGCCCATGAATGCACTCTAAAATATGTTTAAAAAAATACATACATATCTATGATTTTCGAGAAAATTTCATGAATTTTCCTTTTTGGAATAATTGAATATTTACAAGTTGTAATTGATTTTTTCACCAGGCACTAAATTGGCACCATTTGGATAAAGCACAAAAAAACAGTATAGAATTTTAAATATTAGATTATGTACATTTTTTAATAACATTTTGTTAAACTTTGTTTATTATTCAATTAAATTAAATAAGGAAACATTGACTGAATTTATCTCAAAGACGATTGCAATAAAAAATTCGAAAGCTTTTGTTTTACGAAACGATGATGTGCGTTTTAGAAGGAATACTTTGTTATTTTTTTTTTATCAAATTCTTATAATTCACACTATAAATAAATTATTATTATTATTATTTTGAATTTTGTTTATAATTTTGTTATAAAATAGTTTTATTTTCTGTTTCAGAAACTGTTACTGCAAGATGAAAAATCCTTTTTTGTATCTATACCGACAATTGCTATAGGAAACTATCGAAATTGTATCAGGGTGATGAGTTCATCGATGACTTTGCTTGTGTTACAAAGAGACCTCTATGGGTATGTGGCTAATATGCCGCCTGTACTCTTCTAATGGCACAAAGCGCAGGCGTTAGAATAATTCACGCAAGTATTTTAATATTGTTTTGTTTACATTCAGCACGTGCACCGGAATTTTGGCCGCATGCAACAGGAATTTGTTTACATTCGATTTATAAATAATAACAAATATTGGAGCCTGCGCCTTCACAGTATTTACATTTTTCCGTTAAGAACGTGTCAATGACGGTTGTATAGTAATCATGGAATAAAGTTCAACAGTCTATTGTAACACTTGTTGTTTTATCACTGGAATCCAGCACGCTATTGATGTTTTAAGTAGGTCACTAGAATAATATGCCGCTTAGTAATAACAATAAAATGCAGTCTTTAAAATAACAAATTTTATTATGGAATATACTTACGCATTTTTTACGAAACGATTTTTAAGCACTTAATTTTCGTATCAAGATTTTCGTATCAAGAAAATTCAATTCAAACAACGAGGAAATCGAAACTGCTCAAAATAATCCATCTAAGAAGCCCCTTAACCTGAAAGGTCGTGCAGGCCACATTTTGTAGAACACAGTCAGCACAACAACTCCATGTACAAGACTGGCAAAGACAGATGGACTGCTATCAATATAGGTTCGACTTCAGTAAGATTTGGTTTAAAAGGTAGAAAAACTAGAAAAACACAAGTAGTCCATTGTGGTTAACTTCACGAAAGTGAGCTGAACGACGAATCTCTTTCCAGTTTCAGGACTAAATCTAGAATGATCTAATCTAAGCCATAAAAACCTTGCGACTCTAATAATTTCCACCATTCCACCACGAAGAAAACGCACTTTCCTTGGTGATCGCAAACACCTGTTGGCATATTAAACTTGAGTCCTCGGTTCTAACCGCAGGTCAGTCTCTCGAACAAAACGAAATTTGAAAAAATATTTATTCGGTGATTTTCTCTCAGCAGATTTCTGGCAAAAAGTCTGACAGTAAATCTGAAAATCTGTTGTTGGGAATCGACTTAAACTGTAGGTCCCGACACTCGTATATAAAATTTATTTTTTAATTAACACACACAACATAAGTGGTGTGGGAAGCCAGGTTGTAATTCTCACTGAAGAGTTATAATGACCAATTATGCATGTATGTATGTATGTATGTAATGTATAATTTTTGTTCCTTATCCTTTACTTTTGTGGTTTCTACCGAGACTGCCTAGATGCTATGTGGATATGTGTGGTTGCTCCCAGGAATGCAGAGGTTAGATTATAAATACTTCAAATTTTGTCATATGCTGCTTGTACTTCTTCATAGGCATGCTTTCCTTTTGATACTTTGTCTTTTTTGGTCTTTGGTCTCAAAAAAAGGCCAACGTGCTTTGTTAACCTTAAAAAGTTTTACGAATAAATAAATACATTTAATTCAAATTTAACTTCAAGTATTTAATGCAAGCAAATTTAAAATTGTATTTTTTAAATTAATATTAAATTTAAATTATTTAATTATTGAAACAAAAATGTACAAATGCGTTTACACTTTATTAATTTCAATTAAAAATAATTGTACAAATTTAACTCATGTTATCGCTGACGCTGCTTGTCACACCGAATAATCCTGTTAACGATGAGACCAAAATCTTTTCGGCAACATAAAGAATTCCATACAGAACATATGTTAAAGGCTAAAGAATAAAAAGCAAAAAATATAAATTATTAATATAGTTTGCAATAAATTATAAATAAAAAATAAAATTAAAAAATGGAATAGAGTCGCGTAAGACTTGGGAGTTTATTTAGTTTCCATCTTAAAAACGATTATATGCATCACATACAGAATTTCGATTGAGTAGAGTACATATATTTATAGAGACAAGATAAGTTTGATCATCAAAAAAATCAAAAATACAAATATGACGAACCACGCTCAGGGCAGAATAGCGTGTCAAGAACTGACAAAAAACGTTGAACATAATGAATACCTAATATCTTACCATAGGCATAGTTTAGAAAATGCATTTCCTTTGGGTATTGCCAATTTTTTATATTATTTAATACGAAATGATTGTCGCAAGTTCTTTGATCAAAACGCTTTGAATTGTTTTAAAGGTCCTGGTCCTAGTCCTAATAAACATATGGTTATAATATGATAGTCGCCGTAGTCTAGTAGGTAGTGTGTTGGCTTATAAGACGTAAAGCCAGGGTTCGAGCCCCAGGCCAGACATCAAAACAAAAAGTATTTCTTCGGCGATTTCCTCTCAGCAGATTTCTGGCAAAAACTCTGAGAGTAAAAAAATTGCCATGAAAAGTTTCTAAAAAAAAAATCTGTCGTTCGGAGTCGACTTTAAACTGTAGGTCCCGCCACTTATGTATAAAATTAACACACACAACGTAAATGGTGTGAAAAACTAGGTCAATAATCCTGACGGAAGGGTTGTAATGACCAATTATGTATGTATAATATGATATGGTTATAAATTCAAATCTTATAGAAAACCTGGTTCTTATTGATTAGAAAAACTAAAACAGTCGAGTTTCAGAAGCTTCTTTTTCACCAACAAAATATTAGGGATTCATATTGCTCTGGATATGATATCTAAAAGCTCCTGGAGAGTCAAAATATATATGTAATTATATATACAGGGTGATTTTTTAAGAGCTATAGGAAAATTTTGGAAAAAAAAAAACACATAAAATTCAGAAAAATGCATAAAATTTTTATTTGAATCGATAGTACGGTCCATACAATTTAATGTTTGAAGATTATTTCATGCAAATGTTGACCGCGAATGGTCCAATGGTCCATCCGCTTAGTCCAATTTTGGCATACTCTTTCCAACATTTCGGCCGGTATCTCACGAATAAATGCTTCAATGTTGTCTTCCAATGCGTCAATTGAAGCGGGCTTGTCTGTATAGACATGAGCTTTAACATAGCCCCACAAAAAATAGTCTAAAGGCGTTAAATCGCACGATCTAGGCGGCCAATTGACCGGTCCCGTACGTGAAATAAAATGTTCACCGAACTCGCCTCTCAATAAGTCCATTGTTACGCGTGCTGTGTGGCATGTGACACCGTCTTGTTGAAACCACATGTCATGCAAGTCTCTTTGCATTTTGGGCAAAAAAAAGTTGGATATCATCTCACGGTAGCGCTCACCATTCACAGTTACGTTACGATTCGCAGCATCTTTGAAGAAGTTCGGTCTAATGCTGCCACCAGCCCATAAACCGCACCAAACTGTGACTTTTTCTGGATGCATTGGTAGCTTTTGCAATGCTTCTGGCTGATCTTCACTCCGAATAGCCGCTTCAGTGGGTCGATTAAACTGACCATAAAATGGAAGAATCGCGCGATGAACTTTCTTAACAGAGCACGCATTTTGATAATAAAATTCAATGATTTGCAAGCGTTGTTCGTTTGTAAGACGATTCATGGTTAAATTATAGACCAAACTGAAGATGTTTGACAGTGAAACAAAACACGAAACGTGCGTGAGCTGTTTAAACCAGTGTTGCCAAAAAGATAATAGCTAAAAAATCACCCGTTATATATGACCTTATTCTAATGGAACACAATTTCTTTTGTATTGACTAAAACTGACTGCTGTAACTACTTCCTTCCTATAATACGAAAGCATTCCTTGCAAATATTTTGGAACATACAGCAAAATCTTTCTAACCGATTGCATTGCAGTTAGACAATAACCGTTTAAATATATGGTTATCAATAGACCCTATCCGCTTCATGCGTTAATTTTGTTCCGATTTAGAAGGGCATAGCAAAGGGATACTCTAAGGTTTGTTTGTATTACCACATGTTGGAACCATAAAATGGTATTGAGGAATCTAAAAAACTGTTTATGTGATAGCCGAACTCAATGATTTTCATTACGTTATGAATTTTCGACAAATGGTCTTCAAAAGCGTTGTGCATTTTGGACACGAAATTTATTGAACATCAATTATTGAAATCACTTTTCCACCTTTACCGAATAACTGTATAGCAAGTATTATGTATTTACTAGTCGTTCATTTCACCCATGTTTATCATAAAAAGTTTTTTTTAGTACATAATAATATATTTGTAACGCCGTCTAGGACAACTTAATTGCACTTATACATCGGAAGAGTCAAATTCACTATATCATTGATCGTTTCTTTAAATAAAGTGAAAAAGAACTCACAATCGGATTGATCAATCGATTGGTGGACAAATTTTCGTTATAAATTTCTGTATTAAAATATTGTAAATTTCTTGGTTATATTTTTAATTTTATATTTTGTGCTATTAATGACTAACGCCGCCACAGTTTCGTTCCAACAAATTAAAAAATTTCATGGTAAGCTGTGTAACTAATACTTTCATTCAAAAGCCATTTTTGCAATTGTTGTATAATGATTGCAAGCCATCTCTTTCCATTTTTGTGCAGCATTTGGATGGTTAACTGATATATGTATGTATGTATATGCAAAACAAACTTACCGTTATTAATAGCAGTAACACGTATGTAGCCCTTTGTGCAATGACCACAAATATGGAAACTCCTGTTAATATGCCAAGCAATGTAATTAAGGTCAATACCTCAACTAAACGGACCGCAACGGGCATTATGAAAGCGAGTATTCCAAAAATTCACTTAAAATTTATAAAACCAAAAATTATTTTATAGTTTTTAAATTTATTTCGAAATATTTTTATGCTTTATTGTTTAGATTCCAATAATTTTTCTATGTGTCAATTGTCAACATGTCAATTTGGATTTTTCAATTTTATATTTCATTTTCAAAGTTTTTCTCTTTTTTTTGCTTTTTTTTTTTTGTTTGTTTGTTTTGGGGAAGTAACGGCAATTTGTAGTCTTCGTCGACAAGCTATTCAAGGAATTTTAAAACGAGTTCCAAAACCTTGGTCAAGATCATTATCTACAAAACAAAAGTTAAATACGAATTACAAGTACCATTTAATATGCAATTTGATTGTACCCTTCACCAATTAGATGTGAATGTATTCGGTATGTATTCCAAACCAATAAAAATCAGTATCAAATTAATTAAATCAAATCAACTTCAATTTCAATTTATATGCAAAATCTCATCAGGTACAAACATATCCGGAATATTTACAGCTTCTGTTTCTTTCTCTTGTTCATCAACTCCAAATAGGTAATAGTAGAATACAAGAATACAATCTTGAATATTTTTGTAAATTCGTATACTTTGGTGAAGGGTGTACTTATAAAAGAATCTTGCCCTTACTAATGTGTCCGCCATAATCGTTAAAGATTTCATAACAATGCTTACTATCTCCTGGGGTTCATAAAACTGTAGAACTCGAAACACAATCTGAAACAAATAAATTCATACGTAAGTACGTACATATTATTATAAAGTTGTGGTAAGAAAATAAATTTATTATTTATCCAATAGATGGAGTTAGTAATCGATATCAATATTTGTTATATATTTCCTTAACTTCGCTTGATCTGATACTGGTATAAACTCGAATGAACATTTTGCAAATAACGCTAATATAATAAAATTGTCAAGTCCCATCCACATGTAATCATTGCGCAAAATTATTCAGAACCATTTTAATTTGGCTGTACAAACATGTTGAGTTAAAATAAATCCTCAACCGGATTGTACACTGGTACGCAGTAACAAACGTCAATGGATGGAGTGATCTTGTACATCAATTCAGTACGACGGCCAAGAGCAAAGATTTGGAGCAAGGAATCCGTCAAAAGCTTTAGCCAATAAGAGAATAGTTAGTGACGCGTCTGGAGCTCTAAAAGATTGTTTGTTAAGTTCTTATGCATGTATGTACCTCATACGCAGACCAGACATTTTACCAAGTGAATATCGCTTATTTCTGTTTAAAGCAAACAATTTTGCTGGTGAAAGAGCCACCTCGTAAATAGGTTTTATTACAATTAAATTAAGCCTTAAATTTCATTCAATTTATTTTTCCTATACCTTATAAGGCATCCAAACGGTCTTAGCAGACTTAAAATATAAAAAACTCTGTAAGGTAGATTAGTTGGACATAAATACTTTTCCTTTTCAATTTGTATTCTGTATCAAGCTGATAAGTAACGGAATAGTTGGCGACTATTTCGCTGAATGTTAAGATCACTTTAGAAATAACAGATTTAAAGGACAACAAGTTTCTTATATGTATCTGTTGTGATACAAAATGTTTTTCTAGTTAAAACTTATTACCACAAAATTTCTATTCCTATTAATTTGTTAAGAACATATTTGGTAGAAAATATTGTATATTCGAAATCGATTAAATACTTACAACTCCCGATGCAATTAGGAATAAAGGCCAAATAATTGTCACTAGGAAACGTGTCACCCATACTATGATATACCAACTTATTAAGAATAGCCCAACATAGGCTACAATCGTGCTGACTTCCATTGGTGCAGACATATTCTTTAAAATCCATTCATATAATACTTGATGTAGTGGCAAGTCCTAAAAGAATATAAAATATATATTTAAGCGTGTTGAATATTAAAATACGAAATTAAATTTGATAACTTACACTCCAATTTTGTTCAAAAGTGTGAATTTCTAATACTGACATTTCACACTGATAATTTCGAAAACTAAAAAGAAATGGAAACTTCTTCCTTTCTAAATAAAATGTAATAGATTATCAAAAAAAAATGTAGTTTATAGTAAATAAAGTACTCGTTATTTGATTCTGTTGTTAAACTCAAGAAAATATACGAATCTGATGATTATGATATCTGTGTACAGACACAGTTAAGTACTTAAATAATATGTGTATATATAGAGGCACTTCGAATTCAGATGAAATGAATATTTTTTGATTTACTTATTTTAATTCCCAATTTTTGCTACACAATGAATGCAATGTTTAGTAGACACCAGACACTCGTAAACTGCATTAAAATTAAAAAGTAATTACATACAGTCTATATAGTAAACAACTCACAATTTTCTCTTTTATTCTCTTTTAATATATGCGTTTTAAGTATTGCCAGCATTTGTATAATTATTTAAATATGAACAAAATATCTTAAAGGAATTTACGGAATTCGAGTTACTGAATAATTTTAACTGGTTTAATTTTAAGAGTTTAAGGGAGTTTAAACCTTGGAAGCAAATAATCTATTTCACCTAGTTTACTCTGTGGTCTATTTGTTATTGACAATATGATAGAGAATGAAAATAAGCCCAATTATTTATTTTTTGATAAAATTCAAAGAGGAGAAATGAATGGTTAGTATAGTAACTAATACTAATAAATGATTTAGACAATAACAAAAGAAAAATTTGATGTGCTTTGTTTGAAAAGAGGTAGTTTCTTACGGTTTTTCGTTGACATTCAATTCATGATTAGCATACAGCTTGGTATCAATAATTTTTCGACTAACTGTATGTATGTGTTTTTATTTTCTTTAAAGATTTGTTTTTCTATGTTTCTCTCGAATTTCGAATTCTTATTTTCTTTAGCAAAAAATGTATCACTGTTTTGTAGATGAAACACTTTATACCCTGTTTTTAGTGTTCATTAATTAACACCCAGTTACTCCCCATTACCATTTGAGTCATCCCCAAGGGAGTATGATATTTTTTTCACCATAATCTAGTAGGTAGTGTGTTGGCTTACAGCTCTAACATCCGAAAAAATGAAAATATTGACCATATTTGTGTTGTTTCAACACAATTTATGTATTATGAAGAATATTTTTTTGTTAACTTCCATCTCGATTAGAATTCTTCACTACATATGTAACTAAAAAGTCTAAGTATATGTTTTTTAAATAAATACAAAATTATTTAATATTATTTTGGCTAATGCCTTTATTTTCACACTCATTAGATTGAAATGGTTTTCGGTTTGTTCAATTGAATCGATAAAATGTTTTCACATTTCTTTTTTTTTTTTTGTTTATTTTATTTATTTAAGTAGTTTTATAATTATAGACACATATTAATCGCTTTCTTTTTATATATTTATAAATATAAAGAATTGTTCACTAGTCATGTCAACATTTTTATAGTCAGATGCTATACGTACGCATTTATGCATAATTGGCCTAATTAAGGATTTAGAGAAAAATTTGGTAAATTAATTATTAATTCTCTTAATTCAGCCAATATATATAATGCATTTCTATCGTTTTATACGTAATTAATTTGCTTTGTTTATTGTTTATTATTTCATCAGTATATTTTATGTTGTCTATACATATGTATGTATGTTTGTTTTTCAATAAATTTTATGCATATTTTTGTAAAAATAACTACATTCTGCATAAATTACTAATAATTTCTAAACTCAAAAATATATAAAAGAAATAATAAAATTTTACACTGATTAGTTAAATGATTGTTTGTTTGTT
Organism: Sarcophaga caerulescens; assembly: GCA_927399465.1. NCBI lineage: Eukaryota > Metazoa > Arthropoda > Insecta > Diptera > Sarcophagidae > Sarcophaga > Sarcophaga caerulescens. The sequence continues at coordinate 82,646,972 of OV656867.1, read as the reverse complement.
TATGAATAAGTATTTAACAAATACAAAGTAAATAAACTTTTACATTTCAGGAGGTTTTTTTTTCGATTACTACTATGATTTACTCTTTTATTTTACGTCTTCTTATATATTTTTAGTTTTGTAATAAAACTTACTTTAGTAGTTAATTTTGTAATACATGTATAGACATATATTAAGTCGATATTTAATAGTTATTCGCAAAATTTAACTTCTTTAGTTCGATTTCATAAATAATTATGAAATTTAAATAAAAATGTTGTAGTTAATATCGGTTTTATTCTGAAATTTGAAAATGTATATAACAATTAATTTTTATTTAATAATTCAGTTTTAAATCCTTTAATATATACATAAATATCGCATAGTCCATGTCAAACACTTAACATGAAAAAGAAGTTCTGAAGTGTTTGTAATTTTTTAACGCATAACTTGTGAATGCAGAAAACGATTGTGACTAATATTGATATTTATTATAACTCCTTGGATGTTAAAAGTTGTAAAATTTGTAATAAGTTGAACATTTGTAAGCTTAAAACTACAAAAGAATATGTATAGTAAAGTAATAATAAAAATTAAAATATCCTTAAAATATAAAATATCGTCTGTTTTGAAAAAAACTGTAATGAAAAGTTGTACACCTGTACTTATATATTATGTATATACAAATATATAGATTAATCTGTTCTTTTGTACACTTTATGTATGTTTTCAAACAAACGATACAAACACACGGCAGCCAAATTAGGAAACGAAAATATAACCTAGAAATAAATAAAGAAAACGATCTTAATTAATTATTTTAAACGAACGAGAAGTACTTGTATACAAAGTATTTATTTTTATATAAGAAGGTTGGTAAGTCCGTGGCGTTTTTAAGGAACACAGGCTTTGGGACAAAAAATCATTATATTTTTCTATCTAATTTGTTTAGCCTTTCCTAAAAATAAAACTTGTGAGGTTTTAATATCGAATTTCAGATTTCGAAACTGAAAATAGTCGCTTGGGACTAAATACGGAAAATAAATCGGATGAGGCAGCAATTAGTAGCCTAATTCGCGGATTTCTGTTCCAATTTATGCCCATACCATGGGCTAATCTGCTATCTATGGCCCTCGAGTACAGACTATTAAAATTTTTACCGAAATGTAAACTTTACCTCAATTATAACGAATAAATTTATATTGTTTAAATTTATTTCAAATTAAATTGATTTTAATTGAAATAATGATAACAAACATCTTATAACATTCCATTTGACATTGAATTTATCCAAGCTAATAGTAAATTTGTATATTTAATGAATTCAAAGGAACGAAATTTACAAGTAAAGTATTACTCATGGCAATACTTAGTATACGTGTAAATATTGCTTTGCGAATATACTTTGCTTTGTAAATATTCTAATCAAGTACATGTATATAACTCTCAACTTGAAGCTGAATTAATATAAAATGAATTTTAAATATAAAGATTAATAATTAAACTCGTTCACGTCGTACATGAAGCGACTAGGAAACTGAATGAAGAAGCAAGGTAACCAATTTTCATTATTATTTTGTCTACAGGATCAAACACACATCGTTTAAGTAAGCGACCTTAAATAATTTTCTAAAAAAAACCTTTCTGTTTGCTCAGTAGAATGTTTAGCATTTTCGTTGTAATTATTAACCTTGTTCAGTAATAACTTTCACATGTTCCGGTAACCACTTATCTTGTAATGTTAATTTAAAATTACAAAAGGTTGCACTGGATTTTAATACAACATAGATTTTATGAAAGATATTATGAAAGCTGTACTTACGACAATACACACTTTTCTTCTTCTTTTTAATAAAAATCAACAATGATCTTCCGCTGAAACTATAAATTATGCAGCGTTTTACTTGTTGATTGATAGTCCCTCAATACTGGCCAATAATTCATCTGCAGTCTGGGAGACGACTTGTTCTTGATCATCGCGGGTACTTAGATTTTGTAAGCGTTTCTCCAAATTTGACAAATCTTCAAGTTCACGCTGTTGTTTAACCATATACCGTAATATGAGGGCAGTTAGCATACACATATCTTCCAGAATTTTACTGGTCTCCGGTGTTGGATTCTCATAACGGGTACGCAGCAAACGAAGTTTGGCCTCTGCCAGTTCTAGTGGAGATTTGCCACTCCGGTCAAACATGTGAACACTTGCACCGCCCTGTAAAAGTACCCGGACGACCACGTTAAAATTGTTTGAACTGGCCGAAATGACGGCCAAATGCAGTGGTGTGTTACCCAATGAATCCACCACATTTGGATTCGCCCCAAATTTTAGCAGTTGTTGAACAATCTGTATATAACCGCGACAAGCCGCCAAATGCAACGGACTGCGTTTATACTCATCCGATGCGTTAGGATCCGCACCCGACTCCAAAACCCTTGTTAATAGTTCAATATTATTCGTCGATGCAGCATACCGCAATTTGCGTCCCGTTGATTCGGCAAAAATGTTATTGTAACTAAAACGTAACCTACTCTTTATACATGTACGTGGTCTCATTTTGAAATTGTGACTGCTAGAGGGCAGGGTACTAGGATGGATTATACTGGACATAAAGTCAGATGACTGCGATGACGAGTTCAATGGCAGTGGCGGTAAGGTAGGTAGCGCAAAGTGCTCATCCGAATTCAGGTGGAACGCGTTCGGGTTTATGGTAGGCCATTCATGGGTATTAGGCGATGAAGTTGGTGTGGGCGGCATTATTGGTGGTGGCGGAGTAATCATTATGCTAGCGGTTACGCCGTCATTGCTATCATTACTAGTGTCCACACCTGAATCATTTGCGGCCATTGTGGCGTGCTCTGTCTCCACCTCCTCGGCTTCGTCGACGAGAGGCTGTGCTGGATTTCTATAGCCCTTAATTTTGGCGACTATAATAATATTTTTCGCTTATTTAGTAGCTAAGTAGTGATTGCTCTTAGTTTTTGCTATATTTTTAAATAATTTTTAACACGACTATCAAACTTTTCACAATGAATGGATGGTATTATAGTAGAAGAAAAAATTTGTTTTGTGTATTTTGTGTTTTTTTCTCGTCTTCGTTTCCTTGTTTCTATTTATTCAATAACACGAAAAGAGAATGTCAAAAGCTATAAGCATTTATATACCGATTAATCATAACAAAGAACGCTGTGATGAAAACAAAGAAAACCAAAAACAATTATCTTAACAGGGGGATACTGACTACGATAAAGTAAAAAAGTACACTTGGAAAAATATATCGTATATATATTTTTCTAGTCTTTCGCACATACTAGTACGGTAGCCATTGTCATTTTTTATAATGTAAGAATGACTGTATATAATATAATTCGAAAAATTAAATATACTTCTATTTTATCTACTAAAATTTTATTTATTGTTTACAACTATAATAATTTAGTGGCTACGAATTTTTAGACACTGCCTGTAACGAGCTTACAAATGTAATTTATACAACCCTGCAATATTATTTTAAATTTTTTAGTGTGCCCTGTAATGTGAAGAGAGATTACCGTTATTTTGTTTTAATATTTTGTTTTGCTTTTCTGTTCTGTTGAAAAACATTACGTATGGATATAAAAAAAATACTAACAAGGCAGAATCAAATTCAGATTGGCGAAAGGATTTGAAAATGTTTTATTTGCTTATATAATATATAATTTTAGAAAAATTGTCGTGTTAATAATTAGAGCAGCAAAGTTATGTCTACGTGATATTTTAGAAAAAATTAAGACTAATGGTTCCACTATGAATAGCAACCGGACTTCAGTTACCATGTCAGCTAGCCACGAAAAATTTCAAGTTGACGATATTCAGTTGCTATCCATAATCGAACCATAATATTTTTGCTTTTAATACTGAAGGTATTACATATAGATAATATAATAAACTATTCACTTAATGGACGTCTACATTTTAAAAACTAATTATTTAAATAAATGGGTTTAGTGTTTAAAAAAATACAAATAGAAGTAGCTAATAAAAACCTAATGTTAATTGATGTTTTTAATAAAATCTTAGAAATTAAATGCAAGCTTAATAAGTACTTAGAAGTATAACCTAATAGATATACATATGGGTATTATTTTGCTTAGTTATTTAATCGAAAGCTACTTTGCGGGTAAATGAAGTAAGAGATGAAATTTCACTGGGATTGGAATCCGAAGGTAAATTATTAAATTCTATTTCTTCATTGGCTGCAGCGGCTACTATATTTTCATTCGACTGAGAAGTTTCATTAGAATTGTTCGATGGCCATTGCTTGTGACTTGGAGCGTACAAGATTAATAGAGCAAATATGTATATATTCCACATTCCATACACGCCAGTTAAAAATGCTGAAGTTAATTGAATTTCGATATCCTCGTCCCATTTCCAATGACCCTCAGCAACTTGGCCCATTATAAAACCAATTACTGTTAAAGCAGCACATAATAAAGTGGCCAACATTAAAAATTTAAAGCGATAAATTAATCCTGCAATTTGAAAAAGTGTAATAACACGTAAACTTAAGTTTCTGCTTCATAATCATATTACTACCTATGAATTAATGAAAATCTATGTATTTAATTAATTTATAGTTTTTAATTACCTTCGTAATGTAATCTTCTTGCCTGTGACATAGATGGCAATGATGTCCTTTTAGCACCAATATTACGAAATACTTTACCCACCATAAAACATAGGAAAATAAAATAGATTCCCGCCGATATACCAGCCAATATAATAAAAGTTAACGCCACTTTAGCTCCTAACGGTGTTGTCCAAATTGAATAGAATGGATTGCGCAATTGCACACCTCGTTCACAAATATCAAATATGAACAATGAAAGACAGCCGACTACAACCGCTGACAAATGTTTCCAATAACGTGAACGTATAGAATTCTTTTGCGGAGATTCTTGTATCAACATGTGTTCGCCAGCGAATACCAACCAAAAAGAAAGTAGCATGGCATAAAAGATACCTTGACGCACATCACTTAATAACAACATGTATGGCATTTCAACATTTAGCGTAAGATATTCCAGTGGCAGATTTAAAAATGTCAGCGCTCCGCCCAAATATAGAAGCATATACTCCAAGAGAGCTGGCGATCTCTGCAGAATGTGAACACGTCGCCAGAACCAAATCATTATAGCAACAATAAACGGAAAGAGTATAGTTTTCAGGGATAACCAAACCTTGGTAAAGCCGCCATTCTGATAAATAGCCGTCAATGTTAGATCATGCATGTGACCAATATTTAAATTCATTTTCATATCGGTATCAATGGGAAAACGCAAGTTAAGAAGGTAGTAGTCGTGGTGTAAAGAACCAAGTTCAAATAACGGTATCATTTCGCACGAATACAGAGTTTCCTGTTGACTCTTATGAACTGGATGACAATCCAGATAACGCTGCTCTATTGACGAGGCATACAGTTTCCAGTCATTTGGTGCGTCTTCTTTGTTACGATATGCCAAGCGAGTATCTATAGTCAACTGGAGATCTTTTGGTGTTTCCATTAAAGAGCCATCCGACACATATGCCATATCTACTTGAAGAACTCCAATTAAATTTTGTTGCCATCTTGAATAATCCAACTGTTTTCCATCTCTGGGCAGTGGCATTTGGAACAAATACACAATGCCGTTTGCCATTTTTGTATCATGACTTTCAATTTTGTCTTGTGATATAGAATCGCATTGACCAACTCCGCGAGAATACAACCAAAATGACGTATCATTTTGTCGTTGTTTTTGATCTCGACAAACCATTCCCAAAATATTTTGATGACCGGCAGGTACGGGGGCAAACAGGCCACCCAACAAGAAACAAGCCACTTGACAAAGCAGCAACAAACTCACCAATATGGACAGTTTACGTCCACTGAGATTCTCCAAAATTGTCCCAGACATTTTAATTATATTTCACTCGATTTATTTTATTTAATACCTTTGCATTTAAACAATTCAGTTTATTGCTTTAAGTTCTCTACTATTGTTTCTTTTTATTCACGATTATGTTTTTTTTTTCGTTTTTACTTCAAAGGCGCCGTCTTTGCTTTCGGCTCTGTCGTCTGTGCATTTGATTTGTTTCTACATAAAAAGATGCGAAACCATGTAGAAATCTCAGAAGCAGAAATATAAACAAAAAGCAGCCATATTAAGTGAATCAGTACTCACACATTTACCACAAGAACAATTTTAATGTAAACAACACGTTTGTTGACAGGAGGACAAAAAAGAAAAGAGTGGAAGAAAAAACAAAGAATGAATAAAATTAGAGATGAACCAGGGGTACAGTAAATGACAATTAGCTAGCATTTGTGAATAATAGATTCGTTCGACACATTTAACCGAAAAATGTTATTCGGTGCGAAAAATGTTTATGGTTCTGAATGACAAAATGGCGCGATTTTCGTTTTTTGCGGTAAACATTACTTTTCTTTCTTTTGTTTCCATGTGCTAAAACTCTTTTTGTAATACAATTTTTTATGTTTTGTTGCTATTTTGGCAACACAATTAAAGTTTGTTGCCTCTTAAGTAATCCAACTGCTTTCCATCTCTGGACAGTGGCATTTGGAACAAATAAGCAAAATGATTTAATATTCTGCCGCAGTAAATTATCCTGATATACCGTAACCAAATTTGATGACCGGCCAGCGCAATCAGGTAAGCTAATAAAATGTAGACCACTTACATTGCAATAACATGCTCACCAATATGGACACTTTACATCCACTAAGATTCTCCAAAGCTGGTTCAGGCATTTTAATTATTTTTCTGCTCATTGTTTTATTCGATTCTATACAGATTCTATGAGTTAGTCAAAGGTCGTAGAAGCTATAAATAGCCACAAATTCAATAGGGTGTTTAATGAACACCTTCCCACTCCTACAGACAGAGAAAGGCAGATATAAAGGAAAACAATATCAATCCTGAAGCAGCTGGGGCCTGTCTGGTAGAGTATTCTCAACTGATATCGAATGGAGATTGTTTCCAACATATTTTTCTGCTTATTGGTTTTATTCGAGTCTACGCAGTTATGAGTTAGCTTATTTGCACAATAGGTTTAAACGTAAATCGAGAACAGTGTAGTGTAAATATTTGTCTATTAATAATATCAAAAGAGGAGTGTCTAGAGGAATTCGCTGCAAACAATTTTTGTAGCCAAACCAAACTGGTTTGCTTCTAATAAACTGCTTTGCTGCATGACGAACGATAGAAATATTTTCGTGGAAACTCCAAATTGGTTAAACTTTTTGACAAGAATATCCCAAACATTTTCTCAGTGGTGTTTAAAGCTTCAGTATCATCGACAGGGTCCAAACTTCTCTTTTATTTCTTTAAATCTATTTCTATACATAGAATTTGGCTCAACTATTATTCCAATATTTTCGCCTCAAGACCAATACATACCTTTCCCTTGGTAGTTTGTGTTATTCAGATAGAATATATGAAGTCGCCGTAGTCTAGTAGGTAGTGTGTTGGCTTATTAGACTGAAGGCCCGAGTTCGAATCCCAGGTCAGACATCAAAACGAAAATATGAAAATATTTCTTCGGCGACTTCCTCTCAGCAGATTTCTGGCAAAAACTCTGAGAGTAAATAAAATTGCCATGAAAAGCTTCTCAAAATACTGTCGTTCGGAGTCGACTTTAAACTGTAGGTCCCGCCACTCATGTATAAAATTAACGCACACAACATAAGTGGTGTGAGAAGCTAGGTCGTAATCCTGACTGAAGGTTTGTAATGACCAATTATGTATGTATGTAGATAGAATATATTTTAAAATTATATTTGTAGCCATTTTTACCAAATTATTATGGCAAATGGAGTAGAGTAATTACTGGTCAGACGATGAATATGTACAGTGGCTCCCAACTTATTTCAACCAGCACCTTTAAAAAAAAATTAAGCTCGTATAATTTCGAAACGAAACAAGATATTAAAAAAATTTGAACAAGAGTTTATAGAATATGTTTAAAAATTAAGAAAAAAAGTTTTATTCAGTCTCAAATGTAAACTTACAAACTAAAAACCAAAAATATAGGAACCCAATTCGTCACAGCTTATTTCAACCACTTACTATAAACAAACAATTAAATGATTAATTAACTAATAGTTTTAATTTAAAAATTTAGTATGACCTCCTATTTGCTTAATTACAGCTTTCAGCCTTTTTTGCATTGATTCCACTTCCTAGTGTTTTGGAGAGTTATTTTTGCCCATTCCTTTTTCAGAGCTGCTATAAGGTCATTCTTGTTCGAAATCTGGTGTTGGCGGACGTTTTGATCACAAATTGCCCATAATTTTGAGACCGAATAAAACTTTTTTGTTTAATTTTTAAACATATTCTATAAACTCTTATTAATTTTTTTTTTTAAAGGTGCTGGTTGAAATAAGTTGGGAGCCACTGTATGTATACACCAGAATTCGAAGCTTGGGTAAAGGTCACTTGAGCACTTTGGCCACATGTCTAACTGCATGTACATAGTATGTGTGGTAAAAGTCACATGGACACATGGTTAATGGAAACTCAAAAATACCAACTTAAGTGGCCTTTGACCAAGAGTCCATCTCTGGCATACATCTGACTAGAAATTACTTTTCCAAAGCCTTTAAAATTACTATGGTTTTTACTAAATGCTCTTCGGTGAAGCAAAATATTGCCCATACATATGTATGTACGTACTTACAGTGTGATGTAGCCTTTTCAAGACGTGGACGTTAAATACTCACAGACACTTGCACTCGATTTGTTGTTATTCAAGAAAATAATTTATCTTTTTTAATTGTATGTTCTTTTTCACGAAAATCGTTTATTTCAATATGTATGTATATAAATATATTTTTTATTACTAAGAGAGAAATGTGTTGGCTAATACGTAAAAATTACTAACTTAATGCGAAATAAATCGCACTTATAGTACATATGTATGTACCTACATATAAAGATAGAAAAATTTTATTTTGTAATTTTCAATAAAACTCTTTGGATTCATTCTTAAAATTTATAAAGGAATTAAAATAAATTTACTTTTCTAAACGGATGGAAAAAACTATTATCATAAAAAGATTTAAATTTATTTTAAATTAAAGTTAAACACATATACATATTTAGACCGCCATGATTTTTTGTTGCTTTGCCTAATTCCGTGCTTTTAAACTTTGTGGAACTTTGCAAATGAAAAGAAGGAAAAAATAATAATAAAAAAATAAAATAAATAAAATTAATTCGAATGTTTTCATTATTTCACCAATAAAGTGTAACACAAAAGACAACGTTGCTCGGTTGTGACTTATTTTGTTATTATGAACAATTGTTTTAATAAATATTTTTATAGTAGAGCCAATTCAATAATAAATACATCAATAAATAGTATTTTTCCTAATCTAAAACTTATTACTAGCTTTTTCGCTTTGGCGGTCTAAATGCGTCTTATATGCTATTTTAAGAGATTAACCATTTCAATAACTTTGTTACGATTCGCGTACATATAGGCCTTGGCACACCATAGCATATTTATTAATTTTTGATCACTCTTCTCATCCATTGCAATATCTTCGGATAGTTGTGGGTTAAATCTGAAAAACATGAATATATTTTGTGATATTAAAACTTATTTCGATTAATTGAACTCTTGTAACTAAACAATAGTTCGTACAATGTGATAAACATACGATTTTCCAAAATACTAATAATAATTAAGAAATTTATGGCTGACAATCGATGGTATTAAAATGACAAATTTAAGGTCGCCATAAATATATACACAATATATTATATTTACCTATAATAAGGAATGCCAATTGTACTACACCATGCACGTGCACGATCTACAACTCTGCCATCGGATGCTGTTGCCTGATCAACAAGCAAATTACCTGAAATTTTCACAATAATAAATAAAGTAGCACTTAAAGTAAGATAAAAGAAAATAAAATATCAAGTTTTTAAATGTAAACTGCCTAAACAGTTTATATTTTTGATGTTAAAATTTATAATAATTTACCAATAGTTGAGATGCCATAGGCTAATTTTGCGGTGTCCCATATACTTTCTGGGCGAAAAACATCAATATCTTTAAGTTCTGTAACAGGAATCAAACCCGTACCTAAAGAAACCACCGCCGATATCTAAAAAATTAGTACAGTGGTGTTAATAAGCAATTTCTTTTATTTGTCTATACAAATGGAAAAAGAAAAACCGTACCTGAACAGCTTCATTTTCGCGTCCAACGCTTCGTAAAGCCATATTGTATTCATGAATTTCAGTCATTGCATCTAATGTTGGATTATTGGCAATTAGACCGCCATCTAGAAATCGACCGAATGCTCTATTAAAATAAGGTTAGAAATTAATTTTTTCTTTTAAATAAAGGGACTTTTTTGTTTTGCAAACCTAAAGTAGGAAGGTGCTGCACCAGTGGCACGCGCAGCACGCCACACTAATTGGTCTTTGGGATCGGGTGGTGGTACTCGACGGTTAGCTGTGAATAAATTATTTTTATACACCAATCATTAAAAAAACAAACAATCGTAGATTTTAAAATAAATCTTCGTTGTGTTTGCTCAAACATATTTATTTACTTACTAATTGGTGTAACAATACCCAAGATATCACTAGCACTTGTATAGTTACGGAAAAGATGTAAATCAACGGGTTTGCGATCGGCCATAACACCCGTAACCATTACTTTTGGATGTTTAATATCGGTCATAACGGTAAATTCACCCAAATTGTCTTTAAGTATAGCCTCAAAGTTATCACTGGGATATGGACGTGAACCAACGAAACATTGCTCTTTCATGCGTAAATACAATCCCATGCATTGTCGCATTGTCTTACCACAACCCAGTCCTAAGGCCAGTATTCCACCAGTACTGGTGCCGGCTACCCAATCAAACATATGAATAATGGGTGTTTGGGAGAGTTTTTCAATTTCTAAAAGCATCTGCACCAAAAGCAAACCGCGTATGCCACCGCCATCTAAACACAACAAACGACCTCGCCCATAAGGTTTATCACCTTTTTGAGAGGTGCTTGAATACAAAGATGGATTAGAAGCTGTTGCAGCATCTGAGGTCATTTTTGCAGATACAGCATCTTCTGCTTCATTCGAGTTCAAACTAGCCATGCTATTAGTAGGAGAATCTAAATGAAATGAAATATTAGTTGTTGTTTCCATAGAACTATTTTTTTGTCATAATTATAACACGTTATACCTTTCCTAGATTCTGAATTGGCTTTAGTAGTGAACATTGCCAAAAGAGCATCCATTATACTTTGTCCTTTTTCAACCTTCTCAGTGTTGACAACAACTGGTGGCCTAAATGAAAGCAGATACAATTGGTAGTAGATTTAATTAAATTACGTTTTTGTATTTATTACGTACTCTTTCATATCATTGAGCATACTATTTGCAGCCGTATTTAAGAAACCCATTGCTGATTGGCGACTAGTGGAAGCTAGCATATTTTCTATATGTTCTCGAGTTTCGGGGGCCTCTGGAGCCTCTGGTGGTATGCCGTTATAAGTGCCCTTGGGGTTGCAGCCAGGAGGACATTTCGTTTTGTCCTCTGAACAGCTATAATAAACAATAATTTTAATTTTTCCCATAATAATCGATATTATTTACTAAAATACCGTCTTGCACCCACTGAATGTAAAATATAAAGAATTTCATGTTCTTTGTTGCCGTTTGAATCATTGCCTACCATGTGACGTGGTGTATGACCATTTTTATTTTTCATATTTATGTCACAGCCAAACACCACTAAACATTGTACAATCGGTACCAATTTCTGTTCAATGGCTATGTGTAGCGGAGTATTGCCATCTTTGTCCACAACATCAATGTCGGCATCATGAGCCAAAAGAGAGACAACACATTCGAAACGATTTCGTGCCACCATAACATGCAACGCAGTGCGACCATCAAAATTTGTTGCATTCACATTGCAGCCTCGCATTATGAGTGCATTAAGAGTTTCTCGAGATGAGCACCAATGCAACGGTGTACCGCCAAACTTCATATCTTGTGTGTAAAGCTTATTGGCATTATTCTGTTTGAGAAACTCAGCTACTGATGTTGGTGTTGAAGTCTTGTAAATTTTACTTATATTCTTAGCTTCTATATTAACGTCGGCGCCAGCAATAAGCAATGTTTTGACGCACTCCGGTTTATCAGAGAGACAGGCTAAATGTAAAGGGGTATAACCATCTGAATTACAATGATTTAAATTAACTGTACTTTTATCAATAAGAAGCTAAAAAGAAAATTTAGAATATTTAATTGTGTTATTAAAAATTCAAGAAGAAAAAGCGTATGTATATGTATTAAATGAATTCACTTTTTCTATACATGCAAAAATAAATTATTATCATTAATTATTCATTACTAATGTTGTAAATAATTAACTATTGTAAGCGACTTGGTCGTTAAACAGGTTTTTTTTTTTATAACTTATGAATTATTATTGTATGCAATAGCCTTTAAAACAAAATAAAGAACAAATGTTCGATTAACATTAAAAAATTTCTACATATTTAGGAACGGAATTATTATTTTCATTATGAAGTAATAACTCTTTATAAAATGTAAATTTCAAACAAAATAGAAAAAAAAAACATCAAATGGATCTAAGAATTACAATTTTTAAGTTGACAATACATTTGTATAATAATTTTAACATTATGAGTGTTAATTGTTTTTAAAGAAGTATCTTAACAAGCAAAATTTAATGTTAAATTTAGTAAACGAGTAGAAAATATGCACTGATTATCAAGAGGAATCATAACGCGAAGCCGGTATACAAATATTAAAATACTATGTGCAGTAATTTGAAAACTATTTTGCTTTACATCGATTGACTTACGTTTAAAATTTCTTTATTAGTGCTTGCAGCATAATGAAACACTGAGTTACTGTTATTGTCTAAATGCTCCATTTTACAAAGCGGCAATAGAGCTTTAACCATTTCAACATTTCCGCATTTAATGGCAAGCTAGAATAAGAAAATGTATTTTAAGTGATTATGCATAGAAAATTCTATATACCGTTATCTCACTTATACCTGAAATGGTGACATATAATTTATATGATCTGCATAATCTATAAATTGTAAAACTTTTGGATTACTAATGTAATCCACTAGGTTATAATATGCTATGAGATGAGTTAAGGACCAAGAGGGATTTTCAGTTAAAGTATCGCAAAGCTTTTGTAAACCATTAACGTTATAGAACTGAAATACAAAGTAATAATAATAATAAAAAACATCAAATATTCAATAATTCGTTTTACTCACTTCTTTCACTATGCTTACGAATAAGGGCAAACGATGCAAGAAGACATTAAATTTATCCTCAGTCTCTTGTTGTGATGGTGAACGATATAAACTAAATGAAGTCGTATTTGAATCGGTATGCGGACGTTGTAAGATTATTTCATAACACTTTTTATCATTCGAATTAAATGGCGGTGCATACATAACCATTGCTTCATCTCGTGCCAACACTTGTTGCATTCCCAGGGATTCACTTTTAATTTCCAGTACTTTATTAGGTGGAGCGTCAGCACCCAATAAACGTTGCAAGGCTTTAAAACAAATTACACATACATTTTAATAAGTATTTAAAAAATACACTATTATGCATTAATATTTTATAATTTATAATCTTTATGCATAATTTTTGTTGTTAGATTCAGCACAATATTAATTTTTTAAATTTAACAAAAAATATAAAATGAAATTAAATACCAAAGCCAGATGCAAGCATTCCAAAACTCATCCATGACATGTTACAGCGTTTCACGTTAGTTTATTGATTTGAAGACAAACGTGTATTTTGGTTTTTTTTTTTTGACTGATTTTAGTTAATGACTGAATTTCTTGATTAGTAGATGAATTTTTTTTTAAATTTATATGGAATAACTGTCGTTTCTTTGCTGAAGTTCTTGCATGAAATCTTAGGGAATATTAACTTAAAGTAAATAATTAAAGCAGGTATTAAATATGTATATATGTATGATCTCATTAATTTAAAAAATAAACTCAATAACAAATTATAGCTAGTAGGTATATTTTAAAATTGAATATTTGCTCGTATATTATTGAGAAGGTGGCCATTACTTCTATTCCTTTACAGAATAAGATACCTATAATATAACAGCTGAATCTAACACTCGGACCTAGAGTCTGTTCTAGATAAGGAGAGTCTGTTAAAATGGGGATAGACAAATAATTTTCTAACAAAAAGATGGAGCTAAAAAAATTTTTGGAATTAAAAAATTAACTTTTCGAAATCTTAAAAAATTAATTTCTAAATTTACTTTTTAATTTGTTGTTGTTGTTCAGGATCAATTCTACTTCACATTTCTATTTTCAGTTTGGTTTTTGTTTCAATTCCACATTAGAACAATATTTGAAGTAATAATTGTGTTACATAATCCTTGACGCATTTAATAATTCTTATCTAGATTATCAGTCGCAAAAACCGAAGTAAAATTACGTTGCGTGTACGTAAAGTTTCAAATAATTTAATAAAAAATATACATTTTGAAAATCTCTATGGTATATAGAACTATTCAATCCGACCATTTTTTTTTTTTTTTTTGAACAATAGCCAACATTTAAAAATTATAGTAATTTACAGCATGTAAATTATATTGAACGTCACGCTTTTGGTCGCGTTAAGAGAGAGTTGGTATATTAACAGATGTTAAGATTGAAATTCGATAAGTGGTATTTAATATACCAAATTATTTACGTAGTCAATTTCATACACACATAAGCAAGACACATATAGATTAAATAAATCTAAAATGTTCACGATTCATATGCCGAAACCTCTGCACACCAGGGCAGATAAGTATATAAAATATTTTCAACATACTCCGACGTCTCCTCAACTTATCAAGATTCTAATATTCTCTTCCCTATTTCAGGGCCCATTATGGAATAATTAAATCCGGGCCTTATAAACTTAGAGATTTTGCCATCATTCTCGATTTAATTGGTCAATTTGATGTTAATAGGGATGTTTTTATAATTGCATTTCATTTTTGAAAATTAATTGAATGTAATTGAGGTTATTAATCAGCGACTGATTCCTTTTGATGAATTCGGTTTGAAATTCACCATGTTTCTGACTTGATGCAGTATGAGCTTGGTAGCCAAAGATATTTATGTACTATCTGAGATGGCTCTTTACTTTGATTCCTAGAAACAGAAGCATAGTACATTGGGACGGCTATTAAATTGAGTAAGATACTAACCCTCTCTAGTATTTGTCTAAGATAAAATAATCTAAAGAATTTAAAGTGAGTTTATGATCTAGTCCACTGCTCGATGGTTTTACTAAAGTTTTCCTGTACTACAGTTTATGTACTTTTAATATTGTCCCACTGTTTACTTAATAGTAGGTTATATTGTTAGCAATTACACTTTTGGGAATACATCGAACTCGCGAAAACGTGAATATCCAGAAAAATGAACACTCAAGAAACTTTTTTACATTAAATATTTTAAAATGTGAACTAACTAACTAATTTACCCCTATCAACACCAAGAGCTGATGGCCTAGTTGCCAATGTTCCTAAAATTTTATATTAGATTTGTTATTAATTTATAAGTCTACTAAATAATAATAATAATACCCCTATCATGTTATTTACGATATGGATGATTTAGTTTATGAATTTTGGGAATTCCCGTATAAAGATCACAATTGATTTCTCCAATGTTAAATCACGCATGGATCATTTCCACTGTGTGTGACTGTATATGAAACAAATAAATTTTTTTGGTATGTATTAGTAATTACTAGATTAGTATTTATACACCACAATTGTTATGATTAATTTGGTTGGTTTATACAATAATTAAATAACAACTACATGATACTAGGATGCCATAATTAGTGAATTCTTTTTAGCGAACTATGCAACAAATTCCGCAAATTAATTAAAATTTTCTTTCATCTTATTCAATGAAATAAATGTTACGATGAATGTGTGCGTTTAGAGCAAAAAAAATTTAAGAAAGAAACATTTAATCTGTAATGGGGTGATGTTAAACAAAACATAGAGAGTGAAAACAAACAAAACAAATCGATGAATGCTGAGTGCGTATGAAGAAATTGATTGATTTGTAGAATAAATTGTTTTTTTTTTCAGTTTCCTTTTTTTGAGCTAACCATTTAACATTTTCGCTTTTTATTCGTTAATTGTTGCTACACTTTCACAATTTACTTCCTGTTTTGTGACTTTTTCTTCACAAAATCAATTCTTATCAGATTTTGTTGTTCGAAATAGTTTGTCTATGGGGAATTCCCATCAAC
The DNA here is from genome assembly GCA_927399465.1 of Sarcophaga caerulescens. Classification (NCBI taxonomy): domain Eukaryota; kingdom Metazoa; phylum Arthropoda; class Insecta; order Diptera; family Sarcophagidae; genus Sarcophaga; species Sarcophaga caerulescens. The sequence continues at coordinate 82,630,625 of OV656867.1, read as the reverse complement.
TTAACGTTTTTCGTTGTTGTATTTAAAGATTTTAAACTTTATTAAATAGTTTCTGTTATTTATTTTAAATTAATTAACTTAATAATATTATTTTATTAAAATTGAAGAAAATCAACACAACGTAGCTTAAAACACTGAATTCTATTTTATTCTATTGAAAAGAAAACCCTCTATTTTTGTTTTTGGTGTAAAAATCTGAAAAACATCTGATAAAAAAAAACAGTATTATTCAGAGTTGTAGTTAGAATACACTTGCAGAAATAACACAATGGGTTAATATACAGGGACTCGGAAGACATTAAACAATATTAGTGACGGCCATCTTTTTAAATTAGTTGTCATTTATTCAGTTTTTTTTCTTGCCAAATCACCGTGAAAGGATATATCGTACAACAACATGTACAAATAATAAAATTATTTTATAAAAATGAGTTTTCTGTTCGGGCATCACAAATTTTACGATCGTCCTACTGAGAGGACTATTTGCTGGCTCAGTACGCGATCTATTAATAACCGTACGTCGATGAAACGCAAAATCCGCTTAGGAAAAGCGGATTGGCATCGCTCGCCAGGACTCAACTTACCCAGGAACTTAATGTAAACGATCGTAGATAAATACATGCGTTAGCTGCTTTGCACTGGAGCAATTATCAATTGAACTTCTTCATCGAAAAATCATATTTAGCGACGAGGTAAACAAAATTGTCGATGACATCAAGCCACATAAGATACAAGAGCGTCCAAAAGTCGCTGTTAAGTGTCGGCTGGCGGCCAAGTTCAAATTTCTATCACTGTTCCAGTTCACACGACCTTGGATATTACTCACGAGCGATTTGAAGGTCATGGTCATCTCCCGTGGTGGTAATATGACCTGGCCACCGAGATTGTGTGCTTTAATTTCGTTACACTTTTTCTTGTGGGATTTTCTTAATTTTTGCAGGTGAATTCGAAAAGCCACAAGCGGCGGCGGTCCTCAAAGCCAATATAATCCATGACTCAAGTTTTATTTCTGGTTTATTTGATTAAAATTTAATTAAAAGATAGAAAAAAAAAACAGAAAATACTACATAGAGATGTTAAATATGGAGATCTGCCGTCTAATTTGCTTTAGAATATTTTAAAGGTAGGTATTTAGTAATTTCGTTTGCAATAAATTGTATATTGTATTAATTGTATCGTAGCGTGTACATCCTGTTGCAGAGCCTAGAGGAATATTTTTCTAATATATAAAATTCTCGTGTCACGGTGTTAGTGGTTAAACTCCTCCGAAATGGATCGACCGATTTTCATGAAATGTTGTGTTCATATCGGGTAGGTCTGAGAATCGGACAACATTTATTTTTCATATCCCTAAATGTTAAGAGGGCGTGGCAAATCGTTAAAATTGAATATTTAGGTACATATTGATCGTAGACGAATAAAATTTGGTGGGTAAATTCGTAGAGTCGACATCGACAATCCCAACAAAAATGGGCGTGACAACCCTCCCCCTTCCAGTGATACCTATAACTCTTAAACTACTGAACCGATTTAACCATTCTTTTTTTGTTCGAAAGCTTATCAGATTTAGATGGTTTTAAAAAAAATTCGATATAGCAAAAAGTAGGCGTGGCAAACTTTTAAAATTGAATATTTAGGGACATAGTGATCGTAGACAAATGCAATTTGGAGGGTAAATTCTTAGAGTCGATATCGACAAGCTCACCAAAAATGGGCGTAGCAACCCTCCCCCTTTAAAAGATACCTATAAGTCGGCTAATTCGATGGTTTATAACTACATATGTACGTATATAACATGTATGTCTGTTAGTTTTCGTTTTGGAGCGAGTACAACAACTACAATAAATATATAATGTGACCTGTTTTGGGCAATAAAAAAATCAATTTTAGCGGGACGAAGTTTGCCGGGTCAGCTAGTAACATATAAAATCATATTGGAACAATCTGCTGAAATCGGTTGAAATCACTGAATTTTTCAACGAAACAGTCATTTTAACATTTTCCCGTCACTAGGTTTTAATCAAATCGAGCAAATTTGGAATACAGTGGGACCTCGATTTTCCGTGATGGTCGGGACCGGAAGCATTCTGTATAATCGATTTTCCCGGTTAATTGAGTACCAATTTTGGCTAGTATTTTAATAGATATTTTTATTAATTAATATATGAATATGTACATATTTATATAAAAACTAAATAATTCAAGGATTTTATATACATACATGTTTCAAAAATATAAAAAAAATAATTTTGTCAGAAAACAGTGAACAGTAGATAAGGATTTCATGTACTAAAGAGGGAATTCCCCTTTTTCGCTTGTTTGTCCAAAATAATAGAAATAATTTTTTCTTATAATCACGGATAATAGAGGTAATCACGATTAAACGCTGCAGAAAAATTTAAGTCGATCCAAAATAAAATTAAGTCGATGCAAAAAATTTTCTTTTTCCATCCCGGATAATTGATGTTGCCGGATAATCGAATCACGGATAATCAAGGTCCTACTGTATTTTAAAAAAATTAATTCCCGTATGGTCTCTGATTGATAAAAAAAATAAAATAAATTGAAAAAAATTTTACAATTTCTATATGATATCAAATTGTGCATGATCTATTCAAATTCGTTAGGTTCGTATTGAAATTTCACACAGACTACCAAATAACCCTTTATTTTCTTGATTAAAAGAGTTGTAGGGTATCAAATAGTAAGTCTTTATTGTCAAAAAATATGAATTTTTTGTTGTTAGTTTTAAAGATTCCAGGTTCGTATTAATTAATAAATTTGAATAAATTAAACTAATGGGTCTTTTTAATAAATTCATAAAGTGAAATGGGTTTGATTAAAAATACGACACTATAAGTTCTAGTATCGAAAAATTATTTCACGTATGTATATACATCTGTATGTTATGTATCTTGTAATCTGTACTACTCTACCAAATTTGAAATCTTTTCTATTTTATATGTATGTATAGTATATACATAGGTATTTACGTACATAATTTTATTATATGTTTATGCAATATGTATATTTAAACAAAACTCTTGTTTTTATATTAAAAACATTTTAGTTGCAAAGTAAAATAATACAAATGAATATATGCATACATATTTAGCATATGCTCAACTATCATTTCTCCTGTATGTATGTATGTATGTAACATAAATATGCAAAATAAAGTTCATTAATACATTCATACACACGTCTAGAAGCTGATATTGAAAGATGTTAGAATATTCACGCTTGTCATTAATAATAATGATAATCTGGGTCAAAATAAAAGTAAATAGAAGTTTAAGACTAGGTGAAATGCTAAACAGTTCAAGTTGAAAATATTTTTCTTAATTTTAGATCATATTCGTTCAGCGTTCGCTCAAGATGTGTTCGGAGAAATTTTTGTTTATAATCAGTTTAAGTGTTTGGTTATGCCAAGGACAAGAGATTTCTAATTCCTCAATTAGTATGAGTGTAATAAATGAAAATGACAATAGTGTCCCTAGTTCTGTTTATTTCAATTATACGGGGAATATAAATCGTATCATTGGCGGAAGACCATTAAATATCGAGGAAGTACCATTCCAAGTAGCGTTATATGACAAAGGCCTCTTTATTTGTGGTGGTTCTATATTAAATACCAACTGGATTCTTACAGCGGCACATTGTGTCAAAGGTGGTGGTAAATTTAAAATACGCGCTGGTTCAAAATTTACTAATCGTGGTGGCGTTCTAAGAAGTGCTGGCGTTGTTGTTGTTAATTCAGGATATAATTTGAGAACAATGCAGCATGATATTGCTTTAATACGACTTACAAAGCCTCTAAAATGGTCAACTAAAATAAAACCAGTGAAATTGGCTAAACCAAATTCTAAACTACCACGAAATTTGTTAGTAAGTGGCTGGGGTGCCAGAAGTGAAATAAATAACAGACCAGCTAACGCACTAAGAGGTGCATCAGTGTCAACCGTATCACATAATACATGCAAAAACAAATTTAAAGGTGAATATCCTGTAAGCAGATTGGTAGTATGTGCCTCAGCTCCAGGTAGAGATGCTTGCCAAGGAGATTCTGGTGGCCCATTGACATTCAAAGGTGTACAATATGGCATTGTTTCATATGGCATTGGATGTGCACGAAAAGCTTTTCCAGGAATATATACAAATATAAGAAAACAAAATGTCTGGATCCGAAGAGTAATGCAACGACATGATGGTGTATAAAAAAATTTTTAATTGAATAACGTTTATTAAAGCTTTAAAATAAAAATTGCTAGTGTCTTAGTCAAGCAGATGAGAAATTTGTATACGGTTTTAACCCCATATGTTAAAATATAAATAAATACCTATGTTTAAAAAATAAATTCAAAAATAGGTAGTTTAGATTGGATTGTTGATTGATAAATTGTAATGGAAAATATTTGCTCTGATTTTATTAGGGGAAGTATTCTAGCTTTGTTTGTTCACAAAAATGGCTACCATGTGTATTGAACTTAGATACAATTAACATTCAGATACGTTTCATTCCGGAGATCAAAGTGTCTACTATAAAATAGCGAATATGGGACGCATAAGAACAATACATATATCCTTAAAAAAGTTCAAAGCTTTATCAAAATGAAATTTTTAGAGCTTTGGAGGATTACATCACGCATCGCTATTAAATATATATACAAAGGTATAGGTCGATTTCTTGTCAAAGTTGTATATAATTCTAATACATACATATGTACATAATTGGTCATTACAACCCTTCAGTCAGGATTACGACCTAGCTTCTCACACCACTTGTGTGTGTGTTGTGTGCGTTAATTTTTTATACATGAGTGGCGGGGACCTACAGTTTAAAGTCGACTCCGAACGACAGTTTTTTGAGAAGCTTTTCATGGCAATTTTATTTACTCAGAGTTTTTGTCAGAAATCTGCTGAGAGGAAGTCGCCGAAGAAATATTTTCAAATTTTCGTTTTGATGTCTGACCTGGGATTCGAACTCGGGCCTTCAGTCTAATAAGCCAACACACTACCTACTTGACTACGGCGATTCTAATAATATAAAGTTATATATCGATGTCGAGCAACACATTAGCAGCTGCAAATCAAACGTTCCATGTACCGAATAATACAGTGTTTTTGCTATCTTGGTAACATCATACATACCTATAACCATTCAAGGGAGGATATCACTAAACTTATAAAAAAGTAGGTTAGGAGCACCATCAAAGCACAAAAATTATTTTAAATTCATCTAAAAATAGATACACATTTTATGATCCCAAATGATTAGAATTTCTAAAATTGTATATTAAATGACAACTATGTACATTAATCATATAAATTCTTGTCCCCAGTAAAAAAATGTTGTTACGGCCCTGTATGCAAAAATTTTCACAGTGTATTATAATGCTTTGTACCGAAAAATACAACCATATAGAAAAAATATAAGAACAACAAGCATGTGTCAAAAGTCAATTTCCAATGGGCATCTGTCAAGTGAAAAGGAAAAATCGAAGAAACAAATTCAATGCAAAAGCAGAAAAGAAAGGGAGTTGTTGCGATTTTATATTAAACGGGCCGTGATACAACAAATAAAATATAAAGAAAAAGAAGAAGATCTATATCCACACATATAAAAATAAATATTAAACGATATATTTTTAGAACATATAATTGTGAATTGAAACGTACACATGCAGACAAAGAATTTTGTTTTTCCAATAAAATAAACGGGTTCAATGAAAAAGCCGAAAATGTTTTGCTGATGAATTAAAATTTAATATAATTACAATATAATTGAATATAACAAAAAGAAAAGCTTTAAAATTTTCATAAATTGTGCCGATTTTTCTAAACTCAAGAATTATAAAATAAAAATAGCAATACATTACTCTAATATATGTATATGCTTCATTTATTTAAATGTAAGTAAACAAGTTATTAATAAACTAATAATATATGGAAATACAGTGTTATTAGTCACTATTGTGTTGACGGTAACAACGTTGTCATCATCACCATCTTCATTATCATCATAATCATGGATGATCCACATCGCTGTCACATTTAATTAAAATATAACGCTTCTAAAAGCTAATGTCAACTTTGATGCATCATTTTCTATAGTGATTACGAAATATATATTGAAATATGTTCGGTTGGTTATTCCCTTTCCCATGTTACTCTCTTTTCCTGCAGTGGAAAAGAGTTTTTACATGAATAACGAAAATTAAACACCTACAAACCAACAACAAATAACCAAACTGTGAGTTAAAAGCTGTTCCGCACACCTTTTCCTGACCCCTTTTCGGCAATAAAAGAGTGTTGCTGCTGTTGTTGTGGTTGTGCAGCCCCAATAATGTGTTGTTCACTTTCTGTTCTCTCTTAAAATTTGTTTTATTTGTTTTTATTATGCCCTACAACACGTAGGGCAACGTTTATCGCCCCTTCAGCGAAGTAATATACGGGAATTTTGTAAAATTTATACGTCCTATTGCAATGTTTTAGAATTTTATTTGCAATTTCATTTAAAAATTCAAAATTTTGTTTGAAAAAGATGTACAAATATTTGGTTTTGACAGCAGCTATAAAACTTTAAGAATTTCAATTGTTTTTAGTTCCAAATAAGTAACGCTCAACAACGCGTGATTTAAGTATCAAATTAAGAATCTTTCCAAAATGGAAAAATGTTATTGTAATTAATTTGAGTAGCATTGTTTTATTACGTATGGAGGAGGTAACATGGAAAGCATTGTTTTACACTTTCTAATGTTTATTTTATTTAAATGTTTATTCTTCAAAAAGATAACTGAATTTGGATTACTTTCATTTTCAATTTTTACTAAATTATATTTTTATAATTTTTAGTTTCAATTTAAGATTTAATATAATTTAACTTTTATTCTATGGCACTAATTCTCTGTCATAGTCCTTGTGCGTTCAACGAAGTGAAACAAATACCTTATTCCAGGGACATACATATGTATATATAAGCTTGGGCAAAAAAATTTGTACAAATTTGTGAGGGTTTCACACAATTGTAAGGTCTATAGTATATATATTCGCCACATACATATGTATGTATGTATGTACATATCGAATTTGGATTAATATTTGCATTGCATTATTTAAAAAACCGAGCTTTTTTAAACACATGTTCACCGTTGACCAATTATTAAAAATAGAATGAGTTTTTTATTGTATGAAAACGAGTATTTATTTAGTATTGTTTCATCATGGTTTATTGCCACACAGAAAGCAGTTCTCTAAGTAACTTCTTAGAAAAATCCTTGTATTAGCTCTTGGAAAACAAAATGGTCTTTTAATTTTCTTAAGCAAGGGGAATTTTTCATCAAGAGGATACAAGTAATTGATGACAGGCCGAGACTATACAAAGTACTTTTCAGATAAACTCGGGAAATATTAGGCAATTCACTATGTTAATATAGTGCTTTTCATAATTATAGCACCACCCTAATTTTTTGAATTTCTAAAAAAGTACATTTGTAAAAGAAAAAATAACATTAAATTTTTCAAATTGTTAGCGTAGTTTTTACTTCAGTATAAAAATTAAGCTTTTTAGTCTTTGCATAATTATAGCACCAGTCTCATTTTTGTAAAGTAAGTAAACCTCCCCTTACAGCTTATTAAACTAAATATTCGATCTTTCATACTCTTATGAAGATTACTTAATATTTCTCCGTCTATTTTCCCCTACTCTTAGATTATTTTTAATTTCAAATCTTCAACACTGGTAAATTGTCTGTTATTTGAATATAGTCTTCGGATAAGAATGGGGAATTCGTTCGGGGAAACGTTTTCAATAATATTCATATCAGGAGAGCAAGCTGGCCACGACAAAGCCTCAATAGATTGATTACGAAACCAATCCATCCTCTGTCTGCTGACATGAATTCTGGCATTGTCCTGTTGGAAAATATATTTTTTTTCATTATTTTCTCTCAAGAAGGGGAGCAAACTACAGCTAAGAACAGTAATGTACTCTGTACTATTCATTCGCGTAGATGGAAACTGAAGTTAGAGGCAACCACTTAAAGAAATAGCCCCCCAAACCATGAGACTAACTCCCCCAAAATTTCTTTTAGTAGAATACTTTGGTTCCTTTTTAAGTTCACGCCAGTAGTATCGATAGCTATCTGGTCCATCTAAGTTCCATTTTTTTTCATTAGAGAATATGACCTGAAGACAATTTTATATTCATTGTTTGTTATTATAGAAATGCCAGGAAATGTTAAGTGGCGATTTTACATGACTGATTTGCTGTTTTTGCAAGACTGTTGAATTTTAGAGGGAATCGTCTTAAATTCATTATTAATTGAACTCATTTTTAAGCACATTGTTCATTAGATACAGGTATACAGAACACAATAAGTCGTATGTTTTTGTAGGTCACGATTATTCGATTAAAATTGTCAGCGGGTAAGCGAAATCATTGACTCTTACTTAACGATTAAATAAAGCTTATTAAACCAGAATGTATGTATTCCCATAACGTATTACATATTTATTTTATAAATTAAAGAAACATTTGTACAATAAAGTATTATTTTCTTAGATCGATTTTGAACATTTGATTTTATCTTCACTGACAATTTGTTTTGGACAGTGAATGTTTTTCAAACGTTAAGTAATAAATTTAAAAGAATTGGGGATTCTAAGAAAATTATGGCTCTATTATTGGCTTTTTTAATTATGTAAACATACAATTCTAAGAGATTGTAAAGAAACATCGTGTGATGCAGGGTATCATGTAGTCGGTCGCAGCTATTAAACAAAATTTTTATTTATTTTTATTTTCTTTCTACCGTTTCTGCATTAGTAAATCCGTTTAGTGGGGTCATTCGTACTCAATTTTATATGTGTTTTTTTTTGTTGGTTTCTATTTAATTTTTGTTTATTTTTGTATATCTTAATATTAGTAGTAGTACGATATATGTATACAAAACCATTTTAGAAAAATAAACAAATTCTCTCTACCTACATATGTATGTAACCAGCGCTACATAATTTACACTATTTTGTAGTTCTAAAAGAGAAAATAGAAAAAAAAAAAAAATGAAATAAAAAACTAAAATAAAAAAAAACGAAAATAAAATTTTCCATGTGAGCAGCTAGTGGTCCAAAGAAATTTACAATGTTGTTGCCCTAATTTGAAGGTCAAGTGAAATAGTTTCTCTTTTGTTAGATTTACTTCATCGAAAGCTTTTTATGAAATTAATTAATTTTATTCTATAATATATTAGTATTAGTTTTTTGCGTTTTTACTAAACAATAGAAAATATTACAAAAAGAAAATCTTGTTCTACCTATATGCTAAAAACTACTGGTGTCAATATTTTTTGTTTAGAATTCAACAGTGGTAGACTAAATCCTATTATTAGAACGAAAGTTGTACGGTTGAATGTTTCTAACACAATCACGTCAGCAACGTTGAGGCAATTAGAATTAATTCAGTAGACAGACAGATGGTTTATAATCTCGGTAAACAAATTGAATATATTTTAACACAATATTGCAATAGTTTTTTTAAATAAACTAAGAACTATTAGGAAAGTAGTCAAATCTATGAGGTAAACGAGCTGAAATGTCTGCAAAATGTACCATGTCAGAGGAAGAGAAGTTATGTCAAAGAAAAAGTACACTCCGTGTATTCCAAATTAATTCATATTTTTTCCAGTAGACAAATTACTTAAAAAGCAATTCAATTCTCCATTTCTTCCAATAAGTTTTTCACACTTATCTGTAAATTCAAAATACGTATGTATATCATGTTAATGGAATATTATTTCCATTTTGAACTAGTTTATATGCGATATGGTAATATTTAGAAATAATTTTTAATGCTTTACCTACAAAGAAGTAAGAAATTATAGTCGGTTACATACCCTATACTTCTTAATATTTAAATAAACATTTATTTTAAAGGTTTGCGTGGAGTTATCTGAGATTTGATGGAAGGGCAAGGTATGAATCGAATTATTTACAGTGAAAAAGACTTATTTCAATTAAATTTCGTTTTAGTTGGTATCATCATCACCAAAATTAACTCTTGCGGACTAGTATTCGACCACAGCTGCCCTCTTTGTTACTGTGCTCTCTCGAAATCTGATTTGGACAACAAGACTTGACCCATGGCTTTACCTATTTTTAGATATTTTCTTCAACCATCTTTGACAAAAAGGAAAAATTACAAGAATGAGTTATAATTTGAGCAGACCTTAAACATTTCTTGTGCTTTCACTTCCTGTCTAAAATTGTTTCTTTATTACAGCATAATTTTCTTTTCCTTACGACAATTTATGACGTACATTTAAATTATACCGATATAGACAAAATAAATCACAATAAAGTCTTTCTAACGCCAAACAGTGTGATCCAAAGGACCTGCTTAAACTATCTATTGGTAAAAGAATAATAGATTTCCTGTCTAAAATTTTCTCCTTATTACAGCGTAATTTTCTTTTCCTAACGTCAGTTTATGACGTGCGTTCAAACTATACCGATATACATACATAGAAAAGAAATCACTAGAATGTCTCTAACGCCCACGCACGGCCCAAAGGACCTACTTAAACTATCTATTAGAAAAAGAAGGGATGTCTTTAATTATGGCTTTAACATACCGGTTTCGTTATACGTATGGACAGAAATAAATCGATTTTCGTTTATTTAACACCATTTTAGTAATGTAGAGAATAGACAGTGTGTTGTTTTTATTAATGCTTTAATTCCAGAATTTTTTCAATTTGTTAATTACTTTTGTAAACAATTACTGTTAACAATTAAAAAAAAAAAACAGATGATTGCGTTTTATAGAAAAATGTGTAACAATTTTTTATCTTTAATATTTAAAATAAATGTTTGTTCACACAATCATTTTATTACCAATTATTTAATTTTATTGACTTTTATTTAAGTAGCTGTGCCCAATCACCAAATTATAAAAAAAAACTTTAACCGAAAAATACTAATCAAAATAAATAATAAAAGCAATAAAATAATAAAACTTTCTAAGAATATGGTGTTTTATCAAGCCCATTATAGTCGCAAGCCACCTTACTACAGTGAGTGACAGTGTACTACTATTGGAATAATTCTAATAAAAACGCTATTCAGGCTAAACTTATTTATGATTTATATTAGGTCCATAGCCCAATGAAGACTAGTGATGAGCGTTCTTTGCCTTTTAATACAGGCATTTGTTTCCATAATTTGGAATAATAACAATAATAAATAATAATAAGCCACCAAGGCGTATTCATTATGAATGAATCATGAATTTACCTTGTAAGGCACATTACAATTGTTTTGTTGCCTATTATTGTGCGTTAATAATAAATTGTGGTCCATGCCATACAGATCAAGCGAAATTAAATTGAGGAAGAACATTTTCCGGCAATTCTGTAATAATATGGGCGCCAATATCATTTATTTTAACGCCCATGGGTTGTTCTCTGTACTAAATTGAATCAGGAAGATCTAAACTGCACTCGAATTACATACGGTTTTTATTTTTCTTTACATACGTAAGAAGACTGAAACATTTTTTCTTCAACAAGGTATTGTAGAGCAATATACGTGTAGGAATAACAGAATTTTCATATAAAAAAAGTGGCACGATTGTCGATTGTTGATAAAATTAAAAATGAATTGTGTTCATTAATAAGCTTGACAAATGACATTTTTATCATAAATTTTTGTTATTATTTTCAATAATATATGCACTATATATGGTATAAAGGTGTATATGTCATGATATATGTAATTTCAAATTATTATACATATTACATGGTTCATTGTTGATATTATCTAATCTAAAGCGCTTTCTATTATCTTTATTATTGTATTATAAATATTTAAATTTGTGTAATTTTGTATTTTTGTAAAAGCTGTAAAGAAATTTAAATTTTAACATCATGCTTGCCGTCAACATTTTACGATTCAACGCAATACTTTTTCATATTAATTCTAATAAAATATTCGTTTACATTTTTCAATTGGTTTAATTTTTTCTCTTTTTTCTATTTGGCTTAGCTTAACTGACATTTTAACAGAACATACGTAGCGCAGTTATTATTGTCAACGTCATACGAAGATTGAAAATAATAGCATTCTGTGCATTCAATCTTAATTACTAAAGCCTTTACGCCAAAAGGAGAAAAAAGCAAATAAAAACCGCTTAATTAACGTTAAAATCAATATGCAGAGTGTTTCGAATGGTGGTAGCTCAGAGAGTGGTGCAAGTGGCAATGGAGGCAATGCCAGTGGAGCTGGTAAACGACCAAAAAAGGGTATTTTGAAAACATCAAGCAGTTTCGATCGAACTGGTGCAAGGTAATTTTAATAATGTTTACACGTGTAAAAATTATTACAAAAATTTTTTTTTGCTCTTAATGATAATGAAACATAATTAGTTAATTGGTTTTCTGTAAACGTACAAATATTTTTAAATGAAGAAAAGAGTCAGTCGTTAGCTATTTGAGAACTTTTATTTAACTGTTTAACTGTAGGTAGTGTGTTGGCTTATTAGACGTAAAGCCACGGTTCGAGCCCCAGGCCAGACATCAAAAGAAAATACAAAAAGTATTTCTTCGGCGATTTCCTCTCAGCAGATTTCTGGCAAAAACTCTGAGAGTAAATAAAATTTGCCATGAAAAAGTTTCTCAAAAAATCTGTCGTTCGGAGTCGACTTTAAACTGTAGGTCCCGCCACTTATGTATAAAATTAACACACACAACATAAGTAGTGTGAGAAACTAGGTCAATAATCCTGGCTGAAGGGTTGTAATGACCAATTATGTATGTATGTATGTATTTAACTGTTTAAAAACTGCTAATATAAAACTATGTTTTCTTGAAAATTTTGTTAAACAGGCACTCATTTGAATTAATTTATATGCTGTAACAAAATAATTAAAGAAGGATATCGAAAATATCCGGGCTGAAGTTAAGAATTATAGGAATGTGGTCCTATTCCCAAAACTGTATATTAAAACCTCCGTTCACTTCTTTTGACAACAGGATTTTTCATTAAAATCGATAAAGATTCATCACTGCTGGGTAGATTTCATAATGATGTTAAGAAAATGGACATCATAGTAGTCGATATACATACATTAAAGGATGTCTGCATGTACGGACTTGCATGGACATTGATCTATGTTAAGTGATGGTTAAATTCAGTATACGGCATTGACTTTCTTATATAATTTGTCAATACAGCCTAATTTTCTCAGCACTCATGTTAAGTGTGTTAATTTTATCCATGAGTAGCGGGACCTACAGTGTAACTTTGACTCTAAACGACAGATTTGTAAATCTTTTCATAGCGATTTTACTCTGATAGTTTTGCCAGAAGACTGGTAAGATGAAGTTGAACTGGGGTTTGAACCGCGGGCTCTCGTCTAATAGGCCATCACACTACCAACTAGACGGCATTGACGCTTGAATTAATATTTGTACATGTAGGACATTGAGGACAATTTAGTCACTGAAGGGCTAACAAAGACCTACTTTGTTGTACTACAGGTGTCTCATTTTTTTCACTTAACGTAGAGGTTGAATTTCTTTTTAGATGGGATCCTTACTGGTCTTGCATTTTGTCGAAACCGAAATAATGCAGAGGAAGATAAGTCTATTGGCGAAATGTTTTGCAAATAAAACTGTGCTTGATTTTAAAGCCAATTTGACGCCTTTGTCATTACTTCAAATACTTCAATAAAACAATATAGCTAAAGCTATATACATACATATGTGTTAACTACAAAGCTAACGAATATGACGCTTTCTTAAAATAGAAATTCCCTGAACATTTTTTTTAAATCGTTTGTTAGAAAAGTAAAAGGGAATATAACTATAAATTCAAATGTTGTAGTTGTAAATTTTTTAAAAATTCTATTACTTACATTCAGTCAAAGCCTGTCAATTAATCACTAAATCGTATATTCAGGGATCATATGTCAAAATATAAAAAAAGTACTTTAAAAAAAACTACAAATCTTTTCTTTTATTGTTTAGTAAAGCTAATATACAAGTTTATATTTATTCTTAAAAACGCATTACATTTTATTTAATATTTTTTTTTATTATTTTTTCTCATATATAGTTGCCGGAAAAGTGCAAAATTCGACGAATTGAATGTATTACAAACATTTCATCCAGCTGATAAAGATTATGGTCACATGAAAATTGATGAACCTAAAACGCCATACAGTTTAGCAGAACCAGATCCAGAACGTGATCAACTAGACGCTGAGCTATTAGCTGAAAAGTAAATTTCAAATTCATTTTGTAAAATAAATATGTGTATATTTATTTAACATGTATGAACAAATTGTTTAATTACAGATTACGTATTGCTGCCAACACACAAACGCCTTCATTTGATGATGAAGGCGAGTCTGATGAAGAGTTTGAAGAGACACCGGAAGAAAGGGGTAAATAATTTAATTTAAAATTTAGATTTAGATTAGAAATTCGGTTTAGTACGTAAAGTAGCATGATGATAAAAGACCCCAGCATTTGCGTATTGTTTTAAATAATTATCGCACTGTGGTACTCGAAAAGCTAACCAATTCTTAATAACCATTTTGCGCCAATGATAGGAGAATTTACCATTTATGTATATATGCGCCTTTTTTCAGAGGGCGAAGTCTTCAGCTGTTATATCGGCGAGGAGATTTTTCTATTTTCTTTGGGCCATTTTATTTGGTTTGAAACAGGAAATAGTCACTCACGGCTAAATCTGGAGAAAAAGTCAGATGGTGGCGCAATTCGTTGTCTTAATTCATAGATTCCGGAAATATTTGTAAGAAATTTTTTTTTTCCGATCCTAGTACCACCCGGTAGTCCGCTGTTTATGGCTGTTAAACTCAAACTAAATGACGCAGACTGTTGAAGTTACATATGTCAAGATTTAAGTGACAGGAGTCTGTTGACAAGAATAGTATTGTATATAAGGCAGAGACTTACTAATTCATAAATAATTTAGGCTTTTCTATTACTTATTTCAATACACATTTACAATTATTCCCTTTATATTATATTCATGAATATATTTGTATTTATTTTTGTAGCTCGACGTATAGAATTCGAACGTCGCCGTAAAGCTCATTATAAGGAATTTGAAGCTGTTAAATTGGCACGCAAGTTAATAGAAGAAGAACTTGCCGATGACGATGATGATGAAGAAGAAGGGGAAATTAATTATTCCAACAAATCAATACCACAAGCATCCGAAGAGTCACAAGAACAAGCCTCAAATGTGCGACAAATGGACGTAGATCTGCCAACTGGACGAGAAAAGAATTAAAAACTACATATTTCATTTCCGTTAAAATGCATGTAAAAAGAAGCAAACACTAAATAAAAATAACCCATCAGAATTAAAATAAAATTAATTTAATAACGTGATCCTGATTTTAATACATAATAATATTACTCAATTAAATTAGAAAAAGCAGAAACTTATTAAGAGAAAAAAAACGTAATAAAAAAAAATTTATAATTAATCAAAAGTCATGTACTGCATAAAAAACAAACATTTATCATTCAGGTTAGCAAACTGTAGCGATATTACATATGGACATATACATACTTAGATACATACTTACATAAATATTTAATAAAAAAAATATGTTTAGCTATTTTACGACAAAGGAATCTTAATACATAATAAAATAAAAAATTAAAAACATTTTCTTTCTATTTTAGATAACAAAATTAATTTGCATTTAATCTTAGAAAAACCACCTTCAGTTTTAATTTCTTTTTTTAAATTTCCTTTTGATCGATTGTATAAATAAAGATGCTACATGTTTCAAGTAAGCGTATAGCCTCTCTTCAAGCGTTATCTATAATTTTAGACATGCAAACAATTATTGATAATTTATGTGCCACATTAAATGAATTTCACTTTCACCAGCAACTACTGTAGCCTGTAACCTGTAATTCGAAAATTTGTAATTTTTAAAATTCTCTTCCAGTACTTTTGTTAGTTTAGTTTTCTTTTTTAGTTTTATTTTTATTTTATTAAAAACTATTATGCTTCCGAGCCACATAACACCAATAAATAATAATTTAATTCGTATATAAAATTATATATTAAAAATAAAAAAGAAAAAAATAAAAACAAAAACATAAACATTAATTCGAACATAACGAAGTTATAATACAATATTTTATAATTTAATAAGATGTAAAAATAATTTTAGACTGATTTATATTTTTTAAAGTAAAATTTAATTAATTTGCCAATAATAAAAATTTCATTTATTATTGGGTTCAAAAGTTAAATGAATTAAAGTGAAACTATAAAAATATATCTGTGAAAATAACAAGAGATTTGCATAAAATAATATAAGTTAAACTAAATAAATAACGTTAATAAAACAATTTAAATAAAATCTATTCTTTTCTTTATTTTGTTTAAAATACAAGCGAAGAATGATTATTTACACCATATAGTCTGTATGGTGTACTATTTCTTATATGTCCAAAAATGGTCACTTGTCTATGAGTGTGAAGATAAATTCGAATTTGAAAATCCAAGACGCAATCCATACATTTTAGCAGCGCCGCATTTGCCGTTAACAGCGCCAAATTTGCTCTTAACAGAACAAAATTTGCCTTTAACAGAGCAGTGTTAGCTGTTTAACTGTATTCATCTGAACAAGCCTATTTGTTTAGAAGCAAATTCTAGGACAAGCGGTTTCCGCAGGATAGGGATATGCGATCATAGCTCCCTCGGAGCCTCCAGCCTCTACCCTATCAATACCGTTAGTGCGTGACATCGTCACATTCTGCTAGAGGTGGCCCTGCTCTTCAACAGAACACTACGGATCTAGACTGGCGAGTCAATAAACACCTCCCTCTCAGCCGGGGTGACTATGGCTGACCCCCCCCCTTTTGGCACGACCCTTTTCTTTCTTCTGGCCACTCTCTCCTCCCCCTGTTTCTGATTTGATTGCCCTGAGCTGGTGGCTGTAGCTTCCTGGTCCTGGTTGTATATGCACGGTAGCACCGGGGTGAAACCCGCTGTGTGAACGGCTCCAGGCTAGGGCTACAGCTGCCCCCGTCCCGTTAAAACCCTGGCAGGCCTCAAAGTACGTTCCTTGTCCGTCGCCGTTAAGTTGGTGGTGTAGGTTCGGTTGATAAGACTTCCGATTAGTACCCGGTCTGGCTCTGAGCACCTGTCCCCATAAGGGCTGGTGCCAACCTTCGCGTGGCCTCCCTGCTTGCATAGATAACCACGGGACCACTTATGGGTAACTACACTTTGCGGGCAAGGATGCGGCTTTGAGTGGGGACCCTCTTGCAATGAATTCGACCAACAAACCCAACCCAAGACACAAACCAGCGCTAACTCAAGTTGGCGAGCGCAAAGCATCCTCTGTAACCGGTGGACGCACAACCCTCTCTAGGCAGGCACCCGCCAAAAATGCAGCTGCCTTGAAAGCTAAGACCGGCTGCGAAGCCGGTCCCTAGTGTCGCCACACCTCCTGCCCTGGCACCTTCTACCGAGGCTCCGTCTACCTCTAAGGCTGCTGCGAATATGCCTTCGCACTCTTCGACTGCCGCCAAGGTATTGGCAGACAAGTCCGGCGCGCAAGCCCCTGGCACCAATCCATCTTCGGTCAAGAATACCGTGAGTGCTAGCGTGAGGGCATATAGAACTCGCAGATCAGCCATGCGCATCATTGCGAAATTTGGCTTGACCGACCCGGCTCTACTCTCAGAGGACGAGAAGGATCGCCTTGCCTGGGCTAAGGCCCATCAAAATCATCGCCCCCCGCCTCTCCGATCACAGCAGAGACGGCCCCAAAGAGGCAAAGATCTATCGAGCTAAACGCTCCACTCCAGCCTCCCAAACGCTCTAAGGTGACCAACCCTAACATCTCCCCCTACAAGACCCCGTTCGTCGACGCAACCTAGACGTCCTGACCCCAGCAAACCTTCTAAGCGTCTCTATGAGGTATTAAAGGAAGGTCTGACCTGGGCAGTCGTTGACCAGAGCCACTATGATGGTTCCATTACTCCCACTAAGTGGAAGCTGGTGGAACATGCGCTCTTAGACGTCTTCCTTGGAGTAATGGACTCCAATCCTGGCCCCTCACCTGGCTGTACTGATGCGGGGTGGTATCAGGGGCACATCAAGCTGGTGGCTTGCTCTGACCTCCGTTCTATGGAGCTCTATAAGGAGGCTATCAGTAGGATTGGTGAAGTCTGGCCAGGAGCTAAGCTTGCTGTCGTCCCTCCAGACCAGATTCCTAACCGCCCCCGATCTAAGGCGAGAATTCCGACCCGACCATCAGACCCGGATACCATGCTGAGGATCCTCAAGGCCAGCAACACCGACCTGCCCACTCATAACTGGAGGATGACTAAAGTTGCTGACCAGTGGGGTCCTCATCCTGAATGAGGAGTCACTTCCACTTATCACTGCCCGTGGGGGCGTGATAAAATATGGTTTTAGCTCAATCGAGCTAAGGGTCTATAAGTCGGATTCCCGCGCTGCCGCACATCCCCCTCGAACCCGTCTCCGAAAATCCCAGGCTCCCCGAAAATCCCGTCCCATTGCAAACCATCCCACATACCTCTAACCCATCTGACCCTACCCCATCCGACCCTACCCCTGGACCCCTCGAACCCGCCGAAGACGTCGAATGTAGAAGCGTGTGCAGTCATTCTTCTCGACGCTCCTCATCCAGCAAGAAGTCCAATTCTGAGCTGGTGGGGGAATTCTTCGACGGCATTGATATTGACGCGGGCGCAAGCTCTCCGTTGTCGGACGAAGAGGACGCTGATGTGACAATGGTTGATTCTCTGGCGAATGCTGAGGGTCATCCAAATTAACTTGCAACACTCTAAAACCGCCTCCGCCGCTCTGCTTCTCCGACTAGCAGACGAGGATGCAGAGCTCATTCTGGTCCAAGAACCCTGGGTTGTAGACGGCAGGGTTTGTGGACTCAACACCAAAGAATATCGCTTAGCGTATATCCAGAACTCAGGTAGACCTAGGGCTTGTGTCATGGTTAAGAATAGTATTAACGCTCTTCTCCTTCACAGGTTCAGCGACAAGGATACCGTCACCATGGTCGTCGAAATGAACTCGATGACCCTTTGGATCACGTCATCGTATCTGGCGCATGACTATGGGCTCTCTCCCCCTCAGGAGCCCATCGGTCGACTAGTAGCGGATGCGAGACTACGCGGAGTTCCGTTCATAATCGGAGCAGATGCCAACTCCCACCACACGATGTGGGGCAGTTCCGGTACCAATAAACGTGGTCAGTTCCTCTTTGATTTTATTATAAGTAATAACCTAGTTATAGCTAATCGGGGCGATGATCCAACCTTCCTTACTTCGAACAGAAAGGAGGTGCTGGACATCACTCTGGTCAGCTCCGATTTCTCTACTAACCTTAAGGACTGGTTTGTATCTCATGAATGCTCCATTACCTTCAGTATTGACACGAACGAGTCTCCTCCTTTCATGACCCCTCCGGTCAATAGGAGGAATACGAATTGGACCATTTTTAGAGAGAAACTGCGTAGCAGCCTTCCCTCTACCCCCCCGACTATAACGACCCGTTTCGACGTGGATGGGGCTGCGGACACACTGTCAACCGCGCTCAGGGCGGCAGTCACATCCTCCGTCAAACACGCTGCCCATAGGGGGAAGCGAAAACCGCCTTGGTGGAACCAAGAGATCGATGATCTACATCGATCTTGTGGCAGGCTCTTTAACAGGGCGAAGGCGACAGGTGAATGGTCAATCTACAAGGTCAAAAAGAGGGAACTTAAATACGCTGTAAGGCGAGCGAAGAGGGCCTCGTGGAGGAACTATTGTGCGAGCGTAGAATCCTCTGCCGAAACGGGCCGTCTCCGTAAAATTCTAAGTTCCACTTACAAATCCCATGACTGTATCCGACGACTTGACGGATGCTGGACTACGTCCAGTTTGGAGACGCTTGAGCTTCTCCTTGACACTCACTTTCCAGGAAGTGTCGCACTTCGAGGCCAGGCCTTTTATCAGGTTAACGAACCACCGTCTGGGAACTATTCCCCCCTGACCCTTGGCCAAGTGCAGTGGGCTGTTAGGTCTTTCAAACCATTCAAGTCACCAGGACTGGATGGTATTATCCCGGGTGACATTCAACATGGGGAGGAGATAATCCTCCCTTGGTTGCTTGCCATCTATAACACTAGTCTCAGGCTCCTTTACATCCCTTGGAGCTGGAGAATATCTAGGGTGATCTTCATTCCCAAGGCTGGGAAACCGTCCCACACCGGGGCGAATGATTATAGACCCATAAGTCTGTGTTCCTTTCTTTTGAAGACACTGGAAAGAGTCCTTGATGTTCACGGACGCTATAGTTAGGGCTCTTGGTCCTCTGAACCTGAGACAGAATCTGGTCAGGTTCATCGAGCTTCTCCTCAAGTCGAGGATTGTAACCTCCACAGTGGGGGCCACGAATTGTCAGAGAATGGTCCGTAGGGGCACACCGCAAGGCGGTATTCTATCACCACTTCTCTGGAATCTTGCAGTCAACTCGCTCTTGAGGGGGCTGGAACACTCTGGCAATGAGGCCATAGCTTACGCTGACGACATTGCCATTGCTGCGTCGGGACACTGTCGGATAAGTTGAACTTGGCGCTGTCAATCGTGTTGGAGTGGTGTATGGATTTTGGACTGTCTATTAATCCCTCTAAGACCGATACGATTTTTTTTACGAGGAAATATAAAATTCCGACCTTCTCCCTTCCCAGCATAAATGGGACCAGACTCACGTTGAGTCCCGAGGTAAAATATCTGGGCCTGATCCTCGATCCCAAACTCAACTGGAGGGCGAATCTGGCTGCTAGGGCACGCAAAGCGGCATGTGCTGCTTACTGCTGCAGATGGGGTCTTCGCCCAAGGATCATGCGTTGGATATATTCTACGGTCATCGAACCCAACCTCCTATACGGTGTTGCTTTCTGGTGGACTGCTCTGGACAAACAACACAACGTCAGACTTCTTGACAAGGTCAGGAGGTCTGCCGCCATTTATATAACTGGCGCTATACGCACCACCCCCACGAAAGCCTTGCTCGCAATGCTAAACTGGCTTCTTATTGTGCTTCTCGCTAAGCAGGTGGCCAAGTTTGCTGCGACTAGACTTAATGCTCTCTCTCGTTGGCACATTGTACCTTCTGGTCACTCCACTATTCTGGAGGTTGATCCGGTGGCCCCTGTGAACATGGACTATCTCCCTGCTGAATATTGTCTTGACAGATGTTTCCAATGGAATCCTAATACGGTCGTCCCCCCTGAAGTCCTGGATATATATACCGACGGCTCTAAACTCGATAATGGGGTTGGAAGCGGTGTCTACTCTGGGAAACTGGACCTGAATATTTCTCTCCGTCTGCCGGACTACTGCAGCGTGTTTCAGGCGGAGGTGATGGCAATTTACCGGGCCGCTCAATGGATCCTCGTCAACGATGCTCCTTTCACTCGCGTCTCGGTCTTTTCTGATAGTCAGGCCGTGATAAGATCTCTATCGGGCTTCGTGAATAACTCTAGGATCGTTAGGGAATGTCGCCGTTGTCTCGACCTTCTCTCGGGGCGCTTCACCAGTGTCTCTCTGGTGTGGGTCCCTGGGCACAGTGAAATTCCGGGAAACTGTAGGACCGACGAGCTCGCCAGAGCTGGTGCGCTCCTTCCGGAATCCTCTTCTGTTGAATTGGGTATGCCACCTACCTCGGTCAAGCTGACCATTGTGCGAAAGTTCTTTCGGGACGCCAACCTAACCTGGGTCAATGAGCAGTCCTGCTCCACCGCTAGACTCACCTGGCCCAAGATGGATAGATAGCGAACCAACCAATTACTTGGTCTCGGTCGTGATGTCATGTCGACTACAGTGGCCGTGCTTACAGGTCATTGCGTCATGGGTAGACGCTCACTTTCTTTGTCAGTGCCCGTCTCTTGCTAGGTGTAGATATAGGTTATTTGGCTCCCCATTCCTTGTCAGCTTAACGGAGCTATCATCTATTGACATCAAGGATATAGCTTCGTTCATCAAACTTTCTGGCTGGTTTTCCAGTGCGGGGTAGTCGTCCTTTTGTTGTGCAGCCCTTGCGCTGACCAACTTCTTACTTTTCCTTGATTTTGGTGGAACTTGGCTAGTACAGGGACTGCATTCACCCGTGGCATCACAACGGGCCACTATGCGTGCTCAAGTGAGCTTTGTGATATCAAAGCTATCACTCCGACCTAAACCTAAACCTAGGACAAATACTAGGTCTATGAGTACCATATCATACTCAAAGAAAGGTTCCAAGGCCGCTTGATATAATCAGCAAAAAAGTCCCATATAAAGTGATATGATATTGAGAAAATTGGTTTTGAAAATACCAATTTATTGCTTGAAAATTCTCTAGAAGATCAGTGGCCATTTTGGCACATATAACAGTACACCCTACAGACTATATACAAATGGTAGTCCAGAGGGTGGTAGTGGGATAGCAGAACTAAAAAAAATCGATTTTTGGCCAAAAATTATATGAAAATTCTCTAGAAGATCAGTGGCCATTTTGGAACATATTAGAAATAGTACACCATACACAGACTATATGTTTTTCTTATTTGGTGATTTTTTCACAAATGTTGGTTACAATATTTTTTTTTTTCGTGGTAACACTGTTACAACCAGTAATGTCGATTTTGAGTTAAATTTCGGCCGCTTTAAGAGCATGTGAAGCGAAATAAAAAAATCTCTAAACTAAAAAACGCTCATATATTTTTATTAAGCTCCGTATCTGTTTTTTCTTTTATTTCAAGACGGTTCCTTTTTAGTACTAGAAAAAATGTGCATAGGTAACAAAATTTTCATTTAAGAATGTTCAAGATTAAAAGGTTCTACTGAAATATTCAGATGTTGAATTTAAAATAATCGTGTTGTAGTAAATTTTATCATCAGTTTTTAATTTTACCTAAAAAAAATAAATATCGTTTTTTGTGCATTTGAAAAAATGATGCATTACAACTAATCAGCAGCTCTTTCAATTTAGCCGTTTTCATATGTCTTTTAGGTATTGGCATCACAGATTAGTTTATTTTACCGAAAATACAGTTATATTTTTCTGATTTGATGTTCATGCAAGTTGAAGAAGGTATTGTTCGTCATGATCAGATGTCGGTACAAAAAGAACATGATAAAATTTGACTGTAGTTGTGAGAAACATGTGGATAACCCAGAGGAAAATTGTTAGTAATATTTTTAAGTGTACTTATTAACCTAATAATATGTATATGTAGTGGAAAATCTAGAAAAAATGCTCAGAGCTAAATCCCTAAAGACAGCGTATTAACGTATTTAATTTTGTTCCAAAAATAGAGATCATTTCTCATTGTTATTAGTGAATCTCATTGAATATTAGTGAATCCTACCGTAATATTTCTTTGCTCAACGTCAATCTGCATAGCCTTATCAGCTTCGCAGGTATACCGAGCTCAGACATTGCGGCAAAAACACGATCCCTTATGGGGCTATCGACAGCAGCCTTATAGTCGACAAAAAGATGGTGTGTGTCGACTTGATTTTCGTGGGTCTTTTCCAGGATTTGGCGTAGTGTGAAGATCTGGTCGATGGTGGACTTGCCAGGTCTGAAGCCGCACTGATAAGGTCCAATCAGTGTTTTGACGAGTGGCTTCAGTCGTTCACACAATACGCCTGTAAGAACCTTATATGCGATAGGGAGAATGCTTATACCCCTATAGTTGGCGCATATCGTAGGGTCTCCCTTTTTCAGGACAGGACAGAGGACACTGAGGTTCCAATCGTTGGGCATACTTTCCTCTAGCCATATTTTGTAGATGAGCTGGTGCATGCGCCCTATCAACTCATTACATCCGGTCTTAAACAATTCAGCGGGGAGGCCATCAGGACCTGCCGCTTTATTGTTTTTAAGACGCATAATTGCGACTTTAACCTCATCATGGCTAGGTGGCGGGATCTCCACGCCGTCATCATTGATCGGGTTCGGAACATCATCTCTAGAGGCGGTATTGATATCGTCATCGCCTTGCAGCAGAGTAGAGAAGTGTTTCCTCCACAACCTCAGCACCCCCTGCGGATCTGTAACCAGGTTTCCATTCTCATCCTTGCAGGAAGACGCTCCGGGCTTATACCCCTCGGTCAGACGCTTAACCTTTTGATAGAATTTTCGAGCGTCATTCCTACATCTGTACATCCCGACTTCCTCACGCTCACGCCTTTCCTGCTCCCTCTTCTTGCGTCTGAAAAGGCGTCTCTCATCCCTTCTCCTCTCTCTGTAATTTTCGACAATAGCTCGCGTAGCGGCCGACTGCAACGTTTTTCTGTATGCGGCGTTTTTCGCTGCAGCTGCCTCGCGACACTCCTCATCGTACCATTGATTTCGTTAGGGTGGGCGCTCGAAACCAAGGACTGTTTCCGCAGTATTGCGCAAGGAGTGGGAGATGTTGGCCCACAATCCGCCAATGTCATTGAGATTAGATGGGGAACGACGGAGCTTATCAGAGAGTTGAGCGGAGAACACCTCAGCTGTCCTTTGTGATCGCAGCTTCTTAATGTCCAGCTTTCGCAATACACTAGAGCGCGCAGTCCTCGAGGCGCAAATGCGCAATCGAAACTTGGCTGCGACAAGGTAGTGGTCCGAGTCGATGTTTGGACTTCTAAATGTGCGCACATCTAGTACACTGGATACATGCCTTCCGTCAATCACAATATGATCGATCTGGTTGGATGTTGATCGATCGGGGGACATCCAAGTGGCCTTGTGAATGTCGAGATGCTGAAACCTGGTGCTACATACTACCATGTTACGCGCCGCGGCGAAATCGATCAGCCTCATACCATTGGAGGTAGTGTTCGCGTGGAGGCTGAACTGTCCGACAGTGGGACCAAAGATACCTTCCCGCCCGACCTTCGCATTAAAGTCCCCGAGGACGATTTTGGCGTCGTGGGCCGGGCACTTATTGTATACGTCCTCGAGCTTAGCGTAGAAGGCATCTTTAACCACATCGTCCTTTTCTTTCGTCCTTTCTTTTCGTCCTTTTCGGGCGTGAGCACAAATTAGGCTGATGTTGTAGAATTTTGCCCTGATGCGGATTGTGGCTATTCTTTCGTTCACTGGCGTGAACCCAGAGACGAGGTGACGAAGTCTCTTATTAACCACAAATCCGCATCCGAATTCGTGCTTATCAACATGGCAGCTGTAATACACATCGCAAGATGCTAACCTTTTGCATCCTTGTCCTATCCATCGCATTTCCTGTATGGCAGTGATGTCCGTCCTACATTTCATGAGGGCATCCGCCAGTTGGGCGGAAGCGCCTACCCTGTAAAGGGTGCGGACGTTCCATGTGCCTATTCTTAAATCGTTGTCCTTGAAACGTTTGCCGTGGTCGTCAACTTTAGAGGGGATCTTTATAGAGGCTATTGTTGGGGTTTTCATTGGATGGGATTTTTACGTGGTGGGTTCCAAGCCCTATGCACAACCCGAATTTAACGTCCAGGGGATTGGAACTCGCTGCACGCATTAGTTAACATCTAGCGGGTGCTAGAATGCCATCCAGGAGGGGCCACGAGGAGGATGCGTGTCAACTTGAATACAGCAAAAACAAGGATCGTCCTGGTGGTCGCCATGTTGGCCACAGTCAGAAACTTTACCTTGTTTGCATGCATTCCATCCCTCCATCCTTTAACATAAAGGAACAATTAATTCAGCAGTCTTTAATAAAACAATAAAGTAAAAAACAAAAAAGTCAATAAAAAATATATAAAATATTTTCTTTAGAAAATCTTACTGGACTGAAAACTTTAAAAACTAGTAAGAAATATTAAAAACATTGTGTGTAAATGAACAGACTTATAATTTACATATATTTTTAATTAATGTTCGTACAAATTATGTGGACAAAGTTTACTTATTAAATTTTTAGTAATATTAACATTAAAACAATTAGAAGAATTATTTTTTAAATAATCTTTTGAAAATAAAATTCCTTCGATGGTTTTTGAATCCAAAGAATTCCTTTTGAGTAATGTTAATAAATGTTTTATACATAGTACATATATTAATACAAATTTTGACAGTAAGATAGCTTAAAACAAAAACAAATTGCCTGTTTTTGCGAATGTTTGTTGTACAATAAGAGCTGTAGGCACTTTATGAATACAGATTGGTTTTATACAAAAAGTATATGATGTCAAAAAAGTGGTTTTATACAAAATGTAAGTGATGCCAAAAAATCGTCAAAATGTTAGAAATTGTATGGAAAAATACGTCAATCTTCATATTAGTAAATTGACAATTAAAATCGTCAAAATGACATAAAATCCTCAAATATGTATAACACCCCTGCACGCAAGTTAATAGAAGAAGAACTTGCCGAGGACGATGATGATGAAGAAGAAGTAGTGCGAGAAGATAGGTAATAATCCTGATTGAATGGTTGTAATGATCAATTACGTATGTCTGTATTATATTTACAAAAGTACCATTTAATGCAAAAAAGTACTCTTTCAGTACCATTTCAAAATTTCAATTTTGCAACACTGGTAATAGCTATAAAATAAAAGGGATAAAAAGGAATAATAGGTATAAAATAAAAGGGATAAAAACAAGTAATAGGTATAAAATCTAAGAGATAAAAATTAGTAAGAGGTATTAAATAAACGGGATACAAATTAGTAATAGGTGTAAAATAAAAGGAACAAAAATAAGCAGGGAACGAAAATAATTGTTATTTTTGAATTTTTGATTAAAAAAAACAACCGCAAGGAAATGTCGGAGAACAAAACAAAGTATGTATACCATTTTGATCGTCTTGGATCTTAAAGTTTAATTAATTCTCTTACAACGTGTATACACAATTATTAAAAATAAATAAACTATTTTTAAAGACGTTCAGTTCATAAGTGGATACCCAGGCACAATTTACTTAAGAATTAATTTAATCTAAAGCGTGTTTAGTGAAAGCATTATGCAATATGCAAAATGGTTTTATAAGTTTTTAGACACGAGTTATAAGTTTTAAATTTTAATATGAATAGAAGTTTGATAATTGTTTAATTAGTGCAATTAAACGCTGTTCTAAATATTTAAGTCGCCGTAATCTAGTAGGTAGTGTGTTGGCTTATTAGACGTAAAGCCAGGGTTCGAGCCCCAGGCCAGACATCAAAACAAAATACAAAAAGTATTTCTTCGGCGATTTCCTCTCAGCAGATTTCTGGCAAAAACTCTGAGAGTAAATAAAATTGCCATGAAAAGCTTCTCAAAAAATATGTCGTTCGGAGTCGACTTTAAACTGTAGGTCCCGCCACTTATGTATAAAATTAACACACACAACATAAGTGGTGTGAGAGACTAGGTCAATAATCCTGACTGAAGGGTTGTAATGACCAATTATGTATGTATGTATGTATGTCTAAATATTTAATTTGAAAGCACTGGATTTAGAATACTATTAATATTTTACAAGAGTTAATGGATATACATACATATGTATATCATTGAAGCTGTCATTGTGCATAAAAAAATTCTCTTTGTCTCATTTACAACGTATTCTATTTGAAGCTATTTTTAAGTAAGATACGTATATTTATATACATATATACTTGCCTGTTTAGGGGCAATTGATAACATCAACCTAATTAGGAAGTCAGAAGATCTTGACGTTGACAGTGCGATGTCCACTAGAACTGAGACATTTTTCAGTGCCTTGGTTTCCTAAGACGGTGCAATAAATACTTCCCTTCATCTGATCTACTTACCATTTACACCATATATAACCGACCGAGAATTGAATACAACTCTCATGTATGGGTTGGCCCTTAACGTCTATTTTGAGGCTTCTCGACCGTTTACAGGAGAGGCCGTAGTAGCTCGTTAATCACGATAGTGTGTCCAACTCCATTGATTCATTGGAGCATCGTTGCAATGTGGCTTGTGTTTCACTGTTCTATCGCTACTACAACGGGTATTGCTCGAGCGAATAAGGGGACTTGTTTATTAAAATCATATATTCCTACGTAACACTCGTCTTTCTCGGCCAGCACATCCGTATGTGGTCGATTGGCAAGTGTATCGCATATTGCATTACAGACAAAGTTCGTTTGTTAGGCGGACTATTCGTATGAGGAACTCCCTTCCTGCAGAGATCTTTCCTGTTACTTATGGTATTAAAAACCTAGTGTCCTAGTGTCTCCTTCTTATAATATATTTCCTTAGTTCCAAACACAATGCCATCCCCTGAGTGTTGGTCGTATGAAAAAATAATGGCACTTGCCTTTGTTCTTCCGATGGTAATATTAGAAGCTATAATTGAATTTTTAAAATTGTCTGCAACGGTATATGATAATTTATGCTCAACTACGATGTTATTTAGGAGTTGAAATTTTTTGCCTTTTAAAGGATTAAAAAGGCATAAAATTCAGAAAAATCATCACATGTATTCGAAAATAACTTAAAAATATAATACTTTACTCCTTGTTATTACTAGCATAAATTTGCAATAGTAACAACTGCAAAGCAAATACAAAGCTTAAGGAGGCTTTTAATGTACTAAAGTAAAAAAAAATGATGTAAATTTGTAATTGCTAAAAATCGTCAAAATAAGGTCATAAATCGTCATGTCGTCAAAATGATATTTTTGGAGCTCAAAATCGTCAAAATGGTGATAAATCGTCAACTCTGGCAGCTATGTGTACATAGTTATTTTTAAATGAAAATGAACTTTAAGCATCTTGCAAAACTAATGGATTTCTTTTTACTATACCTTATATAACAGATTAAAATGAAATACATATTTTTTCGCCTTTCTGATTTATTTATTTCAATTGTGATTTTGTTTTTTTAGTTTTACAATCAACTTATTTCGAAAAAAAAAAAATGAGTATACAGTGTTAATTATACACATAAACAATATAAGTAATGTTAAGAAGTTTTGCTATTTACCAAAAAAACCTCCTCTTAACAGGCGTAAATTACACCAGGTAAAGGGGAAAGATCTCAGTAAACAGCGTATAGTAATTTAATGAAAATATTAAGAAATATAAAGTGAACGTCAAATAATATTTTGAAAATATATACGTATTTCTATGTCATTGGTTTTCCGTTGAACCTTGTGAGTGGTGGGTAAAAATGTGACAGTTTGTTGTTGGTTTTTATTTCTTTTTTTTACTGTTATTCACTCATTTCTTTTGTTGAATTAAAAATTTTCAATTATTTTTTTTTGGTGGGCATCCTCTCTCTCTGTATAAATGATGTTAAAAAAAAAAAAAAATAATTTCCAACTCAATAATTCAACAAAGAATGAGTGATTTAAAGTAAAATGAAGAACCGAAACGTATGTAGTTATTGTACAAGGATAGTATTTAACACATAATGTATCTTCTGTTTTGGGCAGAAGATCAGATATGTTGGATGGGATCGTAAAAACATTATGCATAAAATACTAAATTTTAAATTTTAAATTTTGTTTTTTCTTTGTTTGTTAAATTCTTGCATTTCTCTTTGTTCTTAATACGAATATTCTTCTGTTTTTTTTTCTGTTCTCGTCTCTTATATTATTTTGTTTTATAACATTTTATTTTATTTTTGCGTATAAAGCTAAATTAATAATATTTTTTTTGTAATATTTTTTTAAAGCATTTAAAGTTAAAAGTTAATAATCGTTTGATTAACATTTAAAAACAATTTTTTAATAATATTAAGTAGTAATATATTACGCAAATAAATAAATTAAGCATTCCATTTAAATTCATTACATTTCATTTCATACATCATTATTATTTTTTTTTATTTACTTGTGTTCGTTAATAAGATTAATTGAAAAAAATATATTTTAAAATAAAAAAAAAAAATTAGTTTTTTTTTAATTTGGTTAATTGATCGTTAAAATATTCATAAAATTCTACAACTAACAAACTCTTGACATTTGTATAGTTTTTAAATATTTATTTTTTTATTTATTAATATTTATTTTAATTTTTTTTTATTATTTTTTTTCTATTACTGTTGAGTAACATTTATTCTTAAAATAAAATCGAATTTTTTTTTTATTATAAGAACACAAATTTATTGCCTTGGAATAGTTGGTATTTTCCATTTAAACAAACCTGATACAAAAAATAAATTTACAATATTTTTGTATTCTATTCTCAAATTAAATTATTTCATACATTAATATTTTTTTTTCTTTAAGTCTTAAATTAAGTGAAGTGCATACATACATTTTTATAAACTTAACTTTCTTTTCTTAATTTAAAATTTGTTTTTTTTTTCTTAATTTTTTTTCATTTCATTTCATTTTTAGTTAAGTTAGTACAAGTATTTCTTATACTTAACATTTTAGATTCGTTGTAATATTATAAGTATTAGAAGATTATTTTTTATTTTATTGTATTTATATCGTTAAGTTATTGTTTAAATAATTATTTTTTTTTAAGTTTCTTTTTAACATTTTCGGTAATCATATCCTTAGTTTGCAATGAGGGGTCCGTCATCTGAGTTATCTTATATAGTATTTTTGTTTTAATTGTTCGGTTGCTATATCAACTACATGTACTATTGTAAATGGCCAGGTTAATAAGTCATATGTTGTGTGCCTGGAGGAACTTTGTAACTGGGATAATGATGACTCAAAGCATTCTTAGCAAAGAATGCAGTGTAGTCCTGTAAGAAAAAAAGAAAAGAAAGAAAAATTAACAATATTTGTAGTAATACATACATATAAATTAATACAGAATACAATTACAAATTATATTTAATTAGTTTTGCCAGCTTCGACTTCGACTTTCTGGTGGGAATCGAATCCACAACCCTCACGCCAATAGTCTAGCTCGCTACCCACTATACATAATGTGATAATGTTACTGTAATTATTTTAGGCATAGTGAAAAGACAAAATTCCTTGACCATTTTATGATTGCTTGACTGAGTCATAAATGGACATCGTCTAAGAGAAAATAAAAGTGTTTCATCCTTAAAGGCGAAATTGCGAGGTCAGCTGCTGAATATGTCAATGACAATTCTCATGTAAGCTATGCAGCGATGCAATGCGTAATACAGAAATCGTGAGAAGGAGAAGGCCACTTAACATCGCATTGGAAGGTAATCTCAAACCCACGGATCGTAACGCCAGTATCCTTGGGGTTACTTTCGACAATCTACTACATTTCTCCTCCTATGCGACCAACATCAACGCCAAAGTGATAATGAGAAACAGGGTCCTGAAGGCGGTAGCAGGAACTACATGGGGAATGGATAAAGAAACTATCATCACCATCTACAAGGCTATTGGATGATCCCTCCTCAATTATGCTGCTCCAATCTGGATTTCATTCTTCAGTGATACATATTAGCGGGTACTACAGACGACGCAGAATAACGCCTTACTTATAGCCACAGGATGTGTAAAGATGTCAAGTATAGACCACCTCACGAAGAGTCCCAAATGTTGTCAGTGAAGAAACACAACGAGCTACTGACGAACCAATACCTCATAGCTTGCTATTTATCCACCCATTCCAACCGTCATATAGTCATGGACGACCCAACTCCTCGCCGTATTAGATACGACTTCAGAACCTTAAACACGGACATCATACACCTTATACCTACAATAGTGGACCTCCAATCAGTAACGGAAGCATAGCGCTCCCTACACCAAACGACAGTGACGACAGCAATGGACGAATTTAGCCACAACAGGGTTCTAAATCAGCATCCATCACCAATCTCTGATAATGAAAGGCATCATCCGCTCAGGGTTAGAAGGATCATCGTGGCTCAGCTTAAGTCAAGATGGGTGAACATCCTGAACAGCTACAGGGAAAGGATTATTCTGGGGGCCTTGGATCGCTGCTCCTCATGCAATCAAACACCACATGATACGTTGCACCGCTTTGGCTGCCACGCAAATCCGAGAACCCTTCGACTTATAGACTTGTGGCTGAATCCAACACTAGCAGCGGACTTTTTAGGACTACCGATTACGGAACGACAACTACCAACATACTCAACTCACAACTCATAATTCCATCCCTTATTCATACCATCTCCACCAGAATCACATTGGCGTACAATCAAGCACATAAACCTAATTTTCTTATATCCACAGGGAGATACATACTTCCGGAGACAACAGCAGAACTGTTACAACAACAGAAATCGTTTGAAGACAATCGAATAACTTTTACGATCATATGTTTCTGTACTAAGCGCGAGACGTATGTACATATGTTTCATTAACTGCCATAAGCACTTCAACACTGTTGTTGTTGTTGTTGTTAAACTGCTTTACTTCCTGAATTATTTCCTGAGAACAAAAAAAAAAAAAAGCGATTGATACAATCATAATCGGTTCAATTGCTGTGGAAACAGGTTAGTTTTCTAACATTTATTACCAATGTAATACTATGTTCAGAGATGCACTTTTATTGAGTCAATATTCGGTTTATTGATTACAATATTTTAAATGTTTAGACATAACAATATACGCAGTTCAGCTGCTTATTCAATATTCGTTTGACAGCTGGTTGTTTCAACAACATTGTTTTTGTTTTGTTCGTTGTTCGTTGTTTTTTTTTTGTTTGTAGTTGTTGATATTTGAATTGTCAAATATCAATAGAAAGTGTTCGAAATATCGTAATATGCACACTGAACGTACTTATGACAGTGCTGTATTTCAAGTTTTAATCAATATTATAACAATTTATGAATTTATTAAGCAATATTTAATTGACATTTTACAAGAAATATTGAGATCAATAATGCCGTTTATTGCGATTTACTCAATATAAGTGCATGTCTGAACATAGTATAACTCCATTTACGATTCCGGTTTCCAAAGAAAAACTGAATATTTTATCGATTTTTCTAACAGGCACTTCCGAATATTGACCGTTTTAGGCAGCCATCTTGTTGAAACCATATCTGTCCAATTGTTTTGCTAAATTAGTTTCGACGGATATATGTAGTATTCAACAACATGTGCAATTAATTAAATTATTTTTAACAAAATGGATATTCTGTTCGGGAAACCTCTTAAGCGCTTCGTAGATTTTGCGATCGTCATAATCGATAATAAATGTCCAATATGGTGAATAAATTCCAGATCAACACAAGCGGTAAATTAAACGCAAGATCTAACAAAAACTCCGTGAGTGTGTGTAGGAGAATCCAATATAGTCGTTTTTATTTTGCTTACAAGAGTTTGATCTTTCGCGGACTACAACCTGATCAATTGAGCGTCAATCGTTTAAAATTCATTTGATCCAAGAACTGAAGGTAATCGACCATACACAACGACATGTGTTCGCTGAGTAGGCTTTGGTGCAGTTGAAAATTGAACCTAACTTTTATTGAAAAAAACCTACAGCGATGTGGTCCATTTCTCGATGGATGGGTGAGTGAAAAAACAAAATTTGAGAATTTGAAATGCTACCAATCCAAATGAACGTCCAATGGATTCTGAAAAAGTTATTGTTTGGTGTGGATTTTGGGCTGGCGGCATTATCGGCCCATATTTCTTGGAGAATGACATTGACCAGGCCATCATTGTAAACGAGGACGAGGACTATAGTTCGATTTAGGTTTAGGATAGAGGACGTGTACTTGTCAATTGAGACAAGTACAGTACTCGGAGATCAAATTCACCCATTGTACGGAACGTCCTTAAAATGGAAGCATAATAGAGGGGATAGGAAAAAGGAGAGGAAGTATGAAAGGGTGAATGTGTAGCGGAAGAATTACACAGACCAAACAAAAGACAAGGGAGAGCGCGACTACACTGATGAAGCACACTAGCACTTAATAATATTTGGATGATTCCAAGTTCTTTTGGCCTGAATTGCAAAACTCTCTTCCTAAACTTTGGAGTTCAGGCGATAATCATGACTGAACATTGTAGATACATAGTATAGGCGAAAGACCTCTTTAAAATTGATTCCTTGCAGCGGACTGTTGCAAGTTGAAATCGTGTTTCAATTGACTCGACGATCTAATACGCTTATATAAGCAAGAATTTACAAAGAGAACAAATATCTTCATATGTATGTCTCGTATTATCACTATAATACCAGGGAGACTAAATGTACTCTTGTAAGCATTTCCTGCCAAGAATGATAAACTAAAGATTACGCCTTGCGCATGTTTTCCCGTTAGATGACGTAGTTGCGCTATTTTAAAGGTTTCCAAGTCTTTTTCATATGTGAAAATTAACATTTCTTCTGAAAAATGTTTGCACTACGTGAAAGTAGTTGGCAGCCCTGCAATATAACTCACATTATCATTAGCCAATAGGAACAAAGTTGCGTGACGTCATTGATTCAACATGCGCAGAAAGTTTTAATTTTGTGTGCGTGATGGCGTAATCTTTAGTTTATCATTCTTGGTTCCTGCTACAATGTGAAAAAGAGATTTAACCTTTAGTGTATCAGAAAATGGGTGTTCGACACAAGTTTGAAGGAAAAGACTTTATCAGTTCACGTTCTAATCTTTGACAATATGGCAGCGACCTTTTATAAGAATATATTTATGTATATTTGTAGATATACAAAAGAGATGATAGACCTCATCATTTAGTCTATGGCCTGAAATAAAGTAGGATTTATAACGTACTGTAGCGTTGATCAAATTAA
The DNA here is from genome assembly GCA_927399465.1 of Sarcophaga caerulescens. Taxonomy (NCBI): domain Eukaryota; kingdom Metazoa; phylum Arthropoda; class Insecta; order Diptera; family Sarcophagidae; genus Sarcophaga; species Sarcophaga caerulescens. Next base: position 82,595,945 of record OV656867.1, on the reverse strand, counting down.
GTAAATAATGCAGTTGTATGATTCTCAAATGTGGACTATGCTCTTGAGGACTAAATATAATGGTTTGAACTATTTTTAACAAATGAAGTATGTATGAAACGTGCTCCTTATACTACAAAGATAAATTTTGAATTTTGAAAATCGATTTCATAGTTACTTACGCGATTAACTTTTCTGGGCCTGCATACGGGACCCGAGGCCAATTTGCGACGTTCATCATTTTCTTTGGCGGCAGCCTCTTTGTATTCTGGTGGTGGCCACTTCAAATCTCCACGCATGCTGGAGCCTCCTAAAGAATCAACGTCAGCGGAAGTTTCTTCAATTAGATGTATAGAAGGATCAATTGATAGAATTTGAAAATAATGATACTAACCTCTAAAGCTAATGGCTGCTGGCTGGGAACAATATACGGGTGCTGGTTTTTGGGTAATGGGAGCCTCTTTACGCAATGTAATAATGCCGGGACTTACGCCGCGTTGATCCTGGGCCAGTTTGGCGTGTTGATCGACCTGGTCGTGAGACACAGTATGTTGTTGTTGCTGGGGCTGTGAATAAGAATTAAATTGCTGTTGATTTGATTGTGATACAAATTGATTATTATATTGTTGTGGTTGTTGATGTTGTTGTTGTGCTTGATGATGAATTGGTGCTTGATTATATTGATTTAATGGACTTTGATATTGGGATTGTTGTTGATATTGTTGATTTTGCTGAGATTGCTGCACCCATGGTGGCTGTTGGTATTGTTGTTGCGGCTGCTGCTTCTGCTGTGGCTGTTGTTGTTGGTGAGCCCAAGCAGGTTGTTGTTGAGGGGGTTGTTGCTGATAATGCGACACCGCCTGAGGTGATTGCTGATATTGATTTTGAGGTAATGGGGCCTGACTTTGATATTGTGGTTGTGGGGGATATTGTTGTTGAGGGGGTTGTTGCTGATGTTGTTGTGGTTGTTGATAAATATCATAAGAAGGTGCACGATATTGTTGCTAAAATATCGTTCGATGTGCAACAAATATCAATCGATTGTACATGCATTGGTATTTTGAACAATTCACATAGAGGATCCAAGTTCAAAGATATATTTTTTTTGATATATCGTTGGATAGGTATAAGTTGTAAGATATAGTTGGAGAGACAGAAATAGGGAGACATAGACAAATACGTGTGTTTGTGTGTGTGTGGGAAGAGAAAAGAAGACAAGAACAAGACAAATATTAGTTTTTTTCGTGTATTCTTGGGGGGTGTTAAGTGTTGGGTTAGGAGAAATTGTTTTTCTTGCTTTTTTTTATAAAAATTTTCTAAGCGCGCTGTAATGGCTGTATTTTGTTTAAGAAGAAAATAAAAGCAAATATTTAATATGATTAATAAAGCAGTTAATTTATGTAAAGCCTTACTATATACAAAGATACATATTTACATGTATTTACAGAAAGAAAGGCAAACAGGTTTACAATAATTATGTGAAGTACAGAGAACATTTATAACTCCGGTTGTGATTCTTAAATGTCTGGGATAATTAAACGTGATGGCAACTTTTCTTAACGAAATTAATAAATTTGTAAATCTTAGAAGGGCAATAAATTGATGTTATTACACTGGAGGCTTATAAGTGATACAAGTTTTCAGAGGATATGGCAGCGCTGTCCATGGGAAATCGTTCAACCACCATTGCTGAAGTTGCTGCATACATTAGCTTCTCGGTTGGTTGGTGCCATGAAAATTTTTGAGATGTTTTGAAAATAAGATAAGATTCAGATGCGACATCGTTAGTGTTCGTCGAAATTGATTTTTTTCCAATCAACAAACGACAATTATGATTCATTCATTCATTCAAAAATACCTTGGGTGTCTAATTTTAAAATTCGTTGGCATAATTTTATTCGTATATTTGAATAAAATTTTTATCGAGGACAAGAAAACCTATTGTTTTTTAAAAATCTTGTATTTTCTCGTACAAATTAAAGAAAAACTAAAATTTTCAACTACTTTGAAATAAAACGAAACAAATCTATACGAATTATAAATCTTCCTGAATTATTTTCCTTTCTGGAACAGTTTTAATTCATTGTACATTTTACATAAAAATACATTAAAAAATCACTCTTTCAAAGTCCTGCTCTTCTCTAATATCTGAATCGATAAAGGCTAAGAATTTAATAAAAACGAAATTTCTGGTTTTATAGATAAGCGTTTTACAAGCAGCAGCATTTCTAAGCTTTATTTACATTATTTACATGCAATACTTGATTAGTTTAAAAGCTAGACTTACAACAAATTTGTTTATACATAGTTAAAAAAAAAAAAATAGAAGATCCCACTAAACTTTTTTGTAAAACTAATTATTTTTTAACACCCAATAGTTTTTAACATTTTAAAAGCTTTCTACTTCGTTATGTTACCACTACTGCATATCAAATGAACATTGTGTTCGAAAACAAAAACTTTTATAGAAGCTTTCTTTCAATCAACATCCTATATTTGGAAATATATTCCAATAAGTTCTAAGATAAGCTTTGAAAGCTGTTTTTAAACTAAAATTTTTTTTGTAAAACTACAGAAGCCGTTTACCATTTCCAATAGTATTTAAGATTTATTCAAATTTATTTCGAATTTCATGAAGCTCTTCATGCCTCAAGATATCTGTTTATATTCAGGAGATGTCAATAACACATAAGTTTTGCTAAAGGCAGTAAATGCTTTTTAATTCTTTCATAATGTATTTTAAACGTTATTACATTACATACGATGAAATGGAAAGTGCTACCTAGAGGTATATAAAAATACCATTTACATAAAGTTTTATTTAATCTTTTAGCGTCGAGTATAGTCGTCCGAGTGAAAGGAAAAATTTTCATATAATGTCGAGTATACTCGTCTTGAAAAATATCGCATTCGTGCAAAACGAGTATACTCGTTTTGAAGAAGAAAAAACCGTATTCGTATTATTATTCAACGAGCCTGCTGGAATTTTCTTTCCCGAAGAAATGTCAAATAAAGGTCTTTTAAAAAATTTAAATTTTAGAACATTCATTAGTTTAACAACAATTGCTTGCTTTAAGCTGAAATAATAAATTCTGGAGAAGTACCGTTACTAAATATATACTTATTTTTTAAGAAAATTTATATTTAAAATATATATACTCGTACATGCAACGCCGTTATAATTGCTTGAAACAGAAACATTTTACATTTGTTATGTCGAGTATACTCGTTTTCTTTGGAAAATAACTAAACAGGCAATAAAAGTTTTTTGGAACAAAATTAAACAGTTAAGGGGTTAAGAACAAATTTTATAATTGGAGAGCTTACATCTTTTCAAAGGAATTGACTACTTATCGTGGTGTAAAACCTGCTGGAGAAATTGTTCTTATGCCTTTTGTCGATAGTTTCTAATACGACTTCCTATTGTTTAATGGGAAATATTATTATTTAAGTGTGCTGTCAAACATATAAAATTCTGCACATACTTATGTTGTAAACCCCTAAAACCAGAATTATTGAATAGATTTTCACTCTTCTACACTGTGTGCTTTTCACACCTCTGTTGCTGTGTCCCTGAGTGGTGTTCGAATTCGGACAACCGATTACTCTTAAAGTAATAAGTTTTGAAATAATTTTGAACATATTTTTAAATACATTAGGAAATGGTGTAAAAAATATGCTATAAAGCTTTACCAAATCGAAATATTTGAACTTTTTATATGGCAAAGCTCTTAGAAGTTACTAAATAAATGGAGGAAAGCTGCCAATATTATAGCAAATTTGTTTGGCTAATTGGCAGTACCTGATGGTATTGTTGGGGTGGTTGTTGTTGTTGTTGGGGTTGTTGATGATAATTTTGATATTGTTGTTGGTAAACAGGTGCAGTCATAGAGGGTGTAGATTCTCTAATACCTGAGGGACTAGTAAATAAATGTTCCTGTTTAGTTTGAGGTGGACGTATAGGTTTCCAACCAGAGAGAGCATGCTGTTCTAGTTGTTGTTGTTTTTGTTGTTGTGGTATTTGCTCTTGTTGGTTGGATGGATAATGGATGGGTGGTTGTTGTTGCTGTTGTTGATAGTAAGGTTCCTGGTGATGCTGATAATGTTGTTGCTGTTGGCCATACTGTTGTTGGCCATATTGTTGTATTGGTTGGTTTTGTGGTTGTTGATATTGGTATTCCTGCTGCTGATGCTGATGTGGATGTTGCTGTTGATGATATGGCAGAGTATTCGTTTGATTTGGTTCCTGAGATGCTTGTCTACTGAATTGTTTGTCTTTCAATATAATTGGCGTTTCTGGGGTTTGTGGGGGAAACGCTTCATATTGAATTTGATTTGGATTTGGGTTTGGCTTATAAGGTGAATTACAATCACGGGCCATGTTATTAATATTAGTGGGTGCTTGGTGTGATACATTGTTATAAATTGGAGCCTGTAAATATGTATGTTATAACCAACAAACAAATATTTTCGTATGTATTAGTAATGGGGTTGAGTCTTCAAGTTGTTATTAAAATAATTCTTTCATTTCCTATTGTTGTAAATCCTAAATACCTCGGCATATAAACTAATCTTAACTGTAAATCATAATTCCTTAATAGCTATTCGCATAATACCTCCCATTGTACAGAATAGTTATCGCCTTCATATGGCTAGTATTTTAAATAATTTTCCCTTTTCAAAAATGAAATAAATTCATAAACAATATTTAAATAGAGTGTGTGTGTGTGTGTAGTGAGCAATTAAAATTTTTCTTTGTATTTAATTTGATTATTTAGAATAGAAAACATTTTAAAAAAAGTAATGCGACTTTCGTGTATGGGTCATTGTAGTTTTTATTTATTTTTACATCATTTAAATTTTCTTTAAGACTTTACAGTTTTATTTGCATTACGGCACGCAATTTATGAACAATTTTATGTAATTATATATGTACATACACACGACCATACAACACAACAAAAAGTAGGCACACAATTGGCTCTCTCTAATCTCAATCAATGTTTGTAAAAATAAAAATAAAAAATATAATCTGGGGTTTTTTTTCGAGGGAAAACAGAAAAGAAATTCAAAAGAATTTGGGTTAAATTTAAAAAAAAAACTTTAATTTATAGAACAAAATTCCAAAAATAAATCAAGTTCCAGTTTCTTTTTCGATTGTTTCATTTCTTTTGTCAGATTTTTTCTGTTCTTTTATTATGCCAAGTTCTGACAGTAATCGTTTCGAAAAAGCGTGTTTTGCCAAGACTACATTAACAACCTGAGTGTAATTTCTAGTTCGACAGGGTTGCAATTGGATATTGTATGTATATTGAATATCGTGATAAAGTGGGTAAGTAGGGAAGATAGATATGGGGTATGTTAGAACGACTAGAAGACTTACATTACATACATACATACATAATTGGCCATTACAACCCTTCAGTCAGGATTACGATCTAGATTCTTACTCTCAGAGTTTTTTCAAAAAATCTGCTGAGAGGCAGTCGTCGAAGGAATATTTTTTTTTCATATTTCGTTTTGATGCCTGACCTGGGAGACGAACCCGGGCTTTACGTCTAATAAGCCAACACACTACCTACTAGACTGCGGAAGACTTACATTACCCCAACGATATATGTACGCTTATTTCACGCATTTTCACGGATATGGAAAGCAAGCTGGATGCTATTGTTAATTCTGCAGCTACGCCAAGTCTCAGGGTAAATATGGGACGGTATCTTTAATTAGACAGCTGCTCTAAGCCTCAGAGTGAATTTGGGAAAAATGAAGGTATTGCGTATATATTTTGAAGTAACACATAAATACAGAATTAAAAAAAGCGGCATCGAAAACGTTGAATCTTTTTACTATTTGAGCAGTGTTTTTAAAAAATTTGGAAGAGCTTGTTCGGAAATTGTAAACAGAATCAGCAAAGTAATGGTTTAACAACATATGGAGATCAATAGTGCTTTCTGACAAAGTTAAAATAAAACAAATCTGTTATGTTTTATAATTGCGAGCTCTGAAATGCAGTTTCTAACCCATTTTTAGTTTTCGTAAATGGATGCTTAAGAAAAATCCTTAAAAAGTTTCTGGCTAAATACAATGTCGACTAAGAGGTTATAGTCTCTAACTCAGCAAGTTTCAATCCAGCTCAAAAATCCAAGGAGAAAATGGCATTGGATAGGTTAACGTAGTATTAATTGCAATAGAATGAAATCCGCAAGTAGAAAAAGTTGCCCTGTTCATACTTGGAATCGACTAAGTCGAAAGGAAACTGAGGTGTCCAATTGGAAAATTTGTGAAGGCCGTTCGGTTCGCATTAGAGCCATAGTAACTTTTTTATATACATACGTCTGCAACTCATACACAACTGAATTCAGTCAATGAAGTTTATAGCTGAACATAGGATTCAAATATTTGGGATACAAGCAGTCTTGGACATTCAATAAAATGAATTTAATTTATAGCACAGTCTGCAGAGAATAAAAATGAAATGAAATGAAAGAGTAAGTTGACGACTACAAAATATTTATGGATCAATCGAGATCTTACTTAATTACCTAATGGATCATTATAACCCTTTTTAGTAAGGATTACAACCTAGCTTCTTACGTCTCACCATGCTGTGGGTGTTAGTTTTACCTATCAGTACATGATGTATAGTTTAATGTGGACTCTGAAGGACAGACTTTCATGGCAATTTTATTCATACTCAGAGTTTTCGCCGGAAGACTGCTGATAGGAAGCAGTCGTAACAAAATAAATTTTCATACTTAGTTTTGATCGAGATGTCTGGGCTGGGCATTAATGCAAGGACTCTTATCTAATAAGCTAATACACTATTTACTATACTATGGCGACTTTGTCAATCCGAATTACAAGAGGACAATGAAAATTTCCAAACTTTAGCAAACTAGAAAATTATGACTTGTTGGACACATACAGTTTTTTAAGCGATATCATAGGAAATTCTTTAAAAATAATTTGTAGAAGCTATTTAGATAATAAATTATATGATGATTGGGTATTTTGGTGAGAAAAGAGCGAATACCATAAGTTCTCTTTAGTGCAGCTGCCAGTCTTAGAAGGAATTTATTACGGAATTTCGATTATTACGCTGATTCAGTTTGAATACCGGCTCATTTGATACTAGACAGAAAAAAGCATATTTTAGAGACTTCACAAAGTAATATCAGACCGCCAAGTGAACAATGCAACAATCGAATATGAATTAATGAATTCGTGTTAAAGTAATCTTAAAGAGGACAAATAAAGTTAAAAGAACCTTTCACCACTTTTTCACGTAATCATGTTGCGTTTATAAAAATCCTTTCATTTTTTATTTTCTAATCAAATAATAACCTCATGTTCCTTTAATAGTAATTCAATTTAAATACATGCAATTGTCGTTTAAATAAACCAAGTCAAGATAATAGCATAGTGAGCCATGGTAAAATCAATTGATTCTATTGGCCCATATAGATAAGAATAATTTAATAGTTTTTGTTTATAAAACAAAAAAAAAAAAAAAAAAAGAGAATCATATTATATGGTATGAATTATATTTTTGATTGATAGAAATAACTATGAGAACAAATATTGTATTGTTTATAACAAATGCGACAAATGTCAACTAGAATGTGGATTATTTTCTGATGTGTTTTTCTCACGCTGAAGAAATAGTGCAGAAAACAAAAACAGAAAATCCGGCCAATAAATGGTATTAACTAAAGAAAACAAAAAAATGAGTAGACCATTATGAAAATTGTTGTTATTGTTCAAAAATTAAGTTAATTTGCAATCGCGTGCAACATGAAACAATAATGCCTACCAACTTATTCGCTTGCATACACACAAATAGACACACACTCTTGTACATACACCCAGTACAGGCAGTCACATATGCATGTTGCAAGAAAAGTGACTTGTTTTCTGTATCCGTAGAAAATAACCTCTCTCCTCCCCCTTTAACAAATTTTTAAAAAGAAAACAATAAAAAATGTTTCTAAAAAACCTTTAATAATTTCCAAATATGTATGTATTTGTGAATATATCACAAGCAGAATAAGATGTTTTCAATCTCATATTGTTAACAAGGGAGAAAAAAAATTGCTTCAAAAAAAATTTTTTTCTTATGAAAAAATTCATAAAATTTACACTCGTATAAAAAATGGTGATTATTATTATTATTCACTCATAAAAAGATGTGTTAGATGTGATGTATGCTATGCTTAGTGAGTTTACATTACGTATGATTAATATTTAATATAAAATTAATAACACTCATACGCCATGAAGTTACAAATGTAAGAAAACGTTAAAGCGTTATTTAATCGTTTAATAAATTATTTTAAAATCATAGACGTATTAAGAATTTCATTTTATTATTTCATAAACAATAACTTTTAATGCATTTTTAATGTTTTATTTATATTACTTATTACAACGTTTTAGCTAGGATTACGGCCTAGCTTCTCACACCACCACAAGATTTTTATCAATTTTATTTACTCTCAGAATTTTATTTACGAAAGAAATACTTTTTCATATTTAATTTTTTTCGAGATGTTTGAGCTGGGGCTTGAACCACAAGGTCTTGCCTAATAAGCCAACATACTATCCATTATACTACGGCAACTTCCTCTCAACAGTCTTGTGGTCTAAGAGTAAAATAAAATTGCCATGAAAAGTTTCGTAAAAAACCCATTGTTCGGAGCCGACATTAAACTTTAGGTCCCGCCAATCATAGATGAAATTAATATACACAACATGGGTGATGTGTTTGGCACATAAACCTATTAAGCTGTCCCTATTACTAGTTAATATTACACCGAATTTCGAGATAAGACGTGCAATTACAGATGTTGGGCGCATCACATGGGGTACGTTCGATCGACTAGAAGACTTATATTATGCCGACGATATATGTACGCTTCATGTACGTAACTTCATGGATATGGAAGGGAAGCTAGAGGCTATCATTAATTCCATAACTGCGCTAGGTCTTAAGGTGAATTTGGCCAAGTCGAAGGCATTGTGTATATATTCTGAAGTTACACATGAATTTACAATTTAAGACAGTGACATCGGAGACGTTGAATTTTTTTGTTACTTAAGCAGTGTTTTTACAAAATCTGGAGGAGCTTGATCGAACATTGTAAATAGAATCAGCAAAGTAAAGATTTAACAACATATGGTTGCCTTAATGACATACAGATATCAATAATGCATTCTTCCAAAGTTAAAATAAATCAAATCAGTTATGTTTTTTAATTGCGAGCTCTGAAACACAGCTTCTGCCATTGCTAACCCATTTTTAGTTTTCGTAAATGGATGCTTAAGAAAAATCCTTAAAAAGTTTCTGGTCAAATACAATGTCGAATGAGAGATTATAGTCAATCACTCAGCACATTTGAATCCAGCAGAATTCAAATTCAAAGGAGAAAATGGAATTGGGTAAGTCATACAGTCATAAAAGGACCTTACGACGTAGAAAAACCTGCAATATAATGGAATCCGCAAGTAGAGAAAGCTACTCTGTACATACATGAAACCAGCAAGTGCGAAGGGAGACTGAGGTATCCAATTTGAAAATTTGTTAAGGCAATTCTCTTCTCGTAAGAGCCTTGGGAATCTATTTATGTACGTCTGTAGCTCACACACAACTGAATTCAGTTTATAGCAATACATAGGATTCGACTAGTTGGGGTACAAGGAGACTTCAATAACATTCAATAAAATGAAATCAATTAATGACACAGCCCGGAGAGAATATGAATGTTATGATATTAGTAGCAGAGAAGACTTTATAAACTTTAGGAAAGTTTTCTTAAAAAATATTTCAACTGGTATATTAAACTATCATATATTGAAGTCGCCGTAGTCTAGTAAGTAGTGTGTTGGCTTATTAGACGTAAAGCCAGGGTTCGAGCCCCAGGCCAGACATCAAAACAAAAATATGAAAAAATATTTCTTCGGCGATTTCCTCTCAGCAGATTTCTGGCAAAAACTCTGAGAGTAAATAAATTTGCCATGAAAAGTTTCTCAAAAGATCTGTCGTTCGGAGTCGACTTTAAACTGTAGGTCCCGCCACTTATATATGAAATTAACACACACAACATAAGTGGTGTGAGAAACTAGGTCAATAATCCTGACTGAAGGATTGTAATGACCAATTATGTATGTATTAAACTATCAACCAATAAATAACATTTTCGTTGGATATTCTTTAACGTTTATTTTAACAAAGCAATCAATGGCTTCTAAATATTAAAAAATTTAAGAATTAAGTTTTCATTTCAAAATTTTTTCTTATGAGTGTACATATTTAGTTTATGAAACAGCAACGTTTTAAAATTTTTTTTTTTATTTTTTGTAAATATTCTGTTTATGTTACGGGTATTTTGTTTGAAGGTTTCATATTATAGTAGCAGCAGTTATGGCTGATATTGTTGTTATTGTTTAGTTGGTAACTAAACGAATATGTTTACTATAGTATAACTAATAACGCTGCTTGTTGTTGTAGTTTGTGTATAAAATTTTAGTGTCGTTGCACAAAAATTTGTTTATAAAAAGAGTTACTTACTATCGCATATAAAATGCTTCAAAAAATATTTTCGAATTTTTTTTTTAAATTTTAACGTGTTTTTTTTTTTTTTTTTTCGAAATTTTGTTGCCCTACAATGGGTAGCTTTTTGTAGCTTTATTGGTTTTATGAAGTTGTAAAATTACCAAAAAAAAAAAAAAAAAAAAACGGAAAAAGAAAAATTAAAAAAAGAAGAAGAAGTAAATGAAGATAAGCCAACTGCAAATTACTTTAACCCCTGACCGAGCCACATAATGTGAATAATAAAGGCTTTACACTCTCTATCTCTGTGTGTGTGTGTGTATGTGTGTATATGTGGCATACAAAAGCTAAAGCAATAATAAAAACAACAACAACAATAGCAACAATGAAACAACAATAATAACAACAGCATGAAGTGTTTATTTGTTAACATATACATTTGCTGTTGTTAAGAAAGGCAAAAAAAAAAAAAAACGGAAAAAAAGAAAGACAGGAAGAAAATATTTCATACACATTTACGTACACACTTGCATATCGTACATAAACAATTTAATGGAGTATAATTCATGTCTTGGTTGGTTTTTTTTTTCTTTTTACATTGTTTATATGTATGCTCTCGTGTTCGTTCGTTACGGTCTTAAATGAAAGTACATACAACAACAATGCAAACAATGAGAGAGCCAACAATGTGTAAGAGGGTGATATGAAGAGAATGAATGAATGAAGCCACCAATTGCAATATGTGTTGTTTTACTCATTAAAACTTCATTTATTTTTCTTGAAATTGCCTTTTAGCAGTTTTAATGAAAATTATATGGCGTTTCACCCCCCTCTGCCTACTATTCTATGTTAATATTCATAACAAATGCTTTGCATTCATTCGCATAAACGTTTTTCCATAAACAAAAAAAGGAAACGAGAAACATTTCTTAAATTATCAAAAATTGTTCTGATTTATCGTATTTTGTGTTATTGCTGACGCTGTTGTTTTTGTTGTTGTTGTTGTTCGTGGTTCTTTTTTTGGTTTAATGCGTGTGTTTTTTTTTGTAAAATTTTAACGATTTTCATAAATTTGTTTATTAAAAAGACAGCGATGCAAAAAATTATATTCAAAAAGAGATTTTAAAGGGTGTTGCTTCAAACAGAGTTCAGATTGTATGACTTTTTTTCGTAGAATTATTTTAAAAAAATTTTATTTATTCAACTTAGTTTTATAAGAATAGCAAAAGAACAAAAAAATCTTACTTAATTTGTCAATACAACCCTTTAGTCAAGTTTACAACCTAGCTTATCACACCACCCATATTGTATGTGTGTTAATTTTATCCATGAGTGACGTGATCTACAGTTTAAAGTTGATTCCGAACGACAGATATTTTAAGAAACTTTTCATAGTAATTTATTGTCAGAAGACTGCTAAGCTAAAGTCGCCAAAGAAATGTTTTCTGCTATTTTGTTTCGCGATGTCTGAGCTAGGGTTTGAAACATGGGCACGTGTCTTATAAGCCAAGTCACTACCTACAAGATAATGGCGACTACACCAAAGTCCCGGATTACCAAATCACTGTAATAATCTCAATTCAAGAATCAGTTTTCAAATTAAAAAATCGTATCAGATTATGGGTAACATGTGGATAGGAAAGTATGTACAGAAGAACATGTTGTTGCACTAGATTGTTATGCCTTTAAACATAACAAAATTAAAGTTTTTTGTTTAATTCTAATGCATTTTTATTGAAAAACCCTCAACATTCTACTTACTTCTCTTACTTTTTACCATTTCAAGCTTAAAGCTTACAGTTCTTTTATTATTGCCAACAAACTATATACACACACGCTCACACAAAATTGTTTACCACAACTTGTCATAGCGTGCCGCCACATCGGTACTGTGTTATTGTTATTATTGTAAAATCATAAAGTTTATAATTTACAACTTGGCAGGCGTTTCATTAAAAAGTTTTTCTTTGGGTCTTAAAGGCAACACCCGTTATACTATATTAACATACATTTTTTTTATACATATGTATGTATTCGTGTAATTATATGTAAATAAGTCTGTCGGACTGTCTGCATGTCTACTTATTTGTATGCTCTTCATATATCTGTATGTATGTGTACATGTTTGTATATGTATGTATATATGTATGTATGTATTGTAGCGTACGTATATGTTTGTTGTATATATGTATTTAAAGAAACATTTTATTTTCTCAATGTTTACACAGGGAAAATATTCATTCATATTCATAAATCAGTTAAAATCAACAGATGTTTATGATTAATGAGATCAAGACCCATTGCACTCACTCATACTCTTTACAAATAAATATTGTACGGCTGCTTATATACATATATAATGTATACACACACAGTAAAGTGATAAAGTGATGTGAAAGAGTAGAATAATGCTGACTGGAAGGCCTTTTTTGTTTCCATTAACTATTATTTCAAAGTATTGAAGGCACCGTAGCCTAGTAAGTGGTGTGTTGGCTTATTAGACGAGAATACTTCAACTCCTGGCTTAAACATCTCGAACAAAAATTAAACAAAAGCGGTGACTCTCCCTCTCAGGAGTCTTCTATAAAAACTCTGCGTGTAAAATAAAATTGCCGAGTAAAGTTTTTTAAAAAATCTGTCGTTCGAAGTCCACTTTAAATTGGGCATTTACGGAAAAAATGAACACAAACAGCATGGGTGGTGCAAGAACCTAGGCTGCAATCTTGACTAGAGAGGTGTAAAAACCAATTCAGTAAATAAGAAAAATGTCAATCAGGTGTTTAAATTCTGTGATGGAATGGGTAATATCGGTGTGACAACGGGAGCGTATAGGACCCAATTATTCTATGGTATGCTCACTGATTTCAATTTCGATGTACATTTACAAATTCTCTGGTAGTAAGTGAAATATATTTGAGCTACAAAACCTAATTTTGGCCCAATGGTTACAATTTCAAACAGAATTGGCGGATTTAGTATAAAGAGCAGGCAGAAGCTGTTCAAGAGCTGCCATGTCATCCCAAAAAATTCACTGTTTGGTGAGCGTTGTGGGTCGTTTACATTATTAGACTATATTTCTTCAAGAAATTCACAAATTCTGTGGTAGTTGCGACAACAAACAGAATTGACGGATTTAGTATGAAGAGCAGTTCAAGAGCTGCCAAGTCACCAAGCAAATTACACTGCTGGGTGCGAGTTTTGGTTCGTTGGCATCATTAGAACGCATTTCTTCATGAAAGATGCAAATCAAAATGATATACAGAATAAAGTAAGGTATAGTGCTCACGATGGTAGATGTAAGCACTGTTGTTGACATGTGGTTTTAATAAGACGTTGTCATATAGTGCGAGAAACAGATAAAATAAACCTTTTGAATGACAAGTTTGGTGAGTAATTAACTGCACGTTTTGGAGCACTCAATTGATAAAGATAATGTACAATTCCACTATTTTTTGTGGGGGTACTTGAAGTCTCTTGTATACATGGACAAGTCAGACAAAATTCCAACCTGTGAGCACAACATTGCAGCTACTACGTGTAAGTTCATATTACATTTGCACGACCTAAGTTGTAGCTGCGGCATCATTCAATTGACTTACTTAAAATGCCCCAAATAAATATTTCATTAGATTTTGCTAATTTTCTTTGTTTTCTTCAATTTTCAAAACCTAAATCTTTAAACAATTACTCGTGAATAAATTAAATTAAATAAATTATTTTCTATTTGGTACAAAAGTTTCAATAAAAAATAGAATTGTTAATTATTTGAGGCCCTTATAATATCGCCCTTATAATTTCACCGCGCCTTAAGTACACACAGTAAATAAGTAAAACATGAGCACATAAATTACATCAGCATGCTTATGTTTAATTAAAAATGTGTTAAATAATAAACAAATTAATAATGGAACTTTTTAAAGAATTTTTATTCTTCGAATTTTTATTTTTTTTTCCTTTCTTTCTTTTTTTTACGGATATTATTACTTTTAAATTACAGTTGGTTTTAATTGAAAGAGGCAGAATTATTGTAGCATACTTTTCAGATGTTAAAACGAATGCGATTGTTGTCTACTTTTCAGCTCCAAAATTAATTTCCACAGAGTTAAAGCTTTAAATTTAAATCTTTATACGATTTATTCTATAGCTTTTATAATTCAAACGATTTCATTCATTTAGTTATTCAATGACAAAAAAAAGTTAAAATTTTTTTTCTGTTTAATTTTCAAACAAAGTTGATTTACTGCTTATTTATATTTATATTCTTAAGGTTAATTATTATTATGATGAAAAAAAAAAGGAAATATATATTAAAATAAAAATTACAATAGCCTGTCAAATTGTTTGCTTGCGACATATTGTTTTGATTGATCATAAAGAAAAAAATTGGAAATTTTTTAAATGTCTTGTAAAACCTGACTGTAAATGTCATATAATTTACTTGCAATCAAACTAATTTTTTTTTATTTTTTTATGTTTAAGTAATAAATAAATGCTTTCGTAAGATACAAGGTATGTATTAGAAATATGTACTTGATACGAAGTTGTAATACCTCTACAGTCATTTATTGAATATTAATATGAAAAGTGCTGTCAACTTTAAGGGGAAAACAAAGTGCGCCAAGTGTTTTACCACCATTAATTTTAATCGCTCTCAAAATTTTGGAATGAAACGCAGTTCTTTTTGTTAAAAACTTTCTAAAATTTTGAAAAGAGTATACGCCTCTCTAGACCTTTCCTTTTTCTGAAAATACTGTAACAAACTTCTTTTCCCACTCTATAGAAAAGTTCTGGCTCCACTAGTTGTAGAGAAGCTCCTATTCAGTCAAGGTCATCTGTTCAATGGGCTGAATTCTTAATAAAGGTTGACTAATCTCAGTTTAACCTTATACTTAGAAGTTTAGTGCTAGAATAATGCTCAGACTGTCAAAGGATATTGCATGGTCCTATCCTCTGTAGTTCACGTCGAAGTTGAATTAACCACATCTGTTGTTGGCGTTACCTTTCGTTTGAAACATTACCGCGTGTTTCAACCTGGTTCAAAATACTCCTATTCGAAGGACCGTTCTTGACCCACCTGTATACTACAAACTAGTCCCTCTTTTAAAAGGGTATGTAGCTTCCAGATTACTTCATCAGTCATACTTTCATATTTAAGTCATATTTCCAAAGGTACTTAGAGTTCCTACTGTGGACGACAGTTAAGAAAGAAGCTGTCAGTACTGTATGTACTCGGGGTGTCAATTTACGATGCTCTCTGATAACTCTCGCGTTATATCTCTCTTCCACTATTCTCCCTATAGTCGCCATGGCTTTGTTACCATATGAAAGGCTTGACTCCTATAGAGTCTCTGGCATCACTGTAGAACAGGCTCTAATTGACTATACCTATACATACAATAAATTATTGTTGGGTTGAACCTTTAAGATTTTCCGGCAAGCATCTGCATATCATCATGCAAGCTAAAATGACCTTCTGGATATGCTCTCTATACAGCTAATACAGTAATTTTATTAACTTTTACTTTTACTAAAGTATTTATTTTTTACAATCTAGCTTGTAAAACCACTATTGGTGTGCGTCTTAATTTTATTAATAAGTGGCCGGACCCACTGTTTAACATCGACATCGAACGACAGGTTTGAGAAACCTTTTCATGGCAATTTTATTTTACTCCCAGATTTTTTTTCAGAAGAAATATTTTTTCATATTTCGTTTTGGTCGAGATGTCTAAGCGAAGTGTTGAACCAAGGGCTCTCATATAATAAGTTATTACACAACCTACTAAGCTACCACGATTGATGACTCTTATTCACAGATATTTTGACTCCATTTACCGTGATATCACCACACCTAAGAGTGGAATATTCTTCCCTATAGGGAGTAGGGTATTGCACGTGAAAAGAAAATATCCACGCTTATGATTCAAAAATAAAAATTTCTTTTATTTCCATACAATTTAAGAAATTTTATATTTATTGTTGCTGTACAATGTACACTTGCAAATGCAAATAATCGAAGATAACAGCGTCAGTAAAAACAATAGGAAAACTTTATGCTCAGCTTAGACAACAATATGGAGCTACAATAAAGCAAAAAAAAAAAAAAAAAGAAGGAAATACAATACAACAGCAATACTAACAATACCAACAAACGATAAATAAAATATAAAATAAAAACAAAAATTTTATAAAAAGGAAAACTTGTCTTCCAAAGACATAAAACGTTGTTCGTTATAGCAAAGAAATCCAAGACTTTGTTCAATTCCTTATTGGACTGGTTCAGCAATACACGGCTGGTAGGTTGGTGTGTGTGGCATGATGGTTGGATTGAAGCAAAGAATATAAAAATAGGCGTTGCTTGTTATTGTTGTAATCATAATTTTCGATCAAGAGAAATTGTATAATAATCGTTGTAATAACAAAAACAACAACCAAGAATAAATACAAAAAAAGAAGAAGAAGTTATAACCAACGGTAAATAAAAAAATGAAAATAAATGAAAACAAATAAAAAACGAAAGAACGTTAAGGAAAACGCCATCAAAGCAAAAAATAAAATTACAAAAAAAAAAAAAAAATCGGGGAGAATAAGAAAAAAACATAATTTTTTTTTCTTTTCTTTTCGTTATTGTTTGAACCCGTCAAAGTCTATACGTTTTGGCTTTGTATTGTATGAATATTGGCCCTCATAACTGTTGTGTCTAACAATGGAACAAATAAGTTGGCGGAAATATAAAAAAGGAAAACAAATACAAAAAAAAAAAAAAAACAAATGTGGGAGGAAATAAGGTAATAAGGAAACTTCTTAAAGGTTAAGAGCCAGCGCCATCAAAGAATTTTTTTATTATTACCTCAGCTGGATGGTTTTTCTTTCTCTCGATATTAAAAATAATTTAATTTCAGAAAAAAAAAGTTTTCAATTCTATAAATACTGGATGCTTTTGTGTATTTCGGAAAGCTTTTTAGCTGAATAAAAGCGACCTACTTGACCACACTTGATAATTTACTCGAGCTTGAAATAACATGAAGTTTTAATACGGAAGATCTACATTCTCAATGTTCATTTCTTCCAGTCTTGTGTAAGGGAAGATTCTTTCATATAGAATATCATTGTTCGAGGATCTCTTTGTTTTGATAGAGAACTGAATGGAAATATTCATATTGAACATCGTTTAGTTATTGTAAAATGGCGTCAGAACTATTAATGAAGCATCGGTATATTCTTTTAAGACCCGAACATAAAGCCATTGTTTTTGCATACTTTTTATGTATTTTGATATCTTCCGATATACATACATATAAATAAACAAAATCATGTCTGTTGGTATTTATGGAAACAAAAAACTCCCACTATTGAATCCAAGGTGACGGTACTCGTTGATAATGTTTGTAACTTTGAAGCTTATATACATATGTATGTTTCGGGGTTCTCAGGAGGATATGGTGCCATTGGATTTCTACAAAATCTTAGACATATGTTCAGAACAAACAACTACAATGAGTGTGATACCAGTAAGTTATTATTAGGCAGTATTTTTTTCAACAGGCTTTTGCAATGTCTTTCCTTTTCTCAATGCTGCTTGATAACGCACCAAGCTTTCAAGCCAGCAAAGAGAAATTGCTTAATATTTTATTTGATTTCGTAGGAATATAAAAAAGGATTTCTCAACTGTTTGGAAAACATATGCGATTTACTGAGTTTCTAAATTTATCATTACAATCCTTTAGTTAGACGTGGCAACCTAGTTTCTCACATCACCCATGTTGTGTATATAAATTTTATCCATAAAGAGCAGCCCCTACATTTTCAAGTTGTCTCTGAGCTACAGATTTTGGAGAAACTTTTCATTGAAAATTTATTTACTTTTACAGTTCTTGCCAGAAATTTGATGAGAGGAAGTGGTCGAAGTATAATATTTTATTACTTCGTTTTTCGAGGTGTATGACCTGGGATTTGAACCACCGCCTCACGTCTAATAACCCAAAACATCACACACTAGATGCAGCGACTTAAATGCGATTTGGGTTTCATCAGTTCCATACCAGGGATGCACCATGCTTTTGAAGACCAATCATCGAAAATAACGATGAAAAAATGAAAATGATCGCTTTTGAAAGTCATGGCTATAAACGTTATAGAAAAGATTGTTTGGAGTAGGACTGTGTACATAACTAAGTTTGTTTTATCGTCTCCACACGATTTAATATAAAATATTGAACGATATTACTCTGGAAATCGCCACTGTATACCAGCAAATCATTTGCTTTATTGCCTCCACCCGATTTAATATAAAATATTGAACGATATTCATCTGGAGATCACCACTGTATATCAATAAATCGTTTGTTTCATCACCTTCTTACAATTTAATAAAAATATTGAACGATATTCATCTGTAAGCCGACACTGTATACCAGCAAATCGTTTGCTTTATCGCCTCCCCACGATTTAATGCAAAATTGTGAACGATATTCCTTTGGAAGTTGACACTGTATGCCAGCAAATCGTTTGCTTTATCGCCTCCACCCGATTTAATATAAAATATTGAACGATATTCATCTGGAGATCGCCACTGTATCTCAATAAATCGTTTGTTTCATCGCCTTCTTACAATTTAATAAAAATATTGAGCGATATTCATCTGTAAGCCGACACTATATACCAGCAAATCGTTTGCTTTATCACCTCCCCACGATTTAATGCAAAATTGTGAACGATATTCCTTTGGAAGTTGACACACTTTGCCAGCAAATCGTTTGCTTTATCGCCTCCCCAAAAAATATTGAACGATTTTCGATCGCCACTGTATATCAAAAACTCAGCCCGCTTTTGAATTAAATATAAGCTGAGTTATTTAAGAAAACATCGTGCTAACACTGTTCGGATTGAAACGATGGTTACAAGTGATTTGAGCGTCAAGAAGTGTTTGAAGTATGTGCCTGTGGTATTGATAGGGAATCATCCGCTATGATGACAGGTCACAAACTATACATTGACAGCTGCTTGCGTAAAACACTGTAAGATTACAAAACATCTATGCTGGGCGTTGGTTAAGACCATTTTTGTTGCCCTTTTGTTCCATTTACTTTACAATCAATTGTTTAATTTGAAAATTCTATCTGCATCAATCATAAGCAGATAGAAAACTTCATTCATACAATATTTATTTAATATTTCAAAATTTTATTTATTTTAACATTTTTTTTTACTTTTTTCGTTTTTTTTTATTGCCTTGCCTTGGTACGTGTGTATGCGATTATGTATTTTTGGCCAAAATTTTGGTTTATTTAAGACTTAAAAGTTCTTTTTTTCCCCCGGTTTATTTAAACCATCATTTATTTGAAACATATTTTTTATTTCTATTCATTTTTTCCTGGCTTTTTTATGTATGTTGTTTGGCGATGTCAGAAAATAAATTTAAAATATTTTTTTCATTATTTTCGTTGTTTTTCTTGTTGTTGCATGAGTACTAACAAAATTTGTCGTAGAGTTGAACAATTTTGTCTCGTTTGTTTGTTGTACGTGTAACTAAAACTGTGTATTTTTATTGGGTTGTTTGTCGGTTTGTCTGTTGATTATTGGCAGCCGAATGCTATATGAATATTTTTTGGGCAGAAGCAAAAATCCTAAAAATATGATTTCAAATCTCTACACTTTTTTTTTGTATTTTTAAGGTGACCAGTTAGTTGATTTAATGTTTTATGACCACCACCATTTCGATATTAATTTTTATGACCAGAAATTAACCTCACAGTAAATATTTCAAATAAATCTTATCGCAAACATTTTATTGTTCTGAAGGCAGTTAAAAGCCATTGTTTAAGAGAAGCTATTTGGTCCTTTTTAAAAGGTTTATTAGGAAGTGTTAATTTTTAATGCGAAATTTTATGAATTATTCTCTAGAGTAAGGCTTTAAAACTTTTTCATTCCCCAGATAATAAAAAGACGTATTAAAACCGTAAATTATAATTTTTTTTCTATTTAAATAAGAATTTTTTGAATTTGGTGAATTATGCAATTGTGTACTCAACATTAAACTGGTCATCTACTTGAAAAGTATGTCAAACATACGTTTTTTAGATTCTTAAATGAAGTGTTGCCAAACAATCTCTTTTTTTGCTTGATTTTTTTTTTTAAATTTGCCAATACATATAGTCAAATAGTTAGTCACACAAACATATGTATATCCCCATGAATTTGTCTCTTTTTTTGAAGCATAAAAAAAAAGAAAAAGAAAAAAAAAAACAATAAAAATTAAAAAAATACATTTCACGTTTGTCGAAATAATATTTTAGGGTTGAGTGGATAGTGGATAAATAACATTTATGGCTACAAACAAAACCAAAAAATCTAAGTAAATAAACGTAAAGTTTTATGTTTTTTTTTTAGAAAATAAATTTTTTCGATTACATTTTGATACCCTATAACAGGCAATAAGTTGGAATAATACTAGATAAAGTTAGGTTTCTTTGCAAGGGTTGCTTGCAAGTGTACTGCCTAAGTTCATAGCTCAAGTTCAGGCCATATAGTTTATTGTGATATCTAGAAGATTGTGGTATTAGGATACCACCTTTCTTGAGATCCATTAAAGCTAATACAGTACTTTTGCGAAGCCAATCAAATTCGATAGCGACACATTTCCTGAAAGCTATTTAGTTTGAGGTAGCTTGATTTAGTTTCCACTAGAGATAAACATTCACACAGAAATTGCTGCACCGATTCGCCTTCCTACTCTATCAAACAGTTCTCACAAACATACAGCATTCAGTAATTACAGTTGTAAAGAGCCTGATTAACTTCCTGCCAAGATTCTAGATCGATTCCTTGACAAAATACAAACAGAAGATTTGTCAATGGCATACCACTGAGAGAAACTACCCTACCCTAGATATGCACAAACCCTACCATATAAACTATTGTGCTCTCTTTTTAACATAATAGGGCATACTTATCATGTCTCCTGCGAGCCTATAAAACTGACAAGCTTTAGGATTTTGCTCGTTGCCAACAATGACAATTCTCTGTCTAACATCTGATATTTATTATTCTGGAAAGCATTAAGGCCTTCAATCTAATGCATGACACACATCTCTTATTGTAATCTCCCAACAAAAGTTAGGATTGCCTTAAACCCGTTTGGGTTGAGAAAAGTCTTTGCTTTTCTTTATCTTCCCTTTCGTTTAACATACCTTTCCATACGTCTGCCATCACTAAATAGAAGAGTTTTGCATCATCAACGCCATGGAAGCTACCCTCCTTGGAATTTCATCTGCTTGCTTATTGCCGGGAATTCCCCGATGTTCTGCGATGCAGCAGAGACGAGGGACCTCTGATACATTTTCCTAAGACAGTTTCATATTATCAACGATTTCACCTTATAAGAGTCGAGTACTTGAATGTCGGAGGGCATTTCTATGTCCTGTATTTTGTGCCTCCTATCCAAGTTGAATTAAGCAAGCCTTAAGCGCAAGAAAATAAATAAAAAATTAAGATGATCGTCATACCAACATCATAAGTAACACTTCTAAGTTTTTCCTTCACCAAACACTTACCAGTCGTCGTACTCTACTAGATAGTGTGTTGACTTATAAAACAAGACTCTGTGGTTTGAACCCAGATTCGGAGTTTTCGAACAAAACCGAAATATGAAAAAAAAAGAAAAAATATTTGCTCTCAGCAGTCTTGAAAATACTATGAGAATAAAAAAAATTCCCATGGAAAGTTTCTTTAAAAACTGTTGTTCCGAGTCGAATTTAGACTCTAGGTCCCTCCAGTTATGTATTTAATTAATACAGACAACATGGGTGGTGTGGAAAACTATGTCGTAGTCTGGACTAAATAAGTTAAGCAAGCAAAAGAGATCTAATAATAGCGCTCAGTTTATACCCATGGAAATATGCAAACTTGTTTTGTGATCAATTAATATGTGGACTTATCAGATATCAACTTATTGGTAATGGAATATGAGCAATTATTTAAAAAAACCATCTTTGTAGGATAGTGTTATGACTGTTTTGCATACGGGCGTAGGTTGTTAAGCAAACGATAATCAATTAAAATTTCTTTAGCAAAAGAGAAATGAATGCGTTAGCTCTGATCAATTGCAGAATTTCTTACAAGGAAACTTGAAAATGCTTGCTTTGTCGCTGCCAATGGTCATTGTAAAGTAGAAAAATGTCTATATTTTCAGAACTGTTCGGATGTAGAGCCACTTCATGCTCAATTTTATTTGTACAACAAAAACGTGCCTTAAACCAAAAAAAAAAAAAAAAAAAATTAAAACAAAATTGAGAGAAAAAAATTTCGCATTTTATGTACATTGGCATAGTTTGTACGGTTATTTGGCAGAATTTTTAATACAACACTTCATCATCTCATCAATATCTGCGTACAGAAACAGAAAAAAATAGATTGTCATTTAGTAAATTCGATGATACGATTCGTTTCGTTTCTTTTTCCTTTTTTTATTTATTTCTCTACACTTTTACGTTCAATAAATAACAGTTCAAAAAATATTTCCTTATATTTAACGCGAGCCAAAAAAAAAAATATTGTTCGAAAATAGTCATCGTGTGCTATTATTTTATGATGGATATGCCATAGACTTTTATGAATCATTGTATGCAGTAACTTTTATGCTGTTCAATTTTGTTGAAGCACTTTATCCATTTTACTTTTTTGCCCGACCATAAAATTTATACAAATTTTTATGAGAGAGACACTCGTACATAGTTTATGTTACGTTTATTTGTGCAACAAATTAATGTGGCATAAACATAAATACTATTTTGCATTTACTTCAATTAAATTTGAACAACAATTTCAACAAATTGGGAATGAAATAAATGATCCCATCATAGCACATGCATTGTAACAGAAATAAAAAATTTTTATCATTACTGTTTGACTCTATTAAATGATTTAAAGTTTTTATCTCCTCAAGAATTTTTTATTTTAATTTTTTGAATTTAAAAACTTACATCCCTTCAAGTGACTGGCATCATTAAGATCATACCTTTTGGGATATCATTTCAACCATATGAAATATTTCATTTCCATTTGGTTTACAACAACCAAAAAATAAAAAGGAAATATCACTTCATTTATTTATGGTAGCAAAAGTATTCCCATCTTGATATTTCCATCTTATTCATGGTAAATTAAAAAGGAACCAAAGTTATGTTCAGCCTTAACCTTCTGTTGTTTTTATTGTATTCCTTTTGTAATTACAATTTTATTTTTTGTTATTTAACAGTGGCTTAATGTCAATTATAAACACTTTTTAATAGTTTCACTACCAAGCGGCAACAAACAACTCAGGGGCTTAATTTAAAAAAATTTAAAAAAAACTGGCAATAAAACCGCCAACTTACATTCAAGTCATGTGTGTTTAAATGCAATTTTTTTTACGCACACATTTACAATTTAAATGTTCTGAAAAATGAAAAACAATTTTACGAAATGTGTTTATATGAGGGGCATACAAATTACCCAGCAAACCATTTTGAGTGGTATTTATAACTACAACTGTTACCGTTATAAGGAAGGGCCGACTAAAGGAAGTGGAGCCTAAGGTATCAGAAATTTTTTAAAATTCAACTTTATATTCTGCATTGAAATTGAATTTGAAAAAAAAAAAAATGTATATTCCCACCATATTCCAAATTAAAACACTCATTGCAACCCTTTGATCAGGATTACGATCTAGTTGATCACATCATCCATGATGTATGTAAGTGTTAATTTAACTCATGAGTATGATACATACATACATAATTGGTCACTACAACCCTTCAGTCAGGATTTCGACCTTGCTTCTCACACCACTTATGTTGTGTTCGTTAATTTTATACATGAGTGGCGGGACCTACAGTTTAAAGTCGATTCCGAATGACAGATTTTTGAGAAGCTCTTCATGGCAATTTTATTTGCTCTCAGAGTTTTTGTCAGAAACCTGCTGGGAGTCAGTCGCCGAAGAAATATTTTTATTCATATGATGTTTTGGTGCCTGACCTGGTATACGAACCCGGGCTTTTCGTCTAATAAGCCAACTACTAGACTACGGCGATACCTACAATTTTAAGTCAACTCCGAGTGACAGATGGCAATTACGTGTTAATTTTACTTATTCCCAGAGTATTAAGAAGGCAATCGGCCAAGCCAGCAACTTCCTGGGATTTTAAATAAATACAAGAGCCCAATAAAAGGCTTGATTTATCAGGCAATATATTTATTAAAATTCCTGTATAATTAAATTAAAAATTATAATTAATATAAAATAGATTACAATTTCTTAAAGCGACATACTTTTTAGTAGGAAAGCTACCGAATCGAATAACAAGAAAAAAAATTAATTAAATTTATATGACTAAGCGCGTCTATAGAAAATTTTATAATAAGATGGCCAAAGTTCTAGTTTTACTTCATAACTTAATCTTCGTTAAAAAAAAATGTATGTATACTATTGGAGAGTTAAAAATGTATCATGGCATATTGCCAGACCACTAAATAAATTATAGAGATTTTGGGAGTAGTTTTAACACAGAGTTTATGTCAGATGATAGAAAGTCGCCGGAAAAATAGTTTTTTATATTTCGTTTCGATCGAAATCTCTAGCAGAGTTTTGAACCACAGGCTCGTGTTTAATAAGCTAACACAGTGCCTACTAACCTACGACGACTTCAAGAGACTATACAGTTTCATTAAGTTTTTTTTTAAGTGTTCTAGAATAATAGAGTTGCCATGTGTAGTTACCTAGAAATAAAGCCTTTTAAACAAATGCATGGAGTCATTGAATTAGGTGTAAGGTTAAGAAATTCTATCCTCTCTCCTAGGAGCTACCTTAGGAACTGCCAAATTTTACTCTATATTTGAGTGGTTTAAACCATCTGCACAACACTGATTGATTCAGATTTAAAAGTAAGCAGATAATTGGTGTAATGCTGCAGGTTCTAGAATAATAGAGTTGCCATGTGTAGTTACCTAGAAATAAAGCCTTTTATACAAATGCATGGGATCGTTGAATTAGGTGTAAAGTTAAGAAGTTCTATCCTCTCTCTTAGGAGCTACCTTAAGAGCTGCCAAATCTTTCTATGATATTTGCATGGTTTAAACCTCTTGAACAGAACTGATTGATTCAGATTTAAAAGTAAGCAGATAATTGGTGTAATGTTGTAGGTTCTAGAATAATAGAGTTGCCATGTGTATTTATAAAAATGTATTGGGTCGTTGATTTAGGTGTAGGGATGAGGAGTTTTACCCTCTCTCTTAAGTTCTACCGATGCCTAATCTTTCTGTGATATCTGTGTGCTCCAAGCCATCTGCAAAGCTCTGTTTGATTCAGATTTATTTTTAAGTGTTATTTCAGATAAATACAAAGTTCCATTATTGATATTTCAAACCTATTGCAACTGTTTATTGAGTTATCACTGGCCCACAGTGAATTGAACCATGTGTGCTGTTGAATGTTGTTAACGTTCTCTTGGATGTATCAATGAACGTATGATTGAATAAATTAAGAAACTCGTTTGAAATTTATTATCGATCAATACCGGCTATTTGTTGACTTACATTACAACGTATTGCTTAGATTAATTAGTTTTCTGTACACTACGGTGTTTAAGACTTCCGCATAGGTAGTCTCAATTGGACAATTGAAAGGCGAATGTTATGTAAAAACTTTTACGAAGGACGCCAATTATGGATTCATATAAAAATATAAAATAATTGAACATATTTTTCTTTGTTAAGTCAGTGGTCTACTCAAGAAGCTTTTAAATCTGAATGACTAAGACAAAGAAACTTAGTGTTCTGATCCAAAGTACTCGACTACTTTCTTAACTAAGTTATGGAAAAAATTTTTATGCTTACGTTAGACCAATTGTTATTAAGTTTTAACTGCCATTAAATGTCTAGAAAAACTTACCAGACTACAGTTTAAAACAACGTCGTCTTTTAACGAGGACACTGTGGAAATCTGGTATACGAAAAATATTTAAAATTGTCAGAATTACTTTAATTATTAGGTTTAAATGGACGAAAGGATAAGCATTCTTCATTCGATCGATAATTATAAATTTGTGTCCATAAATTGGTTTTTAAAAATACTAACAACTTCGCTACAAGTACAATAGAAATGATTGCCACCTATTCCAGTGTAGGGCCAATAAAAAACATGCGTAATTCACTCACAGACAGATCTGTAAATTAACACAACTGCAACAAATGCAAATGTATGCGTGCTGCTCTGTAACATGCATACATACATACATACGCGTATACGTTTGTAAATTTATATGTATATTTGCACTATAAATATGTAGAAACAGAAATAAAGCAACTACAATAACAAAACGGGGGAAAAAAGAGTGAAAAATTTGAAAAACCATATTTTTTACGGTACAAAATACTATCCGTCTGTGTGTTGTCCCTATTTCTCAGCTGCTGTATCTGTGTTTGTGTTTGTATCTGGTAATATTTAATTTTTTACTTTTTGATTTTATTTCTGAAACTGAAAACGGTGGCATTTCCGTTACAGCAACGGAAATTCATAAAAAAAGAAAAATACAATAAATAAACGTAAATGCAGAAGGGAAAAAAAAAATGCTAAAATTTAAATAAAAAATAAAATAGAAAGAAAAAAAATAAAATATTTTTAATACAATGAAATAATAGCAAATGAATGAATCGAAAAAAGTAATTCAAACGAAAAAAAAGCATACATACACCCATGCAAACAATGTGTTGGTATATATGTTTTACCAATACGTGTACACATCTTATCTGCTGTAAAGTAAACAGTGTTTGCCCATGACAGATGATGTTAAATTTGTAAACAATCACTCTACTAGCCACTAACTGGCTTCTGAAGACTCTCACGAACTTGGTTAATTGATCACTACAATCCTTTAGTCAGGACTGGAACTTAGCTTCTCACACACAAAATGGGTGGCGAGATCTATAGTTTGATATCCACTCCAAACGACAGATTTTTGAAGAACTGTTCGTGGAAATTGTATTTTACTCTCTGGGTTTTTTCCAGAAGACGGCTGAGAAGAAAGTCTCAAGGAAATATTTTTCCATTTTCCGCTTAGATCGTGTTATCTAGGCTAGTGTTTGACCGACATTCTAACACGTTATCTACTAGACTTTTTATATTGTTACAAAAATGAAGAATCTAGATACTGGTGTTTTGCTTTTGCATCACTTAACATTAAAATGGTAAACAAGTAAACAAAAATACAACAACAAACACTACAAGAATAAATGTAAACAAAATACACAAAAACAACAATAATGAAACAACGATGTTTAGATTTATAGAGATTTCGAGAAGGCGAACAGCCACGAACATTCGCCTTCAAGAACATTTATCTGACTGTTTACTCTGTCATATAAAAGGCAAGGCAAAGCAAGCATGTTAGTTAGTGAAGTTCAGTCAGTCCTGTGTGAAGACGCGGTGTGTTTGAAGAGTGTAATCATGGTTTGAAAATCTCCGCTACAAAGATCTGTCGAACAGAGGAATAACAAACAAAGCAATTGTTGTTGTTTACATAAAGTTGTGAACAATGGCACACAGAATTGTGCGAATAAAAAAGAATTAAAACTAAACACAAATTTAATTTTATTTTATTTGCAATCTACGAGCTCATATTTTAAACGTTTTTAAAGGTAAAAACGTAACAATATACTATCAGAGTTTTTGCCAAAATACTGCTGAAGGGAAAGTTGCGAAGAAATATTTTCTTCATATTTTGATTTGAAGCTAGGATTTAAACCACAGGTTAGCGTCTTATAAGGCAACACACAACCTACTAAACTACCGGCAACTTCTATACTTAGGACAGTTAAACTGTCTGTTACTTGGAACCTTTAAGAATCCGACTGTAGGGAATCTTTCCCTTTCACACAAAAACACTGACACATAAAACGCATGTATTTACACACACATTTTTAATAGTCCAGTGGAAAAAAAGCGCTTATGGTAGAGTAAACAAAAATGCAATTAATTGTGTGTAAATTATATTGCCAAATACACATACACATCCACATAGTCAAAATTACATTTACATTTACTTGCACACATGTATACATTCGCACTTATGCAAACGACATAAAGTTAAATCACAAAAGATGGATAGAAAAAAAAAAAAAATAAAAAAAAGAAGAGAAATTGAGTGGATTGCATTAAATTTATTATGGCGGCACAATATTCTTTTTATTTATTTATTGGTTTTATTTTCATTTTTATTTCCATTGTATTTTTAAATGCTATTCATTTCTTTTTTTTTTTATAAATTTTTAGTTTTTATTTGTATTTTATTGTATCTGTTGATGTTATTGCTTTCATTAATACGATTATTTTAAGATCTGTCATCCAATTTGTAAAATGTCGACATTTAAACACAGTTTTTTTTTAGGGAACGAAACATGTTTTCCGTTTTTGATCAGCTTTAGAATGTATAAAGTTACCAATTGAATTTCTTTTGAAGAATATAGAGAAGCTTAAGATAATTTTTTTTAGAAGGTTTTTAACAAAAATGAAATGAAAATGAAATTTAATTAGAGCTGAAAGTCAGAACTTATCGATTGTGTTGGATTTAGGAGGGAAGACACTTATCGATTGTGTTTGAGATTGTAACTCGATTTGTACTTAATATAACGTACTACATTAAAACAGGGTCTATTTGCATAATGGTTAGATTAAAAGGGTATTTCTATACTATATTTCAAGTGCTCGGTAATTGAAATGAACTTAAGAAGGTATCCTAATTCATTAATTTAATATTGGAAACCTCAGGCTATTTCTCGATAGTTTAATATATAACTTTAATTACTTCTCGTTATAATTACAAAATACATACATAATTGGTCATTACAACCCTTCAGTTAGGATTACGACGTAGTTTCTCACACCACTTATGTTGTGTGCTTTAATTATATAGTACATGAGTGGCGGAACCTACAGTTTAAAGTCAATTTCTAATAACAGATTTTTGAGAAACTTTTCATGCCAATTTTCTATTTACAATCAGAGTTTTCGACAGAAATCTGCTGAGAGGAAGTCTCCGAAGAAATATTTTTTCACATTTTCATATTGATGTCTGACCTGTGGTTTGACCCGTGGCCTTACGTCCCATAAGCAAACTACCTACTAGACTACAGCCACTTCAACATATTGTATTAAAATAGGGTCTTAATTCATTACTTTAGTATTGCAAACCTTAGGCTATTTCCAGGTAGTCTAGTGCATGACCTAAATCACTTCTCATTGTAATTATCCAACAACAGTTAAGATTGTCTTAAATCTGTTCGTGTAAGGTCATCGCATCGCTTCGTTTGTACTTTCTTAACGCATAGTCTTTCAAGTTCCTCTTCTTCCTGTACAATAAGTTTCTGTCTTTGCTGGGACACAACTCGAAAGTTTCTCCATGTACTCTGAATACTTCAGATTGGTACTGCTCCACTATAGATATATTCTTAATGCTTCAGTATACCACAGAATGGTCGCTCTCCTAAAAGAGCCCAGTAAAATTATTTCCGTTCTTCTCCTTAAAGACTATGTATCAGTCAAATTAGTCCTTTAACTCTTATTACACAAAATCATTCAGTTGACTGATACTGTATAAGAGACAGTTAAGAAATGAACTGTCAGCCTTTCGATTTGTCAGGCCACGAAGCTCCCTGCGTTCGACATGTTTGCGTTTAACTTAACTAAGTTGTCATAGCTCTGTTTCTCACTGCCTATGCAGTGGGTTTAAATCAAACAAAGCCAACAGCGTCGTTAAAGGACAGGCTAATATTACCACGGTTATACCGACGCAAGCTCGTCTCTTATCGAACTCCCCATGGGCTGTTGTCAAAGAGGTATATATTTGACTTCGTTGCATCCAATTAAAAGCATCACTGTTTTATCGACGTTGATGGATAAATAACATCGATTGTTTCGATGTATCGATAAGTAACGTAGTGTGTTTTTAAAACATCAGAAAAAATAAACTTTCATTATTGTGGGCATAGTTTACAAGAAGTAGGGAGGGAATATATCTACTGATGGTGATGTTTTCTTGGGTAGGCAAAAGTTCCTTGTCGGTACACTAGTAGAATGCGTATACCATTACAAGGCGAAAGGTCTCTTTTGATGGAAAATTTTGAGATGATGGCTACTTTTTGTTTCAGTATAGTGGTTATTCTCTTATTGCATGTAATACATAAGCAAATATGGGTAGACAAACCCAAGGTTTTGATTACGATACTTGAATTTTATCGATCGTTCTTGACCCTTTTTTGCTTTAAAAATAATTAAACTTGAAAATGATTATTGCGAATAATGAAAATTCTAAATTATCTCGAGTCCAACTTGTTGATTCCGCCATGATAATGAATCATCGCAACACATTCCTGGCACCTGTGTGGCAATAATGTATCCCAGAAAAAAACATTTGGGTGTACACCAGGTAATGGGCAGGAAACTGGCATTGTTAACACTGAGCACCATACAAAAGTGTGTTAGGGCAATAGGATTAGGGTAGCCGCCTTAATCTAGTAGGTAGTGTGTGGGCTTATTAGACGTGACGCCACGGTTCAAACCCCAGGTCAGACATCTGCAACTAAACGAAATATGGAAAAATATTTCTTCGGTGACTGTCTCTCAGCAGATTTCTGGGAAGTACTCTAAGAGTAAATAAAATTGCCGGAGTCGATCTAAAACTGTACTTAAATTTAACACACACAACATGAGTGGTGTGAGAAGCTATGGCGTAATCCTGAGAGAAAGGTAATAATGACCAATTATGTTAAGTTAAAGAGCTTTGGGGGAGATATTACAGGGATGTCATACAAAGTATGAGGAGAATATAATACAGATAAAATTGTAGTAACTTTATAAATTTTATTTTGTTTATGTGAGCTTATTTGGTTCAGAAGAGGAAGAAAAGTTTTATGTTTATCCCATAAACAACTAGTTTAACATTTTCGCAATTAAATTTTGTGGTTTTGCTAAATGATTGCTACTATTTTTCTGCTTCATTTCCAGTCTCTTTATCAAGCATAGAACTGCTCTACTTACTTATTTTTTTTTGTGTGTGCAAAAATCTTTTGTACCAATTCCCTTAATGCACTCACTGTTACTCAATTTTTTTTATTTTTTACAAGGAATTTATGCAAGAAAATTCATCAACTCAATTATTATAGAGATTAAGTGAATTTTTAATGTTTCATAACACTCCCCCCTATCCTATTTCAGAAGCTAAAAAAGAATGAGAACTTTGGCCATAAATTATATTTTCACTTCATAAATGTAGAGCTGGGCACTTAATAATAATTAAGCAGGCATGCATGTACCAAAAAAAAAAAAAACCAAGCAGAAGAAGAAGAAGTAAACTTATGGAAGTTACTCGCCAATTGTTATACGGTGTGCTCACTCGCCCGTTTGCTAAAAGCAAGTGTTTAAAAAAACACGACCGAGCGACTGGCGTTAAAAGCAAAAAATAAAATTTTTAATTTTTTTTATACACACCAAAATTATAATAATAAAAAGAAAGAAATGAAAAGAAACGAAACGGCGGTAGAAGAATGGAGGAAAATCTAAAATCAGACAATAAAAATATCAAAAAAAAAAGAAAGAAGAAAAGTGAGCAAAATAAAAACGGATGTGGTTGAATATGTAAAAAAGAACTTCAGACATGCCCTTGCCTGTCTATGCCCATAAACGTATGGTGTGTCTGAATGTCTGAATGTTGCACAAAAAACCATGCATACATCATCATATATTTACATTTTCAAATACATGTACACATACACAGACAGACAGTTATTCACAAATGGCACAGACATACTCATTAATGTGTGTGACAATCTGAATGTATGTTTGTCCGTGGCAAAACTAAGCTGTAAAGCAAAGTAAGAAAAAAGAGCAGAAAAAAAAGGAATTTCCTTTTAAGCAAAAGTTTAGTGTGAAATAAGCTTTACACACAAAAACACTCCTCTGTGGTTAATGTTGAACAATTAGCCAAGCAGAATAATATGCTAAGCTTTATATTCATGCCACAAAGGAATCCTTTTGTGATGTGGCTTCAACAAAACACAAGCAAAAGCCAAAAAAAAAGAAGGACTCATACATAGACACTTTTATGGCAATTGCTATAACATTTACTGCAAGAAATATGAGCATTAATACACAAGCACACCGGTATACATACATACATACATGTATGCATACATAAACAAATTTTTGAAACCAAAGACAATGACATACAAAACTAGAGTTTGGAGAAAATTCATGAATTCATGAATATAAGTATTCATGTATTTTTAATGCCATGAGTTTTAACTACAACAACAACAATAATAATGGTGGTGACAAAAGGAAAAACAAAAAGAAAAAGGCACACATACATACACAACACATTCATTCATGTATTCATTCATTCATTATTGTCTCTTATCACTAGTACAACTACTCATACTACTACTCATACTATATCTGTGGATATAGTATACTCATACATACTCATACTATATCTGTGGATAAGCAAATCGCAAAATAATTGTTTGCATTTTTTACTTTAAAATCTGAAACGATTAAAAGGAAATTAAAGGAATCGGAAATTTAAACAAATCAAGGCCATTATTGTATGGATATTCAAGATTTATAATGTGTCTCAAGAGTCCTGTAAGAACTTATTGATGAAGTCAAAATCAAGTGCTTAGAAAATCAATAAAACTTGCGTAAATAAATTAATTCGTGAACGATTTTATAGAGGCTTTAGAATGGAAGGTTTAATCAATCAATCGTGATTATTTGTTACCCAATTTCAGGCAGAAACAAAGCTAACCAATATCAAGAAGAAAATCTATTTAATTTTTAAACGGAGTTTGGAATTGATGTTAAATAAAACTAGATTAAATTAGGTTAAAACGGCGGGGCACTTGGACCTTGTTAGATCCCTTTGTAACACCGATATTAGCTATTCTCTCATATAATTATAGGTCCTGCTTGGTATCTCTCAACCATCCTGAGAATCTTGTGAAAGTGTGAATTTTTCTCAAATCACCATTGCCTAGACATATTTTGTCGCTAAATTCTGGGTGTCAAAAAATTCTACTTCTCACATTTTCTGAGCACCGGACAATGACAGCGAAGAGGTTCTGAGGTGTCCTCTTCTTTCTTCATCGTTGCAGCTTCTACAGAAATTGTTATGAGGTATTATCGGTCTCCTGGCATGAAAACTTAGAGACCAGTGGCTCGCTATCACTGCTCTAAGGTTCCTTAGAAGGAATCTTGATACATTCAATGCATATATTCAAGTAGAGCTAGATCTGTCTGATGTCTCTACAAGTGGGTTCATTATCCCATCTTACCTTTGCCAATGAATGAAGTTCTTCTGTCTCTCTGTAGAAGAGCGACTATCTCATCCAGAAATTTATTTGAAAATGCCGTGGTGCCAGCTTTAACAAGTGGGTCGGCCTTGTTATTACCTTTGACGATCCCATGCCCAGATAAACAAATAGGGATAACCGTCTAAAGTCTCGTTATCTTGTCCAGAGGCACCCGACATTCTTGGAAAATGTTAGAATTGGTGTACACAGTCTATTAGAAATGTAATGACCTCTGTAGTGTCGGTAAATATGTCGGTAATATACTCTGAGACCGAATTCGCCTGGCAGCAATCTTAATGGTCATTATTTCCGTCAGTATAGTACTACATTAATCTGGTAGCGCAAGAGGCGATTTAATTTTCAGTTGTTCTAAAAGGATTCCACATCAGAATTTGTTTGAAGTAAGACGAACAAGGTTATAAATTATCCTTAGCCTTAACCTGAATTTATTTCTTTGTGAGTTTGTCATGAATCATGTTTTTTTCTACGACTAACACTCGTGGAATGGACCCTACTCATAGTGTCTTTTGCGTTGCAATTAAGAAAAAGTATCGAGGAGGTGGTGTAAGCGATCATTTTGGAAAGACTTTTAAGGGAAGCTGCCGTAAGTAGTATAATGGCTTGTATGACTTAAGCCCGTGGTTCAAACTCCAGCTCAGACATCTCGAACTCAACGAAATAAATATGAACAAATATTAAGGAGTTGTAATAACCAACTAAGTTGTGTTTAAAAATTTCAATAAAAATTTTTTAACACTAAAGTTGCTTGTGGAATGACTCATATGTTTAGGATTTTTTAAATAGCCAGAAATTTGTGCAGTTGTTGTATAAATGTGTATGTGAGTAGGTTTATGTGTGTCGCTTTGTTAAAAATTCATGTGTATCTGTGCAAAAGACTTGATTCATATTCCCCAGTAAGTGTGAGTTAATTGCATGCCAATTATTTTCAATAAAATTTACATACTCGCACAATTACTTATTTAAACAACAGCAACAACAACAGACTAATAAACAAATCTATTTAAAGAAAAAAAGTAGACAAAAACAATAACAAGCAAACAACAAAACAAACGAAATTTAACGAAATAAAATCAAACAAAATTTTAACACATGAAGTCTAGACTTTTTGCAGTGCAAAATGGTACGCTGATAGTGTTCTTTCTTTATTAATGTTGTTGTTGTTGCACTTGGTGTTATTTTGGGTAGTAGCAGCAGTAGTAGTAGTTGCTGTTGTTCTTTTTTCGTAGTTCTTTTTTGGTTTGTAAGTTTAATCAGTGCGAAAATAAATTACGCCATTAAAAAAGTTGTAGAAACTAAGACAGAAAATGGAAATAAAAAATTGGAAGAAAACTAGTTAAACAATGAACAATTTTGTTTATACCAGGCAAAAAGTGAAACAAACAAAACAGAAAGTAGACAGAATCAGACAATGCGAAATCATGTACTACGAAGGAGTTGTTGTGGAATTAAAAGTTCATTTCAGGCAAAGCAAGGCAACTTGTAAGAAAAGATTTTCGAAGTTATTTTTAAAGTTGTTTGCTTAACGAACTTTTTGTATTGCAACAGCGAAGAATGACGTCGAATATGAACAGCAGTTTGGAAATAAATATACATACGAGAGTGATAACTAAGGGCTAAAATCGAATAAGGTTCTGCAAGGTTCTGTTCTATAGCCTTACATTTACTTATGATTTCCGTTACTTCTCAGCCTTTTTACTCTGCTGCCGATAACAGCAATATTTGTCATTCATATTCATGTATTTCATGTTAATTAGGACAGGCTCATTAGATATTCGAACGAAACAACATTTCCTGGACATTAATGGTGCGTAGTATGATTGACGCTGAATGGAGAACTTTTAAGAACCCAGAAGCCCTTGATGTTTTATGCATGAATATCGAATGCAATGCTTGTTGATTAACTCATTTCTTCATACCAAGCGTGGTAATTTGCAATTTTTTGAAATGGGACTATTGTTTCACTGTTCTATCGCCATTACAATGAATTTTGCTCTGCTGAAATAGAGAACCTTGTTTCCGAAAATAGTTTCTTCTTACGTAACACTTGTTTTTCATTCATTCGTTTCTGGTCGATTAGCCAGTGGACCACATACTGCATTGCAGACAGTATTCATACTTTAGTCGTTTGTTTGTGGTCGATTGTCTAGTGGGCCACATACTGCATTGCAGTTGAACTATCTGTATGTAAAACTCTCTTCTTGCACAGGTCTTTTCTGTCACCTACAATACAAAAAGATTCAAGTCTAATGTCTACAAACCCTACTTCCCATTCCTACTTGCCATAATCCATTCTCCTGGTTCCAATACAATATTCTGCATGAATAGGGGCCATTCCCTGTATTATGAATGTGTATTAAAGGAGACAAAATTCAAGTTAAACCTCAGAAAACAGATGCTGAACCAAAGAAGTAGAGAAATTAGTTTTGCTTTGAGTTTTCTTCTGCAATTTTTATATCAAAGATACACACGCTTCGACAGGTCGATAATGCCACCATAATATTGAAACCCTTTGAATACGACCTTCGTATAGGCACTGTTTTAATTATCCAGACAGAACTCATTAACTGAATTTTCTTCTACGAATTGCTATGAAAGTCGACCGATTTCTGACGTACATGGTGCTCCTGATAAAAACAGAGTTACAAGAATATCAACATTCTGAATAGAATTTTCAGGTTGTGACTCAGAGAAGGGCAATTGCGTGTAATTAGAACAACGCCAAGCCTTACACATTGACAGTGATTAGTCATGTAAACTTTTTATAACCTCAACCAGGAGTAAAGTGATTATTATCAGTTTCTCCCAGTAGCAAATAATATAGTTTGCTTTGCAACAAGATTTCGGAGATTTTCCACCATTAGGGACAAAAATCTTTATAGGAAAAGCATACTGGAAACAAATTATCTACCATTACTATGATCATACCAATTACAATTAAACTGTTTAATTCTATTGAAAAATAATGAATTTCTTTTTACCAAAACTTATTGGCCTAAATTTCAATGTTTTAAATAACCCGCGTTAAAATTAAAATCCTTAATAATGTAATTGCTTAAGCGAATTACAAACTGTTAAACTAAAGCAAACATACTTTAGCATATTTATAGGGAAATTGGAAAACTTTTCGCTTTTATGGTTAAAGCCGATAATTAAAAACCAAAAAAAAAAAAAAATATTTAAAACTTTAACTACGAAAATTTTCATTCCTATTTATGACTCAGTGCTAATGCTCATTTATGATCTATTTGTATGAACAGATACATACTTATGTATGTATGTATACACATATACAATGTTGGCCATAAAAGAAAACCAGCAAACAATTTCGTTTTACTGCGTTTAAGAAAATTCTTTAAATTGCTTATAAGAAGCTAGGTCGTAATCTTGACTAAAGGGTTGTAATGACCAATTATGTATGCTTGTATGTATGTTAAATCGTTTTTAAAGGAATAAGAATTTCGTTTACATTTCATATGGTTTCATTGGAATATTCCTGAGAATGTTACAACATTTTCTATGACGCCTTATTTGTGTTTGAATTTTAATAAAAAAAAAATGTTCACTGGGTTGCTGGTTGAATTACACACATGTGTACGTGTGTGTACGCGTGAGTAAGCGTATGTATATTATGTTTGTATCCTGTTTATTCCTTTTGCCCCTTCTGGGATATTTTTTTTGTTTTTATTTTTATTTTTATATGGCAACTAAATGACTAGTTGGTCATATGAAAGTTAACGAGCCCTCAAATAGGCCTCTAGGGTAACGTTAAATAGAAAAATATGACCAAAATTAAGCATAAAGCTAAATAGACAAAAACAAGAACAACAACTACTACAACAATAAGAGAAAAAGAAAAACTAAAATGAACACAAAAAAAAATGTGAAACGAAATAAAAGAAAATATTTTGTGTGGGATTTTTTTCGTTTTTTCTTTCTCAGAACAACAACAAAAAAAACTAAATTCTCCAGTATGTAATTACAAGCAGACATAAAATAATCCATATGTGTGTGTGTCTGTGCTTTTGATAAAAAGTTAAAAAGGGAAGTTTTAGTTATGGAGAGTAAGAACATGAGATTGTTAAAAAAAAAATGGCGTATTAAAGGTTTTTTTTTGTTTGTTTTGTTTTAAGTAGTATTAAATGTAAACAAATTGCTTACATAAGTTATGCTCTTGTCTTCACACTCTTTCACACTCTCTCTCTCCTCTCTCTCTTAATCTTTCTCTCTTTCGCCTTGTATTTGTTTATATTATTTTATTGTTGTTGCTGTTGTTGTAAGCGTCCAGCTATTAAATCCTTTTGTGTATTCCCTTTTTTTATTTTGGGAATAAGATATATTGTTATTGGTGTTGTAGTACTAGTAGTTGTTGTTGTTGTTTTGAATACCTTAAAAGAAATCTCTGTTTACCTTAAGGTTAATTGTTGTAGACTTTTGTTTTTGTCTAACCAGAGAGCCTATACATTTGTAACAATGTATAGGTATCACTACAGATTACACATGTAAATTTTGATTTTATTTTATTGTATAAATACATACCCTACATACATTGCATACATATGTACATATACATGCATTGTTTAGTTATGTATTGTTGTTGTTGTTGTTGTAAGATTTATGTAATTTGTTTTTGTCTTTTCTAATAATAAAAATGGACATGAACATTAAATCTAACAACAATAACAAGAAACTAAAAATAATGCGAGAGAATAATAAAAATAAGAAAATCCACAGGGCTTTAAAGATTCCAGAATAACACGTGTTTATCGAACGAAAGATACTCTGCTTAGCAGCATAAAATTTATTGAATGAAAATATTTTTTTATTTAATGCAGTAGCTTGTTGTAGCAGACATAAATATACTTTATACTAGAATGGGTGTACATACATACGTCCGATGTTAAGTTAAATTTCAAAACAATAGTCCAATGGCAGAATTATGTTCTAACACAAATGAAGCTTAAAAACGTTAAACTGGTGAAATTTTGTTTAAGACCAATTCTCATTGCTATAAGATAGAATCGATCAATGATTTTGTCTAGTATACTTACTTACTTAATTGGTCATTACAAACCTTTATTCAGAATTACGACCCAACTTCCTACACCAACCATGCTGTGTGTGTTAATTGTATCCATAAATGCCGGGACAACAACAAAATATACACACTGTTCGGTACACAGAATTACACAAATAAATTCGTCATAACAAATCTTTATTCATGATTAGGACCTAGCTTCTCAAACCACCCATGCTGTGTGTATTCATTGTATCAATGAGCGACGAGACAACAACAAAGTATACACACCGTACGGTATACAGAATTACATAAATAAATTCACCATTGAAAATCTTTAATCACTATTCGGACCTAACTTCTCACACCACCCATGCTGTGTGTATTAATTGAATCCATGAGTGGCGGGACAACAACAAAATATACACAAGGTACGGTACACAGGATTACACAAATAAATTCGCTACTACATTTATTTATTCAGCATTCCGACCAAGCTTTTCACAGCATCCATGCTGCGTGTGTTAATTTTATCCATGAGACAAGAACAAATTATACACGTCATACGGTACACAGAATTACAGAAATAAATTCGTTGGAAATTACGAAAATGAAATAAAATAAAGATTAAAAATGCAACAATAACACTAAAGAAAGATCGCGAAGTTACCAGACGTGATATAAGGAAGTATAAATAGAGCAAAAAAATGATGCTGCCAAGTAGTAAGGAATCAGTCAGTTATTGAGGAGAGGTAAATTATTAGAATATAATTACACTAATTTTTCTACTACGCTGTGAATGACCCGGATAGAGTAATAGATTCTTTTTATA
Organism: Sarcophaga caerulescens; assembly: GCA_927399465.1. Lineage (NCBI taxonomy): Eukaryota > Metazoa > Arthropoda > Insecta > Diptera > Sarcophagidae > Sarcophaga > Sarcophaga caerulescens. Next base: position 82,556,168 of record OV656867.1, on the reverse strand, counting down.
CTTAAAGCTTTATTGAGCATATCAAAATATGATTTTATGAGTGTCCTCTGCACTCATTTCAACGTATTTAATGGGATTTCAATTGATTTCTGCTTACATATATGTATATTCTATTTAATTTATTTTAGTACGTATAAGCAACAGTTTTCATTATAGTGTTTCCCTTTAACCTTCCGTTTAAACTCTACGGAAAACAGAAGAATAAGGAAGAAGAAACAAGTGTTGCCAAAAGAGTATTCATATCCTTTACATGCATAATCATATTAAAACACACTAAAGTTTACCACAAAATTCAGTCAATTATTAATGAATGATAATGATGATGACAGCAACGAAAACTGATGATTATCGTAATAACGATGACCGCACGTTAACGACCAAACATGGTAATGGATGCGAGAGAAATGAAATACTTCAACCACCAACCACCACGCAACGCCACGCCATGCCAAGTGTTTAACCCAATACAATAAGACAACATTAATGGGTATGGACCAAGATAATTATTCAGGAAAATGTTTGCAATTAAAACAACATTAATTGGAGTTCTTTTATGCGAAAAACAATGAAAGAAAGTGGAATAATAAATTTGTTTTAAGGTACTCTTATACTATAATTGGAAAGGATGGATGACATTAAATGAATTTCTTTCTTTTTATTTTTAGAAGCTTTGGCAATGTTATTAAACAAAAATTGATGAATTTAAGTTGTGCTTAAAACATGGTTTTATTTTTCTTATGGCATCACATGTTGCAACGTGAATAATGAAATTTTTTTTATCCAAAAAAAAAAAAAAAGGAAAAAAGATGTGGGAACGTTTTTAAATTAATTTTAATATGCCATAAACCATCCGATGATAATCGTCTTGATTTTTCTTTACGGCCATTCGAATCGATTAATGTTTAAGTAATTATGCCATAAACATTGAAAACATGAGACAAAGAAGACTGAAATAGTATGTTGGATCAGACTATATGATATCCTACAGCCAAATAACTACAAATGTAGGAAATGATTAAAGATGTTGCGTAGATGAAGACGTATTGAAATACCTTAAGTATCCTGCTTGCAAACAATGAAGACTATTCTGATCTAACTTTGCACTTTTCACCATAAAGACATACGAAAGAATTGCAGTCGATTCGGAACAAAGACTCAAAACATTAGGGGGACTAAAAGATATTTGGCAGGCCTCTTAAAACTTCCTTGAGTTGAATTTTGAAACGGTGACGAATTATATATTTTCTACTATGATTTCCAATTATTTCCTAATGAAGAAATAGAAAATAGTGTGCTGGCTTATTAAACCAAAGCCCATGGGTTCAAACCTGAGCTCAGACATCTCGACAAAAACGAAATATGAAAAATATATTTCTTTAGCCGACTTCCTTTCAACAGTCTTTTGGCAAAAACTCTGCGAGTAAATGAAATTGAAAAGTTTCTCATAAATAAATCGGTCCCGTAGAACAGTAGATCCCACCATTCGTAAAAAAATTAACAGACATAACTTGGGAGGTGTGAGAAGCTAGGTTGTAATCTTGACTAAAAATCCTCACAAAAACTCTGAGATTAAATGAAATTGTCATGAAAAGTTTCTCATAAATTTGACTTTCGGTGACGACTTTAACACACACAACTTGGGAGGCGTGAGAAGCTTGGTTGTAATTCTGACTAAAGGGTTGTAATGACTATTTAAATAAGTACGTAAGTAATTTTTATTGTTAGTGAATGGCATCTCTCTCTCTCTCTCTCTCTTTATGAACGAAGGAGAGAGATATCACTTGTTGGGTTTATAAGGCAACTTTGAGATTTTGAATCGATTATCCTATTGTATTAAAATCCTAATCCGTTTAGCTAGTTCCAGAGCTGTGGAAATATATAAAAAGGGAGACTGACACATTCAGTGCCATCAAGATGGTAATTGAAGCAGTTGTGGCAACAAATTGAGGCAAATACGGAATGATATCAGTGATATATAATCAATTAAACATGATAATCCCATATTAGTAGTTGAAATTTCTGACAATACTGGAAAATATCGATGGCGTATCGTTCTGAGAATATTAGCCACCGATTTCTGAGTTGATCAGGATGACGGAATATTTGTTTTGTCTTTCAGGTTGAAATAAACTTCACAGAAATATTGCTGGATTTCACATTCAAGATGACCTTTCATCTAAAGGACAATGTCCATACAATACCACAAGATCGACTAGCTGAGAATATTTCAAGGCTAGTTGGTATACCAAGATATTTCAGTTTTAATTTAAAGCGGCCACTCAGTTGGCACTGCCATATACAATTTAAATGATAAAGTTGACTATCAAAATTGAACCAGTTTTATTGTCTGGAAGTATAATCTGAGGACAATTAAATTTTGAAGAATGTAATATGACACAGTGATTGTGATACTCGGCAAATTTCTTTTTCAGAAGCTGCCATGACGAAGAAACAAAAATATAAACCTGCAAAGTATCTTTAACATGGAACTCATAAGGAAAAAGGAAATGTTTGGGGATTGAATCTCGAGAGTGTATGTTAATAGCCCCATGTTTCCGTAGTGTCAGATGATTCCGAGCTAATCGTGAATTATGAACCTAGGAAGAAATGTGTATCTTTTAAGAGATATCACAACGGATCTAATGGCTTTTTTATTGAATCTGCTTGTAGCAATCTACCCACCTAGTTTAAAACAGTGTAGAGTTTATTAGATAGGCATGATCAGAGAGATATGTGCGAAGTAGTACAGTTTTAGGCTAAGGCAAATCTCTATCAAAACTTTTGTTAATTTTAGTAATTCAAGAGACTCTTCTTAGCTTCGTCTACAGTAATAATTTCTTATTCCAGCACACGGATAAAAAGTCGTGATCAGTTTATTTGAACATACGTTAACTGAATACTATCTCTGTTGCTCTCCTTGTTCCATAAGGTTTCATTAATTTAACGTTTTTAAAGTCATATAGTAGGGTATAACAACTTAATATTGATACGCGCCGTATAAAAATTGTGTAAAGTTAAAAAATCAACAGTAAAGAAAAATAAAATTATTGTCACAAAAAAACATGCATTATTCTACAGTATCAAACAAAATTAAAGCAACAGCTAAAAAGTAGAATCTTCTTAACACTTATTTGTATTTTTAATTAAAAAAATTAAATTAAAATGGTTATGTGTTCCAATATATGTGTATCACACTATATTTTCCGAAAAACAAAAAATGAAAAAAAGGAAGCAAAGATCAACAATAAATGGAGGACGTTTTCTTTTCCGCACATTAATCCACTATGACAGCACGTGGCGTATGAATAACATAAATTATTTGTACATTAACAACAAAAACAACAACGAATAACCAATATACAAGGCAAGGGACCAAAAAATAAAAACAAAAAAAGAGAGAGAAAATAAACAACAACACAGAACATTAAAAATTTTTTAACACATACACAGCGGCCATATTTATTACCACAAGGCAATCTCAATGTCCTGTATGCTTACGCCAATATATTGTACCACTTATTGGTTACCGTATGAGTATGAGGGTAAGTGTGAGAGTGTGTGCTTGTTCTTATGCTAGGCGAGTGTTGTTAAAATTCATATACAATTTATATTAAAAAATTGTACATTTAAACTGTTTATTAACACACTTAACCACTCGTATGACCATAAACTCAAAAACCAAATTTACATCTTTAAACGAACGAATTTATAAGAGATGGCCAGCCTGAGTGGAATGGAGGGATTTTCGATGAACACTTATGTATGAATGGATGTAAATGCGTTGTGTATAATAGTGTTTATTCCTTAACATGTGACTGAATACAAATAGTAAACAATAACAACAACTGTTAAAATATAAGAAAAAACAACAACAATTATACTCTTGTTAAAATAACATTTTGGGGGTCATTTTATAGAGATTTAAAAAGGAAAACAATTAATTCAATTCAATAGTAATTTAAACACATTATGCTAGGGGTTCTACGTAAGTATATACATCGCTGGAATAAAACGTTTGTGTATCATTACACTAACACTGGTGATGTCAATAGAGACCAACAAGTTGGGTAATTAAAAAACAGCGATATTGTGAGCCATATTTGGAAAAGGGTAGACTTTAAAACGGTGTTGTTTGCCTATAAAGGATTGTGCAATTGGTGATGGCAATTGGTAGTAGCATTTTCTAAACAGAAACACAAGTGGAATCCTACATGACTTCTTATTCAAGTTGAATTGAAAACATATTTCCGATCTTGTATTTCGGATCTTGTCCTCAATATCCATTCTTCACCCATCTGTATATCACAAAAAATGGTGTCTCTTTTAAAAGAGTATGTAGCATCCAGATTTTATTTTGTTACTAAGTATCATGGGTACAACTTTTCTAAACCATAGGGTCTACTGGTTCTTCTCAGGCGACATTTATGTCAGTTAATCTATTCCTTTCATAAACATACAACTCTTCAGTCAGGATTACGACCCAGTTTCTCACACCACTTATGCTGAGTGTGTTAATTTTATACATAAGTGGCGGGACCTACAGTTTAAAGTTGACTTCGAAATTTTTGAGAAACTTTTCATGGCAATATTATTTGCTCTCAGAATTTTTGCCAGAAATCTGCTGAGAGCAAGTCGTTAAAGAAATATTTTTTCATATTTCGTTTAGTTGGATATGTCCGATCTGGGATTTGAACCGAGGCCTCACGTCTAATAAGCCAACATACTACCTACTAGACTAGGGCGACTGTATTTTATGCTTCTTATCCACGTTGAATTAAAAATATCTTTCGATATGCATAGGCTTCCGCTTGGAAGGTACCCATGAGATTCCCTATGGGCTCGAATTATTTCATTCTGTGGTTATAAACTTCTGATTTTGTTCCAAAGATCTACTCTTCTTGACCCATGTGTATACCACAAAATAGTAACTCTTAAAAGAATATGCAGTTTTCAGATTAATTCATTCATTTTCAAAATCATAGGGCCTATTGGTTCTGTTCAGGAGACAGTTATGGAGGAATTTTCGATTCCTTCATATTTCATTCGATTCATTTGAGCTCTTTTCAGATTTATTGTATTTGCCTAGACCATTGCCCCATAGGTCACTATTGGTCTCCCCAACATGGTATACTTGTAGTGCATAATTCCTGGGTTTCAAACCCAGAATTTCCCTGCCAGTTTTTTGCATATCATTAAGGCATATCTGGCTTTTCCTAAGCCCTCCGTGTGAATTTTCTATTCAGTGTTATTCCTTAATATTTTACCTTAATTTTCTGCGTTATTTATTGTCTCACCTTTAAGTCGATTATTCTCCCATTCTGAAAGTTTACTTCTTGTTGTAAATGGTACTATGGTTGTGGTTTATTGTATTGATTCAGTTTATAATTTAAACTTCTTAATAAGACTCGTTATAATGTTGTTATGTTTTTGCCTTTTCAAAACGGTTAAAATAAGAGCTCGTAGATTGCAAATAAAATAAAAATAAATTTGTGTTTAGTTTTAATTAAAATTCTTTATTATTTGCACAATTCTGTGTGCCACTGTTCACAACTTGATGAAAACAACAACAATTGCTTTGTTTGTTATTCCTCTGTTTACACCCTTTGCATAAACAATAACAATTACTTGGCAATTATTCGACAGATCTTTGTAACGGAGATCTTCAAACCACGATTACTCTTTTCAAACACACCGCGTCCACACACAAAACTGACTGAACTTCAGTAACTCAGCTAACCGGCAAATTGTTTGTTTCTTTCTAGACTAAGAGCTGAAAATTTTGAATATTTCTGAGTGCAAATGACCTGCGCAAAAAATGTACATGACAAATATACTGCAAAAGTTTATTCGATCAAATGAAAAAGTGGCTATGAAATCGAGTGACATCAAGAAAATCACTTTTTTTATTTCTCGTACTAAAATCATCTTTTTATGAAATACCCCCACACACACACAGTCTTTGATGATTGCTATTATAGCTGCTGGTGAAAACAAAAACTCTTTCTCTTTCGCTCCTTACAGTACAAATGAAATCAACAGCTATTACACGTGTGTGAGTATAAGAGAAACAGATCAAGTTACAGCGAAATAAAAAATAAAACAAAAAAACACGGAAAAACTCATGCAAAATGCACAAAATGCCAAACAAACCAACCAACAAATACTCTCTCTCGTACACAAAATCTACAATTCATATCATGACTTTTTATATGGATTTTGTTGTTTTTTTTACAAAAACAAAAAATGAGAATTTTATTGTTAAATATTTTATATTTTCATTATATTATACGGGAATATTTAAATATTTTCATGTTCATGTAACTTATTGTTCATAAAATAACAGAGTATGAACGAATTTTATATGTTTACATATACATACATATATGCCTGCATCCATTTCCTTATGTAACGAGTGAGAGAGAGAGAGAGTGTAAGAAATTGCTTGTTGAGTATGCATTTAATATGTGTATGTATTCTGTGTATGCTATGTGTAATTGATGTGTTGACAGCTAAAGGTAAATTTTGTATGTGTGTATGTGTGTCTGTCATGTGATTAAATGGTTATGAGTATGTGTCTGTATTTTAAAGTGGTTTGATGAAAAGAATTTTAAATGTTTTACATTCATTTTAATACAAATACATTTACAGTTTTATGTAAACAGAATACATGTTAACATGTATGTTATGTGTATATTAAATTTGAAATGTAAGAACAACAACAACAAGCGTTGTAATTTAAAACTCTTCAAAAATCATTGTTTACAGTTAAATGAACACGATCATTTAATTTCGTTACTGACCATCGATTTCAGTTATTCCAGTAAAGAAAAACAATAAAAAGAACTATTTACAACATATTGAATTGCCATTAGAGAGAATTCTTTATGAAATATTGGCAAATTTGCATTGCATATTGTATGAATTTGTTTTCATTTTCAATATTTATTATTTATTATTCTTTGTTTGTTTAGTTCATATTCATATTCAGTTTAAAATTTGCATGTTTTGTTTTGCTTCTCGATTGATTGCTAGTTTCTAGGATGATGACAGATGGTAATCCTATCTGTTTATGGCTAAAAGCAATGCCTTCTGTGAACATTTGTTAGCTTGAAATGGAAAAGTGGTGAAGAACTTTAGATGTTTAGGCATACCTCTTCCTAAACGAGCGCAATCAACATCAACATTAGGTGTTGATGTTATTCACTAAGGGAGGGTATTTCTTGATATATTATTGGGAGTAGAAATATAGTGTATTTTTCTCAAAATTCAATACAACTATGATGGAAAAATGTCTTTTTCATAGACGACCCACACTTAAGGGATGATCTTGTGTTGAACCTAGGAAAGTAAATTATTTGAGGTAGGATGGTCTTGTGTTGGAATAAAGAAAATAAATTACTTGAGGGAGGAAAGAGGGGAACATTAGATCTGAACCCATTTATATTAGTATGTGAAGAACTTCTACAGGAAAAGTGTTCCTAATATAGATGGGGTGCAGAAAAATTAATTTTCTCTGTAATACTCTGTGCGATATAATGGCTAAACGATTACACGGCTGTACTGGGCAAACCCCAGGTCAGAGATCTCTAGGAAAACAAAGCGTAGATTTCTGACAAAAATTCTGAAAGTAAAAAAAAATTTGCCAAGAAAAGTTTCTCAAGAAAAAAATCGATCGCTTGGAGTCAGCATTAAACTGTAGTTTCCACCACTCATGGATAAAATTAACACAAATAACATGGGTGGTGTGAAAAGCTAGGTGGTAATCCTGAATAAAGAGTTGTAATAAGCAATTAATTAAGAAACAGTGAAATATAAGTAACATGGCGAAGATGCTCCAGTTGAACTAGTCATACTGTCGTTAATAAAAACTTTCGAAGTCAACTGCACGCCGTAGAGAAGCATTGGTTCGATGCAATGGGCCATAAGGATTGTATTTTTGTTTATTATAAATAGCGTGAATAGTAAGGAGACCAGATTGAATGAAGTATTTCTTGCACTATCATAAAAAGAAGTTTGAATGCTTCTTTCGACACATGAAAAAGATGCAGGCTCCCGGGTGAACATCACATTATCTTTTCATTTCCAAAGCAACATAGTATCAGAAGACATATGAGCAATGTCTCATGGGTTAGTAAACAAGCAGTTTAACCTATACAACTTGTATGTTATTTAGACGCCTAATTTGTAAAAAACAACTACGCTGAGCTGAAATACCTCTCTTAATTACTTGGTTAAACCAGCTTAAAGCCTCCTTAACATCTTTATTTATTTACAAACAAAGTAAATATTAAGAATGCTTTTGCTCTTAAACTCATTTGAATCAGAATTTCAATACTTCGCTTCATCTTCCCAAATACTACTTACATTACCTATATTCGTTCGTAAAACGGAAAGCATTTTAACGAAATTTGGCACTCATAAACTGATTCTAATAAAACACATATTATTACTCAGTTCTTGTCATACAAAGCATCCAATCTGTGGTTGTGTGGCCAGCAAAGCCTCACATTTGGAGAACATTTTCTTGAAAAAACCTCTTTTTCGGTCACTTACGATGGCAATGAAGTAAAAGCTAATAACCACAATCAGTACTTTCTGCTTTTCTTTGCATCCATAAAACATATGTATGTGAGTGAGTGGGCATGGTATGAATTGGTGTCATTCACTTGTAGATGATGGAAGCAAAAGACAGAAATATGTGTTTGTGTTAGAAACGTTTATAATTTCTGGATAACTTTTGTGCAAAAGAACTTTTGAAAAGGAGTTTTTTATGTCGTATACTATGCAAACAAGAATGTGTTTTAATCTTATCAACTTTTACTTACTTGACTTATCAACATTTACAAGGATAATTTTTTATTTTTATTCATTATCTTTATTTTAGTCTGTACTGAAGTAGAAGAAATTGCTTAAAACATATACAAGTTTTTGTTTTTCTATTTGAATAAATAATTTAAAAAACATCCATTAATTGCCAATGTTGTAGCCGTAGTTTAGTGGGTAGTGTGTTGGCTTATTAGACGTGGTTGACATTCTAACTCAGACACCTCGAATAAAAATATTTCTTTCGACGACTTCCTCTCGGCAGTCTTATGGCGAGTAAAATAGAATTGCCATGAAAAGTTTCACAAAAAACTGTCATTCATAGTCAACATTAAACTGTAGATTCCTTACATGGATAAAATGCATACACAACAAGAGTGGTGTCAGAAACCTGGTCGTATTCCTGGTCCTAAATCCCTAAAGGATTGTTAATTAAGCCTTAATTACCAATACCTCGCAATCAATTTTATTGCACGATCATTTTAATACAAACACTTTTGTTGTGTTTATACTTCATTTATTTTCGGTTTGGTAACTTTTAGAATCTCACTGTTTATTTGTTATAGTAAACATGTTTTTTTTTTCTAATTGTCGTGGTCTTTCCATGAAGTTTTGTTATGGAATTTCTGGAACTCTCTTCTGTTTTCTCTTTGTGGTATTGTGGTCTAGAATATCTAGACGAGTCATGTTTGTAATTAATTCTATCTGAAGCATTTAAGAGCTTAAACTTTAATTGAGAGACTTTTGTAACGTGATTAGAAACTTTCAGAAACAGGCTGAGTTTTAAACGTGTTCAGTTGCAAGAAATTATAAAACTTGGGTTATAAAAGATTTTCTTATATTATGCGTGATCAATGATCTTCAAAGCAGTTTTTCAATCACTTACTAAGATGATGGATATTTTCGGGAAGCCATACGTTCCATTCTAATAAAACAGCATATAAAAAGTTTGATATTCTTTATGTTATAATTTGAATTTACTGTCAGATTTTTGCTAAATTCGTTCGCTAACCTTATATACAATCTATTTCAATCTTTATACCCTGAATTGTTGCCATCTCTATTTCATTTTAATTCATTTTCAGTGATTGCCCACTGTGTTGTGTGTTTGTTTTTTGAAGGAAAGAAATAAATTTTATTTTATTAAACTTAAACGTTTTTTTCCTGACAATTTTTCATGCCCAACACCTACCAAGGCCCAGAGCAGTTTTTAAATTTAATACGAGTGTTGCTGTTGCAACAATATGGCTGGTTATAAAACCTCAGGTAAATTTCTGTACATGTTATGCATACGTGCATTTTATATACACATACATATCATACATACATACATATATGCATATGTACATGGGGTTGGTGGTAAGATTTATTAATATTTTATTTAAAAACACAAACAATATATTTTACGGCTTAAAAATATTTTTTTTAAATAAAATATTAAATTTCTATGTATATTTCGTATCACCATACTTGAGGGTTATTGTTTATTTTAAATAATAATTTCCTAAAAAATTCTTCTCGTACATAAATGTACTTTATTTTAATATATTTGAATGTTTAATTAAAATTTTATATTTTATATGTGCATATGTAGTTATGTGTGTTTGTGTAATACTTATGCATACATTTGTATTAAAATAATTGTGTCACTTGGGGCGTATGATTAATTTGAATTATTTTTCATTTTGTTTATTTAACAAAATTATAATAATAAAGAAAACCTATGAAAAGTTTATTATATTTAAATAATTAAATTTAAATTGAACACCTTTTTTGTTTTGTTATTGTTATTGTTGTCCGTTGTTGTTTTTGTCGTTTTTGTGTGGTTAATAAATTCAGTTAAAAGTTTTAATTATTTTACATTAATTGAAAAGGAAAAAAAGAGAATATTGCCGCAACTTATTTTCATAGTTGGTTGTATGGTTTCAAATTTGTCATTCATTTTAATTTTTATTTTTATTATTTTTTTTTATTGTATTTTTTATTGTATGTTTTTTATTATTTTAATTTTTCTTTTTATGAGCAACAGAAATTCAATTCAACACAAAACGGTTAATTTAATGTGTGGTCTTACATTTTCTGGTTTGGAAATACCAGAAAAAATCAATTTTTTTATTAAATTTTTGTTTGTTTTAAATTTAAGAATATAAGCTTTGGCGTATGCCAATAGACAAGAAAGCCTACTTACTTAACGTTTAAAAACAAAGTTCTATCATTACAAAGTGTTTAAGAATGGATTTAGAAACAAAACAAGTCCATGACTATCTCACCATTTTTGTTTTTTGGGAAAAACTCAAAGAGTATTACGACTTAGTTTCTCACGCCGCTTATGTTAAGTGTGTTAATTTTGTCCATGAGTTTCAAGACCTAGAGTTTAAAATCATCTCCGAATGACAGATTTTTTAAGAAACTTTTTATGGCAATTTTATTTTCCACACAAAGTTTTTGCCGGGAGACTGCAGAGTGGGAGTCTCGGGGGAAAAATTTGTTCATATTTCGTTTTGGTTGGAGTTTGTCTGGACTGTGGTTCTGGCATCTAATAAGTCAAAATACTACCTACCAGATTATAGCGACTTCATCTGTAGTTATAAGGGTTGGTGTAAATATTAGGCAGTCAGAAGCTTTTGACGTTTTGGTCAAGAAAATTGAGTGTGATGTTTGCTGGAACCAGTTGTCGAAACAAGCATTCAAGTGCCTCTGTTTTTTAAGATATGTCATTTTATTTAATATCCTTATTTTTTCCTGTACCCATCTTTGGAGCATATGGCTTCCAAAAAGCATTTCTGCCATGTTTCCGTTTCTTTATTTTGTTTCAGCTAAGCAGGTGATTGGTCTGCTGTTTCGAGTTCTAGGATAATGGGGCTGCCATCTATCGTTGTTTAGAAACAATGCCCTCCGAGTATTCGGTGTAGTGATAGAAAATCTTTCTGATTATTGATTCCTACCTCTTCTTTCCCTTACTATTAAGTGATGTACACTTATAACCGATCGATGATGGAATACAACTGTTATGTTTGGGCCAGAGTCTAGAAGTCTATTGCAAGGCTTCTCGACTGCGTAGAGGAGAGAATGAAGATGCTTACAAGTGATGCTAGTGTATCCAACTCTACTGGAGTAGAGCATTGGAGCATTGTCGCAATGGGTGCTTTACTGTTCTATCGCTACTACAACGGTTGCTACTTCCGAAAATCGCATACTCTTATGCAACACCCGTCTTCCCCGCAAAGGACATCTCTTTGTGATCAATTTACGAGTGGATCACATACTTCATTATAGACAGAATGTGTCCTCTAGTTGAACTAATAGTATGTAAAACTACCTTCCTGCAGAGCAGATCAGTTTGTAATCAATTGACCAGTGGATCGTTTACTGCATTACAGACAGAATATGTTCTTTAGCTGGACTATTAGTATGTGGAACTGCCTACGTTTATTGTCGATTGTGGATCACACATTGTATAACAGACAGAAATCTTTATTTAGCCAGACTATACGTATGTGGAACTCCTATCCTCCGAAGGGTTTTTCCTGTCACTTATAATATGAAAAGATTTAAACCCAATGTCCACAAACACAAGGTATTGTCCTAATTCAAAGGCAATGCACTGCATAAGCAGGGGCCATCCCCTGAGTTTTTTCTTTTTGCTTTTAATAAATTAAAAATTGTTGTAACCACTACATATGCAAATTATCAAAATCATATAAGAAATTTGATTACGATAAGTAATTGAATTAATTAAATTAATTTCTATGAAGTATTTCAAATGAATTTTTAACAGATGGTGACTTAATCATTATCTTCATCAGATATGCCATTTGAAATATGTTGTATTATAAAGAAAAATATATAAAAACCAGACGTAATTTTAAATTTTTAGTGAGTTTTTTAAAAATAATCCCCTGCTTGATACTTTTTGTTTGTTGCCAACAAATAAATTGTTATTAAACAACATTGACATAAAATATTAATAAATTATGAAATTGTATCGTTCTCTATTGAAGATTTCCCCAAAAAAAAAAAAACAAATTGCAGTTAAAAAATAATTTTTTAAATATTTAAAAAACACGTCATATATAATCCTTATGAATACTTATTCATTACAATGTGACGAAAATTTTTTTCCAATTACCTATATTTCTTGGTATATTTTTTTTGGTATAGAATTTATTAAATATTTCATATGGAATTAATAACAAATTAATAATAATTGTAGTTTTCTTTAAATTAATAAAAACAAAACGTCTTTTATAATCAGAAAACTGTTACACAATCTTCATAAGCTTTTAATATGTTTCTAAGCCACTATAAAATTATTTTTATTACCCACTGTACACACACTTTATTTTTCAAAGTTTATGAATATTTCATTTAATTAAAAAAAAGGAGAAAAAGAAAAAAATATATAAACAAAGTAAATATTCGATACCTTTAACCACACATATTTTGTTTATAACTGCCGAGAAACAAAAAAAAAAAAAAAAAAATAAGTCGTGCTAAAAACTGTATGAATATTAAACGAGTCTGTTTAAATACTCTGTATACGTACACACATATATTAAATAAATCCTATTTTGGTTTTTGTATTATAAAAAGAAAATTAAATAAATTTTTTCTGTATTAAACAAAACAAATAAAATAAACTTAAAAAATAAATACGATATTACTTAAAAATTATACAAACATATTTACATAAAACAATTTGCCATACGAATATTAAGAATGTAATTTTTTCTATTTTTTTCTATTAAGTGAAACAGAAATACATTTCACAACAATTGATATTAAAAAATAACAAAAGAAAAAAGGAAAATATCATGGGAAACTGTATGAAATGTTAGGTAAATAAATTTGTATTGTAGATTGGTTTTAATAATATTTAATAAAAGGAAAATAAAATTATTAAAGGTAACAAAAAAAAAAAAAAGATTAAAAATAAATACATGGTATATGCAATAAACATTAGGGTGGTTACCGGAATTTTATTTTATAATTATAAAATCTATTGTATTAAACAGAGCAAATTACATTGTATCCTTCATCATAATGACTTTACTAATCCTACTTTAGTATTGTTTCTAGGTCTGAAGTCTTCTTTATGCCGCTAATATACATATTCCCAGATTTCTAAATGAAATCTGTACCTTATGCGTTGAAATATGTGACATTAGCTTAGCCAGCCTAGACAAGGAGAATATTGTTAATGCCAGAAGGGCACTTAAAAATTAGAATAACACTTGGAGTCTAGTATTTTCTGAGAGTAACATTTTTCAAATTGTATGTATTTTGGAGCCTAGTCCAATTTTTATCGTGTTGCCGTAATAGACGTAAGCCCGTGTTTGAAACTACAGTTTAGACATCTCAAACTAGACGAAATCCTCTCGGCAGTGTTCTGGCAAAAACTGTGAGAGTTAATAAAATTGCATTAAAAAGTTTTTCAAAAATCTGTAGTTGGGAGTCGACTACCCACCGTATGGGTAGTGTGAGAAACTAAGTCATAATCCTGACTAAAGGGTTGTAACTTTAATTTCAGTAGTAAATAATGTGCAATGCAAAGCAATGTAAAGCAATGTAAATGTATCTTGTTGAAATCATTTTATTTTATTTTTTTGGTGGAACCAGCACTCAGGGGATGGCCCCTACTCATGCAGTGCATTGTGAAGGTTTTTAGGAAAATGGGTTATAGAAAGGTGGAAGAGAGGGAGTAGTGTTTTGTGGACATCTCAAGATGCGAACGGCAAGGAAACGAGTTGCTGCTAGGTAACTATAAAATGGCCAGTGCTATAATTTCACCATTAGACAGTCTACAGCAAATCGTCCCCAAGAAGCCCGCACCCTTCAGTCCTAGCTTCTCACACTACTCATGTTGTGTGTGTTAATTTTATATATGAGTGGCGGGACCTACAGTTTAAAGTCGACTTCGAACGACAAATTTTATTGAGAATCTTATCTTGGCAATTTTATTTACTCTCAGAGTTTTTGGCATAAATCTGCTGAGAGGAAGTCGCCGAAGTCGTACTTAATAAAGGCTGAAGTTAAGTTAAAGGTCTGATTGCAGTCATTGAACCTAAATCTGTTAGAAAAAGGTAGAAGTTGTGTCAAGGCAGATGAATGAAAAGTAAAGAAAAGTTGGTGTGAGCAATATAAGATTTTTAAGGTAGGAGGAATGTCTGAACATCGCATGAATTAAAAAAAAAGGATTAAGAGGTGCAAAAAAAATTTACAATCAAAACTACTTTCTCTACAAAAATGGCTAAGAAGATGGTTAAAGAGTCTTACTGGCTTAAAATTTACTTAATTACTAACGGGTAGTGGTAGGTATACAGTTACTTACGCCGTTTTCGTCAGAAATGCTAACAAAAAGAGGCTGAATGTCTCCATTAAGAAGCAAATGCAGAACATATTGTGCTCATATAATCGACATTAGGAGAATACTTAAAGGATATGTAACCCTGATTGATTAGCTGCTAGTAGCGCTATTAGCTGAGAAGAATTTGGATAAGAATTTGGACAGATATTTCATAACAGCTGAGAAGATGAGACTGCGATTGAACGGTTGGTGGCCCTTCTGTAAAATTAGAATAGGTGTACTTAACACCAAGTGTGCTCATGAACTAAAGTGGCACTTGAAACTTATTCCTAAGATTTTAAGCATATCACGTCAATTGAAATACATTCAAACTTCTTTCATCCCAAAAGCCTGTATTTTGTTGAGTTAATATTAAAGAGAAGTCGCCGTAGTCTAGTAGGTAGTGTGTTGGCTTATTAGATGTAAAGCCAGGGTTCGAGCCCCAGGCCAGACATTAAAACAAAAATACAAAAAGTATTTCTTCGGTGATTTCCTCTCAGCAGATTTTTGGCAAAAACTCTGAGAGTAAATAAATTGCCATGAAAAGTTTCTCCAAAAATCTGTCGTTCGGAGTCGACTTTAAACTGTAGGTCCCGCCACTTATGTATAAAATTAACACACACAGACTGAAGGGTTGTAATGACCAAATGTATATGTGATATTGAAGAAAATGTTTAACATCGTCTATTAAGTGAGTAATTTAATGCCTAATTTTCGCTAAGACAGCCTTAATATTGTGAACTTAACATTGAGGACGGAAAGTCTAATTGATGATGAAAATATATTGCAAAAAACAAATTCATTAACCACCCTAATGTTTTTATTATGATGCATTTTGTTCTGATAATATTTACAATAAGAATTGAACAACATGTTAAAAAATATGTTTATAATGTTTTAATATCGGATATCGAGTTTTATATGTACAATGAAAATGAAGATTTCAAGTTTTTATTTTTACTTTTTTTTTGATTTCAATATGTGCATATGTACAATATATTCTATTATTACAATATTATTTATTTTATTCTTTACAAATATATGCCCTATGTATGTACGTACATATGTAGGATGCAGTTTCATTGAAAAATTTCTTTAGGATAAGAACGAATATTTACAAATAAACATGACCGAACAATGGCATCACGTAGTACGTGTACGTAGCATACATATTGACATATATACAATGTGTTTTAAACATTAAGAAGAAAAAAATGTAAAAGGTAACATAAAATAAAGTATTACAACAACAGAAAGAAAACTAAACTTATTTTAATTTATTATACAAATTGTAATATTAAATTACAACATTAAACTTGAAGCAGGAAATACACAAAAGAGAAGGAAAGAAAAGAAATAGAAAAACCTCATGGTTTTGCTTTTTCTTTCCCCATCTTAAAATCTTTCCGGGCATATGAAAATAGAACAGAACAGAAATTTACCTGAGCTGGTGCAGCACTAGCAGCAGATGGTGGTTGTTGTTGTTGTTGGTTATAAGCTGGCACCGGTTGGTATTGAGTCTGAGGTTGTGGTGTAAATTCACGTACAACTCTTTCCTCCGATGCTGGTGGCCAGGCTACACGTTTATAACCTGGTAAGGACATGAAATGGAAAAAGAGAAAGGAAAAGAAAGAATAATAAAAATAGGAAAAGTTACAATTTTAATTAATAATCACATAATAAATAAATAAATACTACTACTGCTACCACTACTGTAGTTAAGAGCAAACAATTAAACAATAAGAGAATTACGGAGCAATTAAATGGCGACAATTAACATTTCCTTTAAATATTTTTTTTTTAAATAAAAATTGTAAGTTGCCGTAGTCTAGTAGGTAGTGTGTAGCCTTATTAGATGTGAGGCCACGGTTCAAGCCCCAACCTAGACATCACGAACAAAACAAAATATTGTTACGTTTTTATCTTTTAAAAACGTTTAAAATATGTGCTCGTAGATTGCAAATAAAATAAAAATAAATTTGTGTTTAATTTTAATTAAAATTCTTTATTAGTCGGACAATTCTGTGTGCCACTGTTTACAACTTTATGTAAACAACAACAGTTGCTTTGTTTGTTATTCCTCTGTTTACACCCTTTGCATAAACAATATCAATTACTAGACAATTGTTCGACTGATCTTTGTAACGGAGATCTTCAAACCACGATTATTCTCTTCAAACGCACCGCATCTTCACAGAAGACTGACTGAATTTCAGTAACTCAGTCGCCTACTTTGCCTTGCCTTTTATATGGCAGAGTAAACAATCTGATGAATGTTCTTGAAGGCGAATGTTCATGATTTCGCCTTCTCGAAATCTCTATAAATGTAAACATCGTTGTTTACCTTTATTATTGCAGTGTTGTTTGTTTATTTTGTTTACATTTACTCTTGTAGTGTTGTTTGTGTATTTTTGTTTACTTGTTTACCATTTTTTCTTATGCTGGTGTTTTTTTTTGCTATATTAAGCAGTACTGTACTATAATTTGTAAAGAGGTTTGTTTACTGCATTGTTTTGTTTTTGTAACTTTTGTTTATAATTTTAATGTTAAGCGATGTAAAAGCAAAACACCAGTATCTAGATTTTTTCATTTTCGTAACAATATTGTCAGAAACATTAACAGTAAAGTTGTTCCGTAAATGAAACTCCTCATTTACAATCTGGTAGTGAACAACAAACATCAAATACGTTCGCATTATTGTTTTATTCATTTGAATGCATTTCGATTAATTAATTTACAAAAAAAAAGATTTTCAAATAAAAAACAGAAAACCATGTTTAAAGATTTGTATCTAATAAAAGGTGTAAATAATTTGACAACATTTGTCATGGATTTCTTTTGATTTTAATTTTGCGTGAGTGTATGCATGTGTGTCTGTTAAAATTCAATAAAAACAGATCAGTAATCAGTGTTTTAAAATTGTTGTTTTTTTTTTGTTTTTTGTTTTGTTTCATTAAAAGTTGTATAAATATGTCAATCACTTCAATAAATCTATATAATGGAAAATGAAAAAAAAAAAAATAGGAAACGGAAAATAAATTTAATTGCTCTCTAATTGATTTATTTATACATAAACAGTTATATAGTTTTACACGCTTATACTTGTACACATATGCAGGTAAATAAATACGTGCTTACAGTCTTATTTTAATAAAGAAACAAAAAAGTGAGAGTTGTATTTTAAATGGAATATTCTGGCTATGTGATGCCCTACACCGTAGGACATTTGAAGAAATAATTTTACTTTGGACATACAAAACTTATAGAAATAATAAAGGAAACATCAAAGATCTAACTAAAAAGGTGTTATGCCGGAGGCCTGACTAATTTTTGTTTAAATGCTTGTATTACATTACATTTAAAATTTAGTTAGTCTCAAAGCACATTTCGTTTCAATTAAAATTAAGGCAGCCATCGAAAGATGTTTATGTCACTAATAAATTGATGATTCTCTTTTATAGAGTTAATAATGGCTAAACGAGGAAGAAAGCGCAGCGTAGTGGGCTCAACGATAACAAATCAAGAAAATCTCCTTTTAATTGCACAGCGTTTCTAGTAGTTATAATGTGAGAAACGTTTCTCAGCATGTACAGTCCTTTGCTCAACTTTCCTACTACTTAGTTACAAAACAGAAAAGATTTTTTAAGTCGGTTTTTCACTAACCGTTTTCTATCTTTAAGTCTAGAGATAGTAGTCTAGTAGCCAGTGTACTGGCTTATTGGACATGAGGCCAGGGTCAAACCTCAGGTCAGACAACTTCAACAAAACGAAATATGCTTAAAATATTTCTTTGGCGACTTCCTCTCAGCAGATTTCAGGCAAAACTCCGATCAAAAATTGCCATGAAAAGTTTCTCAAAAATCTGTCGTTCGCAGTCGACATTAAGCTGTATGTCAAGCCACTTGTGTTTAAAAATAACGCACACAACATAAGTGCTGTGAGAAGCTAATCCTGATTCGTAATCCTGACTGAATCGTTGTAATGACCAATTATGTGCGTGTGTATGTGAGATATCATCGAGATTTTTTATTTGTTTGAAAAACCTATTGATGTCCTACAGATGTTCGCTACGGCCTCTCGGGATGAAGTGCATTCAAGATGTTCCATGACTCTAGCGCATAACATACATAATTGGTCATTGCAACCCTTCAGTCAGGATTATTGACCTAGTTTCTCACACCACTTATGTTGTGTGTGTTAATTTTATACATAAGTGGCGGGACCTACAGTTTAAAGTCGACTCCGACTCATGGCAATTTTAATTACTCTCAGAGTTTTTGCCAGAAACCTGCTGAGAGGAAATCGACGTAGAAATACTTTTTGTATTTTGTTTTAATGTCTGGCCTGGGGCTCGAACCCTGGCTTTACGTCTAATAAGCCAACACACTTCAAGCAGGCGCATAAAGCAGGTCGAATTTGATCCGGATTATGTTGGTTGAGGTTTCTGGCTTATTCGAAAACACCTGCGACTTAAGAAAACCGTACAAGAAAAAGTCTAACAGGGTCAAGTCGTAAAATACCGGTGGCCAAGTCACTCCACCTCCACCTAATTTAACCATGCCCTCAAATTGCTCGTGCAGAATATCCAATGTTACATGAACTGTGTGGCACATAGCGCCGTCCTGTTGAAACCTTATGTCATTGCTATCGTTGTACTTAGTTAACATCACCAAAATACTGAATGTGGTACGTAACCTGTTTAAACCACATGTCGTTGGTGTTCAGATCATTTGATTCAGGCCAAAATAAGTTGGTAATCATCAACCCATAACGCTTGCTGTTGACAGCGTGATTTGGCCAACGTCATTCATCACCAGTGGAGATGATTTTTCAATAAAAATATGGGCCAGTTGATAAAATGCTTTAGAAATCATTCAGCGAAAGCACGTCGTTGTCTGTGGACATTTCCTTTCCGTTCCCATGTCAGTTAAATTTTGTACGAATGCAAGCCCAAGCCACGATATAAAATTCGTCGGGTTGTGCTCTGCGAAAGACTGAGTTCTTGTGACGGATTCTTCTGCACACTCTCAAGGAATATCGGCGATTTTATCGGCAAATCTTGCATTACATCGACGTATAGTTGGTGGGAAATGCAAGTTGTCAACGAAAAATGAATAATTTTAAAATTTATCAGAGCAACAAACCTCACGGCCTATGTATGTCGGTGTGAAAGATAAAAATAATTTTTTTTTATTGAATTGAAGACTTTAGTGCGTGTAGTAGGTGTGTAAGAGTTCGTTAAAGTTCATGGAATTTGTTTTTCTAGTATTTTAGCCACCACTATCACATACGAGTATGTGTCCAATTAAAACAAGATTTATGTTGCATTTTCTCTAATTATACGAAAAAAATAAGAGAAAAAACCATTAAAATTAATACCCCAACACATACGCACACAAACACAAAAGTAAAACATTAAATAAATTTATATATGTATGCATATGTTTGTATAAGGTATACATACATAAATATGTTTGGTATCGTATTTTTCTATTGGCAAATTGAAAAATATATAAGAATTCGGAATATTCAGAGATTGTTGCAATAGTTATTAACTTTTGTGGGTCATGTACGCACGGTTTTTCCTTTATACAGAGCTTCGAGCTGTAGTTGTTATTATTGCAAAAGGCATATATTTATTTATTCTATTTATAGGCTTAAGATCTTTTTAATAATTGCTAAGAATCGTTATTTATGAGATGCCCAACAAAATAGTACGTGATGTGGGCACAGTGTACCCCAAAACATGTTTATTTTGGTTTTTGGCAGAATTTGAAAAGAATTTTAAAAGCTTACTATCTTAGCGGCATTAGGGGCAAAGATAGTATAATAGGTAGAGATAGGTTCTGAAGAAATATTTCACAATCAACTACGTTTTTAGGTACAAATAAAACTCTAAAAGAGTTATCGCCACACGAATACATATATAATTTGGGAACCAGAGGAAAATTTTCATTAAGAAATTATGATACCTGTCATAAGGTCAGGGCAATTTTGAAAGCGGCACAAAGCTCTTTAAGTGGCAGAATTTTTCGTGAAAATCTCTTGATTTACTAGTACAGCCAGGCTGTGATTAAGTCCCTAACGAACATAGTTTCAACGTCCGTCCTTGTCCATGAATGCTGAGGATTTCGCAGAAATTTCAAAGGTAACTCTCTTTCTAGGGTAACTCTTCTCCGATTATTCAAAGGTGACTCTTATATGGGTTCCGTTGGAAATTGCGTTGCTGATAAGCTGGGTAGGACCGCTACAGAGTTCGCAATCTTTGAAATGTTACAGGGCATAGACCTTTCGATTACATACATACATACATAATTGGCCATTACTTCAGTCATAATTACGGCCTAGCTTCTCACACCACTCATGTTGTGTGCGTTAATTTTATACGTGAGTGGCGGGACCTACAGTTTAACGTCGACTCCGAACTACAGATTTTTGAGAAACATTTGCATGGCAGGTTTATTTACTCTCATAGTTTTAACCAGAAATCTGCTGAGAGGAAATGGCCGAGGAAATATTTTTTTTTTCATATTTCGTTTTGATGCCTGACCTGGTATACGAACCCGGGCTTTAAGTCTAACAAATCAACACACTACCTACTAGATTACGGCGACATTTCGATTAGCTTAATTATTTGGATGGAAGATCAATCTCTTTGGCGGCAGGAGGCTACGTGAAATATTGCTAGACTCTGATGGACGCTTATGAACCTAAAGGCGCATGGCCATCCATCGTACAATGACGATTCTTATGGGCCACAGGTATGCCAAAAGACTTGCCATTATGACAAATGACTTTTGTAGGAGCTGTGGATTAGAAAAAGGGTCAGAGACTGTTTTTCGTCTCGTGTGTCTCTAAGTCGTCGAAGTCTAGTATGTAGATGTGAGGCCGCGGTTCAAACGCCAGGACAGACATTAAAACGAAATATGAAATAATGTTTCTTCGGTTGCCATGAGAAGTTTCTCAAAAATTGGTCTTTCGGAGTCGACTTTAAACAGTAGGTTCCGCCACCTTACCTAACCTATAATCTCTCTAGGAGAATTTTTTAATAACTAAGCTGAATTTTATTAGTCCAAATTTGTTATTCCAGGAGCTTCTCGTCGTAGAATATTGTATATTTAGTTTCTAAATAATATTTCCTCTTTTATTTATTGCTTCAAAACGAAATCGTTTTACTGTAATTATTTGGGCGTACATCTGTTCTCCTACAAGAAAGCGCCATCAACCCCATCTTTTTTTGTGGGAATATTCACAATAAAATATCGAATTTTTTTGTTGTTTTTATAACACTTATGGTTGAATATTAATAATTTTATGATTCTATTTATTTTTATTGTTTCATTCATAACTCGTTATGCCTTTTATGTATGATATGTTGCCATCGTCCTCCTCATCCATATCAGTTATCATTAATGTACGCATTGCCATAAAAATAACAAAAGAAAGGAAACGAAAATCAAAAAGGAATTGTACATTAATAATAAAATTATTATTTTCAATTCTTCTTCTTTCTCTACCTTCTTTTTTCTACACATTCGCATGAGTATGATTTCGAATAGTTTTATTTGCAAAGTGAAGTGTGTCTATAATTTTACTTTTGAGTCTTAAATAATGATTAATATTGGTAGTACGTGTTATTGGTAACAGAAATATATGTTTGTATGTATGTATGTAAGGTTTATGGTTATGTTTATTGCCTTCGCAAATAAAAATTTCCAATATATTGTAATATTTCGGACTTATTACTTAATATTTATGTTTGTAATTATTGCTGAATGTTGGAATTTTTTATGTGAAGTGAAAAATTCTATCTATAGTTCTAGAAACTCTTGAAGGAGGAGCTTGTATCTACTACCACTACTTAGTTTTTTGATTACTTTATTACTAATTACGATTTCCTCCCTTTTGGCAGCCTAGAGATATATTAAATTGTGTGTTCCATTCCTAAGGTCTAGTAGGTAGCATTTTGGCTTATTATACACAAAGCCGTGATTGAAACCCCAGCAAAGACATCAACAAATGAAATATAAAAAGTATTTCTTCGACAACTTCCTCTCAGCGACTTTCTGGCAAAAACTCTGGGAGTAAATAAGTAAGTCCCGCTACTCATAGATAAAATTAACACACACAACCTGGTTGATGTGAGAAGCAAGGTTGTAATCCTCACTAAAGGGTTGTAATGACCAATTAGGTATCTATGTATGTCTATGTCTAGTAGATAGTGTGTTGGATTATTAGACGCAAGGCCATGATTATAACACAGGTCAGACATCAACAAAACGAAATAAAAAGCTGTAGGGCCCGACACACACAAGATGGGTGGTTTGAAAATCAAGGTTGTAATCCTGACCAAGGGATTGTAATGACGAATTAAGTAAGCTAAGTAAGTAATAAAACCCGCATTGTTGATATTAATGTGCATTCAATGTGTTTAAGTTGATTTCCAGTTCGACGTTCTTAATCAACTTGATGGAGTAATTGGTCTGATCACCTAGTCTATGCGGCTCGACACAAATGTCGTCCATACATATCAGACCTTCCAGTTAACAGTCAATGAACAGTATTTCTCTGCACTCCTTGGATGGCTCAAGCAAGACTTCATCAAGAACAATTGCAAATAAAATTGAGGATTGCGGGAATTATTGTATCCCATCAGAATTAATTCTAAAACATTCGTTTTCATCCCATTTTGAAGTACTGGATATCACTGTGTTCGTACATGTTTCCGTTGATTTTTATTATTTTTTCAGGCCCTTCCTTACGCTTTCAATATCGCTGTATGCTTAATCTAAATGTCTACCAAGAGCTTTAAATAACCTTTAGTCAGGATTACAACCTAGCTACACACACCACTCATGTTTTGTTTGTTAATTTTATTCATGAGAGGCGGTATTTTTATTTAAAACTTTTATGGTTGCTTGCAACTAAGCTGATAATTTGTTAGCACTTCTACTAGCCAGAACAAACTTCTGTTGAAAATTATATTCAAATGACCGTGTATGTATACAATATTACAATAACAATATAAATGCCAACATAGAACCTCAAAATAATTTCCAGGTATACATACATAGATATATACATATAAGTTTGAGTGAAATTAATATTAATTTCAATAATCACTAGGTATCTGCCACACCTCTTCAGTGAATCGAAATCAATAAATTCTAATATTTTGTGGAGCTTTTAATCAAATAAAATAAATCACTTTAACACCTTTTAGTTTATGATTACAAACAGACAACCATAAAAACTATACACAAACCCAAAACGAAGAAAGAAGGGGATGTAGACTTTGAAAACTACTGATGAAGAGTTAAGGAAGTAAAGTTAAGAGGAGAGGAGGGTGTAGCAGAGGGATCAACCCTTGAAAATTATGGCCGAAAAGTACTGTTAATAACTTTTTATGCCATAACTTACATATACTCTTGCAATTATTTACACCACCTATGCTATGAGTTATTCACACACACTTGCACACATATGTACATACATACTTAGGAATTAAAACGATTAACATGATACACACACCTATGTATGTATGTATTCAGGTAGAAACTTATGGCGCTATTAAATCCATTGGAAATAGAAAATATAACAACAACAACAACAAAAAGAAAGAAATCGCAATAAAAAGTATCAAAACAAACTGTGAACAAAACGAAATATATCCTGCATAAATAAACAAACAAACAAACATACAATAATACCAACAAAATTGTAACAAAAATACACTCATTTTATATATGTGTGAGAGTGTTCACATGTGGCTCTCATTTCTTTCTTTCTCTCCCACACAATGTAACCAGTTTAGGGAAAGGGATTAAACGAGATAGAGAGGGATTTCTAATATGATACATAAACATCCATATTATCACTATTCGACTACAAAAACAAAAACAAAGAAAAATCAAAGCAAACAATAAGAAAAATTAAAGCTTTCAAAGATTTGTTAGTTTTCCAAACAACGAAAAGAAAACAAAAATATACACCCGAGAGAGAATGGTTACGTTTGGTAACCCTATTAACTGGTATCTGACATCAATCAATATTAATTTCCGTTAATAACAAAACGTAAAAATGAATTACAAAAACAATATGAATTAAAACGGAAGAGTAGAAAAGAGAGAGAGAGAGTGTGAGAGTTATGAAAATTAAAAAGAGAACAATGTGAACTGATTTGATGAAAGTTATTTAGAAAACTTATTCACACACCATGACACACATACACATAAGTATATATATGAAATTAATGGCACACATGTTCAATGCAAAATATGTTATATTATGACATGATTTCATTGTTAACTACCATTGGCAGGATTATTGTAGTAAAAGTTGAAAGGAATTTATTGACGGATTTAAATCTTTTTTATGGTGGATTTTTGAGAAAGTTTAATTTCAAAATTTGATCAAAAATGAAATATATTTTTCTTCTGTTTGAAACAAGCTTTATGAAATCAAATGTGTACCCTTCTGAGCCATTACATTTAGCCATTTTTTAAGTTAAAGCCATTAACAATTGGATCAGTTTAGAAGCTCTGAATTTTAGAAGAGAAGAGAAATCAATTAAAAAATAAGAGTTTTGCAGAGATGGAAACAAATAATAACTTGAAGATAAAATTTAAGATGTATTGAGACATTATCCAGGCAAGCTCTCTCAATTTCTGTCAGGTTATCAAAGCGGTCTGTAGTCTGGTGTGGTCATGATGGTACACCAAACGTTTTATATCGATAAATTGAAGTCCCCGTGGTCTAGTAGATAGTGATGTTGTTAGACGTGAGGCCATGGTTCAAACTTCCGGACAGACATTTCTAACAAAACGAAATAGAAAAAAATTTCCTTCGACGACTTCCTCTTAGAAGTTTTCTGGCACAAACTCGAAGATTAAAAAAAATTGTCATGAAAAATTTCTTAAAAAAAATCTGTCGTTCGTTTATCTATGAAATTAACACGCACAACGTAAGTGGTGTGAAAAGCTATGTATGTATGTATGTAGTCCTAATCATTTTGCTAAATTGTTTGCCTCAACCTTGTCATCTGACGCCATTGTAGAACATAATAATGAGAAATTCCAAACGAAGCCCATAAGACCTTCAGTATTACATTTCTTGGTATAAATCTTGACGTTGCCCCTGTAAGCGAAACTTGACTTTGTTTCATCCGTAATATATTCCGTAGTCTAGCAGATAGTGTGTTGGCTTATTAGACAAGAGCCCGTATTTCAATTCCTAGTTCTGGCATATCAAACTTAATGAAATATGGAAAAAACATTTTTTCCGTGACTTCCTCTCAACAGACTTCTAGGAAAACTCTGAGCATTAGGCAATGTACCATTAGCTGTATTTTTACATCATCTACATTTGATCTGGCAACTTTTAGAAAAGAATTTTTCACACATATCGGTGGAACAATTTATTTTTAGAACACGAATATAAAGTAAAAGTAAAACTTTAGCTTTAAAAGAGTTTATGAAATTTAATAATGAAGTCCTGTTATTGTATTTACCTTACCTTAGAAGGGAAAATGAGAAATTATCCTTACAACCATAAGAGAAACTTACCTAAAAATAGAAAAGACGGACGAAGGTTAATTAATTTAATTATAAATTCATATAAAAAAAAAAATAAATAAATATTGCAAGCATTTTGCAAACGCTATCAATTTATTAGTACTTTGAAAAGCGTTTCCGGTTTGATTTCAAGTCGTCGGTGGTTTTTTAAATATAAAATTTATATTAGGTTAGGTTAGTTTGGAGGACGTGTACTTGTCACAGTTGATAGTACCCGGTGGTCGAATTGACTCATTGTCCAACGTCCTAGCTTCTCTAATTAATATTACGCCGATAAATATTACTCTGGTGAAAGTCTGAAATTTTAAATTAAACCTCGCTGTCCAATGCCATACCAAAAGGGGAAATATTTTGACTTCTTAATAACTCGTGAAACATCCATGCATGTTATAGGGTATAATATTTTATTTACGTTGGTAAATATTTATATTTTCTTTGTTTCATATTTAATAAGACAAGAAATTAAAAGAAAAAAATTCATTTATTTAACGAGAGGGAAACATGTGTGGAAAAATACATGGACCCTCTTTAGTACATGGTTATACCAAATATTTTGAAGGTGTTTCTTGTTTGAAATATTTTTTCATGGCAACAAAATTCGAACAAAAGTATAATAAAAGAAAAGGAAAGTGAAACGAACAAAACAAAAAAAAAAATTTTTTTATTACTCTTATAATATTTGCGAGATTCATACATTCGTTATTAGAAAAATGTGTGCTGATACAAGGCAACAGTGTTATACCCTCCTCACAGTATCCATGTTGTCTGTGTTAATTTTATACTTGAGAGATGGGAGCTACAGTTTAATATCGACAGGTTTTTGATGAACTTTTCATAGCAATTTTATTAACTCTCAAAGTTTTTGCCAGAAGTCTGCCTCGAGGAAGCTTGTTTCATATTTCCTTTTGTTGGAGATGTCTGACCTGGCGTTTGAACCGTGACCTCAGGCCTAATAAGCCAACATACTACCTACTAGACTACGGACACTTCTGCCTTACGCTCTATTTATACTTTATCGCTTTTCGATCTCTGACAACTTCTAGAATCTTACTGTTGATTTGTTTTTGTTATTCTCATAGTTTTGTTATTATGATTTAACCTCTTGGCTATTCCTACACTACTATAGCAAGTTTTTTATTGTTCTATTGTTGTTTGTATTTAATTTTTCTTACAACAATTTTTCACAACAATACATATGTTTTAAACGATTTAAATTGTAGGTCACAAACAGTTCGTCAAAACAAATATATTTACCTTGCAATGTGGTATCATGGTAAATTTATTGAGAGCATGGCAAAAAGCAGAAAGAATGTGCAAAAAAAGAAAAAAAAAAAAACAAGAACCTAAAACACGGATATCCGTAAATTACCACTTTTTGGCATTTATTGATTTTTGATTCCAATACCTACTGGCCACAAAGAAAAACACAAAAGAAATAAAAACGAAGAAAAAAATGAAATGAATAAAATATATGCCATCAGTTATACACAGCTTATGTTGCTTAAAGGTAGGCAACACAGAAACTAGCGCTCAAGTACAACACTCCATGTGTGTGTAAGTGTAAATGTGTGACAATGTATGGGTATGTATGGGTACATATATGGTTGAACGTACGCTTTATTCCTACATATATCCTTAAGCTCTGCCATGCTATGCCACACATATTTTTTTCGTATGTTTTTTTCTTTTTTTTTATTCAATTATTAACTTTCTTGTTGTAAAATTTAAAAATTTTTCACTGTTTGGGCATGCTTTTTTTTCTTCATGCACTCAAGTAAAGCAAATAAATAAAAGGGAAAATGGTTCGGATTTTTTTCACATAAAATTTTGATTTATATTCCCTTCAAACACTACAATGTCCATAAGAATATTTTTTGTTGTGCTTTTTCCGTCAATACTGTCGATTTGTTTGGGTCCATGTTTCTGTTTCCAATTTTTGTTTTTGTAACACAGTTTTGCTTGTTTTTAAAGATCAAATATTCGTTTCTTGATTGATATTTAATCGACTGTTATTGTTGTACAATACAATACACGAAGCGATTTTTGAAGTGTAAACGTTCAATTTTATATTGTCTGATAAATACTTTCAGTTTTACATATAAGAGAGACTGATAAATAAATGTATACACTAGAAGTATGATTTCAATAAAAAACAAAAATATAGGGAAACTTCAATCATCATGAAATTAAAGAATCAGTGATGAAAGGTGAAAAAAATATTTAAAATTTTTTAACATATTCATCGTGTTTTATTTTTAGAGCTGTTGATGATGAAATGCTCTTTACCTACAACAAGATCCAATGTATTCCAATGTAACAAATTAATTTGTGAGGTAAGAAACTCAAAAAAATTTTCATTTCGAGATTTTCTTTTGGGAAGAAATGAAAATATGTTAACTGACCTAAATTGCAAAACATACATAACATAATTTGGTCATTACAACCCTTCAGTCAGGATTACGAACTAGCTTCTCACACCACTTATGTTGTATGAGTTAATTTTATACATCAGCGGCGGGACCTATAGTTTAAAGTCGATTCCGAACGACATATTTTTTGAGAAGCTTTTCATGGCAATTTTATTTACTCTCAGAGATTTTGCCAGAAATCTGCTGACAGAGGAAGTCGCCGAAGAAATATTTTCATATTTTCGTTTTGATGTCTGACCTGGGGTTTGAACTCGGGCCTTCAGTCTAATAAGCCAACACACTACCTACTAGACTACGGCGACTTGCAAAACAAAAGCATCTAATTTCAACTTAATTTCATGAAGACTGTATGCCCAAAGTTAAATATTAATACAGATTTCTTGGATGAACTAACATAACTTAATTAGTCATTGGAACTTTTAAGTCAGGTTTATGACCTAGCTTCTCGTGGGTGTTAATTATTTCCATGAGCGGCGGCATGTACTGTTTAAAGTCGACTTCGAACGACAGGTTTTTGAAAGACTTTACTTTCAGAGTATTGACAGAAAACTGCCGAAATTTTTTTTCTTTTAAATTTCATTTTGTTCCAGATGTCTTAGCTAGGACTTCAACCATGGGCTCGCGTGTTATAAGTGTATACACTATGTACTAGAGTACAGCATTTACTATTAGAATGCAGATTCAATTTTACTCTTTAGATCCAACTGCATAACTAGGTTAGGTTAGATTAGGACCTAACCTGTGATTATTTTAAAACCAAAAATTTTTTAATAAATTTCTGTAAGATGAAAAACTCAATCAGGGTGTAGATTAACGTCGTATTGTGAGACCATAATAGCTTTGTTTACATATCAAAACCTATTGCCTAACTAGGATTTGATTTATGGCCATGAAAAGTTTTTCAAATCTGTTTTTCGGAATAGACTTTAAACTGTAGGTCGCACTATTACAATACAAAATTAATAATACCCACAGCATGGGTAGTGTGAGAAGCTAAGTGGTAATCCTAACTAAAGTGTTGTAATATTAAGAAAGTAAGTAAAAGCAGACAATTTAATATTTCCGCATTCCATATTACAAGTGTAGGGTGTTGTTTTGTTACAAAAAAAAAAAAAAAAAAAATACCAAAAAACTTAGATAAAAACGAAAAAATTTCCATAATTTATCACCTTCAAAAAATTAAATTCTTAAATAAATTCTTTTAAACAATTTATAACATTTTGTATGGTTTAACAGAAACATAATTACATAAAATCAGTAAAAAAACAATAAAAAAAAACTCAAGAGCTCAACTAAATCGTTCAATAATATTTTCTTTTTAATTAAAATTCGTCACAAATAGTAAATGGCTTCGTGGTTGTCTTACATACATACACAAATGTTTGTGTGAGTATGCATTTATTAATAAATACAAATTTTTAAAACAAAATTTTCCCCACACTATTAGAAGGCGTATGAGTAATATTTTGAAATTAAATATTGCACATACGTACGTATACGTATGAATATGGTATGCAAGTGTATGTATGCATGTGCAATGCTACACATACATATGTATATACATGTCATGTTTAACACAAAAAAAGGAAAAAAAAAACAAACAAGAATTTCTTATATTTTCTTTTTAAATTTAACACAAACTTTTTATTTTTAATAAACCGAAATTATTTTTTTTGTTTGTTTTTTGTTGTTGCTGGTCTGAGAATATATTTTTAAATTCATAAAAATTGAAAACGAAAAACGAAAAGAAAAATAGGTACAGAATGAAACAAAAAAAAAAGGCCATAAGACTCTCCTCCTATATACCTACAGCTGTCAGTATAATTTTATTTGTATTTCTTTCTTTTTGTTGAATTATTTATTTTTCTCTGTTTGTATTATATTCGTTTAAAATTTAATTTTTTTTTATAATTTTCTATATAAAACGAATGAATCGTGTTTGTTGTTGTTTTAGTTGTTTCTGTGTATCTCGTTTTGTTGTTGGTTTTTGGTTTGCTGCTGTGCAACAAATTTTGCAAAAGTTATTCACTTTCACACTCATTGCATAAGTTTCTGTGGAAAGTGTTTTTTATTTCACATCCTCTTCTTTTTTTTTGTATTATTATTCGTACGTTAGTTTTTAGTTTTTGTGCGTAACATTGGGTACGATATACAGTTCCAAGAGGTAAAAAAAGTGATTGTTTAAATGGACATTTGAATTGCCAAAGGGGCATTTATAGAAATTTAATACATACATGGATATCTAACTTTTTGTTAGTTTGACAAATTAAATTGCAAAGTATTTATTTGGGTATTGCAGCGTAATTGTTTGCAGCAAATTGATTTTAGAAAGCGAGTTCATAGATCTGCCTAGACTAATAAATAAATGTACAATGAATCCATGATTATTAAGTAGTTACGAATAAATATGCAGTAGAGGTCAAGGGTTACGTGAGACAATTTGCATTTATTTTCATTTCTTTAGGAGGTATAGTTTATCTCTGTTTTTCTTATAATTTCTATTGCTTTCCTTCAGCTTTATTATTCAAGTTTTTGCAGTTAAGCTTATAGTTTTGCTTTTGTGACAGATTCTAGAAGAATAATAGGATTTGTAGTATTCGTATTCGAATATTTAAGAGGCCTTCTTAATTATTTTTTTATCAACTTTCTGTCATTCCAGAGATTTGCGAATGTAAGACGACTTCCTTTGAATATTAAGTGAATATGAATTGAATGTTAAATAGGATCTCTTAGTTGTGAATCTTACTTTCCGTTAAGAAAGTAGTCGCTGTAGTCTCGGTTCAAACCCCAGGTCAAACATCTCCAACAAAAATCTGAAACGAAATCTGAAAAAATATTTCTTCGGCGACTGCCTCTCAGCAGACTTCTGGCAAAAACTCTGAGAGTAAAATTAAATTGCCGAGAATGGTTTCTCAAAAAAATCTGTCGTTCAGAGTCGATTTTAAATTGTAGCTTCCACTACTTAGGGATAAAATTACCACACACAACATATATGGTTTGGGAAACTAGGACATAATGCTGACTGAAGGGTTCTAATGACCAATTATGTAAGTTTTATTTGAGAAAGACTGATTATTTTGGGGATGGATTGTAAGCTTTCATGCAGTTATGTTTTCTAATCCGCAATTGTCAGTTTGAATTTGGAACCAAAACTGTGTGAGAATGCAAAGGTTTTCACCAAAAACAATAAAATTTATGAATTTCTACAAATACCTTTCGTGTTTGGAAATTTTTCGTAATCTGTAGGCATTTCAAGGCCGTTTAAACATATTGTCTTGATCATACATACTGAACTATCGGCAAGGGCAGACAAATCCTTGTCAGTGCCTTTACAATCACTATAAAAATTGTACGCTTGTGCGTAATAAAAATTTGTAATACCGGCATTTAAGGGGTATCGAAAGACTAATAATTCCCTTGCGGTTGACATAAGTTACGACTAGGTCTTTGCGAACAGGCTTTACAAAGAAAAAAGTAAAGGAATTGGTCGGAAAGTTAAGGAATGATAATACTATTCTGACATTCTAAAATTTGACGAAAACTTGAAGTAAGTTTTACAGAATCTGGTAAACGTGCTGCCTTATTTACTTACTTAATTGGTCATTACAATCCTTTAGTCAGGATTACAACTCACCTTGTCACACCACTCATGTTGTGTGTGGTAATTTTATCCATGAGTGGCGGGATCTGCAGTTTAATGTCGACACCGAAAGACGGAATTTTTTGAGAAACTTTTCATGGCAATTTTATAAACTCTCAGAGTTCTTGCCTGAAGTCTGCTGAGAGGGAAAGTCACTGATGAAATATGTTTTCATATTTCGTTGAGTTCGAGTTGTCTGAGCTGTGGTTTGAGCCACGGGTTCGCTTCCAATAAGCCAAGACACTACCTACTAAACTACAGTTACATCAAACGTGCTGCCTTTTCTTTCCCCAAATATTTATTCAATCTTCAATCAAATTTTCTTTGGTTTTAAAGTAATTTGTAGCTTCAGTACCTAATTACAATAAAATGTAGGCTCAAGTTTTAAATTATTCATCGACATAGATATTAAAAATTAAAATCTCATTTCCCTTCTTTTTAAAAAGAAATGCAAAAGTACTGATTTTAGGCGCTTAAAAGTATCCAATCGTCACTGCAAAGGTACCATAATTTTAACCTACTTAAGGAGGTACCAGTGAGTGAGAGACTGTGTGAGTGAGTAAGTGTGTGCTGATTTATCTGAGTGTGTTCGTGTTTGCATTTGAATATGTTGCTATTAAAATTTAAATATGCAACAAATTTTTGTTGTTGTTATTGTTGTTGTTGCTATACTTGTAGCCTAAAATTGAATTTATAATACATACTCGTATGAATATGCTAACGCACATGTACACTTATGTATGTAACGGGTGACCTTTTTTTGCCTTTTTGGTTTTTCAGTATAAAGACAGATTTGTGACAAAATACCCAATAAATTTGTCATTTCACCAAGAATAGGTAAACCAACGAAGAACGCTTCCAAATTAATGAATTTTATTATAAAAATTGGTTTATATAAAAAAATTTATATATAAAAATATCTTTCGTAAATCGAAATATTGACCTAAGCGGGGAAGCTTCTTTTTTGGCTTAGTACGTGAATAAAAAAATTTGCCGAATTTGGTGTGAAGAGCAACCAGAAGTGATTGCTAATGTAGTGTTTGTAGGCCGGCGGTATTTTTGAACCTTTAGTTTCCAAGATTGATGAAAATTGTTATGTTAGAGACAACGAAACAAGGCACCGAACATTGGTGGACTGTGTCACATCGTGTGGATTGTGTCACATCATGTGGACTGTGTCACATCATGTGGACTGTGTCACATGCTACATGATACGCTATACCATGAGCCTGAAAACTGAGTTTAGTGAACAGTTAATCTCACGTCATGGAGCAGTCCTTTGACCGCCTTCTAGATTACTTTTTGTAGTCATATGTAAAATCTCTTCTATATATGGAGAATCTGGGCACAATTCCAGCCTTGAAAGACAACGGCTACCATTGGTCATATACTAATATATGTACATGCTAAAAAAGGCCTGGCAAAATTGGAGCCTGTAAAGGCACTATTTACGATGTAGTAGTAGTCTACATTTACCTGAATAAACCCTCAATGAAATTTTTCACTAACTTCTTTTTTTCAGAGTTGAAATGGCTAAATATTCACCCTTTACTTATGCACATAAACGCGTGTTACATATGCACACACATGTACAGACAATTTAATTTGGCTTCGTTTTTATGTACGAATTTGTTGCAAATTTAAAAAAAAAATTTTTTAGCTCATCCGTGGGTAAATTTTTTTATCCAGTGTTGCTGTTTGTTTGTTTATTTTAAAAATATTTTTGTTTATATTTTCTATGCCCTTTGTACCCTACACGAGCATGGGTTAATAATAATGATAAGCAGGTCAGATTATCGGATTAAGTTTTCAAACCCAAAATTGTACTTAAACCCGCTCAATTTATAATTACGAGCTGAACTAGTTGGAATGCATAAGTTGTTCTTACCAAGAGGAAATAAATTTTTACCCAAGTATGTTATAGTGTATTGAGTAGCCGAGTTAGGCGGTATATTACTGGCTTGCTACTGTTACTGTTTTCATTACAAATTGTTGTTGTTGTTGCAATTTTTATTTAAAATTTAAAATTGTTCGCTGCAGACTACAGACTAAAATTCATAAAATGTAAAGTCATTGACTTTATTTTACAAATTTTTACCTTCAATTAAATTAAAAACAACAACAACTACAACAACAGTAAACTTTCATAAATTTTAAAGCTAAAATATAGCAACAATCAACAACAATGGCAACAATAACGCACAATATTAACATAATAAAACGTAATGAAACTGAAAATCATAGTCGATACACGGTATATTGTTGTTGTTTGTGTGTGTGTGCCATAAAACTACCAACCGAGTTTATTTGTTTCGTGGTATTGGTGCAATTATAATTAGCAACAATAAAATTAAATAAAATAATGCAATGCCAGACACACTAAACTATTGCAACAGCAACACCAACACAGCAACAACAGCAGCCATATGAACTGAAACTGCAATAGCGAACAATAGCGAACCATATTATTTCGGTTGCATACATTTGCTGAGGCTGAGGTTAAATATACTTGAACATTCACAATAAAAATAAAATATGTACCACTACAGTGGCATCAAAAGAAAAAAATTGTATGCAGACTAGGCTGGCAGGTGGTAGGCGACAGTGAAATTTAAATGAAAAAAAAAGGATTTATGCTGCATTGTGGTCCTTTAATATACATGTATTGTATGTTCGTGGCTAATTAATAAAAATATTTTTTACATTTTCATTTTCTATAGGACCACATTGCTTATTTATTGGGCTTTTTCAGATCGTTACTATGAAGTTTTATATTCACTGGCAGCATATTCCCATAAAAACCTATGGCAATGATATACAAAATAACAGGGATACTCCTTTAATTTGTGAGACTTGATGCATAATAAGTAGTCTTCTTGTTGTGAAACAAATAGTGGCTTACATTCGCTAAAAGCAAATCACTTGCCAACTACAAAATTATTGAACATAACGTTGTTCTATTCTGATTAAAGAAAGCCTCCTACTCGCGGTAGGCCACACCCTACTATCATTATTGTTAGGTAACAACCACTAAGATCTTCTAACTATGAGACTTAGTTAGTTTCTCATTACAATCCTTTAGTTAGGATTCCAATCTAGCTTCTGACACCAGGTCAAGAGTGGCAGAACCTATAGTTTTAAACGTCGACTCCGAACAACAAATTTGAGAAACTTATCTTAGAAATTTTATTTTATTATCACCGTTTTGACAGAAGACTTTTCATATTTCGTTTTATTTGAACCTGGGGTTTAAACCCAGAACTATCGTCCATTAAGCTAATACACTACCTACTAGACTACGGCGATTTAGGTTTAGGTTAGAGGACGTGTACTGGCCAATTGAGACAAGCACAGTACCCGGAGATCAAGTTGACCCATTGTACAAACGTTCTAAAGGGGAGAAGATAATAGAGGGGACCTAGGAAGTACGAAAGGGAGAAGAAGGAAGCGGAGGAATTACACAGACTAACAAACACACAAGAGAGCGCGACTACACTATTGAAATTCTAGCACTTCTCAACCAGCTCAAACTAATAATGAATCTATGGAGAGCCTTGACGTCGACACAGAATTCAAACCCTCAAAGAAGCCCCTGCCAAGGGTCTTCAACCTACTAAGAGCTGGACAGTTACAAAGGAGGTCTTCAACAGTCTCCACAATAGACTAATTTCCTTACTTAATTGGAAATTACAAAATTACAATCCTTTAGTTAGGATTACAACCTAGCTTCTCACATTTGCCAAGTATGTGTGTGTGAATTTTATCCATGAGATAAAACGAACGATTTTTGAGAAACTTGTCGTTGCAATTTTATTATTCGCTCAGAAGACTTTTCATATTATGTTTTATATGAGACGTCTAACCTCGGGTTTGAACCCGGGCTATCGTCCAATAAAGCAATACACTGCCTACTAGATTACGTTGACTTCAAAAAAATGTAAAATTCACTAAAAAGTGGTGAGTCAAAAGTGGTCTCTTTTCAGGCATTACTAAGTGGTTGTGGTCGTCATAATCGAACTACAGTGTAAGTGAAAGGTCATAAACAAATTTGAAAAAAACTGAAAGCGTTACAGTTGTGGTCAGGTCTATGCAATGTATGCAATGTCGGAAATATCGCTTCTATTATTGTGCGAATTATGATGGCTTATTTTGCATTTGGATTTACGTTTCCATCAATATTACGTGCAAATTACGCAATAATTTAAATCGGTTACTAAAGGCTGTTAAATGAAATTATTGTCCCATATTTTTGAGAAAGTAATCTTTTACGAATTATTATCATCAGTAGGAAGCGCTGGGTTGCAACATTTTTTTGGCTTGGACGGTATGTGGTTTTAACATGACGGTGCTACGAGCTCACAACAGTACATATTTTGAATTTGTTGCATGATTTATTGAAGTCGCCGTACTCTAGTAGGTAGTGTGTTGGCTTATTAGACGTAAAGCCAGGGTTCGAGCCCCAGGCCAGACATAAAAACAAAATACAAAAAGTATTTCTTCGGCGATTTCCTCTCAGCAGATTTCTGGCAAAAACTTTAAGAGTAAATAAAATTGCCATGAAAAGTTTCTCCAAAAATCTGTCGTTCGGAGTCGACTTTAAACTGTAGGTCCCGCCACTTATGTATAAAATTAACACACACAACATCAGTGGTGTGAGAAACTAGATCAATAATCCTGACTGAAGGGTTGTAATGACCAATTATGTATGTATGTGCATGATTTATAATCTCATATCACGAGTGGCTGCATTCCAAGTTTAGCATTCGTACAAAGGGATGGATTTCAAATTCGCAGAGTCTTCGCCTGATCCTACTTGTATTATGGTCGAGAACCATATTTAATTATACGCTTTGGGATGAAACAGGGCAAAAAGTCCTAGTGATTGAAATAAGAGGATGAACTTGGTGCTGGATTGGCCACACACTCAGAAGACAGTCCAACGACAACACTAGAATTATTGTAGACTGGAACGCGCAAGGGTACAGACGAAGAAGACACTCAGCACATACATTAAGAAGACAAATTGAGACAGAAGTAATTAGCAGTAGTAGAATTGGGGAGAGGTGAAGCCATTACCTCAAAGTAAAAAAATGCTAAAAAATTTTATTTGAGGCTCCTTGTAGGAATGACGTGGAAATTGCAAGTAATTTATGATCTGGGCAACCGTCAGTTAACCATCAAATCACCACTTGGTGGGTTACCTTAAAGATTGTGTTAGAGTATTGCAAACTAATATTCGTCGAGTTACTCGAAATGTGTAAAAAATTTCGTAAGCTAGGACTGTGGCAACCATTCCAGAGGCGTTGGAATAAGAGATTTTTTATGACGTAAATTAGAACTATGGTTCAATCATTGAATGAAAAAAAGGATTCATCGTAATGTTAGCCTTAAAGGTTTTCTTTGTATTTAAATTTACCTTTAATAACGATAAATGGATAGCCCTTTACAAGCAAACCTCTACAACATATTTACGCTAAAAGGCGTAAATTTATTAAAATTCTGCGAATTATGTTTCCCTGCCTTAAACGTTTTATTTGCAGAGAAACAAAAAAGAACAAGAATAAATGAAATTAAAATTTCCATTAACACTGTCGTATTGTTGTTATTTTTTTTCTATAAATTGAGACATTTTTCGTTGCAATCAAAGTATTTGTCATTCGAATTGTAATACACACATATGTACGACATCAACATTGTTCTGTTGAAAATAATTATTGTGTTGAAGAATTTTAATTACAATTGCGCCTTAAATATTTTAATTATTGCAAATGAAAACAAATGCAAAAAAAAAACAGAAAAACAGAAAAAGTGATTTACAGACACATGCATATACATATGTATATACTCGTCCATACATACATATATACATATATCATATAAATATTGTTAAACAGTAACGAAATATTTTATTGTTCTTGGTGGTCACCACGACAACTTCATGGAAAAAAAATCTTTTTTTTGTTATTCATTCCCACTCGCGCCTTCTTTTTTTTTGGAAAATCTTGCTATTGTTGCTGTTGCTATTGGAAAAATAATTATAATTTTGCAGTCAATTAATTTAAATTATTGGTAAATAATTGGTCAAGTTTTCTTTATTTTTTTTTATTCTTTTTTTGTAAACATTTGTAACAATAGCAGAGGCATACCAAAAACGACAAGGCTTGTTGGTTAGACAGTGTGAAAGAGGAAATATGGAACGGAATTGATGTCTAAGTCATGCCACTATTGAAATTCAAATTAAACAGTTACTTCCGAATTAAATATATGTTGCAGGGATCGTTTATAAATTGTTTTTGTACGTGAGTATAAATATCGAAACTAAAGTCAGTTTTATGTCATGAATAACAAAAATGGATAATGAAATATCTCTGTACCCACGATTGTCAGATTTTTCCATTTTGGACATGGAAAT
This sequence comes from Sarcophaga caerulescens, assembly GCA_927399465.1. Classification (NCBI taxonomy): domain Eukaryota; kingdom Metazoa; phylum Arthropoda; class Insecta; order Diptera; family Sarcophagidae; genus Sarcophaga; species Sarcophaga caerulescens. The sequence goes on along the minus strand of OV656867.1, from coordinate 82,516,945 downwards.
ACAAACTACATAATTCAAACAAACATAATTCAAGTACAATATAATTACAGTACCGAGCAAAAAAAATGCAACGTTATCTACTTACTTTCACTGCGTTGCATTAAATGTTAAAATAAAAATAATTGGATAGAAAAATTTTAATATTGTAAACTGCATTTGTTAACTAAGTTTGTGGAGCATAAAAATAAAAAAGAAGTATTTAATTCCCGTACTGTTTTTTTGAAAGAGTACATAAAGATTAATCGGCTTAGAGTTGCATTTTTTTTGCTCGGTAATGTATATATAATTTTCCAAATCGAATTTTAATTGAAGAAAGTCGTGATACTCGTATTCTACAATACGCCAACGAATAATTGAATAGTGGATAATTATTATAAAAAGCTTATTTTAATATATTGTCAAGGTCAAGGTTAATATTTAGTCCAAACTTTTTTCTAATCCATTCTCAATGTCATTGCCTACTCAAAAAAATTATGAATGTGTTTTGATTTTATGTCAGTCTTAAAGGAAAACATGCTTACAATCTTTTCATTAGAGCTTATCATACCACACATGTTGTGTGTGTTAATTTTATTCATGAGTGGTGTGACCTACAGCGACAGACTCCGAACGACAGATTTGAGAAACTTTACATAGCTATTTTATTTACAGTGTTTACAGGGTTTTTGCAAGAAGAATGCTGAGAGAAAGTCGTCTAAAGCAATAATTTCATTCGAAATATGTGACCAGGGTTATGAACTACGAGATCTCGTCTAAGAAGTCAACACCCTGCCTGATTTTTCAATTGTTATGTGTTGTGCAAGGTCTTAGAAGTCACATAAATAAATCTCAGCATTTCTTAGATGTGAAATGTTTAACTAAAGTAATCATTAAAGAATTTAGCAACTCATTCGCCTTAAAACATGAATTTTTTTATTTTGTGAATAAGCAGTACTTCAGGGATTTTTTTTATACCTTCGCACGTATATCCAATGATTTATTGAAAAAAACATTAGAGTGGTGGCGAATTTGTCCAGTCAAATGTCAGGAACTCTCTTTGTGTTTTCTATTACTGTGATCTGAAGTTCTTTACAGAATATCGCTTTGTTGATAAAGAGAAATATTAACTTCTAGTCTTGGTTTAATTGTAGTTGTTCTGGTAACTATGTGTACCATACTGACATCCACCTGACCCCTAGAAAAGATATATCTAGAACGGATATGATAGGAAGATTAGGCGGAAGGAGATGATAAAATGTTCATCAAATTAACATCCATCTGACCCCTAGAGAAGATATACCAACAATGGATATGATAGGAAGATTACGTGGAAGAAGATGATAAAATGTTTATTATACTGACATCCACCTGACCCCTGGGAAAGATACATACATATATCAACAATGGATATCAAAGGAAGGTTAAGGGACCTCACGTTTTTTGAAAGAGTGAAGTAATTGAGCATAATTTCCCACTCCTATGCCTATTAACAGAAACAGTTCATTCAATTTTTGCAGAAGACTTTAAGTCAACGAAATGTGGCAACCCTATCATTCTAGAACCTGCTACAAAGGAACATTATCAGCTTCGTCGATAAAACTGAATTAAGGAAATCGAAACATATGTGGGGATATAATAATATTATGAAATGAGCGGAAGGAAATATATTTTGCTTAATTTTACTTCAAATAACAAATTCTTAGAAGAAATATTTTTATGCTTGCTTCCTACAATGCGTATGAGAAAGTATTTTTAAGAATATTTTTTAGGATTTTCCAAGTAAACATATTGAAATATTGTATGAATATATATGAAAATTGCAAAGAGGGCAATTTTCTCCACTTATTTTACATACATACATACATACATAATTGACCATTACAACCCTTCAGTCAGGATTACTGCCTAGGCTCTCACAATATTTTTATTTTATATTTTTTAATTAAATTTTGGTACTATGAATAGACAAACTTGAAAAAATATAAAAAAATACATACTTGTCAAGTTTACCACATCAAATGACATACAATATTAAGTTAAATAATATATACATGTATACGGTTAAAAAGGCCCATTATCCCTACCCTTTCTAAAAAAGTTTAAATTTTGGACATCGGTTTAGAAATATTTGGGTAATCAATAAATTTGTGCATAAAGTCGAAAAAAACCATTTTTGTCAAATAAAACAAGTTTGGAGGGTTCGAGAAATATAAAAAAAATATTTTTGAGTTCTACACAACAAAACTCACAACCAACACTATATTATTAGTTGGGTGTATTTTGACTGTCGCACCGTATTATTGCAGTCTTACAGTTATGTCTGTTTACAGTATATGTATGTTTGTGTAAGTCTAGTTATGATCAAGCAATACTTGGTTTGATTAACTATGTCAACTATGTAGACTTAAATTCATTCAGTTGTTGTATCATTTCATACGTATCACATTTTGCTGCCTAATTAAAAAGTGCTGCATAGAAAAAAAAAATGAAAATATTAAATTATAATTTTTGTGGCTAGACACAATGAATCAAACTGGCATACTTTTTGGTTATATTTTTTTTTTGTTTTTTTTAGTAAAATAAAGCGCAAATAATTAAGCGATATTAAAAAATAAAAAAATTTTTGAGGTTAAAAAATATTTAATTGCAGGATTCGTTTTCTTTATTTTGTTTTTGTTTTGATACACTTAAAAAATAAGGAACACAGACACAATACAACACAAACAGTAAATTACCCTCTAAATTTTTATAATTTTCATTAATAACTTTCCACTGGGCACCCATTATTAATAATTAAATTGTTTTTATTTTTAATTAAGTTCGTTTAATTTTTTTGGTTGCTGTTTTTTAATATATTTTTTGGATGGGTTTTTTTAGATTTCGTTTGTTTTTTTTGTGGGAAACAAAATTCAAAATATTTTCTCCCTTTTTGTCTGTACAAAGTTCACAGGCTTGGTGTTAAAAGAAAAAAGAAATAAAAAAATTGTACAAAAAAACGGTTAAAAAGAATTGTTGGTAATAGAAGTGGAGTATTGGAATATTTAGAAAAATATTAAAAATTTTAAAAAATTTACCACTTTTTGTTTTTGTCTTTAATTAAACAAAAAAAAAAATTTTAATTAATTTTATTTAAAAAAATTATCGATTTTTTCTCTTTAAATCCCGTTTGTTTGAGTGTTTTTTTTTTTTTTTTTTAAATTCGTTTCACAATAGTATTGTTATTGTTGTTATCGTTTGCCTTTCCAACAATTTGACTTATCTGACCGTTTTAGCCAAAATTCACTTTTGTTTTACACGGTTTTATTGAAAACAATTTCGTCTAATTTTTCTTGCTTAAATTTAAGAGTAAGTGAGTTTTGCTTCAAAAGAATTTCTTCACTTCACTTTGTTCGTTGTTCGTTTTGATAAAATTTTTATTATATTTTAATGCGATATTTATTATATTTTTTGCTTTTTATAGCAAAATTTACTTATTTTTCTTAAATTTTTTTTTCTCTTTGTTGCTATTGTTGCTATCTATGCAAATTTTTATTTTTTTTTTTATTTTTTTTTTTATTATTTTATAAACAATTTTTACTCAGCGCGTTTATTTCGTTAGTCGAATATCGTTGAAACTGACGTTTCGAATAATGAGGTGAGTATCGTTAAAATTGTTAAGAACTCAATTGGTTGGTCATTAGTTTGGCTTATTTCTCGGGCATTTATTTTGGTTGTTTTTCTTTTTATTTTGTATTTAAATTTGTAAGTTTTTATGTTAAGTATTATTGTTGCTCTTCTTTGTTTTTTTTTTTTTTTGTAGTTGTTGGCTGTTTTTTCATTTGAGGTTTAATGAGATGTATTGAGAGTATCATTGTGACGATTGCATGATAATGATGATGAAAATAAAAATGATGATAATGATGATGTGCGAAAATATGTGGTCTTTGTGAAAGGGGAATATGAGTGAATGTAGATGAGATGTATCAGGAAAAAAAAAAAAACGAAAAATTGAGCGAATAATATTCCATATTAGCTTAAGACGAATTCGTTTAATACTCTACTCTACTCTAGTGGTTACCGTACCAGTGGATTCTAACGAAAAACCAAAGAAAAAATCTCTGGTACTCAGTCCTCAATAATTTTAATATAACTTGTAGTTCTATAGTTATCGATAAACATTTAAATTGAATCAGTTCATTCAAAATTGAGCGAATAATATTCTACATTAGCTTAAAACGGTACCTACTCTAATGGCTACCGTACCAGTGGATTCCAACTAAAAAACAAAGAAAAATTTTTCGTTACTCAGCCCTTAATAATTAGCACATAACCTGTAGATGTATATGTAGTTATCGATAAATATTTAAACTGAATAAGTTCATTCAAAATTGAGCAAGTAAAATTGAATATTATCTTAAATCAAATTCGTTTAATACTCTACAATTAAAAAGGAAGAAGAAAATAAACAGCTAAAGACAGAAAAAATCTTTATTACTCAGCCCTAAATTATTTCAATACAACTTCTAGTTGTAAAGTTATCGATAAATATATAAATTGAATCAGTTCAAACGAAAATAAATGACACAGAAAATTCCCCTGGCCCACGATAAGTAAAAATAAATTTCTTTATAATTCACATGATGTCTGCAAATAAAGGCAATTAATCACCTTTCATTGACACCTCCAATATGATTTGTTTACTTAATTATTTGAACGCGTTATTTTGACAAACAGCTTGTGCAGCAAGTGGAAAATTTACCGGCTGTAAGTCTTGTCTATAAATATATTTTGTTATTGTGGGAGATTCAGCAGATTTCTGGCAAAAACTCTGAAATAAAAATAAATAAAAATTGCCATGAAAAAGGTTTTCAAAAAATCGGACATTCGGAGTCGATTTTAAACTATAGGTCTCGCCATTCATGTATAAAATTAACACACATAACATTAGTGGTGTGAGAAACTAGGTTGTAATCCTGACGAAAGGGTTGTAATGAGATTACTTTCAGGGTCAGTTCGTTCACTGGTAATATAAAAGCGAGCAATATTTCCCTGAGATTAGTCCCCGATCTATTTGCGCCAAAAGTCGTGATCAATTGTTCTTTCCCGTTTACATTTAAAGACAAGGTAGAGTATATTTCTCATTTAATCGTGTAAAATTTTGAGTTAAAACATAAAATTGAATGAAAGTGTCTTCATGAAGCAAACACACCGTTTCAATAGCGATTCTTATCAATTTGCTTAACGAAAAGTGGTCAGAGGTTTTATCAGCATCTATGCAACACACACTTTGATGTTTAGTTGTTGTTGTAAAAGCTCTTCTGTCGCTGTAGAGAGATTTTTCCTGTGGAAAAAGTCTGTCGTTGAACAGCTGTAACTGATTAGGAAATCTTTGGCCGAGTGATATTTGGGTCATACCGGAACGTAAATCCAATTGCCGTGGAAGCGTTAGTAGTTTAGCTGTTGTAGTAGTAGTGGTTCATGTTGGGCATAAACACAAGTTTAGATTGATTTTAGAATATAAAGGGGCTTCCAACAGGTATATCTGTCCAATTAGTTGTTGTTTCTTTAGCTTTTTTTTTTGGCAAACAACAATGAATAACCATAGATCACGACTCTAATTTTTATTGAAAAATCGTCTTTAGGGATGAGGCCTATTTCTGATATTCACTACAGGTTGATGATTGATTGATTCCTTTGAAATTGGACGATTTCGACACTATGGATATATGATTTAAAAAGCACGGTTTTTGTGCTACCCAGCTTATGCTATATTGGATCTCCTGCACGAGCGTTTTTGCGGCATGGTCATATCAGGTGCAAATGATGGCTCAGGCTTTATTTTTTTTAGTTTTCTTAATCTGTTCTCAAAGCCAACATTACACACGCCTCCGACCAATTTCAGCCTGATTTATATGTCAGAGTCATGAAAAATTAAACATTTCGGATGTACTGTGCCCAGAGAAGCCGTGGCGGACATTTAAACGATGTTATATTCTACACATAATGGCATCAATAGCCCTTTCAAAGGAGTAAAAAATTTACGTGATATCTCTCACACATTCACTTTGTTTCATATGACTTTATAAATAAGAACCCTTTAAAAAAATTCCCTGTAGATTTTCCACCACTGTGTTTTTCTCAACATTTGATCCTTGAAAATGTAACTGGAATTTGTCATTTTGTTTTTTAATTAATCAGAAGAAAATGGCTTATTTCCAACTAAACAATGGCGAAAATGATGTGTAATTAAAGAGCTGCAATACTTCTTTTGTTGTATATGTTTTAACCCCTGCTGCATAATTTTTATTTCCTCGAATTCTAATTAAAAATGTTGGCCATAAAATGTTTGCCATAATCAAACACACATTTCCAATAAATTTATTTAATTAACACCGTAATTTTAAAGGTTTCAAAATAATAAAAATTCAATTTGTATCGTATGTCTGTGCCATTTGAACACAAATTGGCGGTTGAATTTAAAAAACCGCACACAATTCCAATGCATTATTATTATTTTATTATTATTACTATTATTATTATATTATCATTCTCGTAATATATTATTAACCAACCAACCAGCCAGTTGCATAAACTTGGCTTCATTTGCGTAAATTTATAACGAATGTTACGCACATGAATTCTGCTGCGTAAATAAGAATTCTACTGTTCTGTTCTGATTTAATTAATGTTGAGTTATAAATAATATGAAATTTAATTATAATTTCTTTTGTTCTTTTACGAAAAGAATATAAAACAAACAAAAATTATAAGAGAAATATATTTGAAAATATTGTCAATGTGTCTGAATTCTTTTTTTAAGGCGATTATTACCATGTGTTTGTAATCCTTAACTTGCAAAGCCTCTGGTTCAAACACCTGCTCAGACATCTTGAACAAAACGAAATTTAAAATTAGTCGTTCAGAATCGACATTTTTAATTTTTGTTTTGGGATCAACACTCAGGAAATGACCCCTATTTATGCAGTGCATTGTGTTGGATACAGGAAAGATGGTTTATAGGAGAATGGAAAGAGGGGGTAGTGTGCAACAATTTTATTTAAACTGTAGATCCCGCCAGTCACGTATAAAATTAACATACAAAACATAGGTTGTGTGAGTAGCTAGATTGTAGACCTGGCTTAAGAGTTGTAATTAAGCATGTAAGTACTGTTTTATATAGGATATGAAGTTTACTTTTTTACTTAATCTTAAACAATCAAAACGAAATTTAAAATCCATTTAGAGTGTTCTGATTTGGTTTGGTTCCTGGCCATACGTATACTTTGTTCTTGTGAGATAATTTTATTGGCATTCTTCACAGCAATTTCATCGTATTGACGGCAGCCAAATTTTATAGTGAACAAATAACTCATGCCAAACTTTGTCAAGAATCTAAAAAGTATCTGAATTGATGCAGTATAGTGGTTAAAATGCCTGATTTTTAAGCGAAAGAAAGTGAAAAGTTTGAGAGGAATTCCTCTAACTATGGATTCTCCAGTGAGGGTAATATCATCAGTAATTTTCATAGAAAGATCAAGCATGGCAAGACTTTGGGAAAGAGCAGGTTAAATTCTACTTAACCTAATGCAACAACCCATTACATCTTCTCAAATTGCGTTGTTTCTAGATAATGACAGACAAGCAATTCTATCATTCCAAACTTTATTAATATGGTTAATGGGACTTAAATTAACTGGAATAAAAACAAGAAGGTCGAGTAATTATACCAATTGTTGAGTAATTGCGATTTTCCAATACTTGTTGTACGAAAATCAATAGGTTAGGTTAGGTTAGGTTAGGTTGAAAGGGTGGCACAGCACTTTATACACGCCATTAACCAGAGACATATTAAACCATTGCAAAAAATTAGGAAAGATGAGAAATATGAGGAGAAAAAGAGAAAAAAGTGCAGAGGCGATTTAACAAAATCAAAAAAAGGAAGAGAGAGAAAGTAAGACAAAAACGTTGTGACATAAATAGATAAATTATGTTTCAAAGATATCCCGCTAGCCAGCCAATCAACCCTATTATGAACCCTATTAGATCCTTCAATTTGCAGTCCTTGCTGTCCTACCTTTCCTACTTGTTTTATCTCTGCATATGTGCCTGTAGATAACAGTGGCATAAGAAATGATCCACTGTTGCCTCTGCTCCCTCACATAGTCTACAGAAATTATTAATCTTATGGCTAATGGGGCCATATCCCATAAGTACTTTTATCAAAGCTCTCATATGCCGACTACGTATGGTTTAGTTTCGTTCTTGTAGGGCTGAGGTGTGGATATAAGGCTCTTGCAAACCTGTACTAACAATCGCTTAATTCTTGGTCTTAGCTAACCATAAAAAGTTCAATTAAGTTTAGTTATGGAGGTAGTGTGTTGGCTTATTAGACGTGAGGACACGATTCAAACTCCAGGTCAGAGAACTCAAACAAAACCAAATACGAGGAAATATTTCTTCGACGAATTACTCTCAGCAGATTTCTGACAAAAATTCTAAGATTAAAAATAATTGTCATGAAAGGTAGGTCCCCTCAACTCATATATAAAATTATCACTCACAACATAAGTGGTTGTAATGACCAATTATGTATGTATATGTATGTGTTATCTTTTATTAAATTAAAGAAAAAGAGAGCTTTGTACCCTGTTGTTGATTAGTTGACTGAAAATATCTTTGTTTGGAACCAGAAATCTTTAGAAATTTTCTTAAATTGAATTTAAAATTAAAAAAATTGTGATACTCGTGTTTTGTATTACATTAAAGTATTTTTTGGATCATGGATAATTATTACAAGAAGCTTATTTAATTTTTTCTTTAAGTTCAAGGTTAATACTAAACCCAAAGCTTTCCCCCTCGTCCCAAACGTCATTGCCTAATCAAAAAAAGAAAAAAAAAAAAATTCTGAATGGAAGTCGCCAAAATATATATTTTTGTTTAGTTTGAAATATGAGAGTTGTATATGTACCACAAGCTCTTGTCGAAGAACACATTACCAGATTTTAAGAGATGTTGAAGATGTTGTTCGAAGTCGTACAAATGGATGTCAGCATTATTTAGATGTAAAATGTTTCATTCAAGAATTTAGGAACTCATTCGGCTCATGACATGATTTTTTTTCAGTGATATTTTTTCCGATACTGCTTCAACTGAATAAGATAAACCTTCGCAGAAATATCGACTGATTTCTTTAAGAACCGCTAAACTGGTGATATATTGCGATCATTTCGCTCTCTTTTTGACCTGTTGTTGATTATTAAGAGTACAAGGTCAAAGGCAATAAGTACAGTATGGTATAATAGCTTCAAATTCTTTTCATAAAAAAAAAAAAAAATCAATTTTGTTGTTCACCTAATGAATACTCAACTGTAGGGTAATTGTTAGTTTAGCTGCTTCTCATTTCTATTAATTTTTTCTACTTATTTTTCCTTTTTTTTTGTTTTTTCAAAACAAGTAAAAAGAAAATTTTGCAAAAATACATTCTGTATTTCAGTATGTTTTTCAGTCTGTTTGATTTTTAATGTTCATTTACCTTGTTTGAGATGATATTGAAGAGGTTTTCTCGCAATTTTATGCAACAAAAAAAACCAAAAAATGTGAAAGACCAAGAAAATGTATATGATACAACAAAAAAATAATAGAAAAAAAAAGAAAAACAATAACAACAACTAAAAAGTATGAGAATAATTTTAAATTAATTATTTTGATTTGTATTCTTTTTCATGAAAAACTTTGAATTTTTTTTTACTTTTTTTTATTATAATTTTTAAAATAATGTATGCAATGAAATACATGGAATAGTTTTGAGTTTTTCTTTAATTTTTTTTTATAAAATAAATAATTCTTGATATTTCTCTAAAAATATATATTTTTTAATGCTCAAAGAGAGAGTGAGCGATGGAGAGAAAAAATAAAGAGAATGATAAAGAGAAAAAAACGTTTATAGGTGGGTGTGAGGCTAGAAAAATTTGTTCACCTTGCATGTGTCCACCCACATTTGATTTGTTTGAATGTGAAAATGTATGATTATTTTTTCGTCTTAGATTTGCAGCAACTAACTATTGATGCCTGTGGATGTGGAATATGGTACAAGCATACATATATTTTTTTTATAATATATATGCGTACCATACGTACAGAAGTATGATTATTTCGTTAAAAATTTTTTAAATCCAGGTGTGAATAATTTTTTTTTTTTGCTATTTTTATACTCTACACGATTGTGTAGGCGTTGGTGTTGACGTTTGTAACATCATAAATAAAAAAAATTAATAAAAAAAATTAAATACTTTTTGTCCATCTTGTTAGGTAAATCTTTGAAATAAAGAAATAATGCAAAATGTGTAAGACAATACAATGAAAATTAATTATTCCATACGGGTAATCTCTTGCAAGTATTGTGGATATGATTTATGTGGATATGATGATATACGTAAATGGTTTTTAAAATAAAACTAATTTAGTAGGTAGGTAGGAAGGTAGAAGTGGCTGTCCACTAAAGGGGTTCCCTAGTTCCGGAACCATTTGGAGTTTCCAATGAAACCACTCACACTGCCAATATTAATGCACAACACTTCATTCAAATCTTCCATGTAGTACGCACGCAGGCGACTCTTTCTCTTTGGACATAGTGCCGAGTATGTACACAGCCGTTAAAGATACTCCCTCCTCATCTCTACAGCTTCTACAAAAATTGTTCGCGATGTGTCCCAGACGAATACGCCTAGTGAGCGTGCCTATAACGCAATGTTATGTAATAAACCGGATAACACTGTGCTTGCTTGTTGGGAGTTTAAGCACAGCTGCCATGCGCATTCCATCCAGACTTAGACAGATTTTCAGTTTCAAACAATTCTCGTAAGGTACTTGTAAAAGCTTCCAAGTTTGATATTTGTTTTGTTGTCTACCCATAGTAATCTCTGGATTCATATAATGCTTGCGATAACTGAAATTGGTGAACAGGCATAATCTTGTTTTACTTCGCTTAGGCATAGAAAAGTCTGGTTAAAACTTCTTCGCTTAAAACTCTAGATACTCCAGCGTTATAGTTTTACCACATTAAATTTACAATCTTCATCGCGATGACCTTAGTTTCTAAGACTACTCATGTGTATTCTCTCTTTAGAACGTCAAAAACCTGCTGGAAGTGCACAATTGTCAGATATAAGCGGAGTTATATTCAGCTTGAAGGCTGTAAGCAGTATTTTTAAAGGACTTTGAACGTCATCTCTAATTCAGATGCTGCATAGCACAGATATAAATATGTTCTATCCTCTACCAAGTGGACACAGAGAATATGGTTTTGCTTCACATAGATAATTCCAGTGAATTGATTTTTAATAATGTTCTTATTACTTATATTTGGGTGGTTCCTTCCATTTTCTATTGATTCTGTTAACAGTTAAAAAGCGTCTGTTAACATGTTTTGGTTCTTAACATAAGGTGTGCCAAAAACATTTGGATTTTTAACTTGGCTTCTTAAATTCGAATTTTTATTCATACATTGTGAATTTGGAGCACTGGACATGATTAGGAGGAAACTCTTTCCTCACTAAACTGTTGATTTTCATAAAATACGTCAAAATAGGAAAAACAAGGGGTACTGAATGGACCCGGTTGGGCTTAACCAAACCCTATAAGAAATAACTTATTTGCAATGTGCTATTAATGTTTTTTTTTTATTTACCAACAAAATTTTAATTCCATTAAAAACATGTATTTTTTTAGTGCAATTGGCCAGTCGTCATGCTTGAATATTTCAAACATTTTTATAATTCTTGTTGTTTTTTAGAAATACATGTACGTGCATATATTTGTATATACATTATATGATACATAGAATTATATATGTACACATATAAATGTACATATTATTCATTTCAAAATACAAATTAATAAAAATAAATCATTTGTTTAAAATAGTTCCTTAGATTATGACCTGGTTTAGTGATAGTGATGCTGTATGCGATAACAATAATTTTGTTTTTAATTTTATTTTTCTTTTCTTTTCCGATTCTAATGAATTTTTATTTATTTTTAGTATTTAAAGTCATTATAATTAAATTTTTTGTAATTTTAATTAAGTTTAGGTATATATTTGTCTTTTTTGTCTCTAGAAAGAATAGGATACAATGACTGCACTTAATATAACAACTCTGTACATATCCACAGAGAGAGAGAGAGTTGTTTCTAAGAAAATAATAATAATGTCATCCCATCTTCCTAGAGACCTGCTGTAGATGACAAATCATACGCTTATCTGAAAAAACTTGATTAATTAAACTGAAATAAACTAAAGAAATCAAAATAAAAGGAGAGGATATGCTTCGAAGCAACTCTATGATTTTTCTTAAAGGAACGATGCGGACTAGTTAATTACGGTGCTCATATCAAACATAGCTCTACCTTAGGTAAGGATAAGTTAAATTGGCAGTCGCCCTAAGAAATAAAGCTTAGTTGGGTTTACCGTTATTATTTTTTTAGACTTCGTTTTGTCCTATATGCTTCAGTTGGGGTTTGAACCATGGGCTTTCGTATGTTTGCAGTCCACTTCTCTACCCGGCATCATTTCGAAACGTAACCGAACACAATGTGTGAAGACCAATCGAAATTCAAGGAATCGTATGTGTAATTTGATTCGGCTAGTTAGTCAAACTACACATACGATTATTTCGATTAGTCTTCATATTGTGTTTGGTTATGTTTCGAGGCGAAATGATGCCGGGTAGAGAAGTGGACAAAGGCGAATAACTATGTTCCATTTACTAAGGTCTACTGAAATGAAGACAAACGATATCAAGGGGGGCTTGAATTGAATACAAATGATTATTTGGTTGGGGCGGTCACTGCGGTACATTACAGTATGGGCAGACATGCGAGGTACATTTGTCTTGAACTGTCTTTCACCAACTAAATACATGCCCAACACTATGTAGTAGGAAAATAAGACACTCTGTTGCTTTCTATTCAAATGTTCTGAAGCAACTATCACGCTGTGACGTTAGCATTTAGAGTCGCTTAATAAAAAGCTTTGAGTGGTTGTGGGACTAGCAGATAACGGACAACTGAGGTATTATAATGGGCTCTATGTGGCTGAAGTGTGTTCATCAAACTTCCTTGGCCGAAAAACGTCTATAATATGATATGCCGCAAAACGAAGTCGCCTAGTCTAGTAGAAAGACGTGAGACTTATTAGACGTGAGACAGTGGTTGAAACCCCAGATCAGACATCTCGAACAAAACAGGGACTTTCTTTCAGCAGTCATTCAGAGAAAATAAGTATATAAGATTTCCATGAAAAGTTTTTTTAATAATCTGTCGTTCGGAGTTGACACTAAATGGTAGGTACCATTATGAATAAAACTGTCACTTACAAATAAAATTGTCACATAAAACATAGGTGCAGAAACTAGATCGTAATCTTGACTGAAGAGTTGCAATGACCAATTAAGGAAGCAAGTAATATGACAACGATCGGTTACGCATTGCAATATAAGTTAATAACATTATAGTCCAGTCATTGCCCCAGTTGCCTAACTTCATAACAGAATATCCTACTCAACTTGATTTCGTTGTTGCGATAGAAATTGGAAATTTAAATCACAAGATTATAATAAATGCTCCTATGCAACTACCAATACCAAGGCATAAATTTGTTTAGAATATCCAGATTGTAGCCGCCTTTCTAGTATCTCTTATAGAGATGAGATGCAATTGTTTTTGAATTTATGATGAAAAAATAAAATTTTCAAAATTTCATTTCAAGTGTGTGTTAAAATCGGTTTGGCAATGATTTATGTTTTGATTACATTACGTATGTATATTACGTATGAGTAATATTAATTTATATATGAATGCGGTAATAAATATTAATCATACGCTTCATTAGCTGTAATGAAATAAATTTAAAATTTTTTTTTTTCAAAATTAACGAATACCAATTACAAACTATAATAATGACACATTCTGGCAAAAAATTTATAGAAAGAGCACCAATTTATTTACAATGAAATGCTTGTTTTAATGAAATAAAAATAATAAACAAAGGACAGCACTTTTTTATTTTCCTGTACGTGGCATAATGACATGGCAGCGTAATATTAATCTTTCATCAACAAGTTTTTGCCCCCGAAAAATTAGCATTTTACAGAAAACATTGTAAACAAATATTTATGTATTTTTGGTATTGAAAAACTCTGCCTATGCCTAAATCATACAAACAGTCGTATGGCGAAAAGTTTATGTTACGCGAAATGCATGAATGGCAGATGGTTATATACATACATAGGGCCAGGACATTAGTTGTTGTTGTTGGCGTCCTATTTATGTATGTAAAAATGTAAATGAATACGCATCTACATGGCATATAGGCCTATAAACAATTTGATGTTTGTTAAATTTATTAAAATATTTAATTTCAGTTTGTTGTTTCCCTTTTTTTTTTTTTTTATTAAGTTTCATTTTATTTGGGGAAAGAGGGTTTTTTTCTGTTCATCTGGCTGCTATTTTCGCTGTTTGTCAATATGAATAAATGAAATTGAATTGAAACTGCAGTGCCAAATGTTAAAATGTTGCCAAAAACACATTCGCTAATTATTTTTATTCATTTTGTATTGAATGCGTTTTGTCTTGCCACAGCTACAACCATCACCGTCACTTCCTCGCCCCGCCTTGGCAGCAACATTTATCAACGATTTGCTATTGCCATGGTTTTATGGTTATTGAAAAAACGAATATCATTTTAGTATAGAAATCATAAATGCATAGGGAATAATAAATGAGTCTGTATGTAAATTATTAAAAACAAAAAATATATATGTACTCAACCTGTATTATAATTAACTTAAATGTTAAAGAAATATTTGATCTAAATTGATCGCAAATGATTTTAAATGAGAAAATAATGTTATATTGTGTTAGAACTGCAATGAACTTTTACCATAAATTATAATTATATATATAATTTTTAATATTAATTTAAATTATAATTTTTCAATTCAAAGTCTCTCGAACACAAAATGTTTTTCATAGAATTGTTTTGATTTTGATTTCAATGAGTTTTCTATTTACTCTCACAGTTTTCGCCTTGAAGACTTACTTACTTACTTAATCAGTCATTGCAACCCTTTAGTCAGGGTTACAACCTAGCTGCTCACAGCACTCATGTGTGTTAATTTTATCCATGAGTAGCAAGACCTACTGTTTAATGACGACTTTTAACGACATGATTTTAAAAGCTTTTTATGGCATTTTTATTTTACTCTCAGAGTTTTTGTCAGTATACTGCCTAACTTACTTACTTTATTAGTCATTACAACCATTCAGTCAAGATTACAACCTAGCTGCTCACACCACTTAAGTTATGTGTGTCAATTTTATCTATGAGTGGCGGGATCTGCAGTTTAAAGTCAACTCTAAACGAAATGATTTGAAAACCTTTTTCGTGGCAATTTTATTTAATTTTGTGAGTTTTTGCTAGTATACTGCCTTACTAACTTTCTTAATTCATAGCTACAATCCCTTACAATCTCACACCACTTTTGCTGTGTAGGTTAATTTGATTCATGAGTGGTGGCAGCTACAGTTTAAAGTTGCCTCCGAACGAAAAATGTTTGAGAAGCTTTTCATTGCAGTTCTCTTGTCAGAAAACTACTGAGAGGCAGTCGCAAAAGAAATATTTTTTTCATATTTCTTTCGAGATGAGTTCGATATATCTGGCCTGGGGTTTGAAACGTGGTCTCATGTCCAATAAGGCAATACACTACCTACTAGAGTACGGATACTACATACATAACTGGTCATTCAGTCAGGATTGCGACCTAGTTTCTCACACCACTTATGTTGTGTTAATTTTATACATGAGTGGCGGGACCTACAGTTTAAAGTCTACACCGAACGATAGCTATTTGAGAAACTTTTCGTGGCTTTTTTATTTTTTGTTTTTTGCCAGAAATCTGTTGAGAGGAAGTCCCCGAAGAAATATTTTTTCATATTTTCGTTTTGATGTCTGATCTGGGATTGGAACCGAGGACTATCGCCTAATATGCCAACACACTACCAACTAGACTACGGCGACTTTAGAGAACGGATACTGCAGTGAGGAAATTAGCGAAAGAAATAGTTTTTCATTTTTCTTTTGGTTCGAGCTGTCTTAGCCAGGGTTTGAACCACGAGCTCTACTCTAATAAGTCAACAAACTAGCTATTAGACTACGGCGACATTATAATCATTCAAAGTGCTTATAATTGTTTTAACTACCATGCAAATCTTTATTGCATGTAATTATTTTCCTAAGTTTGTCTTAGTGAATCATTTGACTTGAACTTAATATTTTTTGCAATGTTTTATAACCTAAACTTATCCTAATGTTAGTCTGTAGCCATAATATTTCTTATATTTACGACACTTGACTTTTTGTAGTTTTAAAAATGTTCTTTTGCGTTTATGCTTTAGCAGTCTTAAAAATTTTATGCTTTTCACTGTTTTTTTTTTTCATAGAAACTGAAGTTTAAATACATTTTTTATTTGTAAAAAAATTTATTTACGATCGCATATAATTTTTTTTAATGCATTTTAAAATGTTTGCAATTTTAGTATGGTAAAGCTATTAATCCCTGGTAAAGCTTATTAAGGAGAATGGAGAAGAGATTACATTTTAAAAGAATCATAAGTTTTCTTAATAAGTGTGACACATTTTTTATTTAATTCTGATGTGTTAAGATCATATTTACTTACTCATTTATTGCAAAAATAATAGAGGAGTAAATGCTTACCTGCAATGAAAAAAAAAAAAAAAAATAAATTATTTTTATAAAATTCAAAAGAAATTTTAAAAAGTATTGTAGGCTGCTTGATGCAAAAATTAATTTTAATTTGGTGCTTTTAGTTTATCACAAATTAAATAGAGTCATTATATTGAAACACACTGAATGTCAATGAAAATCGTACAGATATTATTTATTATACTATATATTATAGTATTTTTCTGAATATCCTTCGATAAAGAGTTGTAAATTATCTGTTAAATTAAGGACGTTTCTTTCTGTTTGCGTCAATGGTGGTGAGCTAATTGCTGTTGAAATTCTAGAATTTTTTTAATTTTTCGTAATTATCACCACCCAGCGTATCAATATGTGATACTAAGGATATATAATACTGCATGTAGATAGTGCTGAGCAGCTGTCACTATGATATTGTTACGTGGGCAAAAATCAACTAAACGGAAATAAGAAAACAAATCTAACAGACAACAACAATATGCACACATCATACGAGTACGGTAACTGGAATTAAACAAATTTCTACATAATGTTGTAAGTATGAGAATACATGAGAAGAGAACAAAACAAAGATAAAAACAATAATTTAATACAACAATAACATTTTAATAGAAATGTCTCGAAGTTGCCAGACTTAAAATAAATTGGTATAAATAGAGAGAGGAGCAAAGTTTCCAGTGATTCAGCAACGAGATATGAGCCTATGATTAATAACCAGGAGTTGTATTGTTACGTGGGCAAAAATCAACTAAACGGAAATAAGTAAACAAGTCTAACAGACACCAACAAAATACACACATCATACGGTAAAAGGATTAAAAATGCAAGAAGAACATTTTAATAAAAAAAAATCGCAGATTTGTCAAACATAAAATAAAAAAATATAGATAAAGCGAAGGGAAAAGTTGATTCAGTGATCCAGTGACGCTGATTAATATCCAAGAGTTGTATTGAAGCGGAGGTTTTAAAAACCGAAGGTTTGAACTTTCTAAAATGAATCGTGAATAAATTTCATAGCACAGTGTTATCAGTTGAAGATGATTGAAAGAAATGAAAGATTTATGTTAATAAAGAAACAAATAGCAATCAAAAGTAAATAAATTATTTAATTTTAATTGAAACCATCGAATGCATGATAAATAAAGGTTTTTCAAAAGTTTTTTAAAACAATAGCCAAAACACCAACGCAGTATGCGCCTTGTTTCTCAGTTAGTGTAAGACGCATTAATTGAAAAACTTGATTAAAGAAGTTGAAATACGCCAAAGAAATAAAAATCAATTGGGAGTTGTGCCTTATGACTCTACTCTGTGTTCTTTAAAAGACACGAGGGATTTAAAAGGCATGGAAGATTATCCACAGTAGTCTAGTAGGTAGTACGTAATCTAAATACTGTCGTGGGTTCGATTTCTACCAGAGACTTCGATATGTTACACTACATCGACAATATCTTCTTAATTATTAAGTTTAAGTTTGTTTTAATTACATCTAAAATATTTATTATAATAACATTAGGATGACTTAGCAGTCTAGTAGTTCGACTTAAAGACTTTGATCTACTACGCCATACAGAACATAAGATCTTATAAAAATTTAATCTAAGTAAAGGTTAAAATAATTTCCATTTTAAGAAAATGTTATCTTATACTAATAATTATATAATTATGTTATCTAATACGAGATCTAAGTTACAGTTAAAAGATAAGGTAATAATTCGTTTAAAATTTGTCTTTTTTTTTTTTTTTTGACAGGTAACGATGTTTCTCTCGTCGAGTTTTGTAATTGTCCTTTTAACCGATTCCTTCATCTTCGATGGCCCACTTTAAGACAAACAATATGCCGTCAGTTCATCGAACGTACAAGACTTTTTACAGCATTCATCAACAATTCCACTGTACATACGCATGCGTCGTGTTTTTGCCAATAAATTTCCATTCTCGATTTGGAAAATCTGTGATAAGGCACCCGGACCATAAGCAGAAGGCAAGTCATTGTCAATGGCTGGTATTATAGTATCCGAATGATCTAAGAATGGAAAGAAATAATTAATTTCGAACGAATATGTTTAAAAATCACTGACTTACCTGATCTTTTCTTCATCATTGTATTGAAACCCTTCTCACATATTTCCCACATTATTGAAGTCAATTCTTCACCACACCTGCTATATCCTTGAATTTCGATAACAAATAAACAAATCAAGGAAATTACAAGGAATTTCATTTTTAATAATGTGTTTGGTGCAGAGTAATCAGCGGCGTATACTGATGCTGTGAATAGCTTTTCAGCAATTATTTATACTGCTTCCATGAAATGGTAGTAAGAGTTATTAGAAGGGCTAAAAAAACATTTTTTTACTTCTTTTGAATATTATTACGTGAATAAATAATTACTTTAAGGATTTACCATAGGTGACAGTACAGTGACATACATACGAATATTTTTTCTTTTTCTATTTTCTGCATAAAATTATTTTGAACTTTGCTTAGGTTATTTTAAACAATAAAATACGGCACTTTAATACTATCACATGCGATATTTTTTCCAAATATTTTCTTATTTAAAATATCTCTTTCACGATTCAATCCCACTGTGCTTAATTGGATTATAGTGTGATAAATTTATTCTGCCAATATTATGTACCTTTTCTACAATCCAAAGTGACATCATTTGAATTTATAAACGCGGTAAACTTATAAATAACTTGCGTACTGATTTGCATATTCTTATACAATCTAAATGGTTCCATATCTACATGAGCTGTACATATTTTTAACGATTATAATTTCAAGGACTTAAAATTTTTTTGTTTTATTAAAACTTAAATCTTGTAGAATTTTAAATCTTAAAGAATTTCAACAACTGTCCATTGATTATTGAATTGATTTCTGTTTTGAGTAGTATTGAACTTTAATTTTCGTCACAGCAAGTGTTTGTGGGTATAATCCTTGTTTTATGTAAATAGGTAAACAAGTAAAACAGAACCGAACAAAATACTCACATCGTACGGTACAAAAAATTAAACAAACAAATACGAAAGAAATTACGAAAAGAGGACAAAACAAAGATAAAAAATCGAACAACAAGTTACCAGACGTGAGATAAGGCAGTATAAATAAAGCGAAGAGTGATGCTGTCAGTCAGATCAGAATAGTGAGTTAGTGATGAGACGTGATTTTGTTATTAAGAACCAAGAGTTGTTTTAAAAAATTTCCCTTTATTAATAGCTCCAGCTATATTATTAATTCCACATACATACATACATAATTGGTTATTACAACCCTTCAGGCAGGATTACGACCTAGATTCTCTCATGAGTGGAGAGACCTACAGTTTTAAGTCGATTGCGAACGACAGATTTTTGGGAGACTTTTCATGGCAATTTTATTTACTTTCAGAGTTTTTACGAGAACACTGCTGAGAGGAAGTTGCCTATGAAATATCTTTTTATACTTCGTTTTATTGGGTATATTTGGCTTGGGCCTTGAATCGCGCTGTCGCGTCTAATAAGTCAACACACTACCTACTACACAACGGCTTATTTCATAATTGAAATTTACATAGAATTTCTACGAAATATAAATAAGTACGGGCAAATTTTGTGCTTTAAAGTGTAGTTACTCAAAATACAATCATTTTGTCTTTATTGTTGTCATCATAAACTTTATAATACGCTCGTAAAATGTCGCCACAGTAGCGGTGGTAGCTGTAATTGTGGAGACATTAAATTATGATAATCAGTGTAATCTGCAAAGAAGTTCTTGTTATTATTCTTTTAAAATGATTGTATAAAATTATGAAATGAAATAATTATTGCTGCTCATTCACTGAGTTATTCTGTTTTTGAAAATTTTAACATAAAATGATGTGATTTTGGTTAAGACTGATAGCCTGTAAGTCATTCAGTTTTATTTAAATTTTATGCTTCGATTATGAATTTTTATGTTTTTCAGTGTTTTTTTTATTGACATTCGTTTTGCTATTCATTGACAACTTAAATTGAGGATAATGTTGGAAGTTTTTCATTATAAACATGAATTTATTTATGTTGTATTAAGAACTACAATGAGTAATAAAAACTACTCATAACATATATTAATTTTAAAACGAATTCGATTCGAAGAATATTCTCATAATATTCTTCGACGAAACTATAGTATGTATTCCTAATGCGACACGTTCACTTTCAAATCCGGTGGCACGAGTACACAGCTATACCAATAATACTAAAACGTCTACAACAAAGGAAAGAAACAGACATGTTTGTAGTGTCCATCAAATCGAAATATATTCAATTTGTAGGTTTTTAAATTTCTGTCATTAAACCTAGCTTCTCACACCACCTATGCCTACGATGCTTACAGTTTCAAGTCGACTCCGAACGATAGATTTTTATTTAAATTTAAACAAAGCATTGTGATATATCATCGAAATTTTTTATTCGTTTGTGTCCAAATAACAATTTGGACAATAAACTTTTTATTTATAAAATTGAATAATAAACTTTTTTTTATATATATTGAATTTAAAACTGTAATCAAGATACATAATTTCCTATAAATGAATTTCAAACCTTTTGAATTATCTAACTGAATTTAATATATGCGTTTATCAACACTAGTTCTTACGTTCTAGAAGTATCTTTACCGCAAAGATCATTTATATCTATATATATATATTTACAGGTATAGATAAATTTCTAATTTTCATAAAGGATAATTTCTTTTTTAATACTTACTTATTAATTTACGCTTGAACTATTAACATTAAACTTCTTAAATAACACTTGAATTAGTCACATTAACTTACCTCTTATATTTGAAACATTAAGATTAACTTTTTCTCGCATAAAAATTATAATCATAATTGTGAATAAACATAAATACATACATTGAAGTCAACATCAAATTCAACATACTCATTCTCTCAATTCCATTTGGACACAGTGTCTCATACACACATAAGGTAAGATTTCCCTACATTTTACCATAACAAAAAAGAATATTACTAATTCTTTTGTTTTATCTCTTCCATTTAACCCTAATTATAATTACCTCGAGTAATTATAATCGCAACTCTCTCTGGAAGTTTGGTACACTTGCTTTCAACCCCTATTTACCAATCTTCCACAAGAGAGTTTGCTTAAAATAACACTCGTTATTTCAGTTTGAAAGACCTATTGATGGCATTACGTGTGGATTATAACATCGTTTAAATTTTCACCAGGCTTATCTGGGTAGAACACATTCAAAAAGTCAAATCTTTCATGACTCTGGCGCATAAATGAAAATGATTTTGTCCAATGCCATGGGCTATATTGGCTTTGACTTTGACGGCAGTAGTTTGTGGCTTATTCGGATACACTCTCGACTTAATAAACCACCACAAGAAAACAGTTTAAAGGGGCCAATCGTACGATTTGGGCAACAAATTTAAATAACCTTCTAGTGAGATAAACATGGCCTAAAATTGCTCGTGCAGAATATCGAATGCGGCACGAGTTGTGTGGCACGTAGTGGGGTTCCATTGAAACCACATGTCGTTGGTGTCCAGGTCATCAAATTCCGAGCAAAAAAAAATTAGTAATCATCGACTTAAAGTATACGCCATTGACAGTGATGACCTGGCCAAAGTCGTTCTTAAAGAAGTGTGGACCAAAGACCACATCAACACTGCATTTGCAGGATGCATTGCTTTTGGATTTTATGTAGATTTGCATCGCACCAAATTAGAAAATTTTATACATTTATTCAGCAAATGTCGTCATCGCTGGAAATGATTTCTCGAAGAAAATCCCAAGCCCAGTCAACGAGCACATATCATTATCTCTGGGAATTTTTCTTCAGTTCTTGGTTAAGCTAAAATTTGTTGCGGTGCTATCCCATGTCATGACACAAAATTCGCAGAGTTGTGCGCAACGAAAGGCCAAGTTTTCGTAAGCCACACTAAATCTATTTCCTCGGGTTTTTCTGTAAACGCTCACAGATAGCGGCGATGTTTTCGATAGATCTTGCGTTTCGTTAACGTACGAGTGTTGATCAATCGTTTACTGAACCAGTGGACGCAAATTAATCTACAACATCGCGAATAGTAAAATGAGCAGACCCATTTTGATAACTTTAATTTTATTATTTGAACATGTTGTTGCGTATCAGTCCATGCTGATTTGGCTAAACAGACTGAATAAATGACAATTAATAGCCGTAGTCGTATTGAATAATTTTTGTTCAAAGTTGATAAGAATTTTTATTTCTTTTACCTGCTCGATGGACGAACGTGGACGTAACAAAAACATTCCAGTGTAATTTGTGATATTTCTGTGTGTTTAGGTAGATTAGTGAATTAAATACTTCGAATATATGAATCCATTGTGCTTTATTTTTTTTATAATTCCTAAAAAAAAGGGCTTACACAAAGTTCCTCCAACCAAACAGGCGATTGGTATTATTACGAAAATGTAAAATTTAAATACTGGTGTTTTGCTTTATAATTATAAACAAAAGCTATAAAAATACAAATTATCGTACTGTTTAATATAACAACAAACACCAGCATAAAAAGAATGGAAAACAAGCAAACAAAAATACACCAACAATACTACGATAATAAATGTAAACAAAATACACAAACAACACTACAATAATAAATGTAAACAACGATCACGGTCTACATTTATAGAGATTTCGAGAACGCGAAGTCTTGAACATTCATCTTCCAGAACATTTATCAGACTGTTTGTCCTGCCATATAAAAGGCAAGGCAAATCAGGCGACTGGGTTAGTGAAGTTCAGTCAGTTTTGTGTGAAGATGCGGTGCGTTTGAAGAGAGTAATCGTGGTTTGAAGATCTCCGTTACAAAGATCTGTCGAATAATTGTCTAGTAATTGTTATTGTTTATGCAAAGGGTATAAACAGAGGAATAAAAAAGAAAAGCAATTGTTGGCGTTTACATCAAGTTGTGAACAGTAGCACACAGAATTGTTTGTATAATAAAGAATTTAATTAAAACTAAACACAAATTTATTTTTATTTGCAAAGTACGAGCTCATATTTTAAACGTTTTTAAAATGTAGAAACGTAACAGTATACTACAGCAGATTCTAGGATGATAGGGTTACCATCTTTAAAAAACAAAATTTATCGGATGTTCTACAACACACAACAAATCTGAACAATATTTTTTTGTGTGGGAGCTTAGGGATTATATCCGTATACGTTTGTACCGATGTTCCCGCCTTTATAGCGAACATATAATATAATTTTGTGGCAAATTGTTTAATTGCCTCGTGCAATTAGCAGAAGTACTTAAAAAAATTCATAAAAATATTGTGTATCAATAGAATAAATTTTTGTTATTAAAATTTTTTTATTTCAGACGGTAATGCATAAATTTTTACGTTTTTGGTGGTCGGTGCTGTTGTAAAACGTAAAAATAATGTTTAAAAATTTAAAAAAATAAACAAGAAAAAGAGAATGAAAAATATTTTTAATAAATGAATGTATTTAGCAGCGAGTGGGAAAAAAACCAAATATTTTCATCATCATAAATTATAATATTGTTATACACTGTCTAACTAAATTAAAAATGCATACACCATAGACAGACTTGTACTCGTATGATGATTACAAGCAAGTGCACTTCTAAAAATATCTCCTCAGATATACGAAAGATTAAATCATTTTTCAGACAAAATTATAATCACAAGTGAAAAGAAAGAGAAAAAAAATAAGAATTTATAAACATGATTGATGCAAAACGAAATGACTAACATTTGTTAGACAAAAGCACAGAAAAATGCGAATGCCGCTTATCGAAATCAACAATTATTTACAACATCAAGTCAACTAATGACGTGCAATTAGAAAATGTAGGATATTTTTAAAAATCATGTATTTTTGGGGCATAAAAAAGAAGGAAACCGCTTTAGTATGGACCGAAGGGAGCAGAGAAATTCTCTCTTTCTATCATGCTTACTTGACATTTAGTTTTTGATGGTAATTCCCTTTTTTTTTGCAGAAGTCGCCGTAGGCTAGTAGGTAGTGTGCTGGCTTATTAGACGTAAAGCCGCGGTTCAAACCCCAGGTCAGACATCAAAACGAAATATAAAACCATATTTCTTCGGCGACTTCCTCTCAGCAGATTTCTGGCTAAAACTTTGAGAGTAAATAAAATTGCCATGAAAAGTTTCTCTAGAATTTGTCGTTCGGAGTCGACTTTAAACTGTAGGTCCCGCCACTCACGTATAAAATTAACGCACACAACATAAGTGGTATGAGAAGCTAGGTCGTAATCCTGACTGAAGGGGTGTAATGACCAATTATGTATGCATGATGGTGATTCCTTTTGCATGAAGTCTCAAAAGTCTAGCAGGTAATGTGTTGGCTTAACAAACGCGAGTTGCAGTTGAGACATTTCTGCGTCGATTTTGTCTCAGCAGTCTTTTGGCTAAAGCTCTGAGAGGAAATAAAATTGCCAGAAAAAGATTCTCAATATCTTCTAGTTAGGATTACAACCTAGTTTCTTACACCACTCACGTTGTATGTATTCATTTTACGCATATGTTGCGTGACCTATAGTTTAAGTTCGACTCCGAAAGACAGATTATTGATAAGCTTTTCACAGCATATTTTACTCTCAGAGTTTTGGTAAAAAAAGGAAGTCATCGAAAGAAATATTTTCTTTTCATATTTCGTTTAGTTGGAGATGTCCCACATGGAGTTTGAACCGTGGCCTCACTTTTTTTAATCCTACAAACTACCTACTACTACACCACGACAGCTTCTATAAAATGGAATTCACTTTTTACAATCAGGATCTCATTTTTCAAGTGTGAACAGATTCCGCATGGATCATACTTTTCATAGATTTTCTTTCAAATAAAATCAAGAGAATCATATGAAAATGATTGACTAGACAATAGACTAGATTTAGCTAAAAAAAACATACCATATACACAACACTGACTAATTCATCTTAAAATACATACTAACATAATACACATACTAAATGTATTCATTTAAAATGTTTGCGGCATTAAACAAACGGCAAAACAAAGCATTCTTTTCGCCGTTGTCAAGTTTGTTCATGTTGGTTATTGTTTTGAAGATGAATTAGCCATGTTATTAGTCATTACCTGTTGTGTAAATGCCAAAACAATATCTCTCTGCTGAACGTCAGCAAGCAAAACAATAGAATACTTTGTGAAACTTATTTTTTTTTTTATTCATCATTTTGGTATGTCTTGCCATTTGTTATTGTTGCCATTGAACCTCAGACATGAAGGCGAATTTTAATCAAAATATTTACAAAGTATTCGTTGACCAAGTATATGCAATAAATCAGGTGTAAATAGGAATTAGTGAGAAACAATATTTTGATGTTATAATTTGTTAAAATAAGTATCGTACACATGCTACAAAATGAATGGCTTTATAATAATGAACAATATTTTCTCTGGTTTAAAAAATAAACAGAAAGCGACCGTGGGGAAAATACTTTTGAAAGCACAATTAATATCAGATTCACATTGATTGGGATTAAGGCATCATTGCAGTATATTTCATAACCGCAAATGTAGTTCAAATTAGTATAAGATAAACAGCAAGCCGCTTAATAAAAACAATTCTTTTGTTTTCTTTGTTGCTATCCCTTTACGATTTAAAAGTTCTAGTTGAAGGACTGGAACTAACCGAAAAACTGATGAAAAAGTATTTCTATGCGGTAATCGGTATGCGATTTGCACACGTCCACAAGTCCACCAGTTTCAAAAGGTTGAACAAAAGAATAAATTCTGTTTGGTGGTGTTATCAAGCGTGATACAAAAGTCATCACCCTATCAGAATACGTTGTAATTATTGCAAATGAATCAAGAAGAAGACGTGAATCACTAAACTTCTCAAGAATGCAAAATAATTGATAATTGGGATTACAAAGAATTGTGCAGTACTGATCAAACGTCTTGCCATTTAATTGGGCATCAAACGGTGATTATTACAGCGAGAGGCTTGAAAATGTTCGACTAAAAGGCGTAGGCAACGTATTACTTAACTTAATTGAATCTTTCACTCTTTTAGTAGGGATTACAACCTAGGATTACAACCAAACCACCCATGAGTGCCGAGACAAACAGTTTAAAGTTGTCTCCGAACGATAGATTTTTAGGAACATTATCACAGCAATTTTATTTACTCTCACAATGTTTTTGCCAGAAGACTGGTGAGAGGAAGTTGCCGTAAAAAATATTTTTTCATATTTCGTTTTATTCGAGACATCTATGCATTGGCTTGAACAACGCACTGGGGTCCGCCTACTAGCCCGAAGTCCTACGATTCACACATCCTTAATCTTGAACACGACGACAACAACTTTAAATCGAATATTTCACCCTCTCAACGATCACACCGTATGGGTTGTTGTAGTTGGGATGTAATCATATTAGTTCACAAAAAATTCTGGAGTACCACAAGGTTCTGTTCTACTGCAAAATCTACTTCTAATTAATTTTTTGGAATGATCTTCTCTCTTTAATTTCCAATTCTCTATACATATTTGCAGATGATAGTAATATTCGTTATTCATTCAATTCTAACTCACAACTCTATTCCTAGTTCCAAAAAAGTACATGCTTGAGTTGGGACCATAGCTTGATCGGTGTTTGTATAAATAATAGAGAGACGCGGCTCATTTCTTATCATTTGGGTACGTGAATAAGTAAAATAATTGCCCTGTTTAGTAAAGTCACCGTAGTCTAGTAGGTAGTGTGTTGATTTATTAGACGTAGGGTCATGGTTCAAAACCTAGGTCAGACTACATAACGAAAATATGAAAAAACATTTCTTCGACGACTTCCTATCAGCAGATTTCTGGCAAAAACTCTGAGAGTAAATAAAATTGAAATGAAAAGGTTGCTCAAAAATCTTTCGTTCGGAGTCGACTTTAAAACTGTAGGTCCTGCCACTCATGTTTAAAGTTAACAAACACAACATACGTGGTGTGAGAAACTAGGTCGTAATCCTGAATGAAGGGTTGTAATGACCAAATTATGTTTGTATGTAAGTATTGCCCCGTTTCTGTAAGACAAATGGTTTTAGATGAACGTCTGTTTATATGGAAAACATAAGCAAAATTGAGTGTTTTTCTATATATTTTTTTGGCGTATCGAGTATATCCACCTTCCACCATTACAACCAAAGTTTCTGTAAAGTGTGATATTTACGAAGGTATCAACGGGCATTGTTATGCCGTTGTTCAAACGCCTGTTGTAAAAGGTGATTGCTGTAGAACTTACGACAAAGTGACCAATTGAGACTGGAGAAATTGTGGGGCAATATCGCTTACTGCACTACCTACAACCATACGTCTGAGGTTTGCATTTGTATGTCGTCTTAAATCTCGTTTTATGGATTTGCACTGGCAGGCAATTTGGCTAATTTTTGTCTTTTTTATAGCTTGTCCTGAAGTCACAAGTCTGTTTACTTAGATTCAAGAATTTTTTCTGTCATCTAGTGAATACAGGCCAAGAGGTCGTGAATCTATGTTCTATGTGAATAATATTCTTACCAAGAGTCTCTAATATTATTTTATTATTTTATTTTAAAGGTATAAACGCTGTTATAAATCTAAAGTTTAATTAACCCATTCGCTGCTAAGGACGTGGTATTTGAATTAGCAAATTTTTTTGGCCACAAACAGAATATAAATATGTAAAAAACTTGAAAAATACTACAAATAAATTTTTTTTAAAAAAATAATACTTTATTTCTTATAGAGAATGACCTTTCACACAAAATTCAACTAAATATGCGGTACTACTTTATCCCGTTATCTGCTGAGACACTGTAATCGACAATAGTGAATTTCTAAGTGTTGCCAATTTTCGCAATGTGTCTGGTTTTATTCCATTTTCTTTTTCCTTTTTTCTACTAAAACGTACGCAAATACGAAAATGGATATCGAGTCCTTCTGCCTTCCTATTGCCAACGACGAGTATACTCATCTTTGGTTTTCTGCTTGTAAATGATTATGTATGATAATACATGTGCTCTTACCAAGAAATAACAGGGTTTTGGTAAACAATAACACTCAAAATATAAATGGCAATGGGAATGACTTCATATAATTTAGGCTAGGCAGCGAATGGGTTAAAAATTTTTTTTTTTAAATTATCATAAATTTATTGTATTGTTATTGGTAGTTTATGTGTATCTACGGATGTATGTGTAATTAGTTAAGAATTTACATTTACATTTACATGACACTCGAATCTATTTCGAATGTCGAAAGGAATTATAGAAATATTTTCTGCATGTAAAATATTTGCATTTAAATGAAAAAACAAAAAAAAAAAAAATCGAATTGAATTGAAATGAATTGAAAAAATTAAAATTGTTTTCTCTCAACGCCAAAATAAATATGTTCATAAACATGAATGTATGGTACATACATAAAAATATATATATATGGTATGTATGGTAGATAGATTATTATTGGTGCTGGTTTATTATAAAAATTATTATAAACTATAAATAAATTTATTATTGAAATATTCATTGTGCACAGGTGACCACCACCACTAATATTGAGAGTGCATTTTTATAATTCGGTTTTTGTTTTTTGTTTTTATTTTTTTTGTTTTTCATTAAAGAGATGTTAATCAAATATTTGTGTAAATTCGAAATACAAAAAAAAATTAAAATAAAAATGAGTTAAAAATAAAAAGAAAATAGAAAAAGTAGAATTAAAAACAATATAATAAAACCAAATGTTGGCGTTTTCATAGATATTTGAAGGCTGAACGGATTGCATTCACTTCACTCTGTAATACTAAATAACAGCAACAGTGCGTTCAACGATGCTGAACGAGATTTTTATTTAAAACATTAAATTTTGCATGCATACATACATACATACATACATATACATATATGCAAATGTAGATACAAAATTATTTATTAAAAATGAAATTTACCGCTATGCACATGTTCTATACGTTATAACGTCCCTCAAAAACGGAAAAATTTACAAAAAAAATGGAAAATTATCAATAATAAAAATAATAAATATTTTATGCATATTTTTACGCTCAGCTATAGCCAGTGAAGAGGTTCATAATATTTGAATTGAGATTTGCAACACCTCTTTAAGAGGATGGGGAATTACGATATTAAATCAATAATCCTTTCCATTGCGATTTACCATGATAAGCCAGAGTAGTATGGGCACTACACCCAACTATGGCCATTAGCATATACTTAAGCTATAATAGGTCCACTT
Source organism: Sarcophaga caerulescens (assembly GCA_927399465.1). Taxonomy (NCBI): domain Eukaryota; kingdom Metazoa; phylum Arthropoda; class Insecta; order Diptera; family Sarcophagidae; genus Sarcophaga; species Sarcophaga caerulescens. The sequence goes on along the minus strand of OV656867.1, from coordinate 82,486,939 downwards.
ATTCTTTTTGAAATCGCAGAAAAATGGAAATACATTGCCTTTTTAGTCACCGTTTATAATATTGAAGTCACGTTGCTAGTAGGTACTGTCTTAGCTTATTAGTCATGAGACCTCAGTTCAAGCCCCAGGTCCGACATAACCCACAAATAAACGAAATATGTAAAAAAAAATTTTTCGGCGACTTTCTCTCAGCAGATTTCTGCCAAAAACTCTGAGAGTAAATAAAATTGCCATGAAAAATTTCTGAAAAATCTGTCGTTCGGAGTCGACTTTAAAGTATAAAATTAACACACACAACATAAGTGGTGTAATCCTGTCTGAAGGGTTATAATGACCAATTATGTATGTATGTTGTAATATTGACAAAATACAAAGCAAAACAACACAATTTGTACTGCAAATAATTATTTATTCTGCCCACTTGAGTCCTCCAAGGCAGAGATCTGAACAACAAAAGAAAACTCAGAAATGAGTGTAAAACTTTAAGTGCTTAAAAGGACAAGAAAATCGTGCTACTTTGCAACAAGATAGCATATGCACGAAGCATTACTAATGCCAACCGCAGACATGAATGCTCTTACTAAAGCAACCAAGTTAGCTTAGGGTTAGGTTAGGTGGCGGCCGCCCCTTAAAAGAAGAGGTTCCACTTAGACCAGTAATTAGGCTTATTGTAATACCATAATCAATTCTACTTGGGGATAAAACATCGACTAGGGAAACCATCTAAGGTCCGAAATAAATCTAGCTATTGCAGCAATCTTTATATTAGAGAGCTCTGTCAAAGATTTAAGAAAGTCAGAGGTTAGAAATTTCTCCCTCTTTATGACAAGAGCAGGGTATTGACACTTAAGGTAAAATATAGTCTCCTCCTCCTCCCCGGAGCCGCTGCAAAAATTATTTGTCGGAAAGACAAGTCCTTCGGCATGCCTACCAAAAGAACAGTGGCCCATAAGAATCACCATTATGCGATAGATGGCCATGCAATTTAAGGAAGAACGTCAGTCCTTTGTCCATACGTTTGCAGTAGAGTCTAGCAATATTGCAAGTATCCTTCTACCGTTAAGGATATTGAGCTTTCTCGTAAATCGAGTGGACAATATTCAAATTAACTGAGGCAATCGGAATACCTATGCCCTGTAACAAGCGATTAGCTGGGAATTAATTCAGGAGTCGCCGTAGTAGTAGGTAGTGTGCTGGCTTATTAGACGTGAGGACTCGGTTCAAACCCCAGGTCATCAAAACAAAAACATGAAAAATTATTTCATCGGCGACTTCCTCTCAGCAGATTTCTGGCTAAGTAAAATTGCCATGAAATGTTTCTCAAAAATCTGTTGTTCGGAAACTTTAAACTGCAGATCCTGCCACTCATGTATAAAAATAACACACACAGCATCAGTGGTGTGAGAAGGTAGGTCGTAATCGTGAGTAAAATGTTGTAATGTGTAACTTCAGACTGGATTTAATACTGCCGGATTTGTTGCTGACATATGAACTGTGCAATTCGATTATCATCAAAGATCTCCAAGACTTTAAGACTTAGAACAATGTATAAACTTAGAACAATTGTACAATGGATCAATTCGACCACCGGGTACTGTACTTGTCACAGTTGACAAGATACACGTCCTCTAACCTAACCTTAAGACTTAGAGAGCATCATAATACAGGGCAATTTAAATTTTAGAATTTTGGTAAGACTGTGTATGCTAATCCCGATGATGAGATGTTACCGGTTATTCTATGATCTTACGTATATCTAAAGTATATCGGAAGTTTGCAGAGGGAGTTTGGCTGTCTACACAAAATAGTCATCGATGCAAGGAACACCTTGAAGGAACTTCACTGTCTCTGATTCCATAATTGTGATAAAGGCATAATTCATTCATACTTTAGTATTGTCAGGCCTTCTGAGTAGGGCTCAAAATTCAGTGTGAAACAGGCATCAGTAACATAACCAGGGTTTAGACTTTCGATTTAAAACTAACAAAACACTGCTCTGCTGATAATTGTTCGTTTAAATGATGTGGCACTTGTAAAAGTACCAAAACAATACGTTTTCTGGATTACTTACTTACTTAATTGGTTATTATAATCCTTTAGTAGGAATTACGACCTAGCTACTCACACCACACCATGTTGTGTGTCTTAATTTTATACATGAGTGACGCGACCTACAGTTTAAAGTTTGATAAACTTTAATGGCAATTTTATTCTCACTCACAGAGTTTTTGACAGAAGACTGCTGAGGCTAAGTCTCTGAATGAAATATTTCGTTTTATTGGAGATGTCTGGGTTGGATTTGAACCACGGCCTGACGTCTAATCAGCCCACACACTACCTATTAGACTACAGCGATTTTTTCTTTTTTTTTCTGGTTTAATACTTTTAAAAAATTTTGAAACGATTAACCATTCGATGTATTTAGCTGAAATCTTTATTCACCACCTCATTCATTTTAATTTTTCAATTTAAACCCTCCCAATAACCAGCCTTTATCTGCAAATCAATGTTTGTATTGCCAGATAATTAAACAAAAAAATGAATTTTTTTTATTTTATTTTTAAAATATGTATCTTGTTGTTGGTCTTTCTATCTATAATTAGATTGATGGTGTTATACATAGAAATATTTCTGTAGCAATTAGACAATGACGAAGGCTCAAAAAATAACACTTGTAAACCATTAGTAAACATACAGATATAAATATTTAAATTAATTTTGTTTAAAGTGTTTGTGATTGACCTTTTTATTTTTCAAAAATTTTTAATTAAATTCTTTAGCGTTAATTAATGATCAAAATAAACAGCAGAAAAGCAAAAACAAAAACAAAAAAGAGGAATGAAAAGAAGAGAGAGAAAAAATATCGAGAATTATAATCAAATTTACAAAGAAATAAATACAAGTTTATAAAATTTATTATACACGCTCATTTAACTTTGTTCTACCACAAAAAACACACATACAAACGCACACAAAAAATAAAGAAACTAAAGAGAGAGGGTAAATGAAAGAAGAAACAAGTAGGAAGAAAATTCTAAAGAGAAAAGAACGAACTGAAACTGGCTTCATAAATCTTTTGAAATCATAATAAAAATCCATAAATTATGGCCAATAATATTTAGTTTTATGCTCTATATATGACTATAAACACATACATACATACATACATTTACATTCACATAAAGCTACAAGTACATATACATACATTTACATACATATACATACATGTACATATATATACATGTAGGAGTCTGTCTGTTTGTTTGTTTGTTTAAATGCATTTAGTTCTGTTCACTTCCATTATTCTACCGCTCTCTCTCTCTCCCTCTCTCTCTCTATCTCTGCTTTGCTTCCTATTTAGCATCCAGTTCTTGACTGTGCTTTCTCACATTCGTTGTTATTGTTTGGCCAGAGGTTCTTTAATAGTTGCAAACAATTTTAATAGTTGAGTGTAAACGTAGAGTTTGAGTGTGTGTATGTGCAAACCAGTTGAACTTACTTTTTCTATCATTCATTTAGTTACTGTAGTAGTAGTAGCTGTAGTTTTCCAGTTAGAATGTCTTAGTGTATGTGTGTTAGTCGGGTTACCAACCATTTAACATTGTTTAAATGCAAGAAGCTTTACATATACATACGTATACTCTTCTTTCATAAACACGTTCTCCCTCTCTATCTCTTCGACCTCTCATTATTTCTTTATCTCTTTCGTTATAAATAAATGAATTTACATATTTCTATTCATCTATGTCTGGGTGTGTATTTGCTAGTGTTGCAAATAATAATTTTCCCATTTCTCTTTTATTTGTATTTCATATGATGCTTTTTTTTACGGTTTGCATTCTATTTGTTGATTTTGTTCTCTGAGAATGTGTTTTTATTTCTTTTATAGTGTAGCATACTTTTAGGAAGAAACAAACATCCTTTATTTGCCTATACACACATATATTCGCACATACATAATAATTTTATTCCTGTCTTACCATAAAGAATACAAAAGATATTGAAAATTATTTTTTTCTTGTTGGAAAAACAAGCACAAATACAAGCACGCAAACACAAATACTAGTGCACTTAATCAATTGTCATTATAATGAAAATAAATGCATATTCGGTAACATATAAGAAAAGCATTGAAAGTGAATTTATGTGAGTTTTTCTTGAAATCAAATTTTATACTTCTTTCTTACGATTGTTATTTAAAAAGTTCACGTACGAAAATAACTTTTTTTAATAGAATTAATCGACTTTAAACTTCATGATTAACCCGTATACTACAACATTGGTCTCTGGTATCACTGAATTGTGAACTAAAACCGAAACGGAGTTCAATGTACTGCTAAGCAATGTACTTTTGCTGTCATAAGTAGATCTTTCCTAAGGCATAAAACTCTTTTAAATCTAAGAATGTCTCCACTGAAATTATTGATAGACTTTATAATTAATTGGTCCAATAGTTTAAAACAATAACAGACCGTACTTCAGAACACTTCTCGTTAAATAAGAAGTCTAAAGAAACTATTAAAGATCTGTTCTGTTCTGTATGTCGCCGTAGTCTAGTAGGTAGTGTGTTGGCTTATTGGACGTAAGGCCACGGTACAAACCCAAGTCAGACATCAAAACGAAATATGAAAAAATATTTCTTCAGCGACTTCCTGTCAGCAGATTTCTGGCAAAAACTCTGGGAGTAAATAAAATTGCCATGAAAAGTTTCTCAAAAACCTGTTGTTCGGATTCGACTTCTAATTATTGGTAACGCACACAACATAAGTGGTCGTAATCCTGACTGACGGCTTGTAATGACCAATTAGGTATGTATGTATTCATTATTCATCTTGAGTCACTTGTATGTTAGCTTCTACGCTGTACCACAAGTTTAAAATATATCTGTTGAGAATGTGCCTAAATCTGAACGGATATTGCTCTTGTAGTTGAACTTTTCGAGCACATATCCTTAAAATCTCGGTTCGAATCCGGAAGAAGACTTAAAAATGTTTCATTAGAGTGTTCGAACATTCAAATTTAAGAAATAGGTGGGCGATATGTTTTGTGGCGGTACCATAATATTAAAACAATTGCTGAATTTACTAATTTTTGGGAAAAGAAAACCGTATTCCCCATATTATCTGACAGTCAGACCTCCATTCCAGTACTCGGCTTTTGTGACGTTAAATTGAAGATAGCATGGATCTTTCTATAGAATTTAAATCGGCAAAATAGAGGCAGCAAAGTTACCTTCTGCCAGGTCCCAGATCATTTGCGAATTTTTGGCAATGAGCAAAATAAGCTTGCGACAAGAAGAGCTTCCATGCCGCTGATAGGATCTCAAATGTAATGTCGGACCGTATGTTTGGGAAGGTATGATCAACGAAGGTAAGGCTGAAGAGAGATGAAAACTTTTCTCAAATCAAGTGGGTTTGAGGCAATTGAAACTTTTGTTTGGACAATAAAATGGAAGACAACTCAGAATAGCCTGAGGTTGGTAATCGTTCTTTAGACATGACACCATAGGGTCAAAGTACAATTATTCAGAATGAGGGTTGTATCGTGCCAAACACGTAAATTTTATGACTATTAGAACGAATCATTGGAGCACATTCTTGGAACCTGTGAGGCATTAATGCATTCCAGGAAGAAACATCTGAGTGCATATAAAGTGCTAGGCAAGGAATTGTCATTGTTGACTCCAAGCAGGATTCTGAAATTTATTTGCGCAACAGGCTTAAAGAAAGCGTTATATATATGCCTTACGAGCTTTGGGGGGATAATAATAATCCACACAAAAAAATAGTCTATAAGGCTCAAATTACAAGAATTCGGCGGCTAGTGAAATCCGTCAAACCGTGAGATTAATTGCACTTCAAACTTGGCTCTTAAGAGGTTTATTACTCTGAGCATATAGACTGAGAGTAAAACAAAATTGCCACAAAAAGTTGACTGTCGTTCGGAGTCGACTTTAAATTGCAGGTCCCGCCACTCAACGATAAAATTAACAGCATGGGTGGTGTTAAAAACTAGGTCATGCTCCTGATTGAAGACGATTATGTAACGGACGAAGTAAATGATTAGTTTGACGAACAGAACTATAATTTTGATGAAATATTCAAACAATATGTGAGCGTTGCTCTAATGTAATGAAATGTTAAACCAAACTACTGTAATTATTATCACTATTAAGTTGCATGGCCTCACGTCGAATTGATGGATGAAACTTTTTATAATTTTGTTGTTAAATGAATACTCACACATATGTATATGACAAAGAATATCGAAATACTTTTAATTTTCACTATCTCCACAACAACTATAAAATGAAGTTTGTAGGTATTATTTTGATGTATTGCTGTGCAGGGCAAAATCTATCCTACCAACCCATTGTATTTTTGATTTGATTCGAGTTAAATTGATGTGTCGCCATGTAATTTTAATAGGTTAAGAAATAAAATAGTGTTTCCAACTCAAAAGCTGTGAAGCCGATTGAATTAAAATTCATTCAAAACGTCATGACGTCAGTGACCACAAATACAGTGGTTTTATTAGAAATTTCTAGGCTTCCAGATGATATTTGTTTTTTGATTTTCTTAAATTTCTCTAGACTTAAAAACAAAGTTTTTACAATGAGCTTTCTCTGTTATAGACATGATAGGCTCTTGTTAATATGGTTTGTGTAATATAATTCTAACTTACTGCATAAGAACCCTCAGTAAATCAAAGGAACACAAAATTCTTACCTGAAAGATAAGAAAAAATAAAGAAAGATTTTTAAGTGAATGGACTTAATAAATAAATTATTAAAAATATTTAAATATGTTGTATAAATTAATGATTCATGTACAAAATAAATGTAAATATTTGGGTGACATATTTGCTTCTTTTCTTTGGTGTTTAAATTTTGGTGGTTTTTGGGAATGATTTCAACAAACTAAAGAGTTTATTAAATGCGAATCAATCTAATTGTTGCTTTATTTCCTCTTTATTCCAAGGAAATCTTGTTTAATTTTATATACCACGACAAAAAAAATATTCTTTAAAATGTATCCTTTTATTCCTCTTTAGGTATGTACATACATTTCATTTTTTAATATGGCATTGTGTACAAGAAAATCTTTTTCTTTTTTCAGAGAATTATTAAAAAAAAAAGTAAGAACAGGAGAAAAACAATGTGAAATAATAAATTTAAGGAATAAGATTGTAATGTTTATTATATTGGCTGTATTATTATGAGAAACAACAGTAAAAAGCAGGGATAATGATAAAATATTTTATAATAAGCCTAGAAACATTGTCGTAAATTATACGCTATAAAGCCCTCCCCTCGCCCCCCAGACGGACTATACAAACTCCAATAGACAATATTATTTAAGGGAAGAACAACGAAGGAGCTAAAAGTAAAGATAATCAAAATGAAAGTAAAAAAGCACAGTACGTTGCCTCTTTTATGGATGAAGTTATTAAAAACGGATATTGTATATGGAAAAAGCAGACAAAAAGGAATGAACAAACCAACCAACCCAACCATACAAATGGGCAAACGATCAAAAACACAAACAGCTTAAGCGACAGCAACACAGCAACAGCGACAAAACGTCATTATATCACCGTCAAATATTACAACAGTTGTGTGTTAGACAACGAAAATGTCTTTAAAATATAATTAAAATGACGATAACGGCAACAGAGATGACGATGACGATGTCGATGTCGACGACGACTGTAATGTTGATGATGATAATAATGATGACTATGGTGATGAAAGAATAATTTAAAATCCAAAAAAAGAAACAACAGAGAAAAAGAGAGAGAGAGAGAGTGAGAGAGACTGTTAAATGTAAAATAAGTTGCGTATCATAATGAACGGGATGAAATTAATTAACGTTACATGCTAATGAAATTTTAATGTCCCCTTTCTTACCAAGCGGAAGTTTTATTAAACAATATAAATTTACCGTTAAATGCATCAAGCAGTAAAAGTATGTTTATAACAAAAAGCCAAATGTGCTACACATACATACACATACAATACAGCTATCATAAGCAACTCCTGTAAGGGAAACATATCTTTGTGTCTTTGTGTCTGTATAGGTGTAAATTGTATGCCGTTATTTTGCTCAGCTAAAAAGATGGCTCCTCTAATGCGTGTGTATGTTTTCTTTTCTATTGTTTCATTTCCTTTCAATTTTTATTCATCTAAGATTTTTATGGTCTATCATTCGTATGTTTATGCATATGTATGTTTGTGTTGCCTATATGTTTTAAATTTATAAACATAATGGTGTTTTATATTAATTGTCTTCATTTGTTATATTAACTGTTACATGTTCAGCGTTGATAATGGAAAATTATTGAAATTTAACCACTTAAAATCTGTAATACAACTTATGCATGTATTTGTTTACAGATTTTTTAACCCATACATCGTAATTTACTAATAATACTGTGGTTTTGAAGTTGCCATAGTCTAGTAGGTAGTGTGTGGGCTTATTAGACATGAGGCCACGGTTCAAATCCCAGCTTAGACCCCTTGAACAAAACAAACTATAAAAAAATATTACGCCCATGCCTTCCTCTCAGCAGGTTTCTGGCAAAAACTGTGAGAGTAAATACAAGTTTTATGAAAAGTGTTTTTATAATCCGTTCGTAGCTGTAGGTCCAGCTACTCATGGATAAAATTGAAACACACACCACAATTTTTCGCCAGAATATGTCATTATTATAGTTTGTAATTGGTATTCGTTAATTTTGAAACAAAAAATTGTAAAATTTATTTCATTACAGCTAATGAAGCGTATGATTAATATTTATTACCGCATTCATATATAAATTAATATTACTCATACGTAATAAATATAATCAAAACGTAAATCATTGCCATACGAATTTTTAACACATACTTGAAATGAAATTTTGAAAATTTTATTTTCATCATAAATTCAAAAATAATCGCATCTCATCTCTTAACGTAGCTCTACATATTAGGGTGCTTAGAATAATGCGTAATCAATGTAAGAGAAGCTGGAAGCGCGTCTGTATACTGGAACAATGAATTGACCACAATACGACTGACGCAAAGCGGTTACTCACTTATTTTGCAATATGTAAACGATGGTAAACATATTACAGACGTTTTTCGTTCGATGCTAGATAGGCAGGCGCAGTCGCCGCAGTGTAGTAGGTAATGTGTTGATAGGTAGTGTGGTGTAGACGTGAGACCACGGTTAAACTTCAGGTCATACATCAAAACAAAAATATGAAAAAATATTTCTTCAGGAACTTCCTCTCAGCAGCGCGGAAAGAATGCAGTTCCATTTAACGACTTCTGCCGTGGCTGCAGATCCGTTGATCTTTGGTTATTTGGATCTCCAACTCTTGTCAGCTTGATGGAGCTATGAAGGATATAGCTTCGTTTATCAAACTTTCGGGCTGGTTTTCCAGCGTAGACTAGTTATTTTGGCAGAACTTGGTTAGCACAGGGACTGCGTTCACCTGTGACGTCACAACGGGGCGCAATGCGTACTCAAGTGAGCTTTTGGTATTAAACCTACTACTCCAACCTAACCTGATCCATTCTCTCAGCAGATATCTGGCAAAAAATTCTGAGAAAAAATAAAAATTGCCACGAAAAGTTACTCAAAAAAATCTGCCGTTCGGAGTTGACTTTAAAACTGTAGTCCCGCTACTCATGTATAAAATTAACACGCTCAACATCAATGGCGTGATAAGCTAGATTGTAGTCCTAACTAAAGGTTGTTATGACCAATTATGTATGTAATGTATGTAAATAAAATTATCACCAAAAGTTTCTCTAAAAACTGTCATTCGGACTCGTCTTTAAAGTGTAGGTCTTGCCACTTATGGATAAAATTAAACACACAACGTGTTTGGTGTTAGAAGCTAGGTAGTAATCCTGAGTAAAGGATAAGTAAACCATATTAATAGTCGCAGTAGTCTAGTGGGTAGTGTGTTGGCTTATTAGACGTGAGCATCTCTGAGAGTAAATAAAATTGTCATTGAAAGTTTCTCAAGAAAAAGAAAAGTTTTAACGTTTGGAATCGTCTTTAAACTGTAGGTACCGCCACTCATTGACAAAATTAACACAAAAAATGTGGATAGTGTGAGAATTTAGGTTGTAATACTGACTAAAGGGTAAGTAAAGCATTTTAACGCCATGTAAGAATAGGTTTCAAATTTTAAAAGCAAAAAGCTTCCAAAAATTGCTTTTCAACAGCAATTCTAAATGACTGTTTGTCGTAAGTGAGGTTTGGTTAGATCTGTAGCATAGATCTGTAGCATATGTATAACCCATCATGCTATGATTTCTTTGCCTTGTTTCAGTTTCATTTATCAAGTGTACTAGGCTGTTTGGTTCATTATCTGCCGTAGCCTCTGTAAACATGGGTGTAGAGGTGAGAAAATTTGCTGTTTGTATCCAACTTTTTATCAAGAGGTGACCCTGCCTAAAACATTCAGAATCCTTTTGAATGCTGTGTGCTATAATGAGTTATAAACAACTAAATTTAGAATCCTACTAAAAAACAAGGGTTTCTTACATAAAATTTCAAATTTATTGTTTTAAGCGGTAGACGACTAGATTTCTTAAAGATTTTTTTGTTTCCTTAATGCAGCTGTGCCCATATATCTTTAAATTCTATAAAGGGTTAAGCGCGAAATTTTTCTTCACTATTTGCATACAAAGCCATTGTGCCTAAGAGACACACTTTTTATTTCCTTTATGCAGCTGTACCCCTAATACTCCTTAATGGGTTAATAACACAAGTTTGCCTCACTATTTGCATACAAAGCCATTGTGCCTAAGAGGCATACTGGGTTTGTGCCCGTGTATCGCTTATAATCTTCAACATATTGTTTTAAGTTGGGTGGGTGTTTTACATCCGTTATTTCTTTTTTTAATTCTTCTTCTATATCTTTCTAAGGTATCATCGTATTGTTTTTGTTGTTTTCTGTAATATATTTCATTTATTTTTTCCACATTGTAGTTGTTACCTCATGATATTTTTTCTTATCAAATCTTTTGTTGTTTTTGTTATTCTTTTTTATTTTCCTTTATCAAGGCGTAAATAACTTTTTATATCCTTTATTAATAAAAATTTTGCATGTTTTTATGGATGTGTATGTGTGTGAGAGAGAGGGTTTGTGTTAATGTTTTATGTTTTGATTTTGTTTTTTTGCTGTTGTTCGTCTACTTTTCTTTGTAACTTTTGCTTTAGGAATAACGAAAAAACTGATAGAAAATATTTTTCTAGCTGCTGTGATCCAGAGTGTTTGTTTGTATGCCTGCCTGCCTAGTTTATTAATTTGTAAGTAAACGAAGTACAACAAAAACAAAAAATAACAAAATTGTGAAAAAAACTACGAACACAATTAATGAAGGTGCTGGCTTTGTGTTGTACAAAAAATAATATCCCTTTACCTTCCATAATTATAATTTGTGTGACTATAAAAGAGAGAGAGAGAGAGAGAGAGAGAGATAGCGTAAAACTATAGATAATATAGGCGGCTAAAACGAAGGACTTTTGATTATATTTATTAATTATAGTGTATATTAATCAGTTTTCAAAGTTTGTTTGCTTTAGCCAAACTATGGTAAAAGAAAAAATGAATTAAACAGTAAAGTTGGGTTTACTGATAAAGGTGTAGTAATTCATTCACTAATTTTAGTACGCCATTGGTAAAATGCATCACACAAATATTTATGAAATTTGGACATAGTTCATACCCTCTGACTGAACACATACATACATATATACATAATTGGTTATTACAACCGTTCAGTTAGGGTTACGACCTAGCTTCTCACACCACTTATACTGTGCGTCTTAATTTCATACATGAGTGGCGAAACCTACAGTTTCGACAGTCGACTCCGAACGACAGATTTTGAGAAGTTTTTCATGGCAATTCTGCCTGAACACATTATACTTAATAGAGTGCATGTTAACTTTGTTGCATTCATTTTCATTTACACTCATTTGCTTTCCAATGCGATATTTAACTCAGCCAATCAAAATTTACCACAAAAAAAAAATATTCTGAACAAAAGTTGAGCACTATTAAGACTCAAGAGTACACTTTAGGTATTTAAGAACACTTGAAACTTTGTCGCCTCAAGAATGCAAGGAATTTTTGTGTAAAAAAATTAAAACAATTTTATAGGGAGGCGTAGAAAAAATTATGTTTTTTGGGAAGATAGTTTGGGAATGGTTTCTTATTAAACCACTTCATTAGACAACAAGTATAAGATGAGTTGTTTTCTTCGTCTTCAGAAACAATTAAAAGTCTTTTGTTTGTTTTGTTGTGTGAGCATTTATTTATCATTGAAAATATTCCAAGAGAATAAATAAAATTTAATTAAAAAAATATTTTCTGCACCTAAAAACAGAAATAAATCTCTAATATGGGATAAAACATAAACTGAACTGCAATAACCCAGTTGATCAAATAAGTATTCAAAACCTAGTAGTATTTTTATAATCCTTTAAAGCAAAGTAAAAAAGGAAAGAGAATAATTTTCTAAAGTGCTCCATTATGGGCCACACAGTAGAAAAACTGATGAGAAAAATATCAATTTCCGAGATAATGAAAGCAAATTTTGTCTTACGGTCTCAGAATCCTCGCTGAAATCTCTTCATATAAATTAAAGAAATTTACATACATACATAACTGGCCATTACAACCCTTTAGTCGACCGCCATATTGGATCCGCCATTTTTAATTTTTTAAATCTGAAAAATCAGCGACCCCAAAAACCCCTGAGTAACAATTTTCAAGTAAATCTGATTAATTTTTAAGGACATCCGTAATGTGTTTCTTTTTCTCTTGCACCCCTTGACATATACCCACCCCCTACTTTAAGGGTTTTTGGCTTTGGGCTCATTTTAAAGAGCAAAGATCAATTGTCAATTTCTGACACTAGCACGTCAGTGTTTAGCTCTACAATTTTTCAAAAATGGCCAAAAACGCTATTCTTGGGGGTTTCAACCCCCTTTTTTCGAAAACCTGACGTGATGGAAAGTTTCGATTCGTGTTCAGCGCGCAAAATGCCTTCGGAAACACTTGGAGATATCTTATTTGCAAAACCCATGCAGAGCTGTGTTATTCATTATAATGCCCTTAGTCAGGATTACGACCTAACTTATCACACCACTCATGTAGTGTGTGTTAATTTTATACATGAGCGGCGGTACCTACTGTTTAATGACAACTACGAACGACAGATTTTTAGGAAACTTTTCATGGCAATTTTATTTTCAGAGTTTTTGCAAGAAATCTGTTGGGATGATCTCTGAGCTAAGATTTGAACTATGGCCTCATGTCCAGTAACACACTACCTACTAGACTACCGCGACGTCAAATCAACAACTTTGTGCACTATTAGCTTATCACACCACCCATATTGTGTGTGTGTTAATTATATTCATGAGTGACACAATCTACAGTTTAAAGTCGACTCCGAGCGAAAGAGTTTTGAGAGACTTTTCATTGTAATTTTTTTTATTTACTTTCAGATTTTTTGGCAGAAGACTGGTGGGAGAAACTCTGTGAAAGTGATAAATATTTCAATTGATCCTGAATAGAAAACCATTTTACGGATTTAAGCATGTTTACAACAGTTTGTATAAATTTCGTTTTTTTACAATTTATTTACCCTCAATGCTATTCAATTAATTGATGGTCATTACTTCCTTATATTGCATAAAAACAATGCACATGAAATGTTTTCTTTACAAAAAACTTTTTAAAAATACTCAAAAATTTAAATAATTTTTGTTTGTTTTTTTTAATCCTTATTGTTTGCCATCTCTGTGCAATCAAATTAAATGAAACTTTCTTTTTTGTAAAATATCATCAGTTGACCAATAAAAAAATTTTAAATCATTACACAAACGATTAAAATATTAAAATCGTATGATACAAACCATTTAGTTATTATATATGTATACAAGAACAAAAGAATTGAGTTGTTGTTGGTGTTATTGTAACAAAATTTAAAATAAATTTTTTTATACAAATTTTTTTATTTTTTACATACACATTCCAATCGTCTGTAGTTATGTTATATTTTGTCTTACGACTGCTTGCATAGCAAAGCAACAGGAATACAAATATTTCCAAAGAAAACTGGGAATCTTTTCAATTGAAATTCTAACACATGCATCAGTATATTATTGCATACAAGACTTAAGTGTTAGAATATAATTGGCCTAATAAATTTCTATATGAAGAGTATCTTCTTGTATTTTCAAGGCAATTGCATCGATCAAAAGTATTTGAAATAAACTTTATATACCAGGAGATTGGAGGCTGTTACGCACCGCACCGATGCGGTAACCTTGAAAGTATTCAAGAGAAAAGTTCTACGTATGATTCAGTATGAGTTGGCGAGCTCCTCAACGTTATGGATATCTTGTAACGCATTAACATCGTCCATGTCGTTCGAAGGTAAGTGGATGATACTCCGGCAAGAGAAAAGTTCTCCGCATGATCCAGTACAAGTTATCGATGATTTGCACACCTAATCCAACAATGAGCTCTATGAGCTCCTTAACGTTATGGATGTCTTGCAGGGCATTAACATTGGCCATGTCGTTCGAAGGTAAGTGGATGATGCTCCGGTAAGAGAAAGATCTTCGCATGATCCAGTACAAGTTGGCGATGATTTCCACATCTGATCCAACAATGAGCTCTATGAGCCGCTCAACAATATGGACGTCGTGTAGATTATTAACATCGGCCATGTTGTTCGAAGGAAAGTGGATGATACTTCGGCGAGACGGTTATTTAATGTGGGAATTAACGAAAGTTGGCGTAGAAGACAACTATATCTACGTTGAAAGAGCCCAATCGAGGAAGCTTTGTCATTGCACGTATTTCAAGATGATGGTGACTAGTTGAACTCATATTTTCGTAAGACAATTTAATTTTGTACACAACTAACTACCGTAACTCTGACTCAAAAATCATATTGAATTTGACTGATGGCATAGATTATGTTGGTTTTAAGGGATGCAGTGTTTTGTGGTTAATTTGCACGTAAGAAAACCCTTCAGAGAAAAGTCAAACGTGGTCAAATTGAATGACATCGGTGACTAGTTCACATCATTTTCACGTGAAATAATCATGCGAAATCGCTTGCTAAATCTTTCGTGTAGAATATCCAATGCGGCATGAGGTGCATGACACGTTCTCTGTAGAAACTTTATGTAGTTGATGTACATAATGTCCAATTGAGGCCTAAAATAGTGCTCCCGTTGACAGTGATGGCTTGACCAACGCCGTTCTCAAGGAAATATGTACCGCGCACAAGATTTTCACTGTGAAACTCTTTAATAAGTATTTTAATGAATTACAAGATTGTTTCAACGATGCTGTAATGATGCATTCCGATTTACAGCAGCAATATGTTAATGAGATGATTAGTATCAAATGCACATGCATTTTTTTTTTATTTTTTGTGAATTTGTAGTGAATTTGGCCGTTCATGTTTATACATTCGCTAAAATGATCCCCTATTTTTATAAAGCTATCGATTGCTGCCAACATTAATATGTTGTAGTGGAGTTGTGAACAAGCTCACAGCATACTATGTTTTCATTATAAGGGGTGATTTTTTAAGAGCTATAGGAAAATTTTTCAAAAAAAAAAAACACATAAAATTTAGAAAAATGCATGAAATCTTTATTTGAATCGATAGTACGGTCCATATAATTTAATGTTTGAAGATTA
Organism: Sarcophaga caerulescens; assembly: GCA_927399465.1. Classification (NCBI taxonomy): domain Eukaryota; kingdom Metazoa; phylum Arthropoda; class Insecta; order Diptera; family Sarcophagidae; genus Sarcophaga; species Sarcophaga caerulescens. Next base: position 82,471,201 of record OV656867.1, on the reverse strand, counting down.
TTTCATGCAAATGTTGACCGCGACTGCGTCTCAAATGGTTTATCAGCTTAGTCCAATTTTGGCATACTCTTTCCAACATTTCGGCCGGTATCTCACGAATAAATGCTTCAATGTTGTCTTCCAATGCGTCAATTGAAGCGGGCTTGCCTGTGTAGACATGAGCTTTAACATAGCCCCACAAAAAATAGTCTAAAGGCGTTAAATCGCACGATCTAGGCGGCCAATTGACCGGTCCCGAACGTGAAATAAAATGTTCATCGAACTCGCCTCTCAATAAGTCCATTCTTACGCGTGCTGTGTGACATGTGGCACCGTCTTGTTCAAACCACATGTCATGCAAGTCAAGCTCTTGCATTTTGGGCAAAAAAAAGTTGGATATCATCTCACGGTAGCGCTCACCATTCACAGTTACGTTACGATTCGCAGCATCTTTGAAGAAGTACGCATTTTGATAATAAAATTCAATGATTTGCAAGCGTTGTTCGTTTGTAAGACGGTTAAATTATAGACTAAACTGAAGATGTTTGACAGTGAAATAAAACACGAAACGTGCGTGAGCTGTTTAAACCAGTGTTGTCAAAAAGATAGTAGCTAAAAAAATCACCCTTTAGTTGTATTAAAAACCTTCCAAACATTTTCGCTTAAACTTGTGTATCAGAATCTAATTATGGCGGCAGTTAAAATTCATGCGAGTGATGGAAATAATTTTAATTTCAATACACAGACACAGAACGCATATCACATTTGTTTTATTGTAAAGCTCTTAGACATACATATTCGGCAACGAACTTAAATACAATACTTAGGTAAACATATACAACAACATACACATCAAATTGCATTACATGGGCATCACACATCACACACAGTTGAGTATGAGACAATCACGAGCTGGGTTTTTGTGTTGTTAGTTTTCGGTTCATTTCCATTTATTGTGTGTGCAAGTATTGGTACGATAGGACATGACTGTTTTTTTTTGCTGTTGGATTTGAAACGTACCTTCAATAGTGATGTATGGACGTGGCGAGACATTATCGAATGAACGATTAATAACAGATGTTGGCAATGGAATTGTGTCAATAGGCATACTACCAGGTTGGCCACTGCAATATGGTTCATCATGCAATGCACATGAAAGTTCGTGTTGCTGCTGATGTTGCTTTCGCTGTTGCATTTGCACTGTTGTTGTTGCTGTACCTGTGTGGTATTTAAATAAAGAATTTTTTTTTTTTGGATTTCTTTTTGGTTGCTTAACTACAACATCTATACATACACACACGATAATAAAAAACATATTTTCAAATAAAATTTCGTGATTGTCATTTGCTGCTAATGGAGCGTATAACTAATTTTGTATATGATCCGCCGAGTGCGTGTGTACCGCATGAGCGGGTGTGTATGGGTATGTGTGTATCATGTTTCATGTTGCATGTAGTTGTTATAGCTTTTGGAGTAGTTTTTAACTGTCATTTAAAAAATGCTTTACAATTTCCCGGCACGTATTTGTTATCTGTTTGACAGTGTGAGTATGTTATTGATTGCATAAGTATGGTATTTGTTGTAGTTGTGGCACTGTCACATATTGGGTTGAGTTGTCATAGTTTCTTATGATATTGTTGGAGCTGTTGTTGGACAATAACATTATTTGGTATTACCTTGTTTGTTCGAGCCAATTGTATTAATACGTTGTAATTCATCACATGTCGCCTCGTCGTCATCGTCGCTGTCATTTATGTGCTGCGCATCGTCGTCATTATTTTCATCATCACGTCCAACAATATTATTTGTTGCCCGGTTCTTATTACCACTGATATCGCTGAACATTGTTGTTGTACTGCCAGTGTCATGCAGTGTCTTTGCTGCACTTATTATCTCCGCAAAATTAGTGGCTAATATTTCGCTGACATTTGTAAGATTGTAAGGATGATAGGGTAGAGGAGTGGTGGCACGCACTAACAGGCCAATATCATGACCTTCCACCTGTGGCACATAAACGACTGTCAATTTGCGACTGCTGCTGTCGTCATGGCTGGCAGTGGAACTTGATTTCTTTGTAGCCTGTGGATGATAGTGATGATAACCGAGTCGCTGGTATTGTTGGCCACGTACTGGTGCTGGTGATGGTGTACGTTGGCGTTGAGCTGGCATTTGTGCGTTATTCACAAAAACCGGATTCAGACCAAATGGCGAAGCAGCTCGTGTGGGTACATGTGGCTCAATTAGTGCCGGTGGATATTTCCGTATGGGAGAATCAGGTTTATCCTCATGCTCATGTTCATCGTCATCTATTTGGTAATCCACTGCAAGAGCGTAAGGTGGTGGTAATGGTGTTGTGGCTCTAATCGTTGTGTGCACATTCACAGCATTTAGACCAAATGGAGAGCTGGCTCTTGTTGGAACATGAGGTTCTACTAGCGGTGCCGGATACTTACGTGCAGATGAATCATTGTTGCCATGTTGAGGAGGTGAGGCAGACTTTGAACGTTTTGAATTTTTCATCTCAACTGCATTAAGGCCAAATGGTGATGTGGCTCGTGTTGGCAAATGAGGTTCAACCAATGCTGACGGATATTTTCGTATGGCCTGCATGAGCTCCTCATGACCTGTACGTAATGGTGAGGATGAAGTTAGTCTACGTGTAGGTGAGGGAGATGGTGTAGTTGAGCGTTGTTTAAGCGTGTTAGGGATTTCCACAGCATTTAAACCAAATGGCGATGTTGCACGTGTGGGTACATGAGGTTCTATTAATGGAGCCGGATATTTTCTAATGTCTTCAACAGGGTATGGCGTTTTAAGTGGTTGTTGATGCTGTTTTTGCTGCTTTTGCTCATAATGCTGATGGTGATGAGAGTGTTGTTGTTTTCTAGTTTGCTTGCGTGGTTTTGTTGCTGCTGTCATTGATTGCATTTCAACGTGACCACTTGCCGCCGCCATCTTTGGCTTTGTTAGCATTGTAGTCTTGGCTAAACTGGTTGACTCAATTTGAGATAATGTTTCCGGTGATTTTGCAGATTTGTGTTGTACTGTTTGTTTGTCATGCTTTGGCTTGACAATGTTCACCGAAGTTTTTAACTCTGCTTCTTTGGCTTTACCTTTACCTTCACCGGGGCTATGGCTTTGGGTAGGAGTTGCTTTTGTTTCACTAAATGACGGCGGTGGTGATGGTGATGGCGGTGGTGATGTAATTTTTGGTTGCACATTCTCCCAGGATATTTGACGCACTGTTATATAAGGACTAGGTAGCTCGTAGGAGGATTTATAAGTGTTGCTTAAATCACTACCACTACCACTGCGATTACTATCATCATCTGCTTCAGCAACATCCTTTTTCTTTTTCTTTTGCTGTAGTGCTATGTGGCACTCCTGTTGATTTTGTTGTTGCGGTTTTATGATGTCCTTAATTTTTTTATCATCCGCTTTAGTGGCAGAGTCATCGTGATGCTGGCATACATGTTTATTAGGTTGCCTTTGGCCAAGTTCTACAATATTACTGTTGACCACAACATCATTGGTATTCCTGGATGTTAGTTGTTGTTTTTGTTGGTTGTCATATTTTTGAAATTGCTTATCAGCCATTTTGTCAGCAAAATCGTCCTTAATATGCAATTTCAGCTGAGATTCATTACCTGTGGTGGATTTTGGATCATTGTCATGATTACAAGCAGCATTTTTACTTGAGGCATTTGCCAAAACGTTAACGTTGCAGTTTTGGATTACAACCACATCATTTGATGATGGTGTAGCTGTAGCTGATATTGTATGTTTTGTTGCTGGTGTTTGTTGATTTAAATTTGATTTGATATGCTGCTCATCAGTAGTTTCAGTTGCAGGTGCAGGTGTTTGTTTAACGTGTGTGTTAACTAGATTTTCTTTCGATTTATTTTCCAACATTCCAAGCGTGTCAATTACTTGCTCGACAAGTTGTTCCTGCTGCTGATGTTGTGTTATAAAATCAAAAACGGTATTCTTTTCCTTCTCAACATTCTCATACTCATACTCATTCTCATGCTTATCATCCTTGGGCGTTGCCGCTGACACTGTCGACGTAGTCATCTTCTTGTGCTTTTTTGCATCACAATTTTGTGACTGTGACTGTGATATGCCAGGCTGTGGTACAGGTGCTGGTGGTGGTGGTGGTGTTGGTTGGTTTTGAACTGTTATTAGCTTCTTGTCAGTGGCCAATAATTGCTCATCTTTAATATGTTGCTGCATATGCTTCTTTTGTTCCTTTCTCAATGCAGGCATGGCAGATGAAGAGACTGGTAGTGATGGTAGTGAGGGTGGTGGTGGAGGTGGTGGTATTTGACCTTTTGCTTTATTTAATGGAATTTCTTCATTTCCTTTTATATCTTCCTCGAGAAGAACATATGAAGGCTGACAGGCAGTAGGTCTGGTTTCAAATTGCAAGTTAATTGCTGGTGTTGTCTGCTGCTGAAGTTGTTCAATAATTGGTTTTAGCTGTGCCACTGTACTACTGGCAGACGAAGGCGCTTTATCAAATTCACTCAAATGAGTGGTCAGCAAATTTAGATCCATTAAAACTTTATCTACAATGGGCATATTTTCCTCCTCTAACTCCTGTATTTGTTGTTGCTGTTGTTGCTCAACTTTGCCTATATTCTTGTGGGCATTTTGATTCCGGCTTAAAGGTTTTACTTCCTGCATGATGTTGGTAATTTTTCTTAAAATTTCCTTTAAGGGTGTTTCATCATGTTGCTGTTGCTGCTGTAAAAGCTGATGTTGTGCCATAAAGTCGCTTGGGTGTTGCTGTTGGGATGTTGTTTGATCTGTTTGCCTATGTGACGATGACTCAGCAGGCCTATTGCCAGATACTGATGATGATGATGATGCAGGCACAGTCGATTTTAATGCAGTTTTTGCACTTTCAATGTATGCATCAATTTGCCTGAGGTGCTCGTTTATGGATTTCTGTATGTGCTCATATTTTGCTGTCAGATTGGTAATATCATTTCTTTCCGCATCAATATCTTTTTTAATTTGTGGCTGCTGTTGCTGCTGCAGTTGGCATTTTTGCTGTTGTTCAACTTCTAGAGAGCGTACCGTTGCATTGGGAAGGGGTTTACCATCAGAGGGATCATAGGGACCATAGACATACTCACCATCGGTATAATAGACACCTTTTTGTATTGTTTTCGTTTTCGTTTTGTCACCTTCTGTCGTTGACAGCATTTGAGTAGCATTTGTTGTTGCCAGCAGCCCTTGGGATTTGTCTGCTGTAGTGGTTGTTGCTGCTGTTTTGCCAGTGCAATTCATTTGCGTATTATGCTGCTTAGTGTTGACGCTTGTTGTCTGACGTGTAAGTTGTATGCCATTGGCTGTGCTCGGTAAATGTGTAACATACGTGTTGTTATCTCTTGCCTTTGTTTCAACAACATGTTGTTTGCCATCACGTTGTTTGGATATTAAATTGTTAACATTTTGTTGCTTATTATTACTGGCACTTTTTGTTGCATCTTTAATATTGGCTTTAAGGTTATTTGATTCCATCCAATGTTGCATTATTTCTGCCGTAGGGGAGGGTACAATTGTAATGGCCGCTGGTATATATGCTACGGTGTTATCCTGTAGATCTATGGAACGTAAAAATATGCAGGAATCATCGTAAGTGGGAAGGTCTTTTATAGATTTCTCTTTAGATTCATCAGCTTTACGTTCCATGGTAATTGGATGGGTTTTGGTTTTGTCTGGTATTGCTGGTAAAGGTATGTGCTCCAAGCTGTCTTCTACAGCAGGCTTCTTAGGCTGATTCAAAGACTTTACATGAATATTATGTTGTTGGGCATCAGTATCATAGGAAATCTTAATTTCCGTAGACAATTTCATTGAACGCCTTTGCAGTTTAGGTGAACCTCTTGGCTTTTGCGGAGGCAATTGCTTGTGTTGTCTTTTATCGCGTCCCCTCTCCAATGAATAAGCCTGGCGCCTGTGGCTGCATTGAGGCACAGGCTTCATGGTGGGGTAAGCATTAACGGCCGCCAAAAGATTCTCATAACTGTACCACTTTTTGCCAGAGGCCAACTGTTCATAGAATTGCCGTTTCGGTTCCACTAAACCAATATCTTCATCGGCGGCCTTGGTTTCGGGATGTGAGAATCCTTTGGCCACTGGCACTGTGGTGGTTTGAAACAGTTCATCTTCTGCTTTGTTTTTGTCTTCTGCAGCAATTGTTTTATCGCATTTAATTTCTTTTGTTTCAGGCACAGAGATTTTAGGCATTGTTGTTGTTGGAATCTTGTCTTGTTTCTCACTCTCCTTGGTAGCAGCTGATTTATTTTGAGAATTTTTCCTTAAGAGCTCTTCATGTTTTCTCAAATTAATCATTTCTTTAGCATGGCAAATACCATGGCCATTAACACCTATACCTCTTCTTTTCTCTTGTGTTACACCACCACCACCACCACTATCACTTCTATTGCGCCATTGTTGTTGCTGTTGTTGCCTACGTTGCTGTTCGCGTCTTTGTCTGACCTCCTGGGCAGTGGGTTCAATTATTCTGGTGGGACTATTGAATTTGTCGCGTATAACATCAATGCCATGACGTTTACAAACGGTTTCATCAAATTGTAAGGCATTATCATTTGATGTGCTGCGTACATGCTGGACAATATTACCATTGTCAACAACATTCTTTAACGGTTCATTGCCCGTGGTTGTGACAATAGCGACAGTGGCAGTGTCAGTTGGTGGCCAGCTGTGATCACGTTTATGTAAATTTCTTCGTGTTGCCAGGCGATTTATCTTCAAAACCGTATCACGGTCAATTGTTATATCATGTTGATGGCTTAAGTATTGCGTTTTGATTTGTTCCAATTGTTGCTGATGCACCGGGGTGTGTGGCCGCTGTTGGATACAACGTTGTCTAGAACGACTCTCCCTCATACATTTTTTCGTTGGCTCTATCATTTATTCTCATACAAAGCATTTGTTTGTTTTTTTTTTAATTTTTTTTTTTTATTTGAAAAGGACATTCACAAACACATACAGAAAAAAAAGAATTTTTTTATTAAAAAAAATTTTTCCTTTTTATACAGGATATTATATTTCATTATGGTCGTCGCTTTGGGGAAAATTTCATACTGTTCCACTATATTGAGTGTGTATATTATTTGCATAAATTTTGTTTTGTGTCTGTAAAGATTTTTTACTTTAATGGCGTAATTTTTTATCGCAAAAAGTATAATAAACTTCGTGTTTTTTTGTTTGTTTCTGTTATTAAACTTTTATTTGTAGTATTTAGTGACCAAAAAAGGAACGCTTTTTTTTTCTTTGAAAATTTTCGTAAATGCTGTAAAATAAGTCTGAAATTACCTGTAATTTTTTATGCGATTTATACGATTTCATTTAAAAATAATTTTAATAGTCTTGTAGATTAGACAACATTTTATGAAGAATGCTTTTTTTTTTCATCATCATAATTTACTTTCATCATTCCAAGGCTTCCCAAATTGGAGAACGTTCTAAATATAAAAGCACTTCAAATTTCAGCAAAAGCACTTCCGTTTCATTTAGTCAAATGAGATATTTGAATGATTGGCGTGTGATAAATTGTATTCTAATAATTTTAAATATAGGAGTTAGTATCTGCAGAAATGGCGAATGCAAAGAAGTGAGAAAAATTGAAATCAAGTTCGATTTTGAAAACGTTACACTACAACTATTGCGGCAAAATATGGCTTAAGTTGTGTTCAGTTAATTAAACCTAATTTTATATACGCGTATTCAAAGTTCATGTGCCTGATATTTAGACTCATATGTATATGCATAAATAAACATTGAAGTCGCCGTAGTCTAGTAGGTAGTGTGTTGGCTTATTAGACTGAAAGCCCGAGTTCAAACCCCAGGTTAGACATCAAACCAAAAATATGAAAATATTTTTTCGGCGACTTCCTCTCAGCAGATTTCTGGCAAAAACTCTGAGAGTAATTTAAATTGTCATGAAAAGCTTCTCAAAAATCTATCGTTCGGAGTCGACTTTAAACTGTAGGTCCCGTCACTCATGTATAAAAATTAACGCACACAACATAAGTGGTGTGAGAAGTTAGGTCGTAATCCTGACTGAAGTGTTGTAATGACCAATTATGTGTATGCATAAATTTAGTTAAGATTATGACCTAGCTTCTCACACCACCCATATTATGTGTGCTAATTTTATCCTTGAGTAGCGGGACATATAGTTTTTTGAGATACTTTTAATGGCAATTTTTTTTACTCTCAAGTTTTTGCTAGAAGACTGCCGAGAGGAAGTTGTCAAAGAAATATTTTTTTAAAGTTCGTTTGGTTGATGTCTGTGCTAGAATTTGAAATACAGACTCACGACTATTAACCCAAAACACTATCTACTAGATTACGGTTACTTTGAAGTATGACATTATTTAAATGTCCGCTACGTGTATTTAATTTTCCATGACCCTGGTGCATAAACCTGGCTAAATTTGGCCATTGGCATGTATCATATTGGGTTTGTGGACTGCTGTGGATTGCATACACTTCCGACTTGAGAAAAAAACCACAAAAATTCTAATAGAGTCAAATTTCAAGATCTTAAAGACCAGGATCACGTGAAATGAATATATCCTAAAATCACTCGTGCAGAATATTCAATGCGGCATGAGGTGTGTGGCGTGTAGAGCCGGCTTTCTGATGAAATCACTTGTCTTTGGTATCTAGATCATTCAATTCAGGTCAAATGAAATTGATAATCAGCGATCCATAGTACTCACAGTTGATATTAATGACCTGGACAACAACACTCAAAGCAATACGGACCAATCACACTGCCTGGGATTCTCGTCCACCCTTTTATGGTAAGCGGTGATGTTTTCGGCAGATCTTGCATAGCTCGTCATCGATGGGTGTCAATCGTTCATTTACTGAAACAATGGACTCGAATTTATTCTCCATATTACGAATAGTGTTCTCTCAGTAGGATGTTTAGTGTGATTGTAAAATGGGCAAAACAAGAGTTTACCCGAAAAGAACAAATAATTTGATAAAAGAATTTTATTATTTCCACGTGCTGTTGAGTGCTATATCCGTTCATGGTGATTTGGCAAAAGAGAACTAATTTGACAGATATGCTTCAATAAGATGGCCGTTATTAACTTTCAAAGATTGAAAGCATTTGGAAGACACGTTAATATTTAAGATGTAAATAGTAAGCTTAATCTACCGCCCAGGAAATATTGTATTCACCATTTAAAATTTTCTGTGTGTGTGTGCTTTTTTATTTTAAAAATGTTTAAAAGCTCGAGCAATAAGGGATAGAGGCGACTCAATTTTTTAAAAGGAACATGTTTCTAATTACATTTAATATATGTTTCGTTTACTACATCTCATAGCATCTTATGGCTGAGTTAAAATAATTTTCAGGCATAAGTTATTGACAGCTTTTTCCGTTACAGTTGTATTCGCTTGTATTTCATAAGCAAATTTTACAATTCACGTTAATTGTTGTTTTTATTTGGAATTGTAATGAAATTTTCCACCAAAACACTGTTTAATTTTAATTAAAAATATACACAAAGAAACACGACATAGAAAAAGAAACAACCGAGACAGATAAGTTAACAAAAGAAAAAATATTACAATTAATTTTAATTCTTAAAATTTTTATGGTTCTTGGAAAAAAAAAAGAACAAACGAAATGAAAAGAAAAGTAATAAAACAATTTTATGTACGTATGTAGGTACCATAGGTATTGGTTTTTAGGCATCAAAACAAAAAAAAAAAAAATTATCAAATAAAATAAAATTTATTAAAAACATATACAATAACACTCACATAGACATTATAATCATAAACAAAATAATAAAAAGACTGAAAAAATCTGCTTAAAACTAAAATAGTTTGACAGTGCATATAGAAAGTTAGTCAGACGTATCTATTGACATACAAGACATACGTGGGATTCGTTAATTGTTTTGGAAATATTTTAGTTGAAGACTTTCTCACCTGAAACTTTGTAAATAAAAAATTTGTTTTTATATAAGTACTGCCATCTCTGGCATTGGCTGTGAGTGTCTATTTGTTGTGTTTTGCTAACGATACAGAATTTATTAAATTCAAATAGAAATTCATATGAAAGCATTTGCAAAAATATTTCGTTTTTTCTTTTCAATAAAAGCAAGATTTACGAATAACATTAAAATAAGCAGCTGTTGTTAAAGTGAAAAGCTTTTTTCGAATTTATTTTTTATTTGCTTGTATATAAATAGGTATGTATGGTACAAATAAATTTTAATTGGCATTGTAACGCTGTACAGTAGCGGACGAAATTGTTGGCATTTATTTCGACTAAGAAACCAGCAAGCAGATGAATAATTAAAATCATGTTCTAAAAACTATGGTGGAAGAGTTCGTTGATATAAAATCGGAACGCAATTTAAATTGCATGTCGTTAAGCAATAATTTAAGCAACATTTTTCTAAAAACTTTTGTTATTTTAGAACCAACGAAATGCCACTTGCAACATTTGAAAAATGTCACAATATTTCAATTATAGGATAGCCAATGCTTAGCTTGTAAATCCACAGACAGATGTCTGTCAGAATAAAATCCTATTTGCACAATTCAGTTAAGAGTTTGTGCCACTCAAATAGAATCTTTTCAGCCTAATATCTCAAATGCTGAATCCATAATCATTACTTACATAACATAATTGGTCATTACAACCTTCTAGTTAGGATCACAACCTAGCCTTTCACGCCACTAATGTTGTGCGTGCTAATTTTATCCATGAGTGGCGGGACCTACAATTTAAAGTCGACTCCGAACGACAGATTTTTGAGAAACTTTTCATTGCAATTTTTATTTTTTTGTCAGAAATCTGCTGAGAGGAAGTCGCCTAAGAAATATTTGTTCATATTTTCTTTTTGTTGGGAATGTCTAACCTGTGGCATGAACCGTGGCCTCATGTCTAATAAGCCAACACACTACCTACTACTAGACAACGGCGACTTCTCCATTCAAAAGTATTTTTTTAAAGCAGTTTTTACATATTTGTCTGTCCACATAAACACCAAAAATTTGATTTTTTTTGGGCCAATTTTGCCCCTAACTGTATGTATGTGAGACATAAAGAAAAACATGAATAAGTCCTAAATCACAGAGAGAAAAACTGTTTAAAAAACAATTTATCAATCTTTTGTAATAATTTGAAAGGCTTTAATAAGGTATTGCAAAAAAAAAAAAAGGCCAAATACGTTAGCAATTCTATATTTTTCAGTACTTTTTATAAATAATTTATAAAAGAATTCCATTTACAATATACACACATACGTACACGTATAGTAAAAGGTTATTTTTGATATTATTATAGAGAGAGAGGCTTTATAAATAAAAATTTCTAGGTCATGTAAACATTATACAACTTCGAAGCGTATGTGTTTTCTTAGGGGATAAAATTGAAAGCCTGTGAGAAAGGCTTTAGTATTGAAAACTTTTCAATTCAATTTAAACCATTTATTGTCGTTGAATCTGGCATAGCAATTACTGTTTACGTAAGAGAAAGTTATCGGTTATTGGCAGTTCTTTTAGTTACGAATATAACCTAAAAGACTATGGACAAAATGGGTAGTGCCAGGTGCTGGAAATTTTACCTTGGATCCTTGGCGGATCCAATATGGCCGGCGAGGTTTATAAAAATTAATCGGATTTACTTGAAAATTGTTACCGCTATATTGGATCCGCCATTTTGAATTTTTTAAATCTGAATGAAGATCTGTAAACAGCGACTCCAAAAACCCCTGAGTAACAATTTTCAAGTAAATCTGATTAATTTTTAAGGACCTCCGTAATATGTTTCTTTTTCTCTTGCACCCCTTGACATAAACCCACCCCCTACTTTAAGGATGCATGCAATCAATTTGGCTTTGGGCTCATTTTAAAGAGCAAAGATCAATTGTCAATTTCTGATAATAGCGAAGTTTCTAGCACGTCAGTGTTTAGCTCTACAATTTTTCAAAAATGGCCAAAAACGCTATTTTTAGGGGTTTCAACCCCCTTTTTCTCGAAAACCTGACGTGATGGAAAGATTCGTGTTCAGCGCGCAAAATGCCTTCGGAAACACCTGGAGCCATATTATTTGCAAAACCCATGCAGGGCTGTGTTATTTGTCGTTATTCGATGGTTGTTTTGACCTTAAATCTCTCTGCTTAGATGACTTTTATATCCAGAATAGCGATTGAAATATATTTTCAAACATATTCTTTATGAATTTATATGTACATACATATGTATGTATGTTTTTCGAAAACTTTTCAAAATTCTATTTTTATTTTGATGTTAGAAATCAAATAGAAAAATAGAATAAAGCAACGAATTTAATAATTCTGTTAATTTTATTTCACGAAATTTGTACGTTTTTTTTGTTCCTATTCTGTTAGCTTTTGATGTTTTGCAAAGTGTGAATCTATTTTTAATTTTATTGACACACAAAACTATTAAAAATTCACAGATACACAGATACGGTATGTATATATGTGGGTATGTATATACATACATACGAGAAATTTAATTTTGCTTTTCATATGATACTGTCGCTTTATATGTTCATTTTTGTTTTTTGAAGTCATCTAATCAAATATGAATGTACATACATACAGATGTACGTATATTTTTTAGTTTTTTTTTTTTCAATTTTATTATTGGTAATTGAAACAACTTTTACTCAAAGAGGAAAAGTATAGCACATACATATAGTATATGATGCACGTTATGTTTAAATTTTAATCATATTTAAAGCCATAAATAAATCATAAAGGCTTGGCTGTCTAGTTTCTATAAATTTTTTATTATTAAATGCGTGCTATTTGCCTGATTTTATGCTCTTTTTTGGCAATATTTTGTGGTAAGCACGTATCATACGATACAGAAACGATTCACAAATATTTTTCGAATTTATTGCGTAAAACAAACAAACAAACATTGAACAGCAAGCAATAGACCATAAAGGATAATTGGTTTCATAAATGAAACTATAAAATTATATACCCATAGAGGAGCAAAAGCAAATGGACCTTGTACCCAAAACCCATAACCAGACCATTCACAAGATTCATTCAAAAAAAAAAAAAAAAACAAAAAAATGTTTTTCTATCGATGATATTACCATAAAAGAAGTTTTTCTATTTTGTTTGTGTTTTTTTTTTTTGGTTTTTTTGTATATTTTCTGCACGCATTTATTTATTTTTATTTTTTAATCAATAAAGTGAAATGTAAATGTGCTGTAAAGCGGTTAAATTTTACCACTATTACAACACATACAACCACACATACGCACTTACATACGCAACGTATGTATACGCAGGTGGTTGTGTATTTGCGTATGTATGGATGCTGTACTTAGACCAACAAATGTTCTCATAGTTAAAGAATGTTAAACGTATGTTATGGTCTTTTCGTTTTGCACATGGCATTCACATTTAAGCCATACTACTATACTAACTGTACGTAATACAACTATAGATATTTGGCTCCTTAATATGGAAGCTATGATCATACGAAAATCTTGGGTATGGTTGACCTGCATGTATCTATCGGCTATACAATGCCTGAACCTGCTTTCGATCTCGATTTTGATACGCAGATACCGGATAGCCATTATAGTGGTTTGCACCACGTCTTTAAGGTTCGCAGTGAAGGATCCAGTACAAAATCGTATGTGGAATCTTTTCAGAACAACTGAACATTAGATCGTCCCTTACACTACCACGTTATTGTAGTACATTACACCCTGAAGTAATGGCTATTGAAACTGCCGCCATACGAATTCGGTATCAAACCATATCGTATGCTGACTTATGCATATTTAGACGTCCAGATCAAACATCTCCAACAAAACGAAGTATGAACAAACATTCCTTCAGCGACTTCCTCGAGAGTCAAAGAACGAGAGCCATGAAAAAATTTCTCAAAAATCTGTAGTTCGGAATCGACTTTAAACTGTAGGCCTCGCTACTCATGTATAAAATTAACACACACAATAGAAGGGGTATCGGAAGCTAGGTTGCAATCCTAACTGAAGGTTTGTAATTGCAAATTATGTATGCACGTACATATGTGAACGTCCATTAGATCCCTAGAGACTGTGTAAACCACATTTAAGATTGCCCAAGAATGTCGAGTATCTCTGAAGGAGATCGCAAAACATTCGACGGTTATCCTCATTTGAGATCCTGGACATGGAAACATCGAAGGTAATCACAAGGCCGACGTACTTGCTAATGCTGTCACTTCGAAGGATTCAAATGAAATCCTACATAAGATAGGCATTCCTCTACAGAGAGGCAAATAAATGGTTTTACAAACTCCACACATTGGCAAAGGGAAGATAGGATAATGAACTCACTTATAGAATCACTAGAAGACCCCATAGTCTAGCAATTTCTACTTAGCAGATTTCTGTAAAAAACTCTGAGAGTAGTTAAAATTGTCATGAAAAGTTTCTCAAAAATCTGTCATTCGGAGTCGACATTAAACTGTGGGTCCCGCCCCTCATGGATAAAATTCACACACGACATGGGTGGTGTGCGAAGCTAGGTTGTAATCCTGACTGAAGGGCTGTATTGACCAATTATATGGATAGATGTAGAATAGAATTTGCATTGAACCTATCAGGATTACATATAAGGAACCTCATTGAAGTTGTAACAAGACACTGGCCTCTGACTGTTCACACCGGGAAACTGGGAATCCGATTTCTGCAGAGCTACAACGATGAGGAAGAAGAGCAGACCACAGAACATCATCTCTGTTATTGTCCTTCGCTTGGGAATCTAAAAAGAAGAAATCTTGGACACCCAGAATTTTGAAACAAAACATGTCTGGCCAAAGGCGATTTGAGAAATATTCACACCTTCATAAGACTCTCGGCATGATTTAGAGATATCAAGCAGCAGCTATAATTATATAACGGAATAGGTAATACCGGTGTTATAATTAGACCTTATAGGACCCATGTAAACTGTGCTCAGTGAATTGTTGCCTAACCTAATCTAACCTATTTGTCTTCGTATGGCTAGTAAGGCTTGGTTTACTTACCATACTTCTCTCTAGAAGCCAAAGATACAATACTTTAAGCCGATGAAATTTATTTTCAAATAGAAAATTGGCTTTTTTGTTGTAATTGTAGGGTATTTGCTAGTCTCCCTAACTCACTATTGGCTCATTATGATTTTATTGCTATCCTCCCATATGGATTTGTTAGTTTGTTTAAAATACATTCATTCATACATATGTGTGTATGCTTCGCTATGTGAAAAAAGAGCAAAGAGAAAAAAGCTGTAGAAAATGTTCCGTATCGAATAGCTGCTATAAACCAAATTACATCGAATATGGTTTTAAATATTTTACAGGATTAACTTTTTTTTTTCTACACTTTCACTTTATGGCTGCCACATTCCACTACCACCACATACTATACAGATAACATGGCTATTATGATAAATTACGCACTTTTGTGTGTAAAACGTATCATGATGGCCATGTACATGTACATGAGTGTGCTTATTGGTCTTCTCTGTTTTTTTTTAATACAGTATTATCACTATCATGGCTCATAAATAATTCAATCAATTAAATTGTTGCTTGAATATCCTGCGTACGCGTATAGGTTTGTTCTTTTTTTAGCATCAAAACGACTACCCTCCCCACTCCCTACAAAACTAAGCTTTTACATCAATTGCGTTAATGTTCATGTGTGGTTTTTTTGTGTATTTAGAAAATTGATTGATTGAGATTCAGTTAGAAAAAAATTATTTTTATTACAATTTTGTTTTAAATGCTTTACTGAATGGAGACTAAAAATGCCAAAGTGCAATAAACATTCATTTCAAACATTTTTTAAAACAGCTGTAAGAAGAAAAAATAATTTTTATCATTACGATGATTATGAAAATCCAAAATAATAATCTCTGGATCAATTAATCCATCAATCCCTCGCACTTAACATGAGTACTTGCACGCAGATCCACCTTACGATAATCAATATATTGCATGAAAACCAGGCATCAATCTGCGCCTATATATATGAAATATCACGTGTGAGTAATAATTCGAAGACGTGAATAAATTTAGTCATGAACTTCCCCTTGTTTGAAACTATTAAGGCTTGGTCGAAGACTATATTAACCCCTGTTGGTCTATGGGTCACACACATATATACATGCATACATACATAACCTGACCTTCAGTCAGGATTATGACCTAGTTTCTAACACCACTTATGTTGTGTGTGTTAATTTCGTACATGAGTGGCGGACCTACAGTTTAATATCGACTACTAACGACAGATTTATTTAAAAACTTTTCATGGCAATTTTATTAACTCTTTGCCAGAAATCTGCTAATAGATAGTCGCCGAAGAAATATTTCTTTCATATTTAATTTTGTTGGAGATATCTGACCTGGGGTTTGAACCGTGGCCTCACGTCTAATAAGTCAACACAGTACATACTAGACTACGGCGACATCTATGGGTCATGCCACCTGGTTAAGTGTGTAACACCGAGCTTAAGCTCTCCTTGCGATGTGGTTTTAAACCACAACCACCACGTAGCTCCAAAGACAAAGTCTCTGGGGTTTCCGATAACTGTGATACCGGAAATAAGTTTTCATTCAGACTTCATAGTATAAATACTACTACCTGTTGAGTTTCAACTGCTTCTATACTGGTAGCCAACAGAAATAACGCGCCAAAAGACAGCGACCGCAAGAAACAGTAAGATGCAGTGCAAGGAAAAAACACTAGGCAACTCAACAGTGACAAGAGAACCTCTCAAGGAATGCTCAATGCAACCAAGAGTGCGCAAGGACAAGATAGCACAAATAAAACAAAACAGCTCGAGATAATTCAAAAGCAATACACCGAGTTTTGCAATGGCAAAAACGGCAGGAACAAGAGTCCCCTGCACTCTAAGTGGAAGGGTATACTCCACTAATATCCTATTTTTTTCCACCTGACACCCGTGTTACCAGAAATAACAAGACGGTCAGGCTTCGTAGTATAAATACTACAATAAATTGAGTCTTATATGACTCTGGATTGCCGACCAATAGCAACAACACTCTAAGAGACAGTGACAACAAGCAACAATACGATACAGCATACGAAAGGAACACTAGACAATACAACAGTGACAGAGTACTTCTCAAGGGTTTGTACAAAGACGCCAAGAGAACGGTAAGGAAAAGAGAGCGCAAGCAATACAACACATGTAGAGGTACTGCAAAAACAGCTTGCCAAGCTAGACAATTTAAAAAACGGTAGAAATAGAAGATCTCAGCAATAGAAGTGGAGGGAAATACCTCCACTAATGTCCTGTTCTTTTTCGCTTGAAAACTTCATTCTCAAAAACGTCCAAGCTTTCTATTGTGCAATCGCTTCTTAAGGCTGTACTGAAATCCCACACCTCCTGAGTGCAAGTAATCAGTCCATGGGTAAAATTTTCAATTAAATGTTGGAGTTGAAGACAGTTTATATGATGCAGTATGGGGTGAAGTTGTCGTTGTATCGTATAGTATAGGTATAGTAGGTAGTGAGTTGGCTTATTAGACGTGAGGCTGTGATTCAAACGGCAGGTCGGACATCTAGAACAAAGCGAAATATGGCAAAAATATTGTTTCGTCGTATTCCTCTCGGCAGTCTTCTGCAAAAATTCTGAGAGTAAAGTAAAGTTGCCATGAAACATTGTTCAAAATAATCAGTCGTTCGGGGTCGACTTTATGCTGTAGGTACTGTCACTCATGTATAAAATTAACGCACATAACATTGGTGTTGTGAGAAGCTAGGTTGTAATCCTAACTGAAGGGTTGTAATGACCAATTAAGTAAGTAAATAATTAAGTAATTAAGATGCGGTCACAAAAATTGTTGAGCTTGATGAACAAAAAATTAAAAATTCGTGTAAATAAGCTCTCTTGTACTTCCTTGTCTCTCGCAGAGTTTGTATTGAAAGCAACTGATATATTTACATATGTATGTGCTTCTCTTACTAATATGCTTACAATGCATATAAAAACAGATTTTAAGCCAAAAGAAGAAACACAATTAAATTGTTTAAAAGAAGTTAGAAAGCCAAAGACTCTAAGCACACAACAGTTATAAGGATTTGCACTTACTCTGTTTGTCTCTTAGCAAATTAGCTGATGACTTGGGTAAACCTTTTTTTTAATACATCAATACAGCAGCATATGAGTTTTTATAATTTTGAAATTTTTTGAATAAAATATCTGTGTGTACGTATAAACACTAGGTACTTGAATTTCGAAATTAAATTCATAAATCAATTTAAATCATGAAGGTTTATGGAAATTCTAGGAATTATTTGAGGGAGTTTATGGATGTTCGTGAAACTTGTTTATATAAAATATTTAATTCATGTACTGCGTTAAACGAGTACCGGATGTATTGAGTATTATTACTTGAAAATATACGGAATAGAATAAATTTAATTAAAGCATACTTTCTGAATGTTTCATTCCCACACAAAGAGGGAATTCAGCTTGAAATGAGTGCGTATTATGATATATTGTACTCGGAATACTGTTGCAAGTATGCATGTATGTACTGTTGCATGCTATTCTTTTAAGCTTGTAGTACTCATACATGAGTAGCATGTACGGAGAAAGGGAAAGAGGCTGTTTTTGCAAACAAATATTAAATATTGTATACAGTGTGAGTGCCTGGTAAGTGAAAGATGTATGTATGCATGTGGCATAGGAAATTGTTAGAAAATAGAAAAAAAAGTAGAAAAAAAGTAAAGTAAAGAAACTAAAAGTTTTCTGCTTTCAAATGTATGTATATATTAAGGATTCTTTTTTCTTTTTTTACATACATATTGTATTTCTTTCCTTTTTTTTTGTTATTTTTCTACAACTGCATTCACTGGGAATCTAAGCCACTCGGTTTCTAAAGTTTTAGATTTCTTTTCTAGGTTTTTGTTTTTTTTTGTCTTTGTAGCTAACATTAGAACTTGAAACAACAATTTGTATTTTATTCTGTAGAGTAAGTATTTGCTTCGAGATCCTTATGCTACTTTAGAATTTTCCTTATCTCTTTCTTATTTTTTGTCAGCTATAAAGTAAAAAAAGTTTTACATTAGCTGGTAGTTTTATTTCAGCTTTAAATGTAACTTTTAAAAATATCTCCAGCAGCCATAAAAAGTTTATGTTCCCAAACTTGTCATCAATGGCACACATTGCAATCAATACGAGGCATGGCCTTAACTACATATCCGTTTAACATTACGGTTGTAGCCGGCAAGACTCCAACCATTAAATTTTGTTTCTTAAGCCTGGTGTTAGCAAGCATGTAAAAATTCATAATACAACCAAAATAATTTACTTAATTCTTAAGGGTTTATTGACGCCATTTCTAGACGCCAGTGACGATTTGAATTAATTACTTAAGTTCTTTGAGTTTTAAGGCTTTTGTCTTATTGTAATGTTTTTGGAGAGACATTTGTCTACCCCAACTATTTACAACCAAATTTTAGCTGCTTGTCAACGATTTAAAGCGAAACGGGCAGAAAATACTCTTTATAATCTTTTGAAAAATTGAATGATAATAGTGATGACAGATGTTTAGATATACAGTCCAATGACAACGTTTAATAAAAGCTTGTCTTTTGCTAGACATCAACTGTGTTTAGTGCCAAGACAAGCCATATAATGCAATATTATTGAATTAACGCTAACGTAGCAAAATTTTATTTTTGTTCTACAATTGGCTGTCCTCGTTTGGGTCAGGAACAGCGTTTTTATAATTATGCTACCTAAGCTATTAACATGGCTTAAATGACTCCTCCGTTTATTTGCAGACAGACATTCTCGTTTTGATGTGCTCAAAGCAGTCTGCGAACAGCATAATCAGTATCACCAAGGAAGTGATTGATACTTAAAAGACTGCCATACAGTGCTTGACTTTTTTGTATGACTTTCTTACTTATAGGTAGTCCCCGACTTACAACCGTTCGACTTACGACTATTCGCACTTACGACCATTTTTTTTCTAATTTATTTCATAGAAAATACTTAAAGAAGACAAATATGTAGTTGCGGGGAATTCCTAAAATATAAATTTTATATATATAAGTAAATATAAATATAAATTTTGGGTAGTTTCATTTTTCCTGACCCTCAAAGTTAGTAGTACAGTAAGTATTTTTTTCTTAATTTTTTTTTTGTATGAAATTCGACTTACGTATTAATCGACTTACGACCGATGACCAGGAACCTATCTCGGTCGTAAGTCGGGGAATATCTGCATTTATTTACTCAATTCGTTACTACAACTCTTTAGTCAGGTTTACAACCTAGTTTCTCATATCACCCATGTTGAGTGAGTTAATTTTACTCATGAGTGGCGGTACCAAAAGTTTAAAGACAACCCCGAACGATAGCTTTTGGAGAAACTTTATATGGCAATTTTATTTTACTCTCAGAGTTTTTGTTAGAGAGGATGTTGCCAAACAAGTATTCCGTTACAGATTCCGTTTTGTTTGACAGGTTTGAGTTGGGGTTTGAACCAGGGATGCACGTCTAATAAACCAACATACTAACTACTAGACTGGAACTCTTAAGTTCTATCTTTGTTTTATTCTTCTGTCATTTCATTGCTTCAGTTAGGATGACAACCTAACTTCTCACATCACTTATGTTGTGAGTTAATTTTATACTTGCCTGACGGATAGGAAGTTTTAGATATTTGAGCAAGGATTTGAGCCACGTACACTACCTACTCTACATGTGGTTAGACTAGAAACATAACGTTGGCTGTAAATCTTAAAATATCACAGAGTAAGTATTTTTTCATTTTTCGATATTATAACGTTTTCTTTTATTTACAAAATACTCACACAAAGTTCTTCAACAATAGAAAAGAAATGAGGAAAGAGCCACATAAATTCCAAGTATTTGCGGCCACCATAGCGACAAATATCTACTTAGGATTGTAGCGTAGCATCAATATGTTTTATGGCGTCTAAGAAACCAACATACTACCTACTACGCAAAGATTGGAACTCTTAAGCTCCATCGTTATTTTATCCTTATGTACAGTGAGCGTCAAAAGAAACTGTACATTATAAAAAACATTAATGCATTAACAAATTACCGTTATTTTTATTTTCTTTCATTGCCAGTTTTTAAAATTGAAACAAAAAAAATTTAAAAAAAATTCCGAAAAATTGGCAAATTTTGTCGGGTACTCTCCTTAAGTGGTAAAAGTTGAGTTTGGTGATTTGATTTCTTTTGACGCTTACTGTACATAATATTACATAATGTACAAAATATTTTCCATATTTTGAAGACTGCCTATTATATTACGGCGACTTTATGTGGAGTTCACTATGTGGGCTTCGAAGTTCTGAATTTCCTTTCTGCCTAAGTGAACTGTAATTTCATCATTTCTTTAGAGTTCATTGATAAAGGAAACAATTTTCGTGGATTCAACTTTCTTTAAAATACCTAAAGCAGCGTTACTGTCAAGTTAATGAAGAGTAGATATAACTCCAGAAAAAGCTTGACTATAGCCTCAAAGTGAAATAAAATAAAAAAAAATCATAATTAAGCAAATAAAATAAAAATGTGAGAATATGAATGGAGACTCTGAAGACAAAAAAAAAACAGTATATTTTTGTCAACGTTTAGAGTCGTTAGTAGTGTCAAGATTACTGGACTTATTTGACATAGAACTGAGAGATTTCTTTGCCTGTCGTATCAAATTTGGTAGACTATATTTTCAATTTAATAAAGGCTGTCTATATTCCATACATAAATATTTATTTTGTAGAGTAAGAACTTCTTTTGATTTGAATAAATTTTCGAATTTTATGATCATTTAGAACTCAAATATATTTAACATATACAGTTTAAACCAAATTTTAGTTTCAAAATAACTTCAATAATAACATTTTCTAATTAAAACTTGGAAAGCAATTTAAAATTGTTAAATAAACTAAACGATAAAACAATATATGCACATAAAATATTATACAAAATATATACAATTAATTATCTTTTTAAATGTATTTTCTAAAATACAGAAATGAAAAAAAGAAATCTGAAAACTTTTCATTTTAGCGCATACAATTTGGTGTGGCTGAGAGTAGTGCTTAGTGTCTTTGACATTTTAACATTTCCGTATGTAATGTTCGCTTGTATTTAAAATATTTCTATTAACAAATTGAAAAACTATTTTAGTTTATAGTTTGAATTTCCATACAGACAGAGTTGTAAGTTTTTAATAAACATGCAATTTATTTTGCGAAGCAACTTTTTAACCTCAATCAACTTACTGGCCACAGATACATCAACTTGACCAATCTCTTTTACTTTTTTTAAATGGATATACAGTTTATTACACATTATTGACCTCATCATCATCATCAGCAGCATCAGCATCATCAACCGAACAGAAGACGTAGTAACACATGCCATAAATATATAAAAAC
Organism: Sarcophaga caerulescens; assembly: GCA_927399465.1. Taxonomy (NCBI): domain Eukaryota; kingdom Metazoa; phylum Arthropoda; class Insecta; order Diptera; family Sarcophagidae; genus Sarcophaga; species Sarcophaga caerulescens. The sequence continues at coordinate 82,448,730 of OV656867.1, read as the reverse complement.
ACACAGCAACGGAGGAGCTATAATAGCAACGAGTTGGCCAACTACTCTGTTCACAATATAAACTAAAAACCGTAATTTTTTCTATTCCCAGCAAAAAAAAAAAAAAAACACATTTTTAGACAGAACTTTATTTTGTTGGTCTTATTATGTGAATACATGTTACGGCTAAGCATGTATAGATGGACAGAAGGGGGTTGCATATGTATGTATATGTAAAGAATGCTTAAATATTTATTCGTGTTTGGGGGTAATTTTGTAGGAAAATGCAAAAGTTTCATGAAATGATACAATTTTGTGCAGAAGTTGTTAGCTTTTATTCTGCTCATTACATAGCTGACCTTGCCTGGTGGTTAACCCATTTCAATTTGGGTGTTAGTTTAACAAAATGTAGAGAAATATACGGCTTTATATAGTCTGGACTCTTGCTAACTTAATTAAAAGTACTACACGTCACTTGTTTTCCTAACTAAGAATTGACAAAGTTTTAGAGATTTTTTGAGAGGAAATACAAGAGAATACAAAGACAGATGTTTGCAAGCTTTCGTATCGAATGAATAGAAAACCGTCGGTTTAATAAAACCTTGACTTTGGCGAGTTGCAGGCCACGTTAAGTTTCTAGTAGAATACAAAAGAATTAACGCTTTAGTAGATGTATTCTAGTATTCAAACCCTAGCTCAAATATCTAGAACAAAACGAACGGAAAACTATGGTTTCGACGAAAACTGCGACAGTGAAATAAAATTGAAATTAAAAGTTTCTTTAAATATCTATCGTTTGTCGTCTTTCGGGACGCTAACCTATTCTGGGCCAATAAGGAGTCCTGCTCGGTAGATTCACTTGGCCCTCGATGGATAGAAGGCGCATCAACCAATTAGTCGGACTTGATCGTAACGTCATCTCGTTTACAGTGGCCATGCTTACAGGTCATTGTGTTATGGGAAGACACGCGGAAATAATACAGCTCCCATCTAACGACTTCTGCCCTGGGTGCAGATCCGCTGAGGAAGAGTAGACTGTTATCCATTTTCTTTGTCAATGGCCATCTCTTGCGAGGTAGATATAGGCTATTTGGCTCTCTAATGCTTATCAGCTTGACAGAGCTATCACCCATTGATATCAAGGATATAGCTTCGTTTATTAAACTTTCGGGCTGGTTTTCCAGCATAGGACAGTCGCGCTTTTAATCTGCAGCCCTTGCGCTGACAAACTTCTTCACTAGTTCGGTGGAACTCGGTCAGTACAAAGACTGCGTTTACCAGTGGTGTTACAACGGGTCACTATGCGTGAGCTTTTGGTATCAAAGCTATCGCTCCAACCTACTTAGCTATCGGTTGGGATCGACTTTAAACTGTAGTTGCCGCCATTCATAGATAAAATAAATACACACAACATAAGTGGTGCTAGGGAGCTAGGTTGTAATCCTAACTAAACAGCTGTAATCACGAATTAAGTAAGTATCTAAGGTATTAACATTTAAGATTACATTTCAATATGATTCCCAATGTGAAACCCACCTTATATTAAAGATTTGTAAGGAAGCTTATATACATATTTAAGGAATAACTATGTTTATTCACGGCTTTATAAATATCACAACATACATATGTATGTACGTATATACCTTCATTATACACTCACACACAGCATACAATGAAGGCAAGGCATAACTGGTAATATTGACGTTTATTTTCAAGTGGTCAACTTGAATGTTAAAAGTCTTGACTGCATTGTTACCCCATATAGATATATATACAACACAATGATTTTTGCCTTAAAAGAAGCTATAAACTACAACAAACATGCAACATCTAACAATAACAATGTGCAACGTACAATCTACAATAACTTATATGTGCTACAATAAAGCATTAGAGTAGAGTATGGTATGGACGTCAAGTAGGAACTTTATGTGTATTTAAGCATGCAAAAATTTCTTTTTATTCCTTCAACCAACAACAACTACATCATTGTCTCCGTTTAAACTTTAGATGGGGTCTCCGTTTCTTTTTTTATTTATTTCTCCATTAATCTATGTATGGGTATATGTATGTACATGCAGTACAAGTATATTAGTTTTCCGTTAAGATATTACTTGGTTTTTCAAGATGCAGCAGATAATAGCAGATAAAACATTCACTGGAACATTCACAAGTTACTGTGAAGCATTTTCTTTTTATTTTGTTTACTTAAGTTATTATTTATAGGAAAAGTTGATCAAAGTACATACGGAATATGTACTTCAGGCATTGGCATGATCGAGTCAACCTTTGTTTTAGAAATATGAGTTAACAATACGACAGGATGTCCAACATATTAAGAGTGGACGGACCTACAGTTTAAAGCCGACTCTACAGTTTAAAATACTCTCAGGATTTTTGCCAGAAATCTGCTGGGAGGAAGACCTCCTACTAGACTACGAATCTACAGATGCTCTAAATATACAGACAGGACAGGACTGGGCCTCCGTATAGCAGAACCAGACACCAAACTTTACCTTCGCCTACCGGACCATAATACGGTGTTTTAAGCGAAGATAGGCGCGATCGTGGAATGTATGATCGAACCTGGTAATCATTTGTTAAGCTTGACGTATCAAATACAAACGTCAAGTCAAACGACAATAACAAGGGCAATAGTGTCCAGAAATACAGAATCAAAAACCGTTCTCGAGTGTAATAAGGGAATGAACAATTACACCAGATATGGAACGGGACCTATTACAGAAGCAGAGTATTACATCAGCCTGAAAAACCCAATGCCTTTTAGTGCATTAAAGACCAAGCTAAGAAACTGGACGCAAACGTCACATCAATTATTGTCAAGTAATGACTCAGAGGAAAAAATTACAAAAACACTTTGGAGCGATCCTAATGAGGAAGGAGCCATGAGTATTTTAAAAATAAATAAGGGTGACCTGAACACGCTAATTCGCGTACTCACGGGATACTACACCTTATATGTACACCTAAACCGAATTGGCGTAGTGAAAATTGATGAATGCAGGGCTTGCGGTTAAGATATCCAAACGATGAAGCTCTATTTGTGTCACTGTTCAGCTTACGTAAGCTGGAGATGTTATACCAGACGTAACTTGTCTCAGAGGAACGGACTGGAAAAAGTTAAGCAAATTTGTTCAAGATACAGACTCCCTTTACAGAATATAGTCTTAATATACTGGCAAATGTTTCGAACCACTAAATGGTTATCCCTATAATATTTTGATTTTTACAAAATTGCTTAAATCCTCTCAATGTTTACTTTATTAAACTTGTATCAGGGAATATCTCGTATACAAAATAGATTTTTTTCATACCAACAGGTGGCCTCAAATTTACAATGTGTTCACTCAAGGGATTTAGTAATTCCATAAAAAACTTAGTGTAGCAAAGAGATGATGCTTCTCAGACTGTGTTGAAGTAAGACCGTGCCCTAGATTAAAGCTCATAATCCCAGATGTTACTTTTGGTTACTAAAACACTTTAGTTAGGTTTTACAACCATGAGTGGCGAGACCTACTACTTGGAACGACAGATTTTTAAGAAACTTTTCATGGCAATTTTATTTTAATCTCAAAGTGTTTGCCAGAAGATTGTTGCGAGAAATATTTATTTTAATATTTCATTTTGTGCGACTTTTCTAAGCAGGGGCTTGAACCAAATGTTCGCGTCTAATAACCCAACACTCTAATTACTAGAATACACGTCTTTAACAGTTTTTTTTTATAAGAATTAAATACAAATTTAAGTCGTCGCAGCTTAGTAAGTAGTTTGTTGGCTTATTGAACGTGAGGCCTCGGTTCAAGTCCAGTTCAGACATCTCGAACAAAACAAAATATGAAAAAATGTTTCTTCGGCGACTTTCTCTTAGCAGATTTCTGGCTAAAACTATGAGAATAAAATAAAATTGCCAATGATAGTTTCTTAAAAATCTATCGTTTAGAAACGACTTTAAAACTGTAGGTCCCGCCACTCATGTATACAAATTAACACACACAACATGGGTGTTGTGAGAAGCTGGGTTGTAATCCTGACTGGAGAGTTGTGACCAATGACCAATTATGCATCTATGTGTGTACAATCTATCTTCTCACACCACCTATTCTGTGTGTGTAAATTTTATCCATGAATGACGGGAATGATTTGAGAAATTTTTCACACCAATTTTTTCACTTTCAGACTTTTTCATAGAAGACGGCTGAGGTGAAGTCGCCAAAAGAAATATTTTGTTTTTAAATTTCGCTTAGTTCAAGATGTCTGAGCAGAGACTTGAACCACGGGTTAGTGTCTATTAAGTTAACACACTACTTACTAGACTAAACGACTGTAATAGCTTTGTTTTACATGAATTAAATACAAATTATTTGTCCATATTATGCAGTGTACTACCTGTATTTATTTGTTTTTCTATTTAATATTGAATTTAAAGTGAAAGGAGTATTATGTTAAGTATGCTAAAAACAAACAAAGATATTTCAAGGACTATAAACAATAGCAGGATTTATGAAAGAAGGACAAACAATGACTTCAACACATCACAACATACACTTCAATGAGAAACAATTGAGTACGAGTAGATAATAGATGTTGGTGTAGCAATATAAAATCTATAGAGTTTGGAGTCTTATCAAGCAGTCAATATCTTTCGAGCTTCATGTCATACATTTTTATTATTATTTTTTTTTTATTTCTATTCATGATGATACTCGTACTTTTTTTTTTTGATTTTAAATAAAAAAGAGAATATCTTCTGCATAATATGCAATATTATATCCTCATATACTCATATATTCATACATATAATGAAAGTTTGTCAACTATAAAGATTAATTTTATTCGATAACTGATGCCTGTGTATACAGTATTTAGCATATGTTGGTATGTGGCTCGTATAGTTATCTTCAAACATAACGATTTATGGAATAATAATGTGTATGTATGTGTGTATGTGGCTTTAAAAGTATTAAAATCCATATTTAATGTGTGATTATATGGCAACAACAAAAAAAGCAGAAAAAAACCAATTTTATCCTCTTAATAAGGATCATAAAAAGGGGAATTTTATTGAATATTTAAAAACCTCTGAAAGCATAAATACATATTTTATTACATTATATTGACCACAAAATCAAATTTGCTCACACATACACACACACAAATGTACACAATTACTCATTCATACCCCGGCATATATTAACATACACATATACATATTTTAACTTTATATGGGATTTGTTTGATGAGCAACAAGTTTATTTGTGGTTAAATATGTTTTTTTTTCCTTTCAAACACCCATCCCTAATGTATCAAATATTAAATTGACTTTCTACTCAAGCGATTAAAATCATGTTTTTCCATTTACTAAGCAGTTGGGGGCATAATATTCTCTTTTAAAACATACTTTGTGTTGAGTCTCATGCTTAATGTAATGAAATAGAAAAAAAGGGAATGAATTTGTGGTTGCTTTTACCCTTTTGAACATTTGTTGAATAACAAAGTGGGGTGGGGGGTAACATAATTAGCGTTTAGTAGAGTAGGTGTAGGTATTAAAACCATATTCATTTGTGTAATAAAAATATACTTTTTATCATTAAATTTAATGAGAAAAAAAACCGTGTTGAGATGGTTGGTAGACACAGCTATCAACAGCTTGGAACTCTAGTATGTTCAGTATTTTTTTATCCAGCCAAATTGATGTCTGCAACCGTTGGTATCGCTTTTTTGTAGAACAAAAGGGAAATCTCTTTTATTCGAAGATTGTGAATCCAAAGTATGGACGATATTCTGACCAATTGTGGAAAATAATAAACCAAACAGCAATCAAGGATTCATCATCAAAGGATTATATATCCGAGAGGATAATTAACTTTAACCCGCAAGGTGGCAGAAGATAAATGGTTTTCGCTACAACTGGATAATTGAATTCGATTGGATATTGACTGAAATACAAAAATGATCAGAAAGTTCGGATAGATAATGCTCCAAATCTCTAATCTCTTGATTGCATCAGGCCATACTGCAGCTGGTTTGAAAGGCAAAATTTTATGTTTCACACCTGCGACTTAAGAAAACCCCACGATCTCGGTGGCCATTCTCGGTGGTCTTCCACGAAAGATCACCATGCCTTTAAATCGCTCCTGCATAATATCCCATGTGGCGTGAGCTATGTGGCACGTAGCGCCGCCCTGTTGAAACCATAGACCGTTAGTATCCAGGTCATAGATTTCAAGCTGAAAAAAGTTGTTAACCGACGACCTATAGTGCTCGCCTTTGGCCAATGCCGTTGTCAAAGAAATATGGTTTGATGACGGCGCCAACCCAAAATCCTCATCAAACAGTGACTTTTTTGTATGCCTTGTACATTGTTGGACCTCATGTGGACTTGTATCGTACCAATTTCGATAATTTTGTTTGCTAATGTACCCAATCATTCAGAAATGGACCCTACCGCTGATAACGGTTTTTCATTGAAAAGGTTGCCCCAACGCAACACCTATTCTCATACAGTAATTATACTATTTGCACATGGTGTTGATTCCTATAGCCGTCCATGAGGATTTGGCAAAACAGACTGAGTAAATGACAACCAATATGACAGATGCAGTTTCAACAAGATGGCTGTCATCAACTAATTAAGTTCAGACAGCCCAGTTGGGAGACTTTGAAAACGAACTGTAGTATGTTATTTGGTGATCATAGCAACCTAGAGTAAAGTGAAACCAATGAAAAAAAGTTCGTTTCAGAATTTTCTACAAAAGCTTTTGGGAACAATATTATCCTCAATGCTTACGTGGCTGAAAACCCACGGTTTGAGCCGTTTGCTTAACTATGTAGGGTACTACCCTACTTGATCTTTAACAACATGCTGGTATGTCGGTGTATTCTTGCGGCGACTTATTCTCGTTTTATTATATATCTTATTCTCGTTTTATCCGAAAGTACTGTGACACTTTATGCTCAAAATGTTTGACAATATTGAGATCAGAAAAATTTACTGGGTATCAATTTTAAAAGAATGCTTTTGCTTTAAGCAAAATCATTGAGGTTTATAACGGTTACTCAAAGATACATGACAGGGTGCGATGTTGCATATTAACTATGGGTTGTGGTATTAAACGTCTCTACAGATTGCCTGACCACAGTAGTGTTTTCGAGACGGAGGCTATAGTCATTTTGAATGGGGTGGAATAGTTGTTGGGAGACGCAATTTTCCATGAAAATCGCTTGATTTACTTAGACTGCCAGGCTGCGATAAAATCCGTAACGAACGTATTTTCAGCGTCCGTCTTTTATCATGAATGACGAGCTATTGTCAGGGAAATTTCGGATCATTCAAATATAACTCTTATATGGATTGCTCACAATCGCTAACCTGATACAAGGCATAGGTATTTCTACTGCCTCAGTTAATTTGGATATTGTCCGTATACGTTTTACAGAGAGGTTCATTCCCGTTGTCAGCAAAAGAATACATGCAAACAGCTAGGCTCTGCTAGATGCGTAGATGGATAAGTAAAGAACCAACTTACTTTTGTCCTTAAATCTCATGGGCATCTAACGTACATGTTTTAGTAGACATCAGAGATCAGCAATGAATCGTATTTTCGCTACTCATAGATACTTATGAAATTTTGAGTATGAGTGAGTCAAGAGTATTAAAATTCAACTACTCTGATTCATTCGTACTCGCTACAACATTGATTTATAAGTATAGGTTGCAATGAGTATGAGTACAACGTTGACATCAAACTCACAACATTCGATTCATTATTTGATTCATACGCCTACTCATTCAGATTCATAAATTTAGAAAAATACTTATAATACTTACGAATGATACGAGTCACTCGAATCATTCATCAAAATTTACAGTAGTAGTTATTGTTGCATTTACAAAAGAAGAGAAAAGAAAAGACAAAGACAGCAAGCAAAGCACACACACAACCTTCTAGCGAGTATTGTGGTGTTCGTACTCGAATCATACTTATTTTGTGCTTCGTGTATATATTGAATCATGGAGAGTCGAAATCAACAACATCGTGCGTATTGTTAAGTATGAGTACGATGAGTATTTCTAACTTTGAATATGAGTAGTATGAGTATGATATTAAAATAAGTATGAATGCGTATAAGTAGCTGAAATTATAAGTATGACTCGAATCTACTCATCGTTTTGAATACTCGTTGCTGATCTCTGTTAGACATGACGAACTTCTGGATGCACTGCAAATGAGTTGTGCAATAATTATGAGTTTGAGGAGGAGAAGAACACTGTCCTTCAATTCATGTTTGACTCAACTACCCTGCTATTGTCATAAAATATGAGAGTTTCTGACCTCTGACTTTCTGACATCTTTGACTGGTTTGTTCTATAGATTTGCCAATAATGTTTTCCGACATGCAAACTACAATAGCATTTACGTTTTATTTAAAAATGTTGTAAATTTTTGTAAAATTACAAATACAAAGGCTGCTATAAATCATTTAAAATAATGTCGTGTTTACTGTAATAAATGCTATATTGTCTCTGAGGGATATGTGTATTTGTTGTTAAATAAATTTATTCAAATAATTGAACCATTTGAGATGATATAGAAAAAGTTCTTTAAAAACTCTTCTTTGTAAAAAGAAATTGTTACGAGCAGGAGAGAAAGAAAGAGAGAGAAATTGAATGAAACTGAAATAAAATTGCAAATATTAAGATGAATATGCATATTGAGACACAAAGATTTGCTGTAAATAAGCAAAAGAAGAAGATATTTCACACTAACACTTTGCATCTTTAATCCAGTTATAATACATATATTATTTTTCTTTCTCTTTTATTATTTTCATTTAGTTTTATTTCATCTAGTTTGCTGCATGCATCTATAAATATCTATTGAAGTTGGCCAGTTTGTCAACTTCTTGGCCACAAAGAAGACAAAATGGAAATGGAAAGAAAAAATAGAAAGAAAAACAGGAAAATATCCGAGAGAAACTAAACTGAAATGAGAGAAAAAAAAACTAAACTTTGTTGTCGTCTTATAAACAAAGTTAGAAGCAACACTTTCATGTTTAACTTTATCTACAACACATGCTTTTGATATCAGAACAGTTGCAGCAGCAACATTTGGAAAGAGGATTTAGAAAAATAGTGCAAAACCAACAAAATAAAGGAAAAATCGATATTTGATTGGAAAAAAAATTAAAAAAAGAAAAATATTTGAAAATCTAAAAGAGGGCTTGCTGTACATACATACAGTACATTGCAGATCATTATTATTTGTTAAACACCCTACGGCAGGTTGAAAAAGTCACAAGAATAGAAAAAAAAAAATTTTTTAAAAAAAAAGAGAAACTTTTTATTTTTTTTGTGACTTTACTGAAAAATAAACTTTATTGGTACCAAAAAAAAATAAAAAGTCCAAAAGAGAAAACAAAAAACAAAAAAAACTTATTAAAAAACAAGGAAAATATTTTTCTTTTTTTTTAGTCTCCCACTAAATATGAGTACCAGATAGTAAAAAGAAACTGATGAAAAGAAAAAACAACTGAAACTAGATTCTTAGTTTTCGCAAAAAGCAAAAAGTCTTGAAACTTTACGATAATAATATAGACACGATATTTTTTGACACTTTATAAAATGTAAATGGCATGGCATAAAAGTTTCGTTGTCATTAAACTTACAAATAATGAATGTCATGCCTGAGAAAATGAATTTTACACACTCCTTAAAAACAATTGACAATTACACGGATAAGAACTATGTATCTATGATAAAAATGTTAAAACTTGGTGGAGTATTTTGCAAAAACAAATATATTGGTGTGGAACGTTGACTAAACATTTGTATACATTATCAGCGCTTTGTTGCAAAAAGCATTCAGTTTGCTGCAGATACTTGTTATTGAAAATTTTATCGAATTCTTGCCTTTTCTTTTGGAATCATTTCTCAATATGATGTTTTTTTTTTCAATATCCAACTCAATGCCGTTTCTTGAGTATACCAGTATCAAGGTGTATGTATAGGCTGGGCCATCTATCAGTTCCAATTTGAACCATGGCTTATTTCGAATCTGGCAATACTTATGTCATTCTATTCTGTCACAAAATTCAGTGCATTATCTCCACTGAACGTAATGAATCGATTTACGGCTGAGCAACTAGAAACTGCACGACGTGCCGATTTTACCAAAAAAAATTATCTTTTCGAATGAAGCTCATTTTCATCTTGGTGGGTACGTTAGTAAGTAAAATTGCCGTATTTGGGACTTAAAAAATCCTCACGTAGTCTTACAGAAGCCAATGCACTCATTACGAGTTACTGTTTGCTGCGGCTTGTGGAGCGGAGGCATCATTGGCCCATATTGCTTTGAAAATGAGGACGGCACAATCATTACGATCAATGGAGATATGATATTGATGTGAACGATGTTTGGTTTCAACAGGATGATGCAACTTGCCGCAAATCTCACGCACCAATTGATTTATAGCGGCAAACGTTTGATGGCCGTTTAATTAGCCGAAATGGTGATGTTAGTTGGCTGCCAAGAAGCTGCGATTTGACACCGTTGGGCAATTTTCTGTGGGGCGCCGTTACCGAGATACGACTCCATACACCAGCAATCGATAGTAGTGAGTTCAAATAGTATAGTAATAGACAGTGTGTTATTGAGAGATAGCATCGACAGGTCTTTTACGACTAAAGTATTGTGAATGCCATTCTCTCATCCCAGTACTTTAATACCTCTACACTAGAAGAAGAACAACATATTGTTACGTTTGTACCTTTTAAAAACGTTTAAATTATGAGTTCATAGATTGGCAATTAAATAAAAATAAATTTGTGTTTAGTTTTAATTAAAATTCTTTATTAATCGTACAATTCTGTGTGCCACTGTTCACAACTTGATGTATATAACAACAATTGCTTCGTTTGTTATTCCTCTGTTTACACCCTTTGCATAAACAATAACAATTACTAGACAATTGTTCGACAGATCTTTGTAACGGAGATCTTCAAACCATGATTACTCTCTTCAAACGCACCGCGTTTTCACACAAGACTGACTGAACTTCACTAACTCATTCGCCTGCTTTACCTTGCCTTTTATATGGCAGGGTAAACAGTCTGATGAATGTTCTTGAAGGCGAATGTTCTTGACTTCGCCTTCTCGAAATCCCTATAAATGTGAACATCGTTGTTTACATTCATTATTGTTGTTTGTGTATTTTGTTTACATTTATACTTGTAGTATAAATTTGTTTGTGGATTTTTGTTTATTTCTTTACCATTTTTCTATGCTGGTGTTTGTTGTTATATTAAGCAGTACGATAATTTGCAAACACGTTTGTTTACTGAATTGTTTTGTTTTTGTATCTTTTGTTTATAATTTTAATATTAAGCGATGTAAAAGCAAAACACCAGTATCTAGATTTATCTTTTTCGTAACAATATTTAATGCTAACACGTTCTATTTATAGATTGAAAATCTTGAAGTAAGCCTCTTATTCCTTTTACGACTCGCAAGTATTTTTTTAAGAATTTGAAGAAAAATTCCATATTATTTTATAATATTTTCTATACAATCTAAACTTTGGCATTTTGTATCGAAACATTTTTTCTTTTTGTATATTTTGCATACATGTAGATGAAAACATTACGAATCTTCTATTTTCATAAAGTAGTAAATAAAACAAGAAATTTGATAAATAATATCCTCAGCCCTGATAAAAAAAATTATCTTAATAGTTCTAGGTTTTGTTGTCGTATGAAATTGATAATAAATATTGCAAAAATAAAGGCTGACATGTGCAACTTCGTACCAAAAGTTCATTATGGCTTAATTGAGATTGTATTGATAGTACCAATACAAAAATAATACATGAATATTGAATACTTTTTTGGCTTTTAGTTTTGTTACTATTTTCTGTGTGTATGTATTTACAGCACTTGTATCAGAAGACTATGTTATAAGTTTGTTTAGTTTTTCTATTGATTAAAAACTTTCATTTGATATGTTTATTGAAAACTAACAAGAAAGTCCTTTTCCTTAATTTAAAAGATACATTTCTAAATAAAAACTCAAATACAATGGAGTTCCGCTAAAATAGATTGTATAGTATGTGATGACGTAACTTGTCACATTGCATTTTAAAACACACAAATAATTCCAGTGCAAGTTCGTTAAAGTTCGTTCTCTCGATCCGACAATTTCTTATTGCCAATGGTTAATCTAGCGAAACTCTACTGTAGTTACTTTCAAATAAACTTTAGAATTTTACTAAAAACAAGCAATCCTACATATTTATTGTATGAAAAATATTTATTTTTAATTTTTCTTTTTTTTAGTTTCATATTGGAATGCAAAAAATTTTCAATTATATACGCAAATAATTCTGATTTCAATTTTTTTTATACTAAAAATGCTGTTCGCTAAAGAAATAAAATGATTCTTCGTTATGTAGGTCAACAGAAGCAAAACATATATCGAATGGAATGGATTCATTAGGTAATTAAGGTGTTTGTGTTTTTTTTCAATTCTACTCCTACGCTATTATCTTCTAATAGAACGACTAATACATTGAATTTTAAACACATTTGTACGTGAGAAATAAATTAAAGTTTTAAATAAAAGAAACGACATAAAACAATAAGATTTACATGAAAATAAAAAAAGAATTGCAGATCACTTACCACATTTCATTTCTTCTTCCTCCTCGACGGCACGTAAAACAGCTGAATTGGCCAAGTTATGGGGTTTAGCAATTTGTTCGTCAATTTCAATCCTATAAAAAAAAAAAAATAAATTGTTTTTAAAAATTTTATAATTTTACTTGAGTGTAAGCTTGAGTGTATTAAAGGTCACAAAGTATCTTTAACTAGGTAGGTATGTACCCATGGCTTTCCATATGAAATTACAATTTTTTATTTACAAAATATTTATTGTAACCTATATACACTACACTGAGTATTGTTTTTAAATTAAAAAAGAATTTTATTGTTCGTTAAAATTGCGTTTTTTTGTGTGTGTAATTTTTGTCCAATGGTTGCCATACAGAAAAATAATTAATTGTCATCGATATGAAATAAAGAAAATGCCGGCAACAAAAGAGGAAATATTTCAGCTCAATTAATACATTCTGACGTTTATAAATGATTGCATTTAAATGTTGTTAAACGTTATGAACCTTTTAGTAATTTTCAACGAGCATATAAAATGAATGCATAAAATGGGATATAATGGGATTAGGGTTGTTGCAAGTTGCGAGATTTAAAAATTTTATAAGAATTTTACAGAAATCTTACAGTCAACATTCATTTATGCAGCAATATCATGAATAAGTAAGCAAATGGCATGTTTTTTCATACAGCTCATGCCACATTAGATATTCTGCACAAGAGGTTTGAGGGCATGGTCATGTCACATGGAGGCAATTCGAACTTGCCAACTATGGCATGCGATTTCACCCCATTGTGTCGTTTATCTTAAGCGGCAGGTGTATGCAAAGAAGCCACAAACCATAGTGGTCTTTAAAGCTTACATAACCCATGCCATGGGTCAAATTCAGCCTGATTGATACTCCAGAGACGTGTATGTTTCGGATGCCCTTTACTTAGAGAAGCCGTAGTGAATTTTTGAACGATTTTAGATTGTAGTCGCTGTAGTCTAATAGATTGTGTGTTGGCTTATTAGACGTAAGGCCACGGTCCAAACCCCAGATCAGACATCAACACGAAAACATAAAAAAATATTTCGTACTGTATGTCGACCAATAAACCCAGTGTACGATCAAGTGTGTTGGCTTATTAGACCTGAGGCCAAGGTTCAAACAAACAAATCTACAACAAAATGAAATACGAAACAATATTTCTTCGGCGACTACCTCTCAGCGGTTGTCTGGTAAAAATTGTGGAAGAAAATAAAATCACCATGAGGGCATAGTCACCTCACGTGGAAGTGATACGAACTTGCTGCCGATTTCACCCCCTTAGACTACTTGTTGGGTTTCCTTAAGTCGCAGGTGTATGTGAAGAAGCCATAAATCACAGCAGTCCTCAAGTTTACATAACCGATGTCATCAGCAAAATTCTGCGCAAGATTTGTGTGCCAGAGTCATGGATATTTCTGACCAGTTTTCTGGCAAAAACCAGTCCTCTAGCAAAAAACAGTAACTGCCCGAGTTTAAATAAAATTGTCATGAAAAGTTTCTCAAAGATCTGGCATTCGAAGTCGTGAACTGTAGCACCCGCCAGTCACGCATAAAATTAACGCATCCAGTATGAGTGGTGTGAGAACATATATTGACTAAACGGTTGTGAAGACCAATTATGTAAGTAAGTAAGCGCTTAGCTATGATAATGGATTGCAAGAGGCTTAATTGTGAATGAAAAACAGCAATCCAATTCGAGAACAAAGGTTTTTTTCTTGAACGATAAGAAAATAATTTAGTAACAGAAAATTGGCACATGGAAGTCATTAATAATGAGCTCTGAGTTTTGCATCTGTAGTGTAGATAATATCCTATTGTTACGAAAATGAAAAATCTAGATAATGGCGAAGCCACGAACATTTGCCTTCAAGAACATTCATCAGACTGTTTACTCTGTCATATAAAAAACAAGGCAAAGCAGGCGAGTGAATCAGTGAAGTTCAGTCAGTCTTGTGTGAAAACGCGGTGCGTTTGAAGAGAGTAATCATGGTTTGAAGATCGTTACAAAGATCTGTCGAACAATTGTCTAGTAAATGTTATTGTTTATGCAAAGGGTGTAACCAGAGGAATAACAAACGAAGCAATTGTTGTTATATACATAAAGTTGTGAACAGTGACACACAGTATTGTGCGAATAATAAAGAATTTTAATTAAAAGTAAACACAAATTTATTTTTATTTTATTTGCAATCTGCGACCTTATATTTTAAATGTTTTTAAAAGGTAAAAATGAAACACTATTGTTATAATTCATATCATGAATACCCTTAATATTAATAATAATAATACATATAGTGCATATACTTACATGCATACATACATATACGTCTTGATATATTGAATATTCTGCGCATATAAAATTCTAAATACAATGCAGTATACACACTTATGAACTGGTATACATATATGTATTGTATATACATATACATGTATATATGTAAATATATATGTGCTTATAGAACTGTTTATATAGCATTTAAATGCCTGTGATTTATTTGTTATTCTTTTTTTAATTTTTTTACATTTTGTATGCTAAACTTCATACTCCACGGTTCACAGGCTACAATTGAAAATTGTATCGAAAAAAAGAAAAAAAAAATAATTAATTTTTTTTTCCATCTTAATGATTTTATAATTGACTAATTTGTTAAAGTTTATTGTGTGCGTAGGTGTGTGTGTGTGCATTTGTGTGTGATAATTATCAACTTGATTTATTTGAAAATGATGAGTTCGTACGTTCTCATACAAATATTGCGGTTTTGTTGCATAGGTTTGGTTTGCATAGGTATGGTTGTTTGCATTGCACATTCATTTTATTATTTAAATTGGAATTTGAAATTTCGATAAATATATATACATATTATACATGTATATAAAATAATAATAATTATTTTTACTTGTTCAAATCCAATCATCAATATCCACTTAAATTTTTTGCCTTGGGAAAATTGATATAAAATATTTTTAAATAAAATTATTTCACATGGGGATTTATTTCCTCAATGCTTAGTGAAATACTAGAGTTGCTTCATATGTCCTGAATAAAATCTAGTCATTTTGGACCATAGTTTCGTTATAATTTGACTTACAAACTCCATATCCTGCATAATAATGGTACTCATCTACCAATAGAAATAAAGTTAAGATCCTCAATTAAATAATTATTCATTATAGCTTTCAATAATTCAAGCAGACTTCCAATTGTTTCATTTTACAATTAATTTTGTTTTTTATTGAAAATTCAAACGAATATCAAATTATTTCCACTTTATATAAAACCATAACCCCCTTTATACCTCAAAAAAAAAACGAAAAGAAAAACGAAATATTTTCCATCAAATTTAATTGGAAAAAAGGTAGAAACGAAGATAACTATCCACTTTTGAAGTGGTCACTCATAACGTGATGTCAGTTCACATTTATTATTTTAATTAAAAACGAAAAATAATGAAGTGAATAAAAAGAGGGAAAATTGTGAAAATGTGAAAAGCAAAAGACCTTCACAAAAAACCGAACCAAACGCAAGAAAGAAAAAAAAATGATTATTTTTTGAATTGAATTTTTTTCCTCTTTTCACTGTTTCCCTTAAAAAAATACTTCATTCTACTGCAATATTTCGCATGATGATGTAACATCCGTTTGATAAGAGAAATAAAAAAGAATCGCAACAGCTCTTCATATGCTTTTCAGGCTGCTCTGAACTGCATTGCATACACTTTGAAAGCAGGAACACGTTGCAGGCACTAACAACAATCAGCCACGGGGAATGTAAAAATTGTTGATGTCAAACAGGATATTATTTGAGTTTAAATTTGATTATCTTTCTTGATTGTTGTAGATAATCGGTAGGAATGGTTACAAAACTTGTCTAAAGCATTCAGTTCAAAGAACTAAACGTCATTAACACATTGACTGCCAACTACGAGATAACTCGTAGATTGCATTCCCTTCTAGGGTGCCAACTACGAGTTATCTCGTACTCACTAATGTGAAAAAAAATCAAATTGTAATTTTTGGCCAGTTTTCTGAAAATTGCCGTGGCAGTCAACGTGTTAAGCTTATGTTTCTTCAGTTTAGTTTAGCGCAAAATCTTAGCAAATTGTTTATTACAATGGATCTGAAAACAATTATACTTTAGAGGCAATACACTTTATAACTTTTCTATCCAATTTTACAAAAAAGTTCTTCTGCACAGGCTCCAAGTATGTCTTCTGGTGATTCGTTATTCTCACCACAAACAAACATTCCATGAGCCTACAGTGCCAATATTAAGCAAAGGATGTTCCTGGAAAGTCTGATGCAGGGCTCAAATCTATTTCTACTTGTCTATCAAAAATTTTGAGTAGATTGAGAAGAGTATTCGCCTCTCTCTCTCTCTAGAATAAAAAAAGACAGAGTGACATAGAAGTAACACATATAACAGGCGGAAATTTATTCAATTGGGCTATCTCATTCAGGCTAATCTTGTCTATGTTATGGAAAAGTTTGAGTGCATACTATTTGGTTTTGTTAAACTCATTTTGCTGACCATAGTTACACTATTTTACTTATATTTACGTTGAAGATGCTTTAGTTTACTAGGTAGTGTATTGGTTTTTTAGACGACAGACCACGGTTCATGTCCCACCTCAGACAATCTCGAACCAAGCGTAGTCGCCGTAATCTAGAAAGTCCCCGCAGGGTACGGTTCAAACCTCAATATCTTCTTCAACAAAACGAAATATGAAAGCGACTTTCTCTCGGCGGATTTCTGGCGAAAAACTGTGAAAGTAAAATAAAATTGCCATGAAAAGTTTCTCAAAAATTTGTCGTACGAAGTCGACTTTAAACTGTAAGTTCCGCCATTCATGTATAAAATTAACACACACAACATGGATGGTGTGAGAACCTAGATTATAATTCTGACAGAAGGATTGTAATGAAAACAACTTTAGGTCAATGTGACTGGTCAAATATAGAATCTCGTATGGTTACGGATAACATTAGTCTTTTATTACGCAAGCTTGCTGAAGTTATTGCTGCTTAGACCAATGACAAGCTATTATTATTATTAAATGGTTTTATTGCAGCTCTAACATTCATTGATAAAGCAGCACCATCATTTGAAGAAGAAGAGATAGATGGCTGCCATCTCACTTAGGCTATATAAGGCCCAGTGAAATACAACAGTTTTCTATTTTCCTCTAGTCTCGGAACCATTGGAAGCTTCAGATGGAGTGGCTTAGGTTGCCAAAGTCCGGGCCTGATGGTTCGTTTGGATCACTTATATACCACTTAGATACCAAAATGCCTTTTCCTACTCTGTTATCTTGACATACATGCCGTTAGCATTATATTCTTTATGCAATATTACATACAGACACGCATATGTATATACATATAATCATGTAAATTTGTTAATTCTGTCATTATATGATAGTTTGTCTTCAGTCCTATAACGCAAATTATTTGACAGCTTGTAGGAAAAATTTTTAACAAAAACTTTTGGTTGCATTTAACACAAACACCAATACCGCGACTTTACATACATACATGCATGGTAAGAAAAAGTACTTCACATATGTGTTTCATTAAAACCGATGGAGATAAAATGCTATTAACATTGTCGCCCCTACCCATACATTTTCTTCATTGCTTCGTTTTTTTTTCTTTCTTTCTGTAGTTCACGTAACTCCACACATGCAGAACAACCACTAACTTTTGGTTTGTAGAAGTACTTCTGTGATGTATTGACAGTGAACACTTTAACCTCTGCACAATCGACGGTAAGAGAAACGAACAAACGAACGAAAAAACGAAACAGAAAAAATTCTGAAGTACTGGAGAAAAGTACATGTACGTGTACGCACACATTTATATGGCATACGTGTGTTTATGTCTTGCGTCATACAAAAATCAATTGAGTAAATCAAGTTAAGCACTACACCACATCATGCTTTGGCGCCCATTTATGTGTAGTTCTTCCTTATTTTTTTATATTCTTCCTCTTTCTCTCACTCTCTCTCTCTCTCTATCACTCTTTTCGTTTTCCCTGTTGGGTCCATTCAATGGATAAGTTAACATAACGTAAGTGAATCTTTATGTCTGTGTATGTGTGTTCATGTGTTCATAGTGAGCCAGTGCATCATTTCATATGTGCATGCATGTATTGTGTACATGTGGTTTATAGTTCCCGTAAGCGATGTATCGTAGAAATGGGGTTCATATCAACAATTTTTTTTTATAACCTGCCGTTGCTGTAGCAGTAAGATTCAAGTGGAAGTTGTTGCATCAAGTTGTTGTCTGATTGTTTATTTGTTGCATTCATTATATGCTTCGACTTGTGCTTGTACTTATGTTTGTATGTTGTTTTTCGTTATTATTTCTATACCCTACACTACGGATTAAAAAAATAATTGTTTGCCTCACTCGGTACATTACTATATTGGTAGTTAAGTAGGTAGACTGCTGGCCACGGTTCAAGTCCCAGGTCAGATATCTCCTAAATCTATTTTTCTGTTAAAAACTCTGAGAGTGAAATAAAATTGCCATGAAAAGTTTCTCAAAAATCTGTCGTTCAGGAGTCAATTGTAAACTGTAGGTTCCCGCACTCATGTATAAAATTAACACACACACAACATAAGTGGTGTGAGAAGCTAGGTTGTAATCTTGACTAAAGGGTTGTAAGTACCAATTATGTATGCATGTATGGTTATGGGTGAATTTGAACTTTTATTATGCAGCGTTATTGGAGTTATTGCTGCGTAGGCCATTCGCACGTTATATACGAGGCTCTGTTGCATAAATATTGTTACGAAAATGAAAAAATCTAGAACATGATTGGTCAATTCACACAAGCCGTTGTATCGTTGTATTGAGTGTATTGTTGGACGATTATACAACGTTGTATGCTTGTTGTTGATAATTTTCAAGTAAAAATCCGATACACTTATACACATTTTTTTCATATGATTTTAAAAGTTGTATTGGTTTCGTGCTATCAAATTGTGTGAATGAAAAAAATGTGAATATGTTTTCATATGTTTGTCAAAAGTTGTGTTGGTTTCGTGCTATCAAATTGCTTGAACGCAAAAAAAAAAATACATTTGGAATACGAAATACATAATACAGCATAGCATTGAGCGTTCACAAACAAATAAATGTGTTCAATACAACATACACTACACAAAGTCGTGTGAATTGCCCAGATGTGTTTTTACATCGTTTAACATTAAAATTATAAACAAAAGCTACAAAAAACAAAAACAATGAACTTGGTTACAAATTATCGCACTGCGTAATATAACAACAAACACCAGCATAAAAAAATAGTAAACAAATAAACAAAAATATACCAACAAACACCAGCATAAAAAAATGGTAAACATGTAAACAAAAATACAACAACATACACTTCAAGAATAAATGTAAACAAAATACACAAACAACAATAATGATACAACGATGTTTACATTTATAGATATCTCGAGAAGGCGAACATTCGCCTTCAAGAACATTCATCAGACTGTTTACGTTGGGATATAAGAGGCAAGACAAAGCAGGCAGCTGAGTTAGTAAAAGTTCAGTCAGTCTTGTGTGAAGACGTGGTGCGTTTGAAGAGAGTGATCGTGGTTTAAAGATCTCCGTTACAAAGATTTGTCGAACAATTATCTACTAATTGTTATTGTTTATGCAAAGGGTATAAACAGAGGAATAACAAACAAAGCAATTGTTGTTGTTACATCAATTAAAACTAAACACCGACTTATTTTTATTTTATTTGTAATCTACGAGCTCATATTTTAAACATTTTTAAAAGTTAAAAACATAACATTATCCTAAGGATAGGTGCGTACACTGCGATGTAGGATATTATATTGGCGGCCTTCACCGACCATTGCATTCTTGCTTGTTTGCTTTTGTTTTATTCTCATCTTATTTATTACAAGTATTTTTAAGTTGATACATTCATTGCATGTAAATGTGTGCATCATGTTTATGTGTGTGTATGTTTGCTCCCGATAAAGTTTTTAACATCAGCCACATATTTAAAATAAAACGGGTATGTGGTAAGGACCACCAGCATATTAAACACGGAAACGTACGGTAACGTTAGCAAAAATCACGAAAAAAAATCACAAAAAAAAGGTAGAGAAAGTTTCACCCAAAAAATATGTTCTCATATAACTGAAACAAATTTTAAAAGGACCAGAGAAAAATGAATTGCAAGTGGCCACCGCTTAATGTAAATCTCATGATGTTGCGAAATACCGCACTCACTCATCAACAGCAGCAGCCAGAATTTGACTTAAAACGTTAAAGTTACGGTAAAAACGTTAAAATTTATGAGCATTATGTGTGGCATCTGGTTTTTCTCCAAGTATTCCTCCTGTTTTTTTCTTGCTTAGTATTGCTTGCATATGTATGTACATATGTATGTATGAAGTGGTATTATATCTTATGCAACAAGCAGAGGCAGAAGACAGACATTTACAACATGCAACTTCACTGCCGACCGACTGACTGGTACAATAATTTTACTTTTCGTTTGTATGTCGTACCTGTGTCCATTCATCTTCTTAGCCTGTCTGTCCGTTCGTTCGTTTGTATGCATGTCTAACTGACTTTATGTCCCTTATTTCATTATGTCTGTTCGTGTCTCTGTTTCTCTGCCAACCATGTCCTTTGAATTTGGCAGTAAAAATCTGTACAAAAAAACTATCGTAAAATGTAGGATTTTAAAAGTGAACAAATTTATTTTGTGCATAAATTACCATATTAAACGTGCTCATCCTTGACTGATTTCATTCATGCAACTGTTCTTAGCCATTTTACCTCCTCTTTGTCTTTATTCGAAAAGTGTTTTTATTTTTAAAATTTCTTTTTTTTTCTATTTTTTCTTATTTTTAACGCCCAAAACGAAAGGACAATAATTTCTTTTAGCTGCAGTTTCAGTTTGAACATTTTGAGTTGCATTTACCCATTTGGTTGTGCGTGTGGCATTTGGGTTTTTTGGTTGCATGATACACTTGAAAATTTAGTTGCATAAGAATGGAAGACAAAAATTGGGAGAAACATTTACATTTGAGACATGGGATAAAATTAAATAAAGGGAATCCATTGCCATAAAAAGCAGGAAATATTCATATTGCCATATTTTAGTACAATGAGTCAATTCGACCTCCGGGTACTGTACTTGTCTCAATTGACAAGTACACGTCCTCTAACCTTCATATTGCCATGGGTAAAGTTAAAACATAAGTTTACAGTCTAGAAATTTTTGCCGTTGTTGGTCATTCTCCTAAATTACCACTACTGTGTACTATCATATGTAGAATGGGGCTGTGGTCTGGGAAGCTCTCACAAAGTCAGTTTTCTTAATTATAAATTGCTTTCCAACAGCTTCTCAATACATACATACATACATACAGAAATGGTCTTTACAAACCTTCAGTCAGGATTACGTCCTAGCTTCTCACATCACTTATGTTGTGTATGTCAATTTCATACATGAATGGACCTACAGTTTAAAGTCAACTCAGAACGACAGATTTTTGGAAACTTTTCATGGTAAATTTTTTTTTACTCTCAAAGTTTTTGCCAGAAATCGGGTGAGAGGAAGTCAACGAAGAACTATTTTTTTTCAGATACCGTTTTGTGGGACATGTCTGACCTCACGTTTGAACCATGCTCTCATGTCTAATAAGCCACCACACAACTTGACTACGGCGACTACAGCTTATCAACATTAATAGGAAATATTTGTTTCAACTTATGGACCAGTCGCTAGTGTCAACTCTGTCGTATACTTGGAAACTGTCCATAAAGAGAGCATTCAGTATTGTGCATTTCTAATTATTTCCACTAATCTGTGAGTTTGTTAGTTAGGTCGTACTTAGGCCAGCATTTTGGTTCGTTATGATAACACAATCGATTCTACCCGGGGGTCAAACATTTCCAAGAGAAAACCACTTCGAGTCCAAAATAAACCTTGTTATTCCAGCAATCTTTGTATTAGAGAGCTCAGTCAAAGATTTCAGAAAGTGAGGGGCCAGTAGCCTTCGACTCTTTATGACAAGAGCAGGGCATTGATACATGAGGAAAAATACAGTCTCTTCTTTCTTCTCAGACCCACAGTTCCTGCAGAAGTCATTGAGCAAAAGTTCTACCTAAAGGACAGAGGCCCGTGAAATCGTTATTATGAGATGAAAGGCCGTGCAATTTAAGGGCAGCAGTAAATCGGACCTCTTGTTATCCATACGTTATTACACGTACTTGTTGCCAACGTCATTGAGCTTCCCAGTAAAATGAGTGGATAATTTCCAATATAAGTGAGGCAATCGGAATACCTTTGCCCTGTAAAATGTCGAAGATTGCGAGCTCCGTTCCCTGTGTACCGGAACCCATATAAAAGTAACTCTTAAAGGACCCAAAATTTTTTTGAGATATTGTTACGAAAATGGAAAAATCTAGATACTGGCGTTTTGCTTTTACATTGTTTAACATTAAAACTATAAAAAAATGCTACAAGAACAATGAACTTGTTTACAAAATAAAGCACTGCGTAATACAATAAGAAACACCAGCATAAAAAATGATAAACAAGTAAACAAAAATACAACAACAAACACTACAAGATTAAATGTAAACAAAGTACACAAACAACAATATTGAAACAACGATGTTTACATTTATAGAGATCTCGATAAGGCGAAGCCACGAACATTCGCCTTCAAGAACATTCATCAGACTGTTTACGTTGCCATATAAAAGGCAAGGCAAAGCAGGCAACTGAGTTAGTAAAAGTTCAGTTAGTCTTGTGTGAAGACGGGCTGGGTTTGAAGTAATCGTTGTTTGAAGATCTGCATTACGAAAATCAGTCGAACAATTGTCTAGCAATTGTTATTGTTTATGCAAAGTGTGTAAACAGAGGAATAACAAACAAAGCTATTGTTGTTGTTAAATCAAGCTGTGAACAGTGGCACACAGATTTGTGTGAATAATAAAGAATTTTAACTAAAACTGAACACAAATTTAGTTTTATTTTATTTCCAATCTACGAGCTCATATTTCAAACTTTTTTGAAAATTAAAAACGTAACAATATATTCGGTCTTCTTGGATATGGATGGACGTTGAAACTACGTTCGTTATAGACTTTATCATCATCCATTTTCACATGAAAATTTTTAATTCTAAACCATACATAGAATTAATTACTTTGTTTTTTTTTTTTCTCCCCGTGTATTCGGCTAAATGGTAAAACATCATTTCATTATTGATAGTCCGAAAAACAGTAAATGGCTACGGAATATCTAATGAAGCACTTAGCATTATAAGCAATTTTTCATGGTATTAATTATTCTCTCGCTCTATCTCTCTCTCTCTCTATTAGGTAGCAAATCATAATAACGTTTACACTTTACTACGTACGACATTTTAATGGCACTTGCACTGCACACTGCTCAGGAGTTAAGTTGAGCATATTTTGCACTAAATTTTGTTGATTTTAAGTGCAATGTTGACATTATGGATGTTAATAATGTTGACACTTTCTCTATGATTTTCTTCTATTTTTTTTTACTTGAATCTATGCTTTTTAGTTTCTCATGGGTTAAGTGCATATTGAGGATTAAAGATACGAGTGTATTAGAGAAAATGCAAATGTTTCAATAATAAAAAAAATATCGAAAGGTATAGTAAACAATAATGCCACTATGTGGTTTTTATAAGCAATTAGTTTCTCTCATAATAACATCGTAAGAAATTAATTTTTGAAGTGATTTTTTGGTCACATTTTAGCTCACTAGCACACTGGGACTAAACTAATATTGTCGAGTAGAAGTGCCATAGTACGGTGACCATATGATCTATTGGATGGCGGCGTGACTGTCAAATAGAATTGCTATGTCTTGTCCTTTGTATCTTCTATCCAAATTGAGGTGAACACATCTTTCGATTGCATAGACTTCCGCTTGTAAAATAAGTGGTCATTACCATGCTGACTTATATCTAACATAGCTCCCCGTGTAGGACAGATTTACCCCTGTTATAGGTAAGTAGGTAGGTTGAAGGAGAGGAGATCAACCAATGATCTAATGCCTATTGCCATACACCTCTATCAGCATGTATGCTTGTTGGACGCTCATAATTAGGTATACCAACTTAATTTCTATAGGAAGTCTGTATCTTGTTCAAACTGGTGTATACCACTACGTCATTCCCAAAATATTGGAATATCGAGCTTATGAAGCTGAGCAATGACACAAAAACTGCTCCAGCGTTTCGATGTCTTCACCAAATGCCCTCCATTCATCATTTTCACCCAGCAAATTCAATTCAGATGTACGTGTAAGACGGAGTGTAAGGTGAATACACTCATTAGCATGCTCAGGTCGCCCTTACTTAGTTTTAAAATACTCGCGGTTTTCTCCTCGTTAGAATTGCTCCAAAGTATTTTTGTAATACTTCCAACTGTATCATTACGTCACAATAGTCGATGTGACGTTTTCGCCCGCTTTCTCATCCTAGTCTTTAATGCACTGAAAGGCATTTGGTTATCCGAACTTATGGTGTGGCTCTATTAGCCAGAATATTCACTTTCTCATTTCCAATCACTCCATAATAAGTAGAAACCCAGATAATGATAATCCCATACCTGAAGCAGTGGCATATCCCCTTTTTACACTCCAGGACGAATTTTGATCCCGTATTGCTGAATGTTAATGCCCTTGTTATCGTTATTTGACTATCTGGAAAGCTATTTAAATCCCTATAAGTCAAGTTTACCAATGATTACTAGATACGATCATACATTCCCCGATTGCAAGTACCTCCGTTTAAAAAACCGTTTTCTGGTCCGATAGCCAGAGACAAAGTTTGATTTCTGATTCTTCTATTTAGAGGCCCAGTCCCGTCCTATTGCAATGTTTAGAACCATCCGTGTAGCAACTAGACATCCACAGGCATCTGTGGCATGGATCTGTTGGACCAAGAAAGTCGATCTGGTGTTAGAGTGATGCAAATTGAATGTTATTTATAAGTTGGGCATCGTGTAAGATAACTGCGCGTCAAGTGAGACACCGTCAAGTGTTCCATTTATACTCTGGTGTTACGATTTATGTCTCGGGTTGACTAAACCACCCAAAGCTTGAAGAAGATGCACCATAAGAGCCGCCTTTTACCGAACCCGAATGCCTATCGGTTGAATGATAGGTATTGCTTTCAATCCCCCTGTGGGTGATGTTCGTATGGCACCACATGTGTTGAATCATTAGAACTAATCCGTTAGAGATTTCTAAGAGTCCATTTATAAATCATATATTTTTTTGGTTTTAATCCATCTGTCTGTCAAATATTTCTTTATTTTCTTCGTTATTTTGTTGCTCTCCATAAAATTTGACACATTCAATCATAGAAATAATATACAACATAACGGACGTACATACACACAATATGGTATTTGATGATCATTTGCCGATGACAACGATTTGTTAATTTTAATTTTCAAAATTGTATGCACTTTTACTATTAAAATATGTATGTATGTATGTCGATACGAATTTTTCCTTATCATTTCATATACAATTTTATTTTCTATTTTGCCAAATTTTAGTTGGGTATACCAACCATATCCGGTCGTATTTGTGTTTACATCAATCAATCATTTGATTTAATTTAAGATTAATACGATATCAGTTGTAGGAGCCAACATTTAAACCGTGTTACTGGCAGGCAGTTGTTATTATTATTTCCTGATCACTGTGATTGACTGACTGACATTCGTGTAAACATAAGGCAATACGGTCATTCAAAATTCTACATTCCATTCGATGATTTACTTTCAAATATTATGTTTGCCTGCACTTTTATTTTTATTTTCAGTGCGCAAAATTTTTTGACATTCTCATTACAATTTATTTGTAATGAAGTTCGCATTTGTAATGGCCGTTGTTGTGAAAAAGGGCTTAAAATAGATTTTGTTTGAAACGCAATTTGTTTGATTTTTTGACGATATTTTTTAGAACTTTACAGGGTAGTTAAGTTTCTAGTAATTAATTTAAATTTACAAAGAAGTTCTCGTGAACTACTTCAGAATTCTCATTATTTCCACTTAAAACAAACCAAAAGGATTTTTTTTGTCAAAATAAAAGGTTGGTTAGGTTAAACAGACAGCCGCATCAATGGCCGCAACTTGGTCCCGGTATTATATATTCCGGCATATAATTATAGCTCTTGCTTGGCATGTCTCAACCATACCGAGAGCCTTATGAAAGTGTGAATTTTTCTCAAATCATCTTTGGCTACACACGTTTTGTCATCAAATTCTGGATGCCCAAAAATACTTCTTGTTTACTTCCTAAGCACTAGGCAATAGCAGAGAACATGTCCTCTCTTTCTCTACATCGTTGCAGCTTCTGCTAAAGTTGTTATGAGGTATTCTCAGCCTCTTGGCGTGAACACCCAGAGGCCAGTGTCCTGTTACAATTGCTGTGAGGTTTTTTAAATGGAATCTTGATAGGTTCAATGAAAATTCTGTTCTACACATAACTATATCGAGCCACATCTGTTTGATAACTCCACAAGTGGGTTCATTAACCCATCTTAACAATATAGGGGCACATCC
Organism: Sarcophaga caerulescens; assembly: GCA_927399465.1. NCBI lineage: Eukaryota > Metazoa > Arthropoda > Insecta > Diptera > Sarcophagidae > Sarcophaga > Sarcophaga caerulescens. The sequence continues at coordinate 82,421,433 of OV656867.1, read as the reverse complement.
GTCTGGTTTTTCTACAAGTGGGTTCATTAACACATCTTACCTTTGCTAATGAATGGAGTTTGTGTGAGGCCTCTCTGTTGAGGAGTGCCTATACTTTGATGCCGAATTCGCATGGATGCAATTTTAATTGCCATTATTTCAGCCTCTAACTTAGATTATTCTGGTAGTGCAAGGGACGATTTAATGTTCAGTTGTTCTGAAAGAATTTCTCATCCAATGAATGGAGTTTTTGTGAGACCATTTGTTTGCCTCTCTGTAGAAGAGCGCCTACATCATGTAGGAATTCATTTGAATTTTCCGCAGTGCTCCGTATCCATCGAATGTCTTGCTCTCTCCTCTAAAAACACCCGCCATTCTTGGACAATTTTAGATGAGCTGTACACTATCACTAGGGCTTTAATGGCCACTGTCTGTAAATAGGTGTATATCGCCATACGATATACTCTGGTATTCGCACGTCGGCAATGTTAAGAGCCATTATTTCGGCCTGTAAAGTACCACAATAATCTAACAGTGCAAGAGACGGTCTGATATTCAGTTGTTTTGAAATGATTTCTCATCCAATGAATGGAGTTTTTGTGAGATAATTTGTTTGTCTCTCTGTAAATAATTTGTTTGTCTCTCATGTACGAAATCAATTGAACTTTCCTAAGTGCTCCGTGTCCAAGAACCCGGATGCGGGAATTATCAAATGTCTTGTTATCTCCTCCAGAGACAATCTTAGATGAGATCTATTGTTTCTCTAGGGTCTAATGGTAGCATTACTGGCGTTTAATATGCGTATAGTATCATACGATATACTATGATACCGTTTTCGCATGGAGGCAATTTTAATTGCCATTATTTTAGCCTAAAAAGTATTACAATAACGTGGAAGTGCAAGGGATGATCTTATATTCAGTTGTTTTGAAATCACTCCACATCCGACTTTGTTGCGTATCATAACAGAAATATTTTAATTTTTTTATGCTTGTTCTAAGCTACAGACTCTGTTTGGATTACATACATACATAATTGGTCATTATGAACCTTCAGTCTGGCTCACGACCTGGCTTCCCATACCACTTGTGTTGTGTGCGTTTATTTTTATACATGTATTGCGGGACTTACAGTTTAAAGTCGATTACGAACGACAGATTTTTGAGAAACTTTTCATGGCAATTTTCATTTTATTCTCAGAGTTTTTGCCAGAAATCTGCTGAGAGAAAGTCGCTGAAGAAATATTTTTTCATATTTTGTTCAAGATGTCTGACATGGGGTTTGAACCGTGGCCTTACGTCCAATAAGCCAAAACGCTAGACTACGGCGACTCCATTTGGATAAAATCTCTTTTAAAGCTGGTTTCGTGTCTTCGTGAAAGCCTTTGTTGTCGACTAAAAATCTGCCCTTATTCACGTAGTCTTTTCTTCATGTGAAATGAAATTAAAACCCGTGCAATTCCATTATTACTGTCGATAATAATTTATTTTGTGTGTGTGACAGAATTTGTTTTCGTTAACAAATCTATTTCGTTGATATTTAAGTTGATTAAAAATAGTTTTACAATAACAACAAATACATGATGCATACGTATATACTTATTATGATAGTGTAAACACACACTATTTTGCATGGTTGTGCTGTTGCACTCTGTTATATAGGTTGTAGACGCTTGTGTCTGTTCCGTCTGTCTAGCTGTCCATTAGTTTGTATGTAAATACATACGTATTCGAATCGATAGACAAGTGCAGTGAGAGTCGTGAACATATTCATTTTATTTTTATTTATTTATTTATGTATTGGAAAATTACAATTTACTGTGTGTGTGTGTCCTGTGTGTGTGTGTTTTAAAGTTAACAAATTGACATGTCACTCAATTAGGAAAATTACACTTATGCCAGTGTGTTATAAACTTGATGACAACAGCTGACCACATTGACACAACAACAACAGTAGTATCAACAACAATAACAACAATAAACACCAAAAATATACGAGTATTTGCGCAACAATACTTATATGCCAAAAATATAAGCAAAAACAGTAACAGAAGCAGATGTATAAATGCATATATGCATTTATAAACATACAACAATGGCCAAAAACATATACATACCATACCATGCCATACATATGTACATACATACATATTGTATACAAAAATGTGGTTTGCCACATGCTCATCGCTGTCACTTGTTAACATGTCTCGCTCTCTTTTGGTAAATGTTTATGAGAATTTCGGTTTATTGTTATGTTGTATTGTGTATGTGTATATGTGTGTGCTTAAATCTAGATTTGTTGTCATCTGTTTTAGTGTAATATTGTGTAACATACAGATAGAGAGATATTGCATATGAAAGTATTAAAGTTATTGGACGCAATATGCCGTTAACATCTGCATCTACATATTTAGTTGACGGCTTTTCATTATAACCCTCTCTCAGCTCGTATTATATGCCATATATTAGGATGTTTAATGTAATAGGGCTGGTTTATGTGGTGGAATTTCAATACGATCCCAGAATTGTAGTGAATGACCCCTATTCATGCAATTTGTGGTGTAATCTCTTACTGTATCGTTATTTGTAAGTAGAGTTATTTCACTTAAATTTGTTTGCTTTGTAAGAGACAGAAAAATTTTGAGGAAAATTATTCTCAGTAAGAAGTCTATAAACAGTCTGGCACATACTTACCACTGTAATTCTGAGAAAATCGACTTTTGCTTTAGGTAATATCACGGTAATTGGAGTCAAAATATTAGAGAACAACTCTGACCAGTAAACTAATAAAGAGTAGTCATACCGAGAGTCTTTCGAGGAAAGCCAAACATGTCATATTAACATTCAAGAATGATGTGTTGGATGTATACCAGGCTGATCCTACCTATTGTGACAATTGTAGACATTTTTGGACATTACGTATTTAAAAGCACTTCACTTGGCACTGAAGTTGCCGAAGTATAGTAGGTAGTAAGTTGGCTTATTAGACGAGGGACAATGTCAACCCATGGCTCAGAACTTCGAACAAACGATATATAAAAAAAATTGGCGACTTTCTGTCAACTTTCTGTCTTCTGGCAAAAAATCTGCCCGTAAAACGAAAATTGCAATGAAAATTTTTTTTAGAAATCAGTTGTTCAAAGTCGATTTTAAACTGTAGGTCCCCATCACTCATTAATAAAATTTATACTCACAATATGGGTAATGTGAGAAGCTAGGTTGTAATCCTGACTAAAGGGTAGTAGGGGCCAATTAAGTAAGTCACTCGGCACTGAAAAAAATATAGAGAGTAACGTGCGTTAGAATAACCGGAGCAGGGCGAACCTTCTCTACAAGGACGCTAGAAGCTTTATTCAATTAAAAGATGAAATTGAATGACTGACAGATCCCCATTTAATTCTCCCTTAGACAGAACCAGAAAATTCTTAAATTCTTGGAAATGTATCGCAACACACCCTTTTATAAGAAGGACCTTTCTGTGCTATACAGATGAGTCAAAGAAAGAAAAGCAGTACAGTTAGAGTGCTTACAGCCAGCGTGAAATATTCGAAACCTATGGAAAACTTCACGGTATGTTCCAAGGGAAGGTATAATCTAATAAACAATTTGCTCAATGCAATTTGAATATTTGAAGCTTATATTAGACTATCCAGGAATAGCCAGACGATAGCAGCTAACCTTCTGATAAGCATTGTAAATTCAACAAGCATTTGTTTTGTGATAAAGAAAATGAATTACTAGAATACATACTTGGAATCATTGCGGCGGGAAAGCATTAAAAAAATTAACTTAAGCGAACACCAAACAGCCCTCGAAGTTCGTTTGGGCAAAAAGTTTTAGAAGGCATTATTGGGGTCCAATTATAGATTGCGGCCTAGACAATAGATTATCTGACCGAAGGACAACAACACTTCTCTTAAAACTCATAAATTAAAAAGCCATGCCAAGACTGCTTTCATTATTGCGCACCGTCGGGCATACATAAAAGCATGCAGCCGCAAAGCTTCAAAAGAGCTTACGAATTAGCATACATGAGACTATACTGGTAGAGCATAGAGAACCTACTGTTATTCGTACGTACCTTATTCCTTTTGAAACGTACGTTAGGTACTTATACCCAAAGAAAGGTTATGGCCCCCTTAAAGTTATATTTTCATCAACTGTAAAAATGCATTTAAATCCAACAAACCTTTCCGAAAAGAAGTAGTATGAGAACACCATATTTTCTTTTGCTATCTAAGGATTGGATTGGCTTTAGTTATCAGTTCTATCAGTTAAAATTAAATAAATTGACGGCAATTTCTAATAAAGGATGACTTTTTTAGTTTATCGAACAGTTATGATGTGCTCAGGCAGATAGTCAGGTCTGGAAAATACAAATCGATGCAGAAACAACCCGAATGTTCTCATTTAAATGTGAAATTTAAATAAAATTCGATTTTGTATTTAGAATCATTCCCCTTTCCTTTATCTTTTCCTAATCAGCCGATCATATCTTTCCAAGTGATATAATTCGTTTAACGATAACCAATCGAAAATGTATTCACCGTTTCCTTTATGCAAATCTCAGGGGAATCGGTAAATTAGGTGAATTTCATGAAACACTTGCCTGCCCAAAATTTGTTTATTAAACATTATTAGTTGGCCATCATAAGCGATTTACATACATACATATGTATGTATACAAACATGTTTTCGTTTCCTTGAGCCTTATAAATACACAACTATTTACATACATTTAAATACTTACATACAAACATACATACATATGTATACATATACATTTCAGTGTTATTTGTACTTGAAGTACCAGCAGCAAATACGAACAACCATTACCCAAAATCCTATGTAATGCTTTTCAAATGGACCATAAAATCACTGACCAGTATTAGAATGCATTTGACAAAATTGTTGATGGGATTTCGCGCGGCATTGTTGTTGTTGTTATTATGTTGAATAAACAAAATATTCCATTCTATTGTCGTTGTTGTTGTCGGATGGCTTTTAAAATGTTGGTAACAAGCTATTTGTGCTATTTATCAGGTGGTTAAATTTATGTATTTTAATTAGAAAATTAAGTTTATGGCCGTACGAAAATATTGAATGTGAGCCAAAATCTTTTATTTTTTTCTTTTTGCATTACATTGTGAAGAGGGGACACATTGTTTTTTGTTTTTTTGAAGGGAGTTTTTTTATGGCTGGCAATTTAAATGTAAAATATTGATGAGTTATTTGACATGTTTTGTAGGATTTAAAAAAAAGTTTTTTAATGGAAATTACAATCCAAATAATCGTTGGGTGCCCTGGAAGACTAGTGGGTAGTGTGCTAGACTATTAGTGTGAGAGTTGTGGGTTCAACTCCTCTCAGAGACTCTGGTCTGTTATACTACACCGAGCATTAGGTTGAAGTTACTTAAAACATCTTTTCTTATGTCGTTGGTTTTGAATTTGTTGAGGTTTAAAGGAAAACTCGTACAGTGCGAAGTAATTTTAATATCTAAGTTCCAATAAAAAGTCCTGTTTTAAAGTCAAATTCTATGAAAATCCACAAAATTTAGAAAGAAAAGTTCAATTGCTACTGCAATTCAGCAAGTCTTTTAAGTGCCTTATTTTGTTTTTAAACTCGAAAGATCTTTCAGCTTGGAAACTATAACGAAACCAATATCCATCATAAACTAATAAGAACTGAAAAGCGAATATGTTTACCAATAGAACAGTACAGCTGAAGAGATGAAAGCAACACTTTACAAGGGCCTTTCAAACGTACATCAACTACAATACCAGTAATGAGCCCCTAACGTCCATCAGATTTTGTGCATTCAATACTCAATGTCCTAACAGACCCGCAATATCCTTAGCAATAAAAGATAGGTTGCAGGAGCGGAAGTTACTCGGCATGAAAGAATTTTCCACTCCCTCATGGAAAAGAATCCATTCCAACTGAATAAATAAAAAAAAAAAAAACTTTGAAACTTTGTAGCAACTGAAGAGGCATATTGCCTCTTATCATAGCTTTACATATGATATATGATGTACGTTAATTATGGGAAAGCTTTCGATATCTGAAATACAAAAGCACCTGGGCAGCACTTGTGAGTTAAAGGCCCTATTGACCTCATACAGAACCAGTACAGTATTTCAGTATGAAGTGTTGCATGGAGGAGCATTCTTTAGCATCCAAATAATATGGAACATCTTAACAACTTCTCTTGCTCTGATATCCAAAAAGCCAAGTCACATTCGGGGCAACTGAAGAGCTGCGCATTAATGCTAGTAAGTAAAAAATCGTTCATAGCAATACCTCATGGACAAATAAAGTCTTTGTTGACAATAAGTCTGCTAAAAAAGTACAAGGTTTTCCTTCCCATGGTAGTCAAATCACCCCAGTCTGTTGTGCCAAAATAAATACCGAGAGGGGCTTTTACAAGTCTTTGGAAATTCTGAACGTGCCTTTAACTGTCATCTGTAGTTGAAATAAGGATATTAGATGTAAAGTCGAAGTCCGTACTGCTTTATAGAATGTATCATCGCAGTGGAAACCATAGGTTCGAGAAATATTTGATGAATATGATGACTGTGCTGGGTATTCAACAAAGAACCTTACTGAAGATGCAGATAAATACCAGTTGCTCTGGAGATGAGACTCCAAAATTACGATGCAATAGCCACTCATTATACTATTGCAGCAATATCCCAGGGAATGCATTTAAATCACGGAATCGAGTGGCCTAGAGTTACATGTCGAAGAGATATGATTAATGATATAAAATCTGTTGATGGAGAAGTTAACTGGACGCATAATTCATAGCACTACACATTTTAGGTTTTCCAATATTGTTTTCAATGATTATAAATCGTATTTATTCCTTAATAAGGCAACACAAATTTACTTTTCGAAATCTAAAGTAATTCTCTTCGGGGATCAAAAAATTTTAGTGTTCGTATGAGACTAACATGCAAACATTTTGTTTGAAATTTATATTAATTGAAAACATATTTATATTTTTTATTAAAATTAAATTGTATGCGAATAAATCTTTATTACTTCGTTTGATAGCAATAGTGCAGCAAATATTCTTTTTAATTATACTACGGCAGCCATTGCAAATTTCTTTGTGGCTTTTTGTATACATTAGGTTGGTAATGTACGTAGAAAAACGATATTGCGGCATATAAGTTTATCGATAACTGCGGCCATTTTCTGTATGGTGAACTATGTGGAAATGATGTGGAAAAGTTTAGGGAGTATCTTAGTAAGCGTGTCTGTGTTATATGGGTCCTTCTGTATGAGTGTAACGAGGCAAAGAGACCACAAATCGGAGTTTTAAATACAAAAGTCCTTCATGTTTTCAAAGAAGCAAATACTTTAGCTGTCGCTCCTGTGAATAGGCAGATGATGAGTAGATACTGACTTTGAATGGAAAGCATTCTACTAAGACTCCAAAATGACGTAGAAAACGCTGCCCTAGAATTGAATGTGAAGGACTATCGAAGACCAGTAGTCCGTCACAAAACATCAACAACAAAGCAAAGCACAATTCAGCGCGTATCTCAGATGGTTGATCCTTTCTGATCAGAACTATTGTTTCAGATTGGAATTGATAGACACAAACTGATGGGTGCCTATTTGCTACTACGTTTGTAATATAGCCACTTCGCCAGAATAAATGAAGAACACTTACTGAAATATACTACTCTAATAATAATATTTCGCTGCATTATACATATGTACACACTCGCTATATACGCATACAAAACAATTAAAAAGAATGCTCTTTGGCTCTTGTATTATTAGTCGCTTTCAGCACACATTTATTTTATACCGGATGCAATAAAGCGTAGTGAGAACTGTAAATATGCATTGCAGGCAATAAAAAATAATTATGTACACAAGCAAAACAGCCACGCATAAAGGATGTCCGCCCATTTGTTGAAAAAAGAAGAAAAAACAGCGAGAAAATTAAAAAAAACAGAAAAACAAAAAATAATATTCCACATACCCTGCATGGAACATTCTCAATATGAATGGCGGTGCATGTATTTCTATCTAATATTTGCAGAGAAAATAGAAAATAAAAGTTAGTGAAACGGCATTCACATATGTATGTGAGTGTGTACGTGTGTATAAATGCGTGGGTAGTAGCTTGGAACAGAAACTAAATGATTTATCCTGTGAAAATGCCAAGCATTCAGCATTTGATAAACAATACCAATAGAAGACAACACTGGTGGCATATGCACACACATGGCATACATTTGTATGCAGGTTTGTATTTGCAAATGGGTAGGTGTGTGTGTGTGTGGTTGAATACAGTGACAGAAGTGTAGTGCAGATCTGTAGTTGAAAAAACATTGAAAAATACAAACACATTTTAAGCAATTCAATTTACTTTCGCAATTACGCACCAAAGTGCGGTTGGTCATACATGGACAGAAATGTCGTCAACAAAACGTTTATAAACATTCATACATACACTCACATATACTATATTTCTATACTTTTATGTGTGTTGCGTGTGCTTGTAGTAAGCAAGTGTTCAAGTCGCTTAAGTAAGTGTTCGAGTTGTTTGAATATGTGTTGCCAACTACAATTATATACTCTAACCTAGAAGGCTATGCATATAAAACTACTCCTCAAATGCATGTGTGTATGTATTGCTGGTGTTTGTATTTATTTATTTATTTAAGTATTTTGTGTTATACTGAAGAACACCCCATTTATTTTCTTTTCTTTTATACACAATATATTGAAAACAATATTTACAGGCCTAACCCAACCAACAATTAAATTTGTATTGCCTGATACGCAATTAAAGTCAAGCATGGTTTGAGGAAGAACCCTGAACGTAGAATTCAAAAAACTTTAGAAAAAATTTCATAGTTTTTGCATAAAAAACGTTGTGATAGAGATTTCAAGACTGTTTTAAGTCCCCTGCAAGCCTTTGTATTTGACTTAATAAGCAATGGCATCAATACGTTACTTTCTAAATAACTTGTATACGATAAAGTGACCAAGTACAATGCTTTATCGCCTTAAAACTATGATTATTGTCAAAAATTAATTCATTTAATTCATATCGGGGTCTGCGAACTGTAGGTTAGGTTAGGTTTGAGGACGTATATTTAACATTGGGACAAGTACAATACCTAAAATGTCCCATTGGAATACGTCTTAGACAAGAGAGGGACGATGGTAAAAGAGATAGGGAAATTGGAGAAGGAGAAGAGGTAGGAAAGGGAAGATAAGAATAAGACGAAGGAAAAATCGACCACAAACACACAAAAGAGCGCGACTACAACCTTGAAGCCCTAGCACTCCTCAACTAGCTCAATTTATTTACGAATCTGCGCAGTGCCTTAATGTCGGCTCTACACAAAAATTGCAAACCACCGAAAAGTCACTGTCCGACCTACTAAAGGTTGGACAGTTGCAGAGGAGGTGTTCAATGGTTTCCAACTCCTTCTCATCGCAACATATCCTACAATAGTCCGACTGGGATCTGCTTCAGATTCTTGTCAGCGATCTAGTCTCGCAGTGCCCTGAAATGAAGCCAAAGACTAGCCTCAGACTGGCCTCATCTAAGATCAGTAGCAACTGCTAACTATAAGTAGACCAATAAACCCAATGTACGATCCCTAGTGTTCCTTCTACGGTATTAGGTTGCAATATCGTGAAGAATATATTTAGAAAGTAACTGATTATGTTGTAATCCTTCGAAATTTCATGCTACATTAAATCATATAAAAAATATGAAACTACGAAGTCGCCATGGTCCAGAAGGTATTGTGTTGGCTTATTGGACGATAGCCCCTCCCATTAGACATCTCGAACAAACCGAAATTTGAAAAAAATATTTCTAAGGCGACATCCTCTCAACAGTCTTCAGTGAGCGGTGTTTGAATCAAGGTTTTAATCCTGACTAAAGCGAATAATGGATAGCCAAGGATTACAACCTAGCTTCTCCTATCACCCATGTTGTGTGTGTTAATTTTATACAGTTTGACTTCAAAAGCCTGATTTTTTTGAAACTTTTCATGGCAGTTTTTATTTATTTTCACAGTTTATCTATGAGTGGCGAGCCCTACATTTTAAAATCTACTCCGAATGACAGATTTTTCAGAATAGAAGACTGCTGAGAGCAACTAGCTGTAAAAATATTCTTTCATAATTCGTTTCGTTTAGATGTCTGAGCTAGGATTTGAACCACGGGTGCGCATCTAATAAGCCAACACACTACCTACTAGAGTGGTAGTGATTATGAGTTACAAACGCTCTCTATTACTCTTTATCATGACGCTATTTACGACAATCCTTTTTAAAAATGTTTAAAGCTGGTGTTGAGCGAGGGTTGAGAACGTTGAACCCAATTTTTTTTAAAGTTGATTTATATTGTTTGGACATTAAAGACTGCTACACCTCTACCTGTTTTTAGGCACAGTGCAATACGCAATCATTTCTTATTTTACAGTGATCGACCATTACTTTAATACCTATAATAACACCATATTAATCACCGACTTTATTGGCTTGCAGGTTTTCTGATAGCAATTCTTCATCTAGGCAGGGGTATGGTTTTGTTTGCAAACTTTAGTTTCTCCTTTACAATTAAACAATTGAAGTTGGGGACAGACATTCTGGCCAAACCTTAAAACTTCTTGAATTGTTATATATTTTTGCGTTTACGCTTTAGCATTTATAGGAACCGGTCAGTAAGTTAGTCAGCCAGCCCATTCAGTTTGCAGTAACAAAGAAAAAACAAACTCAATTGATTTGCAAAACTGTATGAGTTTTTCGCATTTCAATTGGAAAGTAAAAGAAAAAACTCGTTTATTATACGTAAAATTTTCTTTTTGTTGTTGTTATAGTTTGCATTGCCATTTGTTCTATTGCTTGCCTTGCTTGCTGCTTGTATTGTGTTCTGTTCTGTTTTGTTTTGTTTTGCTGTGCTGTGCTTTCATAATGTGCCCCGAAAGTGACATTAAAGTGTTATTGTATTGCACTTGCAACACAATAGAGTGCCATTTATTTAATAAAAATATTTACGTTTTCAATTTATCCTTTCGTTTTGAATTGGAAGTTGAAGTTTTCTTTTATTTTCTTTGTTTGTTTGTCCATTTGTTTGTCATGCCATTTGTCCATTTGTTCTGTTGTTCGTTCTGTTTGTTTATTTATTCATTTGTGGTTTGATTGTATATCAGTTCTTAAATGTCTATTTGTCTGTCTGTCTGTCTATCTGTCTTGCTATTCAGATTGTTTATTTTCTTTAAAATATTTGTTTAGTAACATGCATCCATAAACGGATACCTGTTTGACATTCTGTTTGCAATTGCCAACGTCTCTTAGTTCCACCTTTATAACGCCATGCTTGTTATTGTTTTTCATATACAACAATACATATGTACATATATATATATATACATGTGTATGTATGTGTGTGCATAAACATGCATTCATTTTAAAAAATTGCGTGATTTTGCAAGTTTTTCTGATTATTTTTGTTGCTGTTGTTGTTGTTTTATACAATGCAGGATATGACAGTTTAGGTGCCGCTTATGCTTGTTTCCAATTATTCATTTTCGTTTTGGTTATTCATGCAATGTATACGATTTGCATATGATGACTGCAACTACTTGCCATATTTCATTTTTTTCATAAGGGCCCAGCCTTTGCTGAGACAAAAAAGTGCAAAATTGTAACACAAGTACACGACCAAGATATGTTAACAAGACAAGCAGCATGATTGTTTTAAAGAAAATTAATAAAGCAAATAAATAGTGTCAATTAAAATGAAAGGGTGATTTTTTTGCACATTTTCGTGGAAAAGCCAGAAATGCTTAGAGTAATAAGCAACATGCAGAAGATGCGTGGTGCAGTTCAAAGAACGTAATATTAAAAATTATTTCTTCAGCGACTTCCTTTCAGCAGATTTCTGGCACAAACTCTGAGAGTAAATAGAAAATTGCCATGAAAAAGTTTCCCAAAAAAATCTGTCGTTCGGAGTCGACTTTAAACTGTAGGTCCCACCATTCATGTGTAAAAATTAACGCACACAACATAAATGGTGTGAAAAACTATGTCGTAATCCTGGCTAATGGGTTGTAATGACCAATTATGTATGTAAGTATGTATGTATGTATTGAATGTTGATGACACTTTGAGTTAGAAACAAATGCCAGAAATGTTAAGGGCTGTACAACAAACAAATTCTGAGCGTTCAAAAGCCATTGGAAAATGTTTAAACCCCTGGAAAATGACTGCCACACGGATTAAGTGATAGACAGATGGAAAACCGTAAAACCACTCTTGAAATTTTGTATCAAAGTAACGATAGAAAATCAGTGTTGCATCGAAATGATGAAAAATGGATTTAGTTTCTTAAATACTACAGGGTAAAAATCATGGGTTACTACGAGACAACCATCAACTGCATTTAACCAGATCGATTCGACAGGAGGACAATGCTGTGTGTCTGGTGGGACCAGAAAGTCGTTGTGTACCACACATACATTACAACCCCTTAGACAGGATTACGACCTAGCTTCTCACACCACTGATATCTATGACAATTTTTTATGACAATTTTATTTACTGTCAGAGTTTTTTCCAGAAATCTGCTGAGAGAAAGTTGCCGAAGAAATATTTTTTCGTATCTCGTTTTGATAACTGACCTGGGGTTTGAACCGTGACTTCACGTCAAATAAGCAAACACACTACCTACCAGACCACGACGACTTCATACACAACAAGCTCCTAAAACCTGTTGAAACTATTAACACATATCGCTGCCGATAACAAATGAACAGTTTGAACCATGCATTGAACGAATAACGACCATAATGGGCTACAAGACGGCTGCCTTCCAAAATGTATCAATACAAAGTTTGTATGCAGTAACCAAACAATGCAAAGTAACCAAACAATGTATCAACTATAAATCCGATGCCTGTTTGCTTTTTGACTGCGTTAAAAATACACATTAGTTGCTTGTCCAAGTCTTTCAAGTTAAGTTAAGTTTTAAGTTTTTTAATTTTTAAAAAATTTTTTGTTTTTTAATTAATTTTATATATGTAAAATAAAATTAATATTACATATAAAATCTCCCTTGATAAAGTGAACAAAGATTTCACGAAACGTTGGGAAAAAATATGAAATAAAAAGTTGTTTTTATTTTTATTTGCATAGAAGAAAATTGGGCCATATTAGCTAAATAATTCAAAGACGACATATTGAATATAAACACATTGACGATGTTTTGAAATAGAATACATTGTATATATTTTGTACAGCGGCATTATGAAACACGATACTTTGTTCAAACACAAAGCAACTAACATTTTGGAAGGCAGCCGACCTGTCAAGGTATTTCTGCCACATGACAATGCATCCGCACACGAAGCAAAATGTGTTCAGGATACAATCAAAGCATTAGGCTGGTAGCTGCTACACCAAACGCCGTATTCAACAGGGATAGATCCCTAGGCGAAAATCGAAAATTAGGTGTCTAATTGGTTTCCTTCTAAAGACGAACAGTTTTATTGACGCGGAAATTGGCCGAAAGATGAAAAAATATGTAGCCAGCCATGGTCAATATTTTAAATCAAATGTTTATTGCTTTGCTGTTTAAAATTAAGATTTTATTTGTACATAATTTTTAAAATATTATCACTTACAAAGACTTTTTTAAAATTTAAGTTGTTGTCAATAGCATCTGAGCACTTACCTAAAAAAAGAAAAAGGAAAAAGAAAACACATTAAATGAATGAAAAAAAATATTTTTAAAAAATTTGATATCCTTAAGCAATTGAACATATCAAGGAGTAATTGATCATTTATTATAAATTAATTTATTAAATAAAAATGAAAAAAAATTGTAAACAATATGCCTGTTGGTTGTATTTCATTTCCTTAAAGTTCAAGTGGATAAGTCTGATAGATTTTAAAAGTCACACAAAAATTTAATTTGTTTGACACTAAACGTGGCCAATATGAAATATTGGTATTAAATTAGATTAAATAAATATTGTTGTAAAAAAAGAAACAATAACAACAACAATAACAATTTATTTGCTTATCATTACGATTTCTAAACAATGCAATACCATGTGGGCTTAATACTGTAAGTTTCAGGTACATAATAAACACAAAAAATTGTTGTAATTAATTAATTTAGTAATTGTACTAACGTGCATGAGTGTTGAGAGCTATTGAATCGTATAGTTTCGCAAAAAAGTGAACATACATTAAACGATTACATGCATACGCACGTAATTGGTCATTACAACGCTTTAGTCAGGATTAAGACATATGTAGCTCCTTTCAGCATTTATGTTGTGTGTGTTAATTTTAAACACGAGTGGCAGGACCTACAGTTTAAAGTCATCTCCCAACGTGAGATTTTTGAAAAACTTATATTGGCAATTTTTATTTATTCCTAGAGATTTTGCCAGCAAGAGGATTTTTTTTGGAGATGTCCGACCTGGCCATGAGAGGCCAGTGTTCAATGTGTTAACACTTTCAACTGGACTACGGCGACTACAATGAACGATTATTAAATTAAAATTATTTTCACATATCATGCTTAACCCTATCCTTTACTCAGGTCTTTCAATTCAAATACTGAAATTAGGTTTTCAATTTAAACCAAAACTGATTTCAATAATTCTATTGGCACCCCAGAAACTTAAAAATATTTACTTTTAATTCTGATTGCTTTGTGTCTTTCAAACGATTAAAAAAATACAATTTACAACAAATTAAAATTCCCAAATTATTAAAAAAAATCCAATGTTTGTAGACTTTTCTTTATTACTGTACATCATACATTATATTTCTAGGCTATTTTTATAAAAACTAAATTTTTATTTTCATATAAAAACTAAACGAAAATATAACAAATATTTGATGGCACTTAATCAGTTATTGAAATCTACATACATTTGTATGTATAATTAAAGAATGTTAAGATTATAGAAATTCCAAACAACAACAATAAATACATACAGTAAATAATTAAATAAACACTGGGAGATACTTAAGAAATACTTGATGAAACTAATTTAATAAATATTTTATTATTAACGAATTAGTCTAAGAGCTAAAAATAATTCAATTATGGTTTAACTATGCATTCTAAATGTAATTTTTTTACCAACCAACAAGTTTATATAACAATGCGTATTAAACGAACAGTACGGCAGTGCTTATTTCATATAATTTTATTGTATATATGGGCAATTTCGTGTCAAGTGACCCAATTTTTAAAATCGATGTCTTCCGATTTGGGTGAAATGTGCAACAAGCTTAGTACTATTGGATAGTTGGCCAGACATAAATTTTCAGCTCTATCAGTCCAGAACTGCCGGAGTTAGAGGGGGTCAAAGTTCCACTAGCATCCCATTAAGTGACCACAAAGCTCTTAAAGGAAAAGAACTAAGCTTTCTTTGAGCAAAAAAAAAAACATCCATTAAAAAAAAAAATATAGTGCATATGGTAAAATTTAAAAACTTTGGTTTTGAGTTAAAATATTTTTTTTATAGACATGCCTCTTGCTACTAAGTGCCCACAAAGATCTTAATAGAAATGGTCTAAGTTTTCTTTTGAGGAAAAATAAAAAAACTCCATTTCGAAAAAAAAATGGGGGAAAATGAAAATGGTACATGTGCCAAATATTGAAAAATCTTATTCTTGAGTTAAAAAATAATTTTTTTGATAGATATCCCACTCGCATCCCATTAAGCGATTATGAAGGCCTTAAAGGAAATATTATAAGCTTTCTTTTAAGCAAAAAAAAAGGGCCCAAATTGAAAAAAAAATTTAAAAAAAAAATTAATTAAAAAAAAAAAAAATTTTTTTTTAAAAAATTAAAAAAATTATTTTTGGAAAGATTGAAGAAATAGCTATCTAATATCCTTTGGAAAATTTTTGCTAGGACCAATAGGTAAAAAGTTACACACATTTTAAAAAAACCATGTATGACCAAAATGTCCAACTTTGACCCCCTCTAACTTCGGCAGTTCTGGACTGATAGAGCTGAAAATTTATGTCTGGCCAACTATCCAATAGTACTAAGCTTGGTGCAAATTTCATCCAAATCGGAAGACATCGATTTTAAAAATTGGGTCACTTGACACGAAATTGCCCATATGTAAACAGAGATACCGATTTCTCAATCACTTTCTTAAGTAAGAACACAAGAATTTTGGTGGTTCTTTATCTAAACCAAATCAAGAATGGCAGTATATTTTTGTTTAAGCTTTAATCTGCTTATGATAATTCTCTGAGTTACTGGGGATAATACTGAAAAATTTGGTTTTATAAAGGGGAAAATGTCGATCAATCAATCAATCAATCAATAAATGCTATCAATCACTGAACTATTTCATTAAATCTCAGAGAATAAATAAATCGATTGTAGTGGTTTGTGGCTTACTCGAATGTACTATACCTGCGACTTAATAAAACCCTACAAGAAAAGGTCTAACGAGCCTAAATCGCAAGATTTTTATAACTAGTTCACATCACTATCACGTGAGGAGACCATGCCTGAGCAATTTTCTGTGCAGAATATCTAAAGTGGCTTGTAATGTGGGACACATAGGATCGTCCTGTTGAAACCACATGTCGATAGTCTACAGATTATCGAATTTAGTCCAAAAGAAATCGGTAAACATCGATTAGTAGTGCTCGCATTTGGCAGTCATGGTTTTGCCATCATCCTTCTAAAAGAAATATGAATCAATAGCGAGTTTTCAGAATGTATGTGACACTTTGAGATCTAATTTGGATTGGTATCGTCCCAAATTCAATAAAGTTGTTTGATCACGCACCCATTAATGCAGAAATGTGTCTCTTAGCTGAATATAATTTTTCGATGAAAATAATGGTCAGTTGTCAATTGCTCTGGAACTCATTCAGCGAGTACACATATGGTCCATGTCTACCTGCCCATGATGATTTGGTAAAACAAATTAAATAAATACCAAATAATTTGTCCCTTTTGGAAACCCTATACATATAAGATAAATATACCTTAAATATTGCACGTAATCTATGGATCTGTTTGGTGACTTTATTTAATATGGCAAGTAAGTATCCAATTGATATCCAAAAGCAGAGAAGAAGACATTCTGAGCTGCTTATGTTCTTAGAAACTGAATGGAGGATATACTTGAGTGGAATCCATAGGACTACGAATAATTTGGCTTCGCATAGTGCTGAGTAAGAGTACTACTTAAGGAATGTCTTGGATTCAGATAAACCAACTGCTAGAGGCAGAGAAGATTATTTTACTTGAATTTCTACATGAAGTTTCATGTTTCAAAATGATAATGTATTGTGAAGGATTACATGTCCGGATTGTAGAATGGAGTTGATTTCTATATGTCGGACTTACTTACTTAACGCCAGTTATATATATTAATGTTGATTGGTGAGTGACATAATTCCATATATGGTAGCTAAAATGTATTTTTTTAATTTGGATACTTCCAATTTTACTGAATACAATACTGAATTGTTATGAACGTTGCTGATTACTTTATAATTCTCTTCCAATAACTCCAACACTTTTTTAGCAATGTTGTATTTATTCCAGAAACACTAAAAAAGTATAACTATTATGCATTCACTTTGTTAATTTCATTTGTTTATAACTCATGTTCCTTTTTTCATTTAAAATTAAATTTTTAAAGAACAATTTTCGTTTGCCTACCCTGCCATTTAAAACTATTCAAAAATCTCATTTTAATCATACATACATACATATTTAGTTACAAACTAATAAAAACTCTATTCTATACAATGATTTCATAAAAGCTTTACATTTTCAATTAGTCTGTCTACTATTCCTTTGAGAATTTTGGTATACTAACGTAACAATGGCGAGCGATATTAAAAATGTTCACAATGAAACCAAAGTTAACAATTATTGGCAGCAGACATTGAATATGTTGCCAAAAAAATAATGGAACTAAAGCTACCTTTGTTTTTTTAAAACAATACATATGTATGTACATATGTACATATATAATAATAAAAATTAATAATAAAAATAATAAAAAAAAACTAAACAAATATTAAAACTTTTCAATTCATAGTAGTTTTAGTTTAATGGTAATGATATTCGATATTGAATACGATATAATTGTTGTAAAATTTAACAACAAATATAACCCAGTGAAAAATTTTTTTGAATGCAAGCCTTAAGGTATTCAATATGAACAATAGAACCCTAGGAAATACTTGGTTTGATAGATAAAGTCCTACGCCTGACAATTTTATTGTTGTATGACGAATGAAGTCGCCGTAGTCTAGTAGGTAGTGTGTTGGCTTATTAGACGTAAAGCCAGGGTTCGAGCCCCAGGTCAGACATTAAAACAAAATACAAAAAGTATTTCTTCGGCGATTTCCTCTCAGCAGATTTCTGGCGAAAACTCTGAGAGTAAATAAAATTGCCATGAAAAGTTTTTCAAGAAATCTGTCGTTCGGAGTCGATTTTAAACTGTAGGTCCCGCCACTTTAGTATAAAATTAACACACACAACATAAGTGGTGTGAGAAACTAGGTTGGTTGTAATGACCAATTATGTATGTATGACGAATGCAGTTGAAGTATACAATGTAAGTATGTCAAGTGACTTTAGGTTTTTAGGTGAAGAATTTTACGAAATTGTGGCAGTTTTGGAATTACCTTGATTTAATACTCTTTTAAGCAAAGGGACAGTTGGTTAGCTAGGTTAACTAAGCCCATTGTGATATCACGAGTTATTCAAAGAGAGAGAAGCTGATGTACATTATTAGGCAGAGTCTGTTCCAAGCATAGTTCCTTTAATCCAATTGCAGACTGTTCCATTAGGGCAATAAGGCATTTGGTTAGCTAGGTTAACTAGGCCCATTGCGCAGCCACGATTCATTCAAAGAGAAAGGTTCTAATGTACAGCATTAGGAAGAATTCGTTCTAAACAAAGTCTCTTTATTCCAACTGCAGTGTTATGAGCCAAGGATGTTAAGAATGAAGTTCTGAGACTGTGATACCTTAAATGACAGCCTTAATTAGGAATTAGAATTCGTTTTAAATACTGAATTTATGCGAATATGATTCACTGTATGTCAGCAACTGTAATTGTTAAAAACCGAACTTGTGTTAGTAAATAAAGAAGGTTGTTATCATTATTGAAGTCGTCGTAGTCTAGTAGGTAGTGGTGTTGGCTTATTAGATGTAAGGTCGCGATTCAAAGCTTAGGACAGACATCTCCAACAAAATGAAATATGAAAAATATTTTTTTGGGCGACTTCCTCTCAGCAGATTGCTGACAATAAATACAAATTGCCATCAAAAAATTTCTCAAAAATCTACCCTTCGGAGTCGACTTTAAACTGTGGGTTTTGCTACACATACTTACATATATAAATTTAGCACACAGAACATAAAGGGTATGAGAAGCTAGGGCGTAAAACTGCCTGGAGGTCATGCCTTGGCTTATTAGAAGTGAGACCATGATTCAAACCACAGGTCAGACATATCGAACAAAATACTTCTCCGACGACTTCCTCTCAGCAGATTTCTGGCAAAAACTCTGAGAGTTTTCCAAAAATCTGCCCCGCCACTCATGTATAAAATTAACACATAGAGTGGAAAGTGGAGTGGAGTGAGAAGCTAGGCCGTAATCCTGACTGAAGGGTTGTAATGACAAATTATGTCTTTATGTATGTATATATCTGTGGCAATAAATGATAATGGCTTAAGTTGACATAAGTGTTTTTTCATTTTATTACATATTCTTATTCTCTTCTTCAAGATCTATCACTCAGCTAAGTTTCATGTATAAAATATCATTATTAATAAAACTATACGCATTTATATTTTAACTCTATTTAACTTAAACACTATTTATTTTGGACAAAAATCTTAATATCTCTAAACACGAAATTTCGACTTAAGCTATTATTATTTAATGCCACTGATATGTAATATTATTATACCACATTCGCTTAAAGCCGCACTATAATTTTTCCGGTCTGGTAAACTTCCAAAAAAAAGTATACCTATACAACTTAACCAGAAATTAAACCATCAAACTATACCGATTGATTGGTTACGAAAGAATGTATCCAAACGAAAACAAATGTTGTGCAACATTGTCGAATCAATTCAAATTGTTTGCTGGGTTGTAATATTCAATTTACAATATTTAATTAAAATAAACAGAACTTTAAAATTATTTTTAATGTTATGGGTGTAATTAAATTCAATATTTTGTTTTTTAGCGTTTGTTTATAATACATTTTCCTAAGCAATATAGTTTTTTTTTCTGTTACAAAAATTTAAATTCATTTATAAAGGAAATCCTTTAAGCATTTTTTTTTCAAAACAATGGCAATAAAATTTTATTAAAAAAAAAACATAACATAACTAGAAAAAAAAAAAAATAATTTTAATTCATATTTATTTAAGGGCCATTAAAATACAATTTTTAAACTTCTGGTTTTAAATTTTGTTACTCATCCCTTTTCTCATGTAGCAAGCAAGCTCTTATACTAAGTAAGCAAATCTATAATATTTAGATAAATAACTACGTGTAATAAATTTATCAAATATTTGTTTAAAATTTTTTTTTTTCTTCCTTTAACATTAAAGTCTTTCCCTATAATGTACTCGCTTTAGATTGCAAGTGATGATAGTAAAATAGTTGAGAATACAAATATTTATTATGATGTTCTACATATATAATAACAAAATAAAACAAAATGAATAGAAAATAGAAAAACAAAAATTAATAATTTTGTTGAAACTGCTTATTACAAGGTATTAAATTTTATGGATATTTTATGTATATTTGCTGTGTGTTATGTTGTCTGTAGGTTTACATGCTATAAATTATGTTTAGAAATTTAAACAAAAAACAATAACAAAAACAAAAATAAATAAATAATTACAATATAATGTAGAGTTTAATTAAGGGTATTCGGAAACATTTAGATTTGCTATTTGTATGATGTTTAGTTAACACAATGCTCATGAAGTTTCTCTTCCTAAGAATTTATTCTTTTAACCCTTTATCGACCATAGGCAAGTATGCTTGCCCGGGGGTTTTTGGCTTATATATTTGTCCAGGTTACAGATAGAGCAAATATGGCAGAGAATGTTTTATAGAAGAAGATTGGGGCAACAAAAATGTAGTTGAGTGCAAAACCCTATCTGGTTCCACTTATACTCTACGAGGCTCCAAATTTGGCCAAATAATGGTCTTTACACCGAGAGCTACTACAGGGTAAATATAGGGCACAAGGGGATGGGAGTCAATTATGTTTTAAATTTAGCCTTTGTCTATCAAAAAAATATAATGAACAATTTTGAATAAACTCCAAACTGCCTAAAAATAGTCATTTTATGTTTGGCAATTATGTTTGCCTATGGGTTGAAGCGAAAATTATCATTCCTAAATAACTCTAGAATTAAAACCTCTAAATTGTCATTAAATTGTCAAAAATTAAGGAAATTACAGCCAATCTTCACTTTTGCGACAACAGTAAGGCTGATGTTACTGACCGTGGCTACAAAATCCGTCCAATTATAGAGCACATTAGTAAGGCTACGCCTGACGCATATACTTTTTCCAAAAAAATCTCAATTGATGAACATATGGTAAAGTTTAAGGGACATAATGTCATGAAACAGTATATGAAGGACAAACCTATTTCATGGGGATTCAAACTATGGTGTTTATGAGAGTCAGAAACTGGATACTTGTATAATATTGACATTTACACAGGAAAAAACCATTTGTTGAACACAGTCTTGGCGAAGCTGTCGTCCTGCAGTTATGTGAGCCACTGGCAAAAAGGGGTTACTTTGATAATTTCTTTACAAGTCTAAACTTAATGCACATTCTCCAGCAAAATGAAATAGTGGCATGTGGAACTATTCGATGTAGTAGAAAGCACATACCGAAGAATTTTCCGGCTAATAAAGAAATAAGTTACTTAATGTCAGAAAGCATTTCCGTCGTCAAATGGATGGACAATCGATCTACCTCGCCTCAAATTTTATTGACCCAACAGAGGTAATCAAGGTCAAGTGACGTGTTGCTGGACAAGCTAATAAAATAGATATTGATTGCCCTCTGATTATACAGCACTACAACAAAGGAATGGGAGGCGTTGATCTAATGGACCAAAAGAAAGTTTATTATGAGTACGATCGCAGAAGTAAGTGGTGTTTTTATTTACGATTGTTTTTCGACCTATTTGAGCTATGTGTTCATAATAGTTATACAGGGTGGGGCAAAAGTCGCGAAGGGATTTGAAAAATTAATAACTTTTCTAATTTAATTTTTTTTTTATTTTTCTTTTTAGGACTTGTAAAATAAATCTGGGAGATTAATTATGGAAGGTTACAACGTTATCCAGCGAACCAAAATCATAGAACTTTATTTTGAACATCATCGATCAATAATTCAAACTCAACGAGCCTATCGTCGTCATTTTAATGTGCGGAATTCACCATCCGAATCAATTAGTGACACGTTTTCAGGAACAAGGCTCAGTAAGGGATCGTCCACGAAGCGGAAGACCACATTCTGTAATTAATGAAGCAAATATTCAACGTGTTCTGGAGAGTGTTGACGAGAATCCTGAAAAATCAACTCGGAGGCGCTCTGCTGAGCTGCAAATGTCTCGGCGGTCTTTACGCAGAATATTAAAGGGAAATTTACATCTTTTCCCATACAAGCTGCAGTTAGTGCAAGAACTAAAGCCACGAGATTCCCAAGAACGATGAAACGATTAAACCCCTTCGTGACTTTTGGCCCACCCTGTATAATATATTGGCTAGCAGTTCCTCAATCAATGTGACTTCAATTGAATTTCGAGCAGCTTTAGTCAAAGAACTGATAAGTTGCTTCAATTCAAGAAAACGTGCCTTTTCAACGTCAACCAAATTTGGAACTCATTTTATAAGTAAGCCCAAATCTCTTCATAAAATGGAAAAGAGTGAATGTTTGCGTTCAATGAAATGTGTTTCTTTGTTTCACTACATCCCGTGATTGCTTTGGAAACTATCACGAACAACACTAATTATAAACTTTTAAGATTTATTGTATTTTACTTTGTATTTTTAATAAAAAAAACTGTTTTTAAATAATGTCTAAAAATTAATAATTTGGGATAAAAAGATTGCTTTCAACCCATAGGCAACTATATTTGCCAAGCGAAATGGGGGACTTAGAGGATACCCAGGAGGGCAATTTTTTTTTCGTCACTACTATTAGGCCACAGATTATTAAAATAAAACAGAATGTTAAATCGCTTCAGCCAAAAATGTTTGGTCGTCAAAGGGTTAAAGCAACTTCAGATTGAAAATTTCACTGAAAATGGTTTCAATAACGTAAAAATGTCTAAAGCATCTTGAAGAGTGATGAAAATTAATGGCAAATATTGCCTTCTTTAACATTTCGTTGTTCATCTTTGTAGAACATCTTGAGGATAATGTGAGAAATTATGTCTCTAAAAAGCCATGGTTAGCCCAACGTTCATGGAACGTCCGTTCGTATTTAGAATATGGTAAACCATGAGAGCTATTACCAAGGTGAAATGATTTTCGGTAAGCATTTATATTTCTCTTTATATGCTAAAAACAAATATACGTTTCGTTACGTTCCATAAACGTTTGGCTAATCGGGGCTTAATTCATTACAATTGTGTGTAATATTTTCAATTTAGTTTCGATAAAAAAAACTTATTTGAAGTCGATTTAATCATTATTGTGCCTAATCTAGTATCATAACAGGTAACACTAACTTTTACGATTTTGCAATTCTAGTCGTCGTAGTTTAGAAGAGCTGAGTCCGCGGTTCCAAAAAATACATGAAGATAATATTTCTTCGCCGACTTCTTAGCAATCTTCTGGCACAAACTATGAGGATAGTAAATAAAATTGACATGAAAAGTTTCTATAAAAAATCGGAGTCATATTTAAACTTAAATGGTCATTTCAACCCTTTAGTAACGATTACAAACTAAATTTTCACACCACCCAACCTGTGTGCTTTAATTTTATTCATGAAAGGGCAGGAGCTACCGTTTGATGTCGACTCTGATTAATAAATTTGAGAAGCTCTAGCAGAAGACAGCTGAGAGGAAACCGCCAGAAATATATCTTTTTTATACCACATTTTCTGAGATGCTAAAACTGTGGTAGTCGCCGCATTCTAGTAGGTAGTGTATTTGCTTATTAGACGTGTGGGCACGGTTCAAACACCAGGTCAGACATCTCGAACAAAACGAAATGTAAAAATAATATTTCTTCGGCATATTTCTGCCAAAAATTCTGAGAGTAAAAATAAAATTGTTATGAAAAAGTTTCTCAAAAATTTGTCGTTCGGAGTCGACTTTAAGCTGTAGCTCCTGTAAGAATTGAGGTTTGTATTTACTGGTAGTCGTCCAGCAAGCCAGAACACTATCTACTAAACAAGGATTCATTTGGTATGAAGAAATTTCAATCAAAGACTTGTTCATAAGTAAAAATAAAACGTGTCATGTACCATATGTTGTAATATGGCTAATGAGTTGAAATATTTTTTTATAAAATGGTACACCCTAATCTTTTGTTTATGTTTTTGACATTAATAACAAAAAAAACATTTATAGGGTTTTTTATAATTACTTTTACATTAAATTAATTTAAAAGGGATGATATTTTAAATTACTATTTTGGCATGGCTTTAGAAAATTTTAACTTTAAACACTATGTACACAATAACAAATACACGCAAATACAATTATAATGGGTGATACATGTATTGGTTGCCTAGTATTACTTAAATTATTAAAGTTACAGGAATTACTACCAACAGTAGTCTGGCTGAATAACGATTTCTGTAATGCATTATGTAAAGACTAATTTCTCTGTTTCATAAGTCATCAAATTTATTAAATTTCTCTCCTCATAATGATGCACCCTGTTAAATATACCCTGTGATATAAGAACATAAATAAACATTTGAATATTCATACTTTTTAAGTAAAATTGTAAATGTTAGGCGTGATTTTTATCAATTTCTTTAGCTTATGGTTTGTAAACACACGTACATATGTATGAACGCATAAATATTCAGTATTTTAATTCCATTTCATTTCATTTTTTTCCATTTTCCTTGTCTTCTACGATTATTTTATAAGTCAAAGATAATTGAATAGGAATCGTTGGTAACTTGTTTCATCATTCTGTTGCTATTTGTTTAGTGAAATATCTGTCAAAACAAAATCAAATAAAAATAAACAACATTTTTTATTTATTTTTATTGATCTCAAGAAATTATTGTTGTCACCACAAAAATATAATATTTATGCCTTTACTTACTTACCTACTCTATACATTTTTATTTTATTTATTTTTTAAATAAATAAGGAAGTTACTCTCTGTGACATCATTCAAAGAGGTCCTGAGATTGTAAATTGTTGGTGCATGACAGTGAACCCTAGAATAAACCCGTTTACAAGAAGAAAACTTCCTAAATAGAAGAGTATTCGGGTAAGATAATATCATATAAAGTGAAGGCCCATATAGAAAGAAGCTTAACCTTCCTATACCCGCGCCAAAAAGTGAAACACCAATACCCGCGCGTTGGTCTGTGAGACCGACAATGGAAAATCCTATATCTATGGTACTATTTCAAAAAAATTTTTTTGATGCAAAAACGAAGCTTATTACGAATAATGAAGCTACCAGTGATATCAACTTATCGCAATAATAAAAAATCGGTCTCACAGACCAACGCGCGGGTATAGGAAGGTTAAGCAAGACTAGAGACATGCCATATTGGTATGCTGAAGGTTTGCAAGGAAATCTTGGGAATGGAACTCAAAAAATTAATGTATACCCATATGGTTTTACTAATAGTGGCAATTGTATGGGTAGACAGAACAAATCTGAAAACAGCACAATTGGAAATGGACAAGGTAATGTAGAGAATGAGATATTCCGAGCTCATGGAAAAAAAATATTTTCCAAGCAGAAGTCTACGCTATCGAAAGATGTTTGCAATTCAACTTGATGTAAAATAAGTAAACAATTTTAAAGTTGTCTTTTAATGCCAAGTGCGCCAGAAGCGCACAGTTTGGCTATAGTTTATTAATTGATTCTTATCCCTAAAATTACTCAGAATTTATACATAAATAATGCTGATCAAGCATTGGAAGGTATAGCGGTTTAATAATAAGAATTTCAATCAATAAAAAGACGAACATATCCAACACTAACAGTGTCGACAGCATTGACCGTTAAATTGCAAACGCAAGCAATTGATCGTTGCTTGAATTTACCAAAACAGAAGTGCTAGCAACAATGTTTGCGTATGTATACAGTATTCCCTCGATTTACGTCGTCTCGATTTACGTTGTTTCGATTAACGTCGTCAAAAATTGTGTTCCCTTCAACTTCGATTTGCGTTGTCATTCGATTTACGTCTCCTTTTTTGGAACCAACTGTGACGTAAATCGAAAGATTACTGTAACTTTTTTAAGTTCCTTGTTAAAAACATACTACTTTGTAGTATGAGCAATATGAAATTCGATTTACGTCGTTTCGATTTACGTCGCCTTTTTCCGTAACATTCTACGACGTAAATCGAGGGAATACTGTATACGTTATTTGTATTTTTATAACAAAAGAATTTTTTCAAACATGCGTCGGCAATGCTGACATCATGATCACGCTACATTAAATGGGAAGTACAAAAAACAGTACTGTCTGACAGTTTGGCTGCAATTTGAGCACTCGGCATTTAAAAGGTTAAATTCAGGGAAGAAGCTGGAACAGCGAAGTAGTCAGTATAAAGTTACGCTCTGCTGGGTTCCTGTTGAAATAGGAATTCTTGGTAACGAGCTTACGAGGAGGCGAACTTCCTTCCGTTGATTAGTTCAGAATCCTTGTGTGAAGTAGGAACAGATGTTTGGAAAGGACTTCCTAACGAAAGGGAAAATACAGAGAGACAAAAACTTTTCACAAACCAAGCGCATTTAAGGCAATTAAAATTTTGTTGGGAAATTTCAATAAGGGGAGGTTTGAGTCATTTATCAGATTACTATCAATAAATCTCCTAAGGTTGGTAACCGATCATTTGACAGGGCACTGTACACTGAGGGTACGTTTTGTTCAGAATGGGATTGTCGCATGCCCAGCATGTAGATTCAGTGATTTAGTGATCATTGGAACACGTTCTTGAAACCTGTGGGGAATTAATACATCCCAGAATAAAAAAAAAACTGGGTGAATATCAGCTGGTTGGCAGGAAATTGTCATTGTTGATTTGGAGCAGTTTATGATGCTGATTTTTTTAAGTCTATAGGCTTGAAGCAGAGATTATAGGGAAGCCAAATAAAGTTTGAAGAGCGTATGGTCGCAATACTTGTCAACTCATTAGGACAGATAAAAAATAATTAAAATATAACAATTCAAAGTACGAAAAAAGCTCTCCAATTAGACTACTCTCCAAGAGGTCGATTAGAGAAGCATACTGACTGATAGTATATGTTGGAGTGAACAAATTGCTACCAGTGGTCCAGCTGTTGCTAATACTCAGAGAAAATTCAACGTATTTTGATCTGACAAACAATAAATTTACGACCGCTAAAGGCAACAATCATTTGCTAACCACAACGAAGGTTTTGCATTCTGATAAAAGTTTTACAAAATTTTTCTGTCAAAATTCTTTGCATCACGAACAGCTTCCAAACCCTAAGAAATACTTAAATTAAATGCTATTAAAAGTGTATAAAAATTGTATAGAATGGCATTAAATTAAATCAAGTTTTTTTTAGTGTCAATTTCTAATTTTGGTTTTTCCACATTTTTCTTTGTGTGATAAATAACGTTGATTACCATTTTAAACGAAACATAAATGCTTGTGAATATTATTAAATGGCTTTCGTATCTTTTATCTTTAGTTGTTGGCTTGGCTTTTTCTATGTACATTTTATGGTCAATTTGTAAAAAGAGCATAACGTGGCAGTATTACAAACCAGTAGAATCAGTAGAAATTTAATTGGTTTTTAATTTGTTCAACATGAACATTGAAATACCAACACACATATATAAATCTTTTCAATTTAAATAAATAGCAAAACAACAACAACAGAAAGAAAAAACATTTGTACTAGATAATGGGAAAAAAAGCAAATTTTAAATGAAAAAAACAAAACAGAAACAAACCACAAATATGATATATTTTTGATAAAAAGAAAAGAAAAACAGACAGAAAATATGAATAAAAAAATAATAAATTTTATTAGTATCTCAAAAAGAAATACATGATAAGTTATACTGGCTGGAAAGTGAGAAAGTTCTACTTGGTTGAACATAATTTCTTAATACCCTACTGCACTACACAGTCGTGTGTCATAATAACGAAGAGTACATGAATAGTTGAAGTCGCCGTAGTCTAGTAGGTAGTGTGTTGGCTTATTAGACAAAAAGCCCGGGTTCGTATTCCAGGTTAGTCATCAAAACGAAATATGAAAAGAAAATATTTCTTCGGCTACTGCCTCTCAGCCATAGCTGTCAGATAAATAAAGCATCAAATCGTCAAATCTTAAAAAAAAATCGTCAAAATCGTCAAAGACGTTCATGGAAATCGTCACAAAATCGGCATGAAAATTCAGTGTGATGTTCGCTAGAACCGACACATTTTTCACTGCCTTAGCTTCTTAAGAGAGTGCAAGAAATACTTCACTTCATCTGATCTTCTTACTATTTACACCACTTATATCCGAAAGAGAATGGAATACAACTCTCATGTATAGGACGGTGCCTCAACGTCTATTTTGAGACTTCTCGAGAGGGCGGAGTGGCCCGTTAATGACGGTAGGGTATCGAACACCTTTGGAGCATCGTTGCAATGTGGTTTGTGTTTCACTGTTCTATCGCTATTATAACGGATTTTGCTTGAGTGAAATAAGGCAATTGATCCCGAGAATCATGTATTCCTACGGAACACTTGGCTTTCTCGGCGAGCACATACGTATGTGGTCGATTAGCCAGTGGATCGCACACTGCATTACAGACAAAATTCGTTCTTTAGTCGAACTATTCGTATGTAGAACTCCCTTCGTGCAGAGGTTGTAATTTTTTGGCTTTTAAGGGATGAAAAAGATGCAATAGTAATAACTGCAAAGTAAATACAAAGCTTAAAGTGGCTTTTAATATACTAAAGTAAAGAACATGATGTAAATTTTTAATTTCTAAAAATCGTTAAAATAAGGACATAAATCGTTACATCGTCAATATGATATTTTTGGAGAACAAAATCGTCAAAATGGCGATAAATCGTCAAATCTGGCAGCTATGCTCTCAGCAGATTTCTGGCAAAAACTATGGGAGTAAATAGAATTGCCATGAAAAAATTTCTTAAAAATCTGTCGTTCGGATTTGACGTTAAACTGTAGGTCCCGCCACTCATGTATAAAATTAACGCACACAACATAAGTGGTGTGAGAAACTAGGCCGTAATCCTGACTGAAGGATTGTAATGGCTAAATATGTACATATGTATGTATGTATATGAGTAGTTAGGTAGGTAGATTTAAGGAATCAAGATCCCAACAGTGGAGGCTTAAAATCTCACCTTAATCGTCATACACAAAAGCCCCATTAAGGAGCGCCAAATCTATATGAAAACTGTATCCTGTATATACTTCCCTAACATATTTCAGTCTACTCTTTTGTGATGAGTTATGTCTTGTAGAATATACTCCATTAAATATTGGATTGCGCAGACTAGACAATGATATTAAAAGTCTAAATATTCATTATTATCTGCCACTCCTACTTAATTGGCTTTTACAACCTTTTAGTCAGGATTACAATCGAGTGGAACCTACAGTTTAAAGTCTAGTTCGAATGACGAGTTTTCGATTTTTTAATTACTGCTTCATATACATACTTATAAACATTTTGTTAGAAGACTGCTGAGATGAAGTGGCCAAAGAGATCTATGGTTAGAACCACGACCTCATATCTAATAATCCAACATACTACCTACTATACCATGGCGTCTTTGCTAGAAGACTGCTTAGAATTGCTACGCCTCTACATGTAAGATGGAAAACGCTTTTATTCAGTCGTAGTTTTTAATTTTATTGGCCATTACAACCCTTTAGTCAGGAATGCGACCTCATTTCTCACACCACCCATGTTAAGTGTGTTAATTTTACTCACGACATACAGGAAATACAGGTTAACGTTAAGTCTGAACTACAGATTTGAGAAGAATTTTCAATTCAATAAATCGATAAATTTCTTTTGGAATGAACCAGATAAACCGTCACAGAATGTTGAGTTTCTCTATATAAAGTATACTTCGATTTCAGAATAAAATTGTTGCGAAATCCATAGTGAATGTGGCATCACAACGTGCTCAAGGGAGCTTTGGTATCAAAGCTACTACTCCAACCTAACCTAACCTATAGTGAATGAAAGGAAACACGTGTTGTTGGTCATCGTAATACTGATAGTTTGGTCTTCTGTTAAGTCTTCTGTTAAAAAGACCTCTGGGAATGTAATCTGGATGGCAAAATCTATATCCAAAGTTCAAAAGAAAGTCAGAGACAGCTAACTAAGTAACATCTACTATTGCTCTAATAGGGAATGTTCTGGATTAATAGACAAGAGCCCATGGTTAAAACTCCAGCACGAATAAAATGCAAAATGGGAAATGATTCTAGAAGTTGACAAACCAAGTACATACGAAGTATAAACAGAGCTAAAGGTAAAGTTGCCACTTAGTGGTAGTAAAACATAAGATGTGTATACGTTGAGAAATTTTAAAACTGTGAAGTATCGTGTGATACCTCTGGTCAGTCTTCTGTTGCTGAGAGTAAAATAAAACTGTAATGAAAAGTTTTTCGAAAAATCTATCGTTTTGAGTCGACTTTAAACTGTAGGTTCTATTCCTAATGGATAAAATTAACACACACAACATGGTTGGTGGGAGCAAATAGGTTGCAATCTTGACTAAATTAGTAGGTATTACTGTTAAAGAGATCGAATTTTGTCTGATGACTGTTGACATCAGATTGAGCATCCTTTTTAGTTAGAAATTTGAGATTATAATTTGTGGAAGACTAACTAATATATCTTGGAAGATTTTAAATAAAACTTAGAAACTCTCGCAAAATTTGAAGACATTTTATGGTAGCTAATTAGTAGGTTAGGTTAGGTTAGAGGACGTGTACTTTTCAACTGAGACTAGTACAGTATCCGGAGGTCGAATTGACCCATTGTACAACGTCCTTAAAAAGTATATCGAGTATGCTGTAGAGTATCAAATAATTGGACTTGATCCTGTGTAATGTTCTTCTATATTTAAGTCACAGTCATACGTATGTATGTACGTTACTGCATAATATTGTTTTGTATTGTTGTGAACAAGACTACTTACTATGAAAAGAGACCACAATTTTAACCATAAATAAATGCGATTTATTTTGTTGTTTAGAAAATATTTTTATTTTCTTTAGTGTTGATAGTAGCATTTAAAGTGAAGTACTTGTAAAGATGTATTGTTGTGGTTTTAATTTTTGTTTTTTATAATTAAATAAATTAAAAATCAAATATTTTTTTGATAATAAAAACCAATGCCACATATTCTTTGTACATGAGTGTATACATGAGTGAATTGATAAAATTTCATAAAAGAAATATCATATCGTGTAGAAATTCATAATAGTTTAGATTTTATAATTGCCTTTACTAGTTTGAGTTCTTCTTCTAGACTTACATCAATGAAGGTTAGAGATTTAATTTCTATTTTTTTAATTCAAAAAATCACACAAGTTATGTTCTTTGTATATACAATACTAATGCAAATGAAACCCCCATTAATTTCCTAACGTACTGTATCGTATGACGTCACTGTCTTCATTGTTAAAAGTCTTCAATTAGTCAATATCGATAATATTTTCAATTTCATAAGGAAATTCTACAATTTCCGCTTATATTTGTCATATTTGTGTCATGTAGAGTAGAGTGTTCAATTTAACCCCATGCACCGAAATGTGTTGTCATCAATTTATTTCCTCTACAGCTACTATCCGGGATGGGTGTATGTGTTGGAAACGTAGGGGTTCCTTTTTTTTTATCAATTTATTTTGTAATTGTATCTGTTACAGTAGAACAACATTAATTTCATTGTATGTATGTTTTGACAATCACTGACAAAATTCGTATTCAATTTCCGAAACAAATTTTAACTCAGATTCGATAAGAGACGACAATAACGAATAATGATTCGATTATAATGTATCTGTTCCATAGCAATTAGAGATGTTAACTGTGAACAGCTTAACTGTAAAAAACGAGAGTTCACTATTAGAACAATGAAAGCGGATTGACTTCTTGAGTCGAATGGAGCATAAAGAAATTGAGTTATCAGAGAGACAGGAGATGAAATTGTTGAATTGCTGCAGTAACCCTGCCTTTATTTTTTTTAAATAAGTGGAGTAGTCTAGAAGCTGCATACTTTTTTAAAAGACGGACTATTTTGTGGTATACTATAATGGATGCAAGGATTTTTGGTCACACATTGAAGTATGGTCAGCACATGCGAAGACACGTGGTTATCTTCCAATCGGAAATCTATGCCTTCGAAAGACGTACTTAATTTAACATGGAAATAAGGCACAGAACACAGGACATAGCAATGCTAGCTAAGAATCAGACCGCCATTCATGCACTCGTTTCTTATGTGGTTAAATCGAAGACTGTGTGGGTCTGTAATAAGGAAATATAGACGCTTGCGAGGATGTTTGATGAAGCCAGAACTCTTATGTGAAGTGCCGGCGATGGGACCAGTACACTTTTGTGGAGTGAAAGCGAATGTTTGTTTAGATTCCGTGCTATGTCATCCAGAGCGTGTAACCAATTCTGTGCCACTTGCAGGGGACATTTTATATCCACACCTATTGGGCCATTGGCTGTTTTGGCCCACTACCATTGCTGACTTATGGTGTTGCGCGAGTGAATCGTTTCTAGTTTACAGAGGCATAAGTTTCATAAGTAGTAAGTCGCAGTAGTCTAGTAGGTAGTGTGTTGGCCTATTAGACGTAAGGCCCAAGTTCAAACCCCAGGTCAGGCATCAAAACGAAAATATGAAAATATTTGTTCAGCGACTACCTCTCAGCAGATTTCTGGCAAAAACTCTGAGAGTAAATAAAATTGCCATGAAAAGCTTCTCAAAAATCTGTCGACTTTAAACTGTATGCCCCGCCACTCATGTATAAAATTAACGCACATATCAAAAGTGGTGTGAAGGGTTGTAATGAGCAATTATACATATATGTTATGTATATATGTAAGTTTCATAACCACAAGGCCAGGATATCGAGTTGTACAGCTATAGGAATGATGCTCCGAGGGCTTCAAGCCCAGAGCATCTTCCTGCAAAGATGAAAACGGAAACTTGGTCACAGACTCGCAAGCGATGCTGAGCTCATGGGGACAATATTTCTCTACTCTATCACGAGTGATGAGGACACCAATTCCACCTCCAGAGATGATATCTCACATATTTCACATAGGCATTAAGCGTTGGATAGTGTCTTTGCACTGCCCTGCATGGAAATATTTAAACTCTCTATGATATTGGAAATGTAATGGGTTTGACTGGGGTTTTTAAGATAAATTATTTAGAAATGTGTCATTTACTAAATGAAAATGTACTTTTTTTTTTGTAATCCAAATTTAGCAACATGTTTTGCCTAATTTGGCAAAACCATTTATGTGAAATCAAGTTTATGCATAAAACCATAAAGAAACTTTTAAGTAAATTGACCTTAAAGTTACCGAAATACGTAAATTTCTAAATAAACATGAACACAAACATGACTAAGACTGCATGAAGCAAAGTAAATTCGATTTCTTTATGTGATCTCTTCTTGTTTTTCACATGCAGCTTTTTGTTCTTACTTTTTCCATACACAGTAAATGTTTTTACCATGCAAAATGAAATGAAACACAGAAGCAGTAGAGAAAAGCAATAGAAATTCCACCCTTTTTTCATACATCTTGCAATAAACGATAGATGGACGGACAGATGGAATAGGAGTTTACACACGCCGCTACATACAGTATAGTTAAAAAACAATCATGTGTAACTTTAAACAATAAAATTTCTACTCGATTTACTCAAAAAAACAAAAAGAAAACAAAGAAATAGAAAAAAGCAATTGTAAAATATTTACTTGTAGAACAGTAGTAGAAAAGACAAATACATACACACACAGACACACATACTCATACAAAAAATACAAAATATAGCAGAGTATGTGTAGGAATAAATACAATTGCATATTTATCTTGTTCCACTATTTATTCGTTAACAAAGATTCATAGAACGGATATAACCCAATAAGCCAAATGATTATCAAAGAAAAACTCTTACATTCTTCACTTTTTATGTGACTTAACTTTATATTTATTGAGAAATGCTTTTACATCGCTTAACATTAAAATTATAAACAAAAGCTACAAAAACAAAACAATGCAGTAAACAAACCTGTTTACAAATTATCGTGCTGCTTAATATAACAACAAACACAAGCATAAAAAAACGGTAAACAAGTAAACAAAAATACAACAAAAAACGCTAAAAGAATAAATATAAACAACGATGTTTACATTTATAGAGATTTCGAGAAGGCAAAGTCATGAATGTTCGCCTTCAAGAACATTCACCAGACTGTTTTCTTAGTCATATAAAAGGCAAGGTAAAGCAGGCGACTGAATTATTGAAGTTCAGTCAGTCTTGTGTGAAGACGTGGTACGTTTGAAGAGAATAATCGTGGATCCATTACAAAGATCTGTCGAATAATTGTCTAGTAATTGTTATAGTTTAGGCAAAGGGTATAAAGAGACGTATAACAAAGAAAAGAAATTGTTGTTGTTTACATCAAGTTGTGAACGGTGGCACACAAAACTGTGCGAATAATAAAGGATTTTAATTAAAACTAAACACAAATTTATTTTTATTTTATTCGCATTCTATGAGCTTTTATTTTAAACGTTTTTAAAAGGTAAAAACGTAACAATATATTTAATGCCTTTCACATTACTTCCTTCCATGTTTGTTGGGCAAATGGTTTGAAATGAGTGTTAAAACTTTTATTGCTTTGTATTCCACTTAGAATTCAATTCAATTTCAATTTCATTTTGTAAAAAGCTTAAGAATTTTAATATAATTGTGCGTCCAAGAAGTAATTTTTATTTCACAATATAAATTTTGATTAGATATGCTTCGACCCTTAAAAATAGAAACACACATAACATTGAAGAAGTTAAAAATGTCACACATACATATGTGTTACATATTTAAAAATGTAATATAATTTAGGAAAATAAAGAAAAACATTTTAATTTATTCCATCATATCAGGTTAAATTAATTAAACTTCTACGCAGCAGTAGGCTTCTGGTAGGAAACCAAATTGCAATGAAAATTTGTTCAAAAATCCATCGTTCGGAGTAGATCTCGCCACTCATGGATAAAATAAATACACACAAACATGGGTGGTGTGAGAAGCTAGGTTGTAATACTGACTTAAGTGTTGTGAGTCAGCTGCTAAGGCAAAAGTTAATGGAGCCGCAAGTTGCTGCGTTTTGCAACTCAATTGTATACATACATACATGATATTATACATGAGTGACGGGGTCTACAGTTTAAAGTCGACTCCGAAGAACAGATTTATGAGAAACTTTTTAAGGCAATTTTATTTATTTTCTGCCAGAAGTCTACTGAGAATAAATAGCCTCAGAAATATTTCTTCATATTTCGTTTTGTTGGAGACGTCTGAAACCTAGAGTTGGAACCATGGCCTCACGTTTAATTAAAATGATCATGCTGATCGTAATTGCGGTGATAGTAGAATAAGCTTCGGTTTCATTTACATTTTCAAGTGAAAAATGTATCCAAAATGCTATAGTTTGGTAATTAAAACCCCGCTCATAATTTACGTGTTCTAATGATTTCATACATAAAAAACAACAACAAACTTTTTCACTCTGACATAAGGATGGATGGGCACACTTAGATCCTATTCCCTAGTCCCTGCACTACTTGCAACTTTTGATTATCTCCTTTGATATTCAGTATGTGAAGAACAGCCTCCTTTTCTTCCTTTTCTCTGCAGCTTTTGCAGAAATCATTAGCAAGGTGTCTGAGTTCAAAGCACCTCGCATTCGTACCTAAAAGGCAATGCCACTTAATGACCACGGCAACCATATTGAACATGCATAAGTTTAAACAGATTTATCACTGTAACATAGAATATCAGAGAATTGAATCCTAGTATACCACAGTAATCTGTAGGACTCTACAGTATGAGCTAGAATATCGCTCGGGACGGAAAGTACAAAGTCGAACAGGACTTTGTGAAAGTAGTATGTGTGGCTCAAAGTTAGTGAATAAAATTTGTACGTGATCTGGTATGGTTTTTTAATGGTGAGTTAGTGATACTTTTCGAACAATAAACTTATTTGGAAATATTTGGAAACAACCCAGTGTCATGTTGATTGGCCTAAATGAAAGGCTCAACAGGTAGATGATCGTAATGCCATTAGGTCTAGAAAGTGTGATAGGCAGATGGTAGTAAAGAAATATAATGGAAAGCATTTTTAAAACATAAAGAAGAGAATTAATACCAAAAGCACAATAAACGCAACGCAGCAATTTAACATCACCCATTTGCTTATTGTCGCGTTGCCTTTATAATAATCATTTCCCATGTAATCAATTCTCGAGAGATTGCTGCGTTTGCTGCGTTGCGTTTATTATGTTTATAGCATATGGCTTTATAAGTATGTCAATTCAGGTTGGTAAAAAATTTTAATATTAAAACCTTTCATTTAAAGTTCAAGTTATGATTTAAATTTTTTTATAAGAATTTTTTTTGAAGTTTCGAAAGATAACTTATAAAGAAGTAAAAATGATTGTCAACTTGATTTAATATAATCCAATAAAATAATATTTAAGGAAAATTGTTTTATAAAACAAATTGATGTAAGAAATCACTTTAAATTTTCAAAATCACTTTAAATTCATTAAATATTCCTAAATAAATATAACATTTTTATTTTCTATATATAGCCGAAGAAAACATTTTCGAAATTTTTTTTTTAATTGAAAAATCTTAATCTATCAAAGGACCTACACTTTTACCACAAAACATGCATAATTAATAACCCCATTAAGAGCTATAATTCTAATTAGTTTAAGCATTACTGATATACCATACCATACCATACGAGCAACACAAAAGCCATACAAAAATATTTTATTTTATTATTTGTTTGGTATTGTTGTTGCTGTTGTTATTAGATACAGATTTCATAAGTAAATTAAATTTACAACAATTATGAAGCAAATAAAAGACATGACATTTTTGTTTAGAGCATTAAATGCAGACTGTACACACGCTCACACACAGGTAATGGCAAAATAATTTTATTAAATTATCTCTTTTGCCTGAGATTCTTTCATGCTTTGGGACCACAAAACAGACGCAGACAGAGTCAGAGACAAACAAATACAATCTTAATGTGATTTTCATAAGTATATGCATGTACGAATGTGCGTGTGTGTGTCTAATATAAAGGATTTCGCACAAATGTACACACTTGCGAATTGTTTGCATGTGTATTGATCATGTTCATATAAGTCATACTCATTTGTTTACAAAGGTTGTTGTTTATATGCATGTCGGCATCTGTAGTATGCCTGCATATTTACAGTCACAAATATTTATGCTGAAATATGCAAATATATTTGGAGTACATACACTACAGAACTATACATACATATGTATGTATGTATTTGTTATACACTAAAGCCATTATAGACAATAGTGTTACATACATATGGAATATATTGCATTTATGCTGATGCTTGTAACATCTACTAAAAGAGAGTTCTTGAGATACAGGATATCTTTACAAGGATCACTTTTTAATTCGAATGGTGAATCGCTGCCTAAGTACTGCAAGTATATTTTAGAATTTTCCAAGTATTTCAAGACATGTAATTAATTACTCGCCTAACTTGCCCTCTAATACGTTCGTGATATCGTATGTCATTTGAAATGTGGCATTGTTCCGTTGAATCTACAAGTCACCATAGTTTAATACTTTGATTTTCAACAAAAAAAAAAAAAAAAAAAATACCAGTAATCATCGGTACCTTGCTCCATAGACAGTAACATTGCGATTTTAAACATGTATTGAGGCTGCTGACCCCTAATAACCGCAACAAAAAATTAATTTTTCTGCAAATATTAGTAGTTTGGGAACTGGATTTCACTGCTTTTCACATTAAGTTCTGCAATTTCATTAGTTAACGTTAACTGAACCAAAAAGAAGCTTTGAAGGCAATTCTTCAATGGAATCGTACTTTTAACAGCGTTTGAATTATCCTTGTAACACTTTATAAGTTGCAAGCATCGTCAATTTGTTGGTTTATACATGATGAAGTTGCCGTAATCACGAAGGTAATGTGTTGGCTTATAAGATAAGATTCCAATGTTTAAACCCCAACTTAGGCATTTCGAACAAAACGAAATATGAAAACAATATTTGTTTCGACTACTTCCTCTTCAGGCCAACACTCTGTGAGTAAACAAAATAACCATGAAAGTTTCTCAAAAGATCTATCGCTCGGCGTCGACGTTAATCTGAAGGTACCGCCACTCACGCACATAATTTACACACACAACATGGTTGGTTTGAGAAGCTACATAGGTTGTAAATCTGACTGAGAGGTTGTAACGGCCAATTATGTTTGATATTTATGTGTGTTCGCTTATTAGACGCAAGCCTGGGGTCAAGCTTCTGCTCAGACATGTCGAAAAAAGTGAAATATGTCTTGTGAGAGTAAATAAAATTGCCATGACGAGTTGTACAAATATCTGTCGCTCATACCTATAAACTAAAGGTCCCGCCACTTATGCATAAAATTAACACACATAACAAGGGTGGTCTGCGAAGCTAGGTTGTAATCCTAACTAAACGGGTTATAATGCCCAACTAAGAAAGTTAAGTAATTCATGGTGAAATGGATTTGCCACATGTCACGAATCTTCTTTATTATACAAAGAAAAATTTGACTGAAAAACCAAACAGCAATGAAAATCACGCTTTATATACATATAGTGTATACATACATACATACATACGTTATTACAACCCTAGACTCAGGGTTATGACCTAGCTTCGCACACTACTTATGTTTGTGTGTGTTAATTTTTTACTCGATTGGCGTGACCTACAGTTTAAAGTCTACTCCGAATTTCAAATTTTTTAAAAACTTTTCCATGGTAATTTTTATTTACTCTAACAGAGTTTTTGCCAGAAGCTTGCTGAGAGGCAGTCGCCGCTTTATATACAAATAAGAAATAGGAAACTGCCTATAATCGTATAATTGTATTGAACGATCGGTTAAATAAGCTTTTTTTTAATTTATTGTCACGTAAGTGATCCTAAGTCGGCTTTGACCGACTATAATTTGTTTTTATTAGTTTTTCAATTTTCTATTTCCATGTATTTTTGTGTGTATTTATGTTTTATATATTTCACTAATATATACACAGATCTGTTTAGATATTTATACACATGCATAAATATGTACATGTACACATTTATTTACGTGTGTGTGTGTGTATGATTTTTGAAATATTTATTATTTGTAGTTGTTATTTAATTTAATATTTAGTTTCCTGTTTCAATTTTTTTTTTTTTTTTAGTTGAAGTAGTTGTTTTCGTTATTGTTTGTAGTTGTAGTTGTAGTTGTTGTTATCTGAGTATATGTATGTATGTACATTTAATATTTACTAGTTTATTATAAATGTTACACATGTTGTTTTTGTGTAGTTTAAACAATAAATAATACTTTATCAAAAAAATCAAACAAGGCCTACAGTGAAGCCCAACTAAACTTATGGTATGTGATTGGCAGCACTTGAATATTTTCAAATATTTCATATCCTACCAAAAGCATCATTATACCCAGGGTTTTACTGTCCATTTTAAACTGCATACATAACTTTAAAGCCTAGCATTTTGTGTATTTAAAATATAAAATAAAATAAAATAAAAAATCGAAGTATCGATTAAAAATTAAATTCAATAAAAAATATTTTCAAATTCAAAATTGATTTTTTTCATTAAATTTCTTCAACTTTTTCCTTAAAAAACAGTAAAAAACATTAAAAAGTCAAGGCATAAAAGCCGTTATTGATTTAAATGATTTTCAGCAATATTTGCAATACTATTAACATGATTTAGAAATAATATTTTAAATAATATGGTTTATTAAATAGCACAGGTAATATTTGTTTCTAAATTCTGTTCTTTTTTTAATTGCCAGAGAAACATTTACGTTTTCAATATGTAGTTACATTTTAGATAACATACTTATACTTTTACAACATTTTAGTTAGGTTTACGACATAGCTTCTCATAATACCCATGTAGTGTCTGCTACTTTTATCCTTGATTGATGGAAAATACACTTTAACGTCGACTTCGAACGATAGATTTGTAAGCAACTTTTCATGGCAATTTTATTTTACTCTCATAGTTATTTATAACAAGCCACTGAGCGGTAGTTGCCGAAAAAATATTTTTAATATTTCGTTTTGTTTGCGATATTTGAGCTGGATTTTGAACCTAAATAGCCAACACAATACTTAATAGCCTACAACCTACGACAACTTCTTATTGACTTAATAACGTGTTGCCTATAACAGGCAGTGGAATGAATATTTGATCTTCGAAAGATGTGCTCAGAGCATAAAAATTCAATGCTAATGGTGAATTGTCTTGCTCAAGTGACTCGTTTCCTTAAAATGGCAAGAAAAACTTTATTTTTCTAATCTCAACAATCCTAAAATGGTATAAGACTGTCATGAATAGGTCGGTACTTCGAATTCTATTTTGGGGCTTCTAGGGGCTTTCCAGGCAGAGCCAATGTGCATATTAACGACAGAAAGGTATCCACCTTAAAATCGCCGTTGTCTAGCACGTAGTGTGTTAGCTTAGCAGAGGTGAGGCAAGGTTCAAAATCTGGGGTATGGATACTTCAGCAGATTTCTGTCAAAAAGTTAAATAAAATTATCACGAAAAGTTTCTAAAAAATTTGTCGCTTTGTGTCGACTTTAAACTGTAGTTGCCGCCACTCATGTATAAAATTAACAAACACAACATAAGTGGTGTGATAAGCTGGGTTGTAATCCTGACTTGAAGGGTTGTAATGACCAATTATGCATGTGTGAACCAAAGATTCAGTCACAATTTGATTCGCTTTAAAAAAAGTTTAAAATTTTATAGATTTACTTGGGGTTATTCTTCTCGGAATTCTTCAATGGCAAGTGTTTGAATTTTCAAATTCTTCTACTTCGACAAGAAGTAGAAGTCATTTTGCAGAATTTTTTTTTCAATTTTTCCATAAACATCAGTAGATTTACTGGCATTTTATATGCTGATACGTAATTAATAAAAATAAATACAACAATTTTCCGAACAATTTTGGCTCATTAGTAAATAAGGTAACATAATATTTTAAAAATTTTTGTTTTTATAGCTGCCGTTTATTAAATTAAACATCAGTTTTACGCTTATTTTGTAAAAAAATTTTAATTTAACATGCCTAACTAACTGATCGTTGTTATTAACATATGGGCTTGGTTTATATTGTTCTTTAACAGGTTGTATACTGTGGTTTTTAAATTAATATGCATGGATGAATGTATGTATATAGACGTTCAATGTTTGTCCTTTTTTTCCACGTTTATAACAATAATGTGTGAGCATAATTAAAACATTATTTTCATAAAATATAATTAACTTGTATTAGTTATGCAATTATTTTATTATGATTGGATGAATTAAAAACAAAACAAGAGAAAAAATTACTAATAAAACCCTGGTCATTTTAAATTAACTGCTGCAGTGCTGTAATTAAACCTCTCACCAATGTTACATACTTAACTGTGATCCATTAAAAACAGCAGCAGGTCCAGCATTCCTCTATATTTGTTGGTAATATATACGTAATATTCACTTTATCATGTACTATGTACAGACATGCAGACGTTCATTCATGTTATGCAGAACGAAAAAAGATGTTCAAATGTACCCAAATCATAAACAGTTAAACTCACCTGTAAATAAGAACAAAGAGAAAATAATGAAAATTAATAAATTTGTGTAAAAAAAATAATAATAAAAAGGAAAATAATAATAAAATAATAATAATAATCATAATAAATATTATTCATAACAACAAATGATGGGAATTTGTTGGCAAGCAAATTAATAATTAAAAATTTCATATTAAACACCAATACATACGAATAAACATACAATATGTATGTATGTACAGTAAGCGTTAAAAGAAACTGGAATGGATAAAATGAATGGATAAAATTCTAACAATCACCAAACTCAACTTTTACCACTTAAGGAAGGTGCCCGAAAAAATTTTTTGTGATTTTTTTTTGTTTAAAATAAATATAAAAATAACGGTAATTTATTAATGTATATCTTTTTCTAATGTACAGTTTCTTTTGACGCTCACTGTATGTAAATATAATATGTGTATCTTTGTATCTTTATACATAGTGTCTGGTTTAGATGTTTGCAAAT
Source organism: Sarcophaga caerulescens (assembly GCA_927399465.1). NCBI lineage: Eukaryota > Metazoa > Arthropoda > Insecta > Diptera > Sarcophagidae > Sarcophaga > Sarcophaga caerulescens. The sequence goes on along the minus strand of OV656867.1, from coordinate 82,378,774 downwards.
ATAGTATACATAATATGTATGTAAATACAATTTAGATACAAACTTGTTAATGAACACAACGTTAACAGCAGCCAAACGCGTAAATTTGTAATTAAAATTTATGTAATATACACTGTATGTATATATACGAGTAAAAATGTATACCAAGTTTAACTAATATACACATATACATACTATATTTATATATATATATGTACATATGTACGTCTGTATGTATGTTGAGTATATATTTTGTTTTTCTGCTTAAATAATTTGCACCTGCTTAAAATTTTCAACAGTTGTGATGAAAATAAATTGATTATTGATAAGGTTTAGAATACTTAAGTTATGACGATGGATATCATAATTAAATATTCGCATTTGGCTATGGAAAACAGTGCAAGAGGTGTCACAAAATCATTCAGTGACGAATCAGAGAGAATAACATGAACAAGAAACATTATAAGATGATCACCACAGTTTAAGCAACCCATTTTCCTTCTATCAGCTAGTATAATTTAATAAAATTGAAGAAGGCAGTGAATAAAATGGGGTACATACATATGTATTGTGGCAGCTTGATGTTCCATAAATTAATTAAAAATTATGCAAAAAAATATAAAAAACAAAAATAATAAAGATTTTCATACGCAATTATTGCAAAAAAATATAAAAAACAAAAATAATAAAGATTTTCATACGCAATTATTGTCAAAAAATTTTGTACGATGTAAGGATTGTAGTTTTAAAATAAAAGAAATTGTTTCTCTGTCCTTATTTGGGTATTTATCAATCTGCTATACGATCTCATTACTGCAAAGATCTAACTTCCCAATTTTAAAGCTTCATAGTATATTTGCTTCGCGCTTGTTGCTAATTTCATTGGTAGTATGACTAAAAATCGATGATTTTTATTGCAAATAAAAATAATAAAATCGATTTTAGAATGGACATGCCATTTAAAGTATTTTTTTTAGAATATTTATGGATTCTGTTAAAAAAAACCTCTCGTCTTTAGAGCCACGAAGAAATCGAGCCAAATTTTGATACCCTGCTCTAAAGTAAAGCTTGAGAGAAAGCATTTTGCATCGATCAAAACAAATTGTAGTCACAAGGGCTATATGGTGGTTATGGTAAAACTTCCCACCCATTGTTAACCAAATAGTGGCCGGCTCCGTAATATATGGCCAAGTATTATCATGATGGAAAATTACGCTTTCGTAGCTGGGTTTATATTCAGGTCATTTTTCGGCCAATGCTGGCTTCAAATGAGCTAATTGTTGCCTGTAGCTAATTGTTGTAATGGATCACATCCTCATGATTCTACCAAATATATTGATTTACCTTTCACGCAATGGATATACTGCTTGGTCGTAGATTTTACACTTCCCAGGTTAAAAAATTCCCTTGGGATTGTCGTAACGAATTCATTTTTTTTATTACTAGTGATAGGTCAATTCGGAAATGATTTCTTTCTAGAACGATCAAACAGACAAGCAGAATCGTTTTTTAATGTCTTTCGGCCTCCTATTGTTTTTAAGAGCTTTGAAATTGTTGCTGGAACACGCCTAATAATCGTGTAAACTTTTCTTGCATCTGAAAAGAATCTCGCTCAATTGAGTTTGTAATTTATAGTATTCAAACTTTTTTAGCTGACCCGGACGTTGTTTGTCTTTGATACCAACATTACTATTTTTGAAACGAGGAAATCACCGTACAATTCCACAAGCCAATTATGTCGTGCATGTGTAAAAATGTGGCTCAGCGAAATTTCTAACAAATGTTCATTTTTGCTTAAACTAGAAATAAGTATCATTTACATCGCAGTACCGGTTAATCTTTTTAATAACAAGTCCTCAGCCAACAACCCTTCAGTATTGAAATAATATTTACTAATTGTTGATGAAGAATTCTTTTTCAATTCGATTGTTTAAAGTTTGGCAAACTATAACGAAGTTTCCCATATTTGCATTATTTTTGTGCTCACCTGTTGAATTATTAAAGCTTTTCAATTGCCTTTAACGTGTGCTAATGTACTAATACAAATAATAGTTTATTGAGCGCTTATTAGTAAATAATAATCGTTAAGCATTTGTTTAAAATTAAAAAATGAAAATATTTTACAAATTACATGTACTTACTATATATGAAAAGATGAAAAACTAATTAAATTTTATTTTGTAGTAATAAATAACGCAATTGTTATTGTTTGTTTTTCTTTTATCTGCAAACTAATAAATACGAAAAGAAATTTGTCTTTGAGAAAATTTGATTGTTCTACGGACATAAACTTGATATAAAATTTGTTTAATGTTTAGTGTGGCAAAAAATTATTAATTATTTTCAATTTTTATGTTTAAATTTTTATGGCACATCTGTGTATATTGTATTCGACTGTGTGTTAATTTAAATTAAATTCGGAAACTTTGATGTTTTTCGATTTCTATAAATTTTTATCTCTGTGATGTATTTTTTTTTTTTTAATTTTTGTTTTACACTCATACATGCATACATAATTAGTCTTTACAACCCTTTAGTCAGGATTACATCCTAGCTTCTCACACCACTTATGTTGTGAGTATTAACTTTATGAGTGGCGGGACCTACAGTCTAAAGTCAACTCCGAACGACAGATTTTTGAAAAACTTTTCAATGTTATTTGTTCTAATAGTTTTTGCCAGAAATCTGTTGAGAGGAAATCACCAAAAAAATATTTTTTTCATATTTTCGTTTTGATCTCTGACCTGGGCTTTCAATCGTGGCCTTACGTCTAATAAGCCAACACACTACCTACTAGACTACGGCGACTCTACGGTTTGACAACCCAAATTCTGAGTAAATCAGTTATGAGCCTATAGTGCTCTGTCGAAAGATAGGTTTTTAACCTCAAGGTATTTTTTGAAGAAATATTTTTTTACGTTTCAGTTTGTTGCAGACGTCAGATCTAGAGTTTGAACCGTGGGCTTATGTCTAATTGGCCAACACCCTAACTACGGCGACTCATAAAGGCTTCATAATTAACTTTTTCGGTAAATATATTTCAATATTTTCATTTGTCATCATAAAATAATTAAATGATGTTATCGCATCAAAATTATGTGATATTTTAAATAAAATACTTGAGAAAAACAAAATGATTTTCTTTTTTTATTGCAACGGAAATTATTCAATACAAAACACTCTACCGCCTAAAGTAAAAGTATAAAATTTTAATGCAATTTTCATACGAATTAATATTCATTTAATTTTTTTTTGCTTAAAATTCCAAATTCAAACATTATATATTTGAACAAGAAAATTAATAATAAAAGAAACATTTAATCTTTCGACTTCAGCACATTTCTTACGATTTTAAATATTTTTTTTTTTTTTAAATTTTAAAAGAAATAATTTATTACGAAATTTGAGGAAATTTATGTTCACATTTTCTATTTTTTCTGTCTTTTATTTTTCTTGATTTTCATTTAAAACTAAAAAAAATAAAAAATAATCATAAAAAATCACAATTCATATTTCATTATTAACTTCTGTCTATTATTTATATAAAATGATAAACAAACAAACAAACATACAAATTGCATTCGTGTTTATTTTAAATGGCATTCAAACACATTTTGTTTGTTTGAAATAAAGTGTTAAAATTTATTTGCCATTTATTGATATGCCGGACTTATTCTGAATTATTAATTGATTATAAACACAACACATACACCATACATATATATACGTATTTACAGTTCAGTTATAAACACACAATATTGATGATGGAGCTATTAAAGTCAACAGGTTTTAAGTCACTGACAGACAAAACACAGTAAATCATGTGTTAAGAAACTTGAAAAATGATAAAAACTCAATAAAATTTTTTATTTTTTTTTAAACATAAACTTATTGAGTTAAAGTTTTTTGAATTTATATAGGATAGTATGGGATGTTGTGAACCACCAGGTTTGTTTAAACAGGAATAGTAGCCCTATTTAATGCCCCAGAACTATCTGATATGAATCCCGACTAACCGGTTTCCTTTAGAATCGAGTTGAAAACCATTCTATCAGTTTGATATTGCCCAAATGAAAACTGATTTTTGGATATTACTATTCGATATTAATCAGTGATGTCGCCGTAGTCTAGTAAGTACAGTAAACCCTCGATTTACGTCGCAGTTGGTTCCAAAAAATGGCGAAGTAAATCGAAAGGACGTAAATCGAATTTCATATTGTTCATACTACAAAGTAGTATGTTTTTAACAAGGAACTTAAAAAAGTTCTATGAATTTACAGTAATCCCTCGATTTACGTCGCAGTTGGTTCCAAAAAAAGGCGACGTAAATCGAATGACGACGCAAATTGAAGTTAGAGGGAACAAAAAATTTGACGACGTAAATCGAAACAACGTTAATCGAGTCGACGTAAATCGAAGGATTACTGTAGTGTGTTGGTTTATTTCACATGAGGCCTCGGTTCAAACTCCAGGTCAGAGTCTCAAACAAAACGTAATAAGAATGAAAAATATTTCATCGGCGACTTCCTCTCAGCAGATTTCTGGCAAAAACTCTGAGAGTAAAATAAAATTGCCATGAAAAATTTTCTCAAAAATCTGTCGCTCGGAGTCGATTTTAATGTGTAAATCCCGCCACTCGAGTATGTAATTAACACACACAGCTTAAGTGGCGTGGAAGCTGGGTCGTAATCCTGACTGAAGGGTTGTAATGACCAATTATGTACATATGTATTAATCAGTAAAATCAGTGAGAACAGTGATCAGCGTACTTAATCCCTTCAAAATAGAGTACATATATCTATAATGTCCACTCCAAGTTCATTATGCTGACAAACTTTAGGATCAGCTCGGTGTTTACAAACACAATTTCTTGCACAATTCGCTGCCCAGTATGTTCCTCCTGAAATATATTAGTGCCTCTAGGCTCTAAGAAAGTGTTCGAATGCTTTATTCTCATCGTCACAGAATCTACATGTTGGGCACGAGACAACCCCCCATTTTAAAAATGTGTACTGTGAGCATACAGTAAACTGTCAAAAGATAAGTTACCCACCCCAGGTTATGCCTGGACAGTCTGTGTATAATTCAAATCTTTTCCTATTCTTATTTCCGAAGAAAAGTTTTGATTGCCTCAAACCCATTTAGTATGAGAAGGTTCTTTGTCTTTCTTTATCTACCTTTCCGTTGAGTATACCTATCCAAATAAATGCCTTCACACCACAGAAAGTTTCTATCCCTATCCACTGATGGGTACGCCCTTCTCTCAAGCTTATCTGCCCGCACTTTTCTATGAATTTTTATACGACACTTTCTATAATAAGCTGATTTGGATTCTTCAGACAGTTCCATACTGTCTTTGACTTAAGCTCATAGGAGCCTAGTACTCATATAGCAGCTTAACTGTTAGATAGAATTGCTATGTCCAGTCCGTGCAAGTTGAATTGAGCATATCTGACGACGGTTACAGACTTTCGTTTGGAAAATACCCGCAGGTTTTTCCATGGGCTTGCAATATTTCATTCTGGAACGAAAAATTCTTTCTGGTGTTCCCAGATTTGTTATTGATCCAACTGTATGCCATAAAATGGTCAGTCTTTTGAAAGAGTATATAGCTTCTAGATTGTTTCATCCACTTTGATTTCTAGGTTTCACTAAGTTGAAGAATTAGACAAAATCATAGATTCTTCTGATTCTTTCTAGAGGACTGTAGTGCAGTTGTCGATCAACGAAAATTCAAGAAATCTTTATGCAGTGTATACCACCATCTGAATTACGTGTTGGCCAATACCATTAACATCAATATCTACATATGACCATTAGATAAATATGCACGAGCGACTTTTTTTTAAATTTCCACAAATTAAATAGAAAAAATTTAAAATTTTTATACCCCAAGAGTACTTTAAATGACATCATTTGAAACATTTTTTGTCTTTAATTTTTAACAAATAATATAAAATATTTGACACTGAACGGTGAAATATTAAATGGCCACCACATACATTTTTTCTCTAGTTTTCAAAACTACTGTTTCAAAAATGTAACATTGAAATAATATGGGTTAAATACATACGTAAACACAAAAAATTTGAAAATGTATTTCAACTATTTCGTTTTGTTACACATACACAACGGTAATGTGATACAGATTACAAGCTCAAATTTAATATAATATTATATGCCGTTATTTAATGTGCATGTATTGTGAAACCAGTGATACATACATATGTAGATACACGGTTTTGAATTATTAAAATTATCTGCCGAGCTTTAATCGCTGAAATTCCTGGTGTTATCCCTGAGGTTATTTTGTGCATACCTTGAGTGGTTTGGGTCTATTTATTGTTGTTGTTATTATTGTTGTTAAATTTTTAAAACACTTTGCTTTTTGATGTCATTGGCATGCCAAGAACGTTTTATTATTTGAAATTTATACAAACAAATAACATACCATTTTGCAAATATTACAAACAAAATATACAAACAAATATGTAAACTTAAGATATTACATATACAAATACATATTGCACACATACATACACATATATACATATATACTGTATATATACATATGTACTATATATGTATATGTACGTAAAGAAAATAATAAAAAATCATATCATAACCTTGGTTTGCAATATTAGATTTATTTTTTTGTGTTTTTCATTTTGAATTTTATTTTTTCGGCAAAATTCCAAAAAATTTTCCACTACCAACGCAGAGAATGTTTGCCGAATACCACTTACAATGTTTATTGAATTTATATTGTAGAAGAGTAAAATTAATGTAAAACATTTTTTAGTTTTTTCTTTTGTTTTTGTGTTTCATTTAAAAAAAAATAATTCTAAAATAAGTCCCCCAATTGCAATGGAAAACATAAAATCCAACCCTAACATTGGAATTGTTTCATGTTGCGATAGTTTTGCAATTTTTTTCCTTTCTTTTCATAAATTTTTTTCCTTTTTTGAGAGGTAATTTGTTTTCGTTTTTTTTTTCTTTCTTGTAACATTTAATAGCTTTGCACTCTACAAAGAGACTGTTTAGAAGGCTCCTGGCAATTTGTTTACATTTTTACAAAAAAATCTTAAGCTGAGCTTATAAATTTGCGCACAAATGCAGTCCATTATCCATACATATCAAATCAATTAAGATTCAATTCTCACAATTAAATTAATTGGACCATGAATGGCTCCAACTGCTAAATAAATTTTTAATCAAAAGGTGTTACAGAAAATAATGTATCCTAGGGTATCGGGCTATAAAAACCGTATACTTTACAGACATTTTTGAGGAAGCAATGAATCACAAAATTCTAAAGGCTCTACAAAACTAAAAAGGTTTGGTTTTCAAACAATTTCAAGCGACCATCAAAGTATCACTCCCCCCATCCCTTCATTGAAAAATAATCAAAGAATTTACTTTACATCCGATCCCATGGAGAAACACGTGGGTATCTTCTAAACAGAAGTCTATACCAATGAAAGATATGCTTAATTTAACTTGGATAGGCAGTGCAAAAGACAGAACATGACAATTCTGTCTGGCAATCAGGCCACCATTCGAGCACTCGACTCTTCTGAAGTTAAATCGAAAATATTATGAGACCCTCTGAAGAAGTTCAATCAACTAAGTAGACAGAATAAAGTTATTCTCTGTTGAACCCATGGTCATGTGGGCATGCTTGGCAATAAGCAAACAGGCGAGTTAGCAAGGACAGGAACTTGCACGCCCTTGATGAGGTCTAATCACTCCTGTGGAATGAAAACAAATGTTTGGCAAACTATGCTTAACGAAAGGAAAGAGAAATAGCTCTCCTCATACCAAATGGGTTTAAGGCAATCAAAATTTTTGTTGGGAAATTACAATAAGAGGAGGTCTGAGTCTTGCATGAGACAATGCAGAAGTCCCTGAGGTTAATAACCCATATTTTAACAGGGCTCAGGAATCATTTACTCAGAATGTGAATTGTGTCGAGCTATAGAATGAAGTCGCCGTAGTCTAGTAAGCAGTGTGTTGGCATATTAGAAGAGAGGCCGATGTTCAAACCCCCAGACCCAAAGAACAAAACGAAACATGGAAAAAAAATTTCTTCGGCGATTACCTCCCAGCAGTCTTCTCGCAAAAACTCTGAATTTAAATAAAGTTGCCATGAAAAGTTTCTTTAAAAACCTGGCGTTCAGAGTCGACTTTAAACTGTAGGCCGTGCCACTCATGGATAAAATTAACACACACAACATGAGTGGTGTGGGAAGCTAGGTTGTAATGAACAATTATGTATGTGATGTACATATGTAAATAAGATTACCAAGAAAAGTTTGTCAATAATCTGTCGTTCGGACTGGTCTTTAAACTGTAGCTACAGCCACTCATGGATAAGATTAACACACACAACATGAGTGGTGTTAGAAGCTAGGTTGTAATCATAACTGAAAGGGCTGTGACCAGTTAAGTAAGTGTACATTTTGTTAAGTTCAACATGTGGATTCTGTTACGATGAGAATGAATCATCGAAACATATTCTTGGAACTTGTGGGGCATTAATGCATACCTCAAGGAAACACCTTGATGTATGCCAGTTGCTAGGTAGGGAATTGTTGTTGTTGACACTGAACGACATTCTGAAATTTTTTAAAGCAATAGAATAGAAGAATCCAGTTCAGTCAAATACTATTCTGATTAAAGTTTTTACGTTCTTAAGATTATGACTCCCAAATGTATTTGTTAAGAAGATAAATCAGTTGAATTTAAAGAATTAATTTCTGTTTCTTTGTATTTGCATTTGTAGGGCATTTAAAGGCTCGTAAAAACTATAAAGTCAGCATTTTAACTGAGCTCTTATTCGCCTTGTTTTGTGTTGTTAGTTTTGAATTATGCCTTTGGCACTGATCCACATTGTGCTGATTTGTGAAAAAAAGCAGAGAAAAAAAAAACAAACGACAAAATCACTTACATTTTATTTTCAGTTTGTTTTCGTTGTTTTTTACCATTTTTAGGAAATAAATAAAACTACAAATTTAGCATATCCTTCTAAACTCGTATAAACTCTGCAGTCGCAGTCTATGGCCGTACATACGTGCATGTGCATGTGCATTGGCATTTTTCGCGTTTTAACACTTTTTACAATACAAATTGCTGAAACAATTTTTTCTATTTTCATTCTATTTTTTTTTTGAGTTTCATTTGAAAAAATCGTTGAGTTGACAAAATTGAAAAAAAAAAATCTGAAAAAAACATATTGAATATCGTTTTTTTTGCTGTTGTTGTTGTCGTTTAGATTTAAATAAACAATTGTGTTGAAAATTACTTTTTTCTTCAATACTTATAAAATAGTTTTAACGATTATTTTATTTTTTTTAAGCCAAAATCGGATTTTTTTTCTCTTTAAATCCTCAAAATAACTGTTGCATATCATGATTGCATTAATGAATTAATTTTTATATTTAAGCCATATGGCAAAATCTGTTTATCTTTCAATATCTTCATTTTTATTCCTTTGACTTCACTTGATGTTATATTCTGCCAAAGCTTTGCAAGTTTTAATTAAAATTTTGTCATACGCTAATCAAATCTACAAAACACGACGAGATTTGGCGACAAAGATATACAATGAACTGGAACGTATGTTCCCATATCATAGTAACATAGTTTTTGTTTTTTTCCAAGTATTTTTTCATTAAAATAAAAACGTTACTAAGCCTTACAAAGGCATTTCATGTTTTATTAGCATTCGTTAGCAGAGACTTTCACAAAAGCGAGAGCCTATTTTTATTGTGCATCAAAGGCAATAAAATTGTTGGCATCAGTTCAAAGGCAAATTTTTTGAAAAGTAAATTTCATTATAGACAGGGTATTTATTAAATATTCATTTTAATTAAGCGAAATAGGTTTTCTTTAAAGGAAATGTTTAATAGTTTTATAATTATTTTTGAAACAAAATTATTATTTCATAATGAATATGGCACCGCTTTTGAACTATAATTTTTGGATGCAGGATAGGATAGTATAAAATAGAACAGCAGGTAAGGTAATCGTCGTTGAAACCTAAGTTCCCTTGTGTAGAAATAGCGCTACTATACGAACCGATGCCCAAGACCTAATTGAAAAGTCTCGTTTAACCGGTTTTGGGAATTCGTATTTCCTATTCGCCCTAAATCATGACTTCCAGCTTTAAAGCTTAATGTATATAGAGTAGTCTATACGATGTCAAGTAATCATAGCTCAGTTAAATGGGAGAAGCGAGCCAAATAAGAGACGTACGCATTTACCCAGAGGCGTACATTGGTATATAAACTGGCCGATATTCTCTTCTTCCCCAATTGATCCTTAACCGCTGCATAGTGACTCGTGGGAGTAGATACATAAACAAGGCTGATCCCTACGATTCAATTTAAATATTTGACTTTGTACTCGTGGTGGACGCCGTAGTCTAGTTGGTACTGTATTGGCTTCTTAGACATGAGACCACGTTTCAAACCCCGGGTCCAACAAAACGAAATAAAAAAATATTTTTTTTCGGCTACTTCTGCTGAGATTTCTTGCAAAACCGCTGAGAGTAAATAAAATTGCCATGAAAAGTTTCTCAAAAATCAATCGTTTGTTGTTTCTCAGCCCAATATTATGTTCTTACTTAATTGGTCATTACAAATTTTTAGACAGTGTTACAACCTAGCTTCTCACACCACCCATGTTGTACTATATGTTAACCTTACAGATTTGTAGCGGAACCTACAGCTTAAAGTTGACTCCGAAGGAATTTTATTTACTATGAGTTTTTGACAGAAGTCAGTTGAAAGGAAGCTGCCGTTTTGTTGATGTCTGGGGTTTGCTGGGGTTTGAACCACGACCTTGCGTCTAATAAGCCAACACACTACTTACTAAACTACGGCAATTTCTATGTCAGGTAAATAATGAAGCAGAATTCTTTCTCAGTCAGGATTTTTCAGAGGCCAATTAATACTTTTGCTTAACTACACCCACTTGTTAATTGAAGTGAAGTCTCTTTTTTTTAACTACAGCATCGTGTGTTGTTGTAGCAATCGATCAGTAAAAATTCGATATTCTGCCATCATTAAGGAGCACTTTTGCTCTCTAGAAGCCTAAAGGCATTGGCCCATGCATAAGATTCATATTCTATTTTCGATAGGGTATAAACTGTGAATATGCTAAGCTCGGACCTGAAGTGAAGTACTTCTAGCACCATCTAAATAAACAAGGCGTGTGAATGTTTACTTTCGCACTTAAAGAATATGCTGGATCTAGGGCATACCGCATTGAATTTTCAAACCCAAAACATCAAGAGCTTCTGAGTCCTTAATAGTATGGAACTTGACGCTGCAACAACGTTTACCAAGGATGTACCAGTTCTTGGTTGTCTAAAATAAGATTTATTGTGATCATTAAATTAGAATCAAATATTTTTCTGTGGAGTCAGTTTTAGGTGCATGAAAGCACAAAACAATATAAGCTTAATAACGAAGCCTCTTCACATTTTGGCAGGTGTCCACTGACATATAACTATTGGCGTAAGAAGTGTTAAGAACTTAAAAAATCACGGAGTTATTGAACCATTTTAAAGCAGCTATACGTGATGAGTTTGAAGCAGGAATTGACAACTGAAAATAGTTTCAGACATGTCGTACTACATTGGATACATTGAGTGTGTTGGAAAGACTTATGTGGACAAATTGAAGAAATTTTTAGCCCGTCATTGTAAAAAATGCATAATGCAAGCAAAGAAAAGTCGCACATTTGAGATGTTTAATGCTAGTCTTCTGAATTAAATTGTTTTTGTTTTACAATCCATATTAATTATAGGAATTGATAAATTTTCTATTTAAATATGTATTCCAGTTCGTCAAGTGCATTATTGCATCTCCAATTAAATTGAAATCACAATGATAACGTTGTTGTCTAAATTAATAACTTTAATTAAATTATGAACATGCATTATATCAACAATCAATAGAAATCATAAAATATTCCAATGCAAAAAATATTTCGTAGACAAATTTCTTAACTCTAACAGGCCTGTCCCTTTACTACATAGCAGCATTGCTTTATTCGATGTACAATTGAATGACAGCAGCTTTTAGTATGTATGTATATATTACATACAATTATAATTATGACGATAAATACCAATTCAAGATTTGCTCTTATATATCCTGTGTAGATATTTTACCAGCATATTACAAAATATCTTAAAAGACAACAGCAGCAGATAAATAATTTCGAATTAAAATTTACAGCATTTGCTGTGGGTGGTTGGCCGGTGGATTTTTGCATTTATTGTACCACACAGATGGGAGGGAATATAATTTTATCCACTTAATTTCCAAATATACGAAGATATACTTTGGCAATCTAATTACGTTCGACTTTTCTCTATAATTCATTAAATTTTAAGATTTTAACAAGACAATACCATTCTATTCATTATTTGAGATTCATTTTAATGGAAATTAAAGGTAAACGTATTGAATGAACTTCATTTCGTACTTAAGATTATACAAAGAACACGAAATTTTACTCAAAACAATAGATAATTAAGTCTGCAGAAATAAATGATTTTTCAAGTATTCCTCTTACGACCAAGTTTTAAATGATTTACAGAGATTTAGGAATTAGGATTGGGCCAGTAGTGCACTTAATTCTACTATTAAGGGGGCCTCAAATGAAAATTATTACAATATAATCGTAACGTATCAAACTATTTACGAAGAAATAAGTCAATCCCTGATATAATTTTTACAATCGTTGTCGAATTTAATACAAAATATGTAATGATATTCGAACACATTTCGCTGGCACTGTACGTTTGCGAAAAAGGAGTGTGTAATGAGACCTCCAAAATTACGTTATGAACTCTGTGAGGCTTTGCTTCTGGAACGGAAACAATATCCACTAACATAGAAACAGGAGTGGAATATTATCGTAAAGAAAAGCAAAATTGAAATAATTTAAGTATTCAAGGCATATATGACGTCAGGTAGTTTGTATAAAATGTCAGGTAACACACTATAAAATTGCAAGTTTTCCGAGTAGAAAAAGAAGGAGGGATTCTAAGGAAATCAAGAATGAAACACCATTTATTGTGCGACCTATGTGAAGATTACTTACAAACTACTTTCATCTGTATGGGAGATATTCTTAAAAATTTTTTAAATCGTCGATTTAAAAAGAGTTTCATTTACAGAAGACCAATACATAAGTGGCTATCAGTCTCTTAGATGACGCTTTTTGACAACAATTTCAATTTACTTATTGGACATCGTGACATGTTACATCTAAAAATCAATTGCTATTCAATGTAATATTTACAATGAGTTTAGACGTTATATCAAGAGGACAGCTGGACAGAAAATTTTTGATTTTAGAATTTTTTAGAGTGATCTGGTTTCAGACACTGATTCTAAGACGAGCTCTACTGGATTTGTATTCGAGCTACTCGCCTACCGATTTTGTAGCACATCCCACAGATACGAAAATGACAAAAAATTAAAAAAAAAACCCTCACTATGTATCGCACAGACACTATGTAATATTCAATAAGTGATAACTTAGATACATTCTAATGTCTAGAGTATTTTCTAACAAGAGAAAACAGGAAAGATCGAAGAGAAAGGAAACAGCATAGGTCGTTTCAATATAGAATTCAGACCTCAGGAGTGTATATGATCAGACCTTGGGTTTTACAATCCTTTAGTCAGAATTACGACCTAACTTCTCACATCACTCATGTTGTGTTTGTTAATTTTACACAAGAGTGGCAAATTACTGTTTAATGTCGACTGAGATTGACAGATTTGAGAAACTTATCATGGCAATTTGATTTCACTCCCAGAGTTTGTGTCAGCAAACTATTGAGAATTTCACTTTCGTTTGGTTCGAGATGTCTGAGCCAGGTATTGAACCTCATCAAATGAATCAATACAATAGGTACTAGACTAGGCATAAGATTATTTAACAAATGTCTTGTGGCCAATAAGGCAACACACTACGTAATAGACTCTGGCGGCTTCAAGGCTGAATAGCACAGAGAAATTCTAAATGAAATTATTCAATGTGGCATGCGCTTAAAGGCCTTGTAAAGCCTCTTTTACGATACTGCAATTATTGTTAGGCGACAAATGACACACAGAGAAAGATAGCTTTTTTTTTATTAACTACCTAAGCAGCGCCTTTACTCTTAATGTGTGCAATGAGATGACTCCCAAATTATGAGCTATTAGCGATCTAAAATGCGATTTATTGGCTCATTCAGAAAAAGCTCGTGGTATATACAAAATCAATAACATTATTAAAAAAAAGTTGCCCCTTGTAAGGATAAGAATTCTCCGTTTATTTTAGATATAAAATATTACCTTAAAGAGTGGAAAGTTGTTAAAATGATTTCTTAGCCTGGTAAACGTCATACGAAAACGGAGCCACACCATCCGTTAATGTAAAAACTGTTTGATAAGCTTCTGGTTTCTAAATAACCGCCAATATTACATGCGAACAAAAGTATTTTTGGCTTCAATTCAATTTGGCTCCAGAAGATCAAAGCAACTCACATGTTGGTGCAAATGCGCCTTTTATAAACGTTTTTCAAGTATTTCAAAGAGTTTCTCACGAAGAAACGCTGCATAAGTTAAAACTAAATTTTCTTAATGTAATTGCTAAACAATTAGAAAATGTTTGTGCCTTTGGTTGACCATTATACATAGGAATAAATTGAAATTAAATTTTACCCAGCAAATCATATCCATTTAAGGCACATACTTAGTATCGACTGCAGTTTCACATAAAAACGTAAAACGTAACTAAACTTTTACAATTCTAATTCAGAAATCCAAACGTATTCGTCAAAATCAAATGTAAACTTCATTGGCAAAGATCCCATATGTTATAGTCGCCGTAGTCTAGTAGTTGGTGTGTTGGCCTATTAGAGGTGAGGACAATCCCCAAGTCGGATGTCTCCAAAAAAATAAATTTTAAAAAATATTTCTTTGGCGACAGCCTCTCTGCAGATTTCTGGGCAAAAATCTGAGAGTAAATAACATTGCAAAGAAATGTTTCTCAAAAATCTGTCGTTTGGAACCGACTTTAAACTGTATGGCCCACCACCCATGTATAAAATTATCACACACAACATAAGTTGTGTGAGAAAATAGTTCGTAAACCTGCCTAAGAGGTTGTAATGACCAATTATGTATGTATGTGAGTTCATATATTTAAACGCAACTGAAAGGTTCACTGGTATTCGTGGCTGATTGCCATAATCATTTGTACATGACTATTAAATAAGTTAATGCAAGCAATGATATCTCGGCAAATGGTTTGCTATGGGCTAGATAATCTATTTTAATCAATATATTAACAAACAAAAGTTATGGTGACCACATTTATTATAAAATTAACAAACTATAACTGGTCATATAAATATTAGATCTGGTCACCCGGATTTTACTCACTATTATCTAAACAATGTATTCAAGATTAAATAATACTTGTCCGGTAAATAGTCAATCACCGTGTGGTTTTGATGTTGGCCAATATTTTTTGAAACATGCCTGACAATGGTAGGATAATTTGCATTCATGTTACAGACATTTGGCTAACAGACACATGTAGTGTCAAAGCGCCTTTTGGAAATCCACATACATTGTGTAACTCATTTAGTTTTTCTTTTGTAATGTTATTGCAACATGAGCAGGCATATAGACATGCATACAAACACACATATATAGTTTGGATAATATATTGTGTTTAATTAGTAACTGGCCAAAATATTAATAAATAGAAAATAAATCATTATTAAATACATTTGTATGTACATACATAAGTATCATGTGTTTCCTATGAATTTAATTATTGTCGATGTATGTATGGACAGGATTATTAAAAATCAGTAAATAATGTTGCAAAGACAAATAGAAGACGTACATCAAGAAGAATTCGAGTAGACAGGTATAAATTTTAGGAAAAAGGAAACTAAGATGTATTTTCGTTAATTACAAGATTTATCTTCACTGGAATCAGCACTAAAGCCTATAAACATATCCTTAAATTCCCTAGTCTTACTCCTGCGTAATCATTTTGGTCGATTAATGGTATAGAAATTACAGACTTAACGTCTATGAACTTATTTTCAGCGATAGTTTCCCTTAAACAAGGCGTGTACATAAATCGTGTACATTCAAAACCTCGCTACACACGCAACAGCTATGTTGTACCTTCTTCTTGGAAGGAGATAAAAATGGGCCAAATTTGGCTCATTGTGATACCACAGTTTTTCCATTATGCCCTAGTCCTGGAAACATTCGGATCTTTTGAGGATGTGACCTTCGCTGGCAATGTCAATGCTTGACAGTTCCTGCAGATAATCCATGTAGTAGGCACCAGGATGAATTTTACTCTTGCTTTTTTTGGCCAAAGTCAGGAGATGAGCCCTATTTATGCAGTGCATTGTAGTAAAATATAGGAGAAAGGAAAGAGAGAGTAGTGTGCGACAATTTTTTTAAATGACCAGTGTATGTACCTTCTTCACTTTTTCTTTTTCTATTATGAATCAAAATAAATCTCCGATGGGAATGTAACCCACGGGCACGGTACTTGAAATTTAGCACACTACCGACTAGGATATAGGGGCATCCAGAAGACCAATACTGCTTCTACAGGAAGAATTTGTAAAGCGTCCTAGACCAAAGCGCGTCACATGTGTGCTCATAATGCATTGCCATGATATGATCCCGACAACCATACTGAGCGAGCCGTACCGTGTGACCTCCAGCCAGATTTTCTGCCCCGTTCTGCTCGTGTTCGAAACAGACTATCTCTGGATTTTGGAGCCAATGATCGCTTGATCAATTACAAATTTGTAGGTCCCCCAGATGGATTCTCAATGTCTATGATTGTGCCACGCCTTGTTAGTTCATCTGCAGTGCAGTTACCTGGAAAATCATTGTGTTTTGGTAGTCAAACCGGTAATCATAACTTTGGAAATTCTTTTGACACTCTGCACTACACTATCGTGTGGCATGTACACGTACCGGAAGGTTAATAAGCGTTCTGAGTTAACACAGCGAGAGAATTTAAGTCGCCGTAGTCCAGTAGGCAGTGTGTTGGCTTATTAGATGTGAAACCCACGATTCAAACACCAGGCGACTACTTTTCAGCAGATTTCTGGCAAAAACTCTGAGAGTAAATAAAAATCCAGCCACTTGTGAATAAAATTAAAACACACAACATATGTACATATGTGGTGTGAGAGGCTTAGTCGTAATACTGCGTGCAAATTATCTTCTTTGAATTTTAATGATGTTTTAGTTATGAAGAGTACAATTGGATGGTTTAGATTACGTATGCGACTGTTAGTTCTTAATATGGTAGCCCAGAAATTTTGTGAACTCTTAAGTAGTTGTTTGAAAATGCCATTAATAGCGGGTAATTGTTATTAATTAAAATTAATAATTTTCTAATATCAAATACAAATAATATCTTCATCGTATACGTTAAAAAAAACACTTAAAGTATCTTGTTATTCGAATAAAAAAACAATAAAAGAATGAATGAAACAAAATTAAATGAAACAAAGGGAAAAATTCTATCGTATTTATCTGATGACCTCGTTTGTGAAATTCTATTCTTAGTGCACTTAACCATCTTGATTATAATTTAATCATATTGTTTTTATCGTTCTCTCTCTCTCTCTCCTAATGACAATGTATTTTCTCCATTTCCTTAAATTTACAAAAGCCGTAACAGAAGCTTAGTAAGCAACAGACAGTGACTAAAAAGAAAAGGCCACTTTTACTTGTGTATATGTACAAAGAAATTTTATTTCTTTACAATAATTTATGGCAGTTGTTCTTATATTTAATGCTATGTACTGTACACTTCCGTTTTGTTTTTGTTTGTTTCTGCTACATATTATATTTATAATAAATACTCGTAAAAGTCGTCTTCTTACAAGTAATTGTTTATAGTTTGTTAAAATTAATGGACCTTTTGTCCAATGGTTGCCATAGTTTTTTATTTATTGTCCTCTCTATTGTTTGTTGTTGTTTGTGTTTTTGTTGTTGCTTTTTTTTATATCATTCATTGTTTTCAAATGTTTTCAAAGTCTGTTTGCATTTTATTATTATTGTTGTTGTTTGTAATGCAAATATTGAATAATTATAATATCGTCGTAATAATAATAATAATAACAATGATGATGGTTATTTTGTTTTTGTTGTTTCGCATTAAAATGCAGAAATGCTCAAAACAAATATTATTTTACGAGAAATTGAATAACGAAACTGAATTATGATCGTCAAATAAAATAAAGGAGTTAAACAATCAATGTCACTGCAATGCTACAGTAAGAACCATTCAGATTTATTATAAAATGAGTTTTAATGGAATATTTGCCACATTCTGAGGTATCAGATGTCAAGTAAGAATATTTATTGTCAATCAGGGTCAAAATAAAGATTCAAAATTGTATATACTTTGTTCCCAAGTATGTTCTTCAGACCGATTATGGCCAAGTCTTGTTTAATGGCCAGAAACTGTGATATCAGATCCGATTTGAAGTTCTTGACAAAAAAATTTTAAAGATCTGCTAAGATTGTTACATAATTTTCTTTATAAAGGGTGATTCCACCATAAAGGACGCTATTTATTGTGTGCTTAACGTCAAGTTTTTACCTAAATTTATTTGGCACATCTTGGTTTCACACATACTTGTACATGATTGGTCTTTACGACTCTTCACTCACGCTTAAAATCTAGCTTCTTACAACACTTAATGTTTTGCGTGTTAATTTTTATATATGAGTGCAGGGACCTACAGTTTAAAGTTAACTCCAAAGGACAGATTCTTGAGAAACTTTTTCATGGCAATTTTATTTACCCTCTGAGTTTTTGCCAGAAATCTGCTGAGCGAAAGTCGAAATATTTTTTTGTATTTCGTTTGGTTTGAGATGTCTGACCCAAGGTTTGAACCGTGGTGTAATAAATCAATACACTACCTGGATTATTACGACTACATTTCTTTGTTTTAGTGTATGACAAATTCAATCATTATGGAGAGGTACACAATTAAGCAGCCCGCCTTTTATAAAAATGGGCATTCAAATCAAGATACATTTCCTAATTTCGGTTTTTTTTTTGCTCAGCATAATCGAACAAATGTGTTCACAATCGGGAGGACTGTGAGCATATTTCAGTAAACCGGATCTTTAGGAAATGTAAAAATTCCTCGAATGCTGAGAATGAGAATAGTTATGAAAAGCTTCACAAAAATCTCCCATTCGGAGTGGACTTCAAATTGTTGGTTCCGCCACTCATGTATAAAATGAACATACAAAACATGTATATGTATGGTGTGAGAAGCTCGGTCTTAATCCTGCCTGGAGGATTGTACTGACCAATTGTGTATGTATAATCGACTAAATGTGTCCACAACCGGGAGAATTGTGCGCAAATTTCAGCAAATCGGGTCTGTAGAAAATGTACAAACACCTGTATATGCTCGTCCAATTCGTTCTGCAGAAAACTTAGCTGTTGTTAGCGTTAGTGTGGCAGCGGAGCGTACCCAACAATTGAACATCATACGAACATTACTGATGTGAATTTTTAATTAAGATTGGAATACTTTGCAATTTTGAGACACTTGCAAGACTCAATTGACTCAAGTGCTGAAGTGGTCAGTAGACCATTTCAAGCGTTGTGCATACAGCAAATGGTTGATTGAACGCACAGAAGTGAATGGTTACTTTACAAAGATATTCATCTACAGTGACGAGGCACACATTTTTAATGCAGTGAATCTGTTGATAAACCGAATTGGTGCATTTGGGCAAATGAGCAAGTGATTTGGCAAGTGATTATTGCAAAGCTGGTATTTCCACAAAGAGTGACTGTTTGGTGCTGTTTATGGAATGGCGGCGTCACCAGGCCGAGCTTCTTCTAAAATGAGGTCGGCTAAGCAGTTACCGTGACTGATAACGGATTTCTTGTGGGCAGAAAAGCGGATACATCAACAAAGAGTAACTGTTTGTTGCGATTTAAAATGAGGTCGGCCAAGCAGGTACAGTGAATGGTGTTCGCTATCTCGGGACGATAACGAACTTCTCGTGGCCAACAATAGAGTATATGGTTACAACAGAACTGTGCCACATGTCACAAAGCCAACGAATCGATGGCTGTCTCCACGAGAAATTCAATGGCTGTGTTATCTTACAAAGTGGCGATATTAATTGGCCGTTACGATCATGTGATTTGACACCGCTTGGACTTCTTGCTTTAGATATAATGGAAAGGAGCAGTGTACGTTAATAACCTAAGAATATATTCAGCATCGACCCTCAGTTAATTGATAATTAAATTCAATTAAAAAAATAAAAAATTTTAACATTACTTTGTTAATTTTGGCGAATTTGAATTACTTTAATTACCCCAATGAACTTTAGCTGGTCATACAGTCGAGTTTAACTGGCAATAATTTGTTTACGCTTTTGTAATCGAAAACAATCGATAATTAAAGACGCAATACCATACAATTACAATATGTAATTGACAACAAACAATATGATTTGCTTTTCCATTGAAAATCAAAAACTCTTTGCTATGACAAGAGAAATTAATTTGAATAAAAGAGATTTTTAAAAAATTTATGACAATGAAAGAAATGCGCAAATTATCTCACAAATCTTTTTCAAACAATGCAAATATTTACACAAAAAAAAAAAAAAAAAAACAAAAAAAGTAGAATCTTAAGAATTAAATCAACAAAAAATTCCATGATTTTGTTGTGGTATATGGGATCCCTTTCCTCTCTCTTCCTGAATATCTGAGTGGTCCATATACACAGCATGATTTTAACCGAATGAAGAGAAGAAGAATAGAAGGAGACAGTAGAAAATGGCAAATCTCTAATGGAATCTCAAGTTAAGTTACTAAAACTGTCTGACAATAATCAAATAACACGTGATTCCCCAAATTCAAAAACGTGTCAGAAAAATATAAAATAAATACACACTAAACCTGGCGAAAAAAAGAGAGCAGAAAGACATAAAACGTAACAAAAAATCTGTATTTATGCACGTGGTAAAGACTTGTCACTTGAATAAAAACAATAAAAGAAAAATCTCAGATAAAATAGGTGTAAGAAAGGGAGAAAAGAAAAAAGTGTAAAGCAAAGCTACCATTATGTGTACATGAAATCCTTTAAAGTAAGATTGTTTATGCTGTGAAAGCGTTATTTTATGTTTCGCTAGGATCTAAAAGTAAGAAGTATAGATTCTACCAAAATTTACACGTGAAATATGAAACAAAAAACCAAAAACCCTAAGCCAATATGATATGACACAGGGACTTTCAATCATGCTAAACGAAATCCAGTATTTAATTTGATTTTTTCTGTTCGTTTATATTTATTTTGCATTTTTATATGAACAGAAGACTGACACTCTGGGTAAGCAAATATGTATGAGCAACACTACTTATACAAATAAAAAGTGTTTTCAACAACAACTCCTTTAAAATGATTTGAAATCACTTGCGAATCGTCAGATTTTTATGGTTAGGAAATCGAAGGTGAATTTAGAATTAATTTAATAAGAAAACACTGAATACATGTGTATGTATTACAGTTGCAAGCGAAATTTATATATTAGATGCCAGTCAGATCTGGCCCGAAATGGGTTGTATACAGAACATAATTTGCATAAAACTTCTGTAGACTTTATTCCATCTGAGGAACCTCATCCTAGCAGTTATAATGGGACACTAGCCTCTGGGTGTGTAATCTCACAATGACTTCTGCAGAAGGAGACCACAGAACATACTCATCCGGGTTTTGGAAACTTAAGAAGTTAAATTCTTGACTAACCGGAATTTAGTGACTGAACATGCCTGGCCAAAGGCGAATTGAAACAAATTCACGACTTCATTAGACTCTCAGGATGGTTGAGAGACGCCAACCACAAGCTGTAATTATATAACGGAATAGATAATATCGGTAGTACAATCATTATTCCTTTTTTCTTCGTAAATTTATTAAACATATGCCGACTACAAAGCATCATCCCCATTTAATTTGCTTCAGTTCTGTTAATCAAGTCACTGAAGTCACCGAAGTCTAGTAGGTAGTGTGTAAGCTTATTAGACGGGAGGCCACGGTTCAAACACCAGGTCATACATCTCCAACAGAACAAAGTATGAACAAATATTACTTCGACGACTTCCTCTCAGCAGATTTCTGGCAAAGATCCTGAGAGTAAATAAAATACACTACCGACTAGACAACAGTGACTTAAATTCTCTCACTCTCTTAATTCAGGGTGGCACGCCATTATATTATAATACATGCCATAAGGCAGTGTGGTGCAGGGTGTCAAAAGATTTTCCAAAGTTATGATTACCAGTTCGGCTACCAAAACACAATGATATTTCAGGTAACTGCAGAGCGTATGTATTAACCAGGCGTGACACAATCATCAAACTTTCCGACGTATTATCGACTTTGTAAATCCTTCTGGTGACCTACAAACTTATAATTTACAATGCAATCAGCGATTGCGTCAACCGAAGATGACCGGCTTCGAATACGGGCAGAACGCCGCTGCTTAAACTCCAAAAAGAGCACGCTCAATAATGTTGTCGGGGTCGTATCAGGACATTGCACTAAGAGCACACATGCGAAGCGCATTGGTGTAGAATACCTTGCAAATGATTTGTATAGGGATCTTGGGATCTTATAGGACCCAAGTAAACTATAGCCATTGAGGCAGCTGCCAGTTGAATCAACGTAACCCACATTTTATAAGTCGCTGCATTTCAATGAAAAAAAAAATCGTTTTTCTAATAAAACTTGATCATTGAAAGAAAATTATTGGATGCAGTTTAAAATCTTTATGCGATCATCAGATTTGGAAAATTAAGGATCTGCTGTAGTATATAATTTCTGTTTAAAGAATATCTGTTTTATCTGTTGTCGTCAGTATCACTTACTCAATTGACTGGTTATTATAACCTTTAGTCAGGATTGCAATCTAGCTTCTCACACCACTTATGTTGAGTGCATTAATTTTATCCATATGTGGTGGGACTTACAGATTAAAGTCGATTCCGAACGAAAGATTTTTTGAGAATCTTTTCATGACAATTTTATTTACTCTCAGAGTGTTTGGCAGAAATCTGCTGAGAAAAGTTTAAAGTCGATTCCGAACGAAAGATTTTTTGAGAATCTTTTCATGACAATTTTATTTACTCTCAGAGTGTTTGGCAGAAATCTGCTGAGAAAAGGTCGCGAAGAAATATTCTTCCCATATTTCATTTTTGTTGGAGATATCTAACCAGGAGTTTGAACCGAGGTCTCCCGTCCAATAAGCTAACTCGCTACCTTGTAGACTACCGCGACTTCAGGTCAGTGTCACTTTATTGCCTCAAATCTATCACACGTTTTGAAGTGCACAAGTAATTCTTAACTTTTTTATTAATTTTTTCCTCATACAAAATACATGCGAATAATTGTCAAACAATCTACGTAAATTGAAGTGAAAGAATGCGTATGCCAGTCACAATACATATGAGTATTTGGGTGAAAGAAAAAAAAAAATCGTATAAGAAAAGTTAATAATGTTTTTGTCGCGCATCTGCTGAACGTGAGTTGCATTTGAATTCCTCATTTCTTTTGTTATTTAGCCGAATATTTTTTCTCATCTTCATCCATCCCTATTCGAAGAAATTTACAGAATAAGCGATTGCGAAAACTTGATTTTCGAAAATATAATTTAAAATATCACAAAAATACATACGTTAACGACTTTAAAACAATGATGAAAGGAGATTGAGAAGAGTTTTCATGATTTTTTTTCTACCAGCCAGTCGAAGATTAACTTTTGTTTTCACATGGCATTCGATGCGATTTGCCAGAAATAAAATGAAAATTATTATGTATTTAACAACAAAAAATATTTTATTTGTTTGTTTTTTTATATTTTTGCAATATAAAGTGTTTACTGCCATAAGACGAGTATTAAAAAGAAAAAAATCTTAATGCCAGTGTGTTGCTGTCCATGCATCAGTGTGAGTTTGAGTTCTTGTAACAGCTTTTTAACAGAGATTTTATGGTAATTTAAGTATGTAATGTACGAGTAGCGTCTTTTTATTTTTCTGTTTTTGCGTTATTACCCTGTTTTTATTAGAACCCTTCAATTTTATTTTCCTATTTTTCTACTTTTCTTTACATATTATTTTCATTTTTTTTTTTTTTTTTTTTGATTTCATTTATACAAACGTTTGTATAAATACCATCCGTCCGTCCGTATAGCATGGTGTGGTATGGTATGGTATGTCTTTGGTCTGTTGTGAGTTTGACTTTGGTTTTTGAGTGGTATTACATATTGATTACCATTCATTTACAACAATTGTTACACAATGACAATGAGTATACGAATCAAAGAATAGAAAAGGAAAGAAATAAATGTAATAAGAAAGATTCAATATTACATTCTCTAATGCCAGTAATAAAATCGCAAGCAGACAGACTGCTTGCCACACCAGCCAGTCAAACAGACTGTCATTTCATTTATAATGGGATTTAATTTTTGTTTCTCCCGCTTATTTTTTCTTTTTTTTCTTTTGCTTTGACTGTGTAATTTTAATCCCATTAGTGCAGCAATAACATGCACGCCAGTATATTTACTTTTACATTAAGGATGACTGTTTTGTTATTGTTGCTGTTGTGTCAGAATTTTTAAAGTAATAAAATTTTGATGTTAAAAATCAACAAAGAAATAAAGAAACAATTTTGGATAGACTGTCGAAAAGGAATCCGAGTAAATTATTCGCAATTTCTATTGAATTATTCTTTGAGTTTAACACCCGTTCGCCATCAATTGACAAAACTAATTCAATTATTATGATTAAGAATTCATATTTACATCAAAAACTACTCTTCAATTAGTAAATATTATATCATCTTGTGTTTCTTCAAGGAAGGCGCCGTAGTCTTGTAGGTAGTGTGTTGGCTTATTAGACGTAAAGCCAGGGTTCGAGCCCCAGGCCAGACATCAAAACAAAATACAAAAAAAGTATTTCTTCGGCGATTTCCTCTCAGCAGATTTCTGGCTAAAACTCTGAGAGTAAATAAAACTGCCATGAAAAGTTTCTCAAAAAATCTGTCGTTTGGAGTCGACTTTAAACTGTAGGTCTCGCCACTTACGTATAAAATTAACACACACAACTTAAGTGGTGTGAGAAACTAGGTTATGTATGTATGTATGTGTTTCTTCAAATATTTAAATAAAAATGTAAATATTTCAACGTGTTATTGCAACAAGAATTCCAATTTTTAATCAAGTATCTCCTACACGATGTTGAGCATAAGTGATCATGAAGAGATTGCGCATATACTACACAATTCACAAACACTTTACGGATTATGTTTGGCTCACAAACTTTTTATGGTTTTGTGTCCATTGAGTCAGTGCTTTAGGCATACCATACTCTGTTTGTGCTTTAGCGACTTCCAGGAGGTGTGCGCAACTGTGATATACAGAATATTAGCAATCAGAAGTTGCTTAAATAGTCCAGTGAAGTGCCAGGTATACATTACAAAAATGGAATTACCTGTCACTGTTTATTCCCCCACAACTATGCGGCCAAGAATGAAACATTAAACGATGTTAGAAAATTTGGTGCGCTATCTGGATTGTCCATCACGCATAGATTGTGATCACTAACACCAATAAATCCCAAGCTAAGGATATGCTGACACACATTAAGGAAAACCGCGCAGATTTCAATCCACTAAAGAAATTCATCAGATTAACACAAATTTCTAGGAGTACAAACCTTTCCTTTGAATTGTGGGCGAATGTTTGTAAAGGTATGCTCACCGAAATTGAATATAAACAGAGGCAAAAATTCTGTTCAAATAAAGTGGTTTTGTGGCAATCAAAACTTTTGTTGGGAAATTACAATAAGAAGAGGTCTGAGTCATGCATCAGACTATCTAGGAATACCCTGATGTTGCTAACCCGTATTTTGTCAGGGCAATGCGGACAGAGTGAGCAATTATTCAGAATGGCAATTAGTAGAAGTCCAGCATGTGGATTTTGTAACAATAAGAATGAATCATCGGAGCAAACATTTGGAACCTGT
Organism: Sarcophaga caerulescens; assembly: GCA_927399465.1. NCBI lineage: Eukaryota > Metazoa > Arthropoda > Insecta > Diptera > Sarcophagidae > Sarcophaga > Sarcophaga caerulescens. Next base: position 82,352,656 of record OV656867.1, on the reverse strand, counting down.
GGGGCACAAGAAAAACCTGAGTGCATATCAGGTGCTAGGAATGGATTGTTTAACAGAACATTGTTGATACCGAACAGCATCGTGAACTTTTTCGGCAATAAGCTTGTAAAAGACATTATAAGGATATACCATAAAATTAGAGGTAAGTACAGTAGATCACTTGGTGGCATTACTAAGGCAGCTCATCACGGCATCAAGTCAGTTATTTTATATGATTGAAATATGTGGAAAGTGTCGAATAGATAGATACAGATGTTATTAGTTTTCATAAACTGCTGCTTCAGGAAGATTACAGTGTGTCTTGGGCTAAAAAGCCTTTAAACAATTATGAGGTTGAATTTGGGAAATCTTAAATCGGAAATTGAAATGGATTAGTCACAACCTTTGAAAGTCGCACACACAGATTCTTAGCTAGGCTGCAGAGAAGGAGTCTAGCAAATATCTCGTGAAACTTGGTACAAGTCGAAGACTTAAGATATAGATTGCATGGGGCGATAAAGCCGAATAGATTGATTTTTTAACGGCTCTAAACTCCTAACTATGAGCGAATACTTGTCTATATATTGTATGTATATATGTATTACATATTTGTCTCATAATACATATGATGATACCCTGGAAATCTTATACAAGTGTGGCTAAATTCGTACGGATTATACTCACTACCAAGAATCGCTTAGTTTGTCTAATAATACAGACAATTTTTATGATTTCAGATTAGTACGGTTTCAAGCAGTTTTACCAGCCATAGATTGAGTCCACTCGATATTCTTTGTGATAGAAGAAACATTTGATTTTAAACTGCAGACTTAAAAGGCAATCTAGCTGCTAATCAACCGGCAAAGAGAGCTTTCAAATTATTTGTTTGCTCGTGCCTAAAGCGAATATAAAGTTCTTTGCCAATAGCGGATCACTACTAAACATGTGAAAAAAATTGATTGTCGTCTCCAACCACTTATGTTGCGTACTTTAACTTTACTTATAAGTGGCGGAACCTACTCTTTAATGGCGACTCCGAATAACTGGTATTTGGACAACTTTTCAAGGCAATTTTTTTTTACTGTCAGAAGTTTTGCCAGAAAACTACTGAGAGAAAGTCGAGATGTCTGAGATAAGGCTCTCTTCAAATAAAGCCAACATACTAACTGCTAATCTACGACATTTATTTGCCATCACATTAAAGAATATTCGCTGATAGTATTTTAAAAATGTTTCGAAAATGTGTACCGTATATTAGTTTCAGCTCAGTGGTATATAAGTTTTATACGTTTTGATTTTTGTTACATAATGATGTTTTAATTGTCTTGTCGATATTCAAAAACAAAAAATAAATATTTTAGACGAAAGTTATTTAAAGAAGAATATTTTTCTTTTTTTTTGTTTAAGTATTTGTGATATTTATTGTGTTTTCCAATTGTTATTAATTTTTTGTTTGGGGTTAATTTTTCAAAAATTTTTTGATAAGGAAACAATATTTCCCATATGCTTTCAATTAATTCAACATATTTTCTGACAACACCCCTTCAACTTATGCAATTCACGGACTGTACCACCTTTTTGAAAAGAATTTGATTGTTCAGAATATTTTATGTTTAAAACATACATAAATTGTCATAAATCTATCGAAGAACATTATAAAACAGAGAGAGCATCCTACGTATTTTACGTTAAAGAAAAATGTATAATTATTTCTTAAAATACAATTTGAATTCGACTATTTTTTTTTATAATTTATGATTCAGTTTCCATTTATTAATTTCAAATAGAAACATTTTTAATGAGGTGAATGAATATTTTTAGAAACTTATAGAAACATTATGGGGGGCGAGCTGAATCTTAATCAAACGAGAATATTCTTTCGATTAGAAGAGATTTTCTTTATATTCTAATAAATGAAATGTAATTTCTGCCAGTTGATCTTGACATCATTGAAATCTGTTTAGATCATGTGGGGACATACGTGTGATTGGTTATATGGCTGCTGTACGATAAAACAAATTGTTTTTGTTTGTAAGTGGCGTATAATAATTATGAGCCATACAAACTATTTAAATAGGCTGATTGTCTCATAGAAATATAGGGAATAATTTGTTAAATATTTATTATAAAAATAATAATTATTCAAGCATTGATATGGTGATCGAGTCTCTATATACACAGAGCAACTATAACGAAATCATTACCAACTACAGTGACTCAATTAGCAATGAAATGAAACTGAAAATTATGACATTGACCGACTGTTTGCTATTAGCAATAGAAGATAGCAAAAATACGAAATGCTTTTCATAAATAATTAAACGCTTATGACAAGAGCACTTACATTTTGAAAAAATTTTCTGCTTGTTTAGTTGGCTGCTTTCAGAAGAATTTTTCGTATGATGGCTGCAATTAAAATCCTCAGGTGTTATCTCAACGCAAATAAAGATAACCACGTTTTGATACGCTTCTTACTAACACTTTAAAGAACTTGATTTTGTTTAAAATTTTTTTATTTATTTTTAATTTTTTTCTTCCGATTTTTTTCTTTTTTTTCCAATTGAATGAAATTTTTCTTTTTAATTTTTTTTTGTATTCGAACGTACACTTTAACTGTTTGGTGTGCGAGATTTTCGTTTAATTGCTATTCATAAATTTTCTTGTGCAAATTTTCGGCCAATTAAAGTTAGCAAACGAAACTTTTCTCTTCGAATTGTATTTCGACTTTATGCCCTCGCTTTTCAAAATTTATTAGTTGCTGGTATGGTGATGACTTTTTACCACCGCTTTTAAGTTTTCCACATAAAAACACAAAAAATACTGAAAAAAATAACCTGTTGTCCGTATAATTGCTTTCAAAAGGCCGCCCGTTATAGTTGCTGTTTGACTCAACGCAATATAATTCAATGTCTAGAGATGATACTCATTACGGTACGTTACGGTACGTGTATGTTCGTATGAATTTTCGCTAACAGCAGTAGAGTGAGTAGCAGCAACATCTGCTGCTCTAGCCAATAATAATACTGATAAGGCTAATTGTGATGCTGCTGTTGCTGCTGCTGTTGCTTCGTTTTGGATTTCTAATGCTGCAAAGGTAACAGTATGAACGTGGCGTATACAAAAAAAAAAAAAAAAAAATTGGTGATGACAGCAGAGCAGTCGTTGGCGTCAGCGTTTTCATAGTCACAATAAAATTTTCAAGCAAAACAATTTAGCAGATAATAGATGCTATCAAAATGACACTATACTCGCTCGTATAGTTGTTGTTTTATTGTTTTTCTATCTGTTTAAGAGAAAATTTCTTACGCTTGTGAGATTTTACAGGTTAAGTGTAGCGGTTGGAGTGGAGTGAAGGTGACAGGCAGTCAGTTTTTCATTTCAACCAAAACTAACAATAAAATTTTTTTCGTTGTTGTTGTATCTACTCTAGATATTTTATTTATGTTCATACATACATAATGTCTATGTGTGTTTGTATGTATTTGCATTTAATTGGTGTGGCATTAACATAAGCGTAACACAAGTTGCCTCCAACTGTTTCAGTCAATGTTAAAGGCAATTTAATTTCGTCTCATTTGCAGGTCCCCACTGCTGCTGTTAATTTTTTAAAATGCTATTGTTGTTGTGATGCATGAAATAATTTCATTAAATATAGTTTTCTTTTGTTTGTTGTTGTTACTTTATTTTGTTATGATTAAATCAAGTTGACTTTAAATGGTGTATATGGGGTATTCCATACTGTAACTAGAACTTTACATGACTTAAAGCTAAGGGTAGTAGACGATATAAGGAGAGCTATACAGGCTATTTGAGAAGTTTAAATGTGTACCCTTTTGCAGTCAAACATATTTAAAGTTTTAGAAAGTCGTCTGTAATAGTTCGAAATGTGCCCATGGATTCTTTAGAAAAAAATTTCGAATGATTTTTGTTTTAATTTCCATGATAAAGATTAGGTAGATAGGTTTGACGACGTGTAGTGGTATTAAGTGGAAATTATACGTGAATTTTATTTAAAAATTTTAACGAATTTTTTTAGTAAGAATTACAATTTTTATTTAAGTATTCCATCACAATACTGAGCATGAAGTAATTGCGTATATAATTCTCAAACGCTTAACAAAATATGTATCGCTTAGGATTGGAAACTCTCTGAATTCCTCGCGATAGTTGTTGTTTACGTCCAGTTAATATTTTGTGCATGATTCGAAGAGAATACATTATAACTTTTTAGTCCGGATTACAATATAGTTTCTCACACAACTTATGTTGTGTGTGTTAATTTTATACATGAGTAGCGAGATCTACAGTTTAAAGTCGACTCCGAACGACAGGTTTTTGAGAAACTTATCAAGGCAATTTTATTTATTCCAGAAATCTGTTGAAAAGAAGTCGCCGAAGAAATATTTTTTCATATTTCGTTTTTAAGGCTGACCTGGGGTTTGAACCGTGGTCTTACGTCTAATAAGCCAACACTCTACCTACTAGACTACGGCGACTACACATAAGTGGTCATTACAATATTTTAATCAGTATTACGACCTAATTTCTCATACTATTCTTGTGTATTAATTTTATTCACAAGTGGTGGGATCTACAAGTTTAAAATCGACTTCGAACGACAAAGTTGTGAAAAAATTTTGATTCGAAGAGAATGCCACACTCTTTTTGTAGGAACTGCCAAAAGGTCTTCGGAATTTTTGGAGGCGAAACGATGTATTGGCCATTAAAATATCTCAGCGATCTCAAGTTGAATACTTCCCCCCGTTACCTTTTAACATTCTCGTTGATACAATGATGGGGAAAGCATGCATTAAATGGCAAACTTTTCGATTGCGACTGAACTGAAGTAGAGTAGAAATTGCGCACAAAGGTCTATTTCACGATGGGTCTAAAGCTGCAATAAAAAGAAGATGAAAAAAAGGAAAGGGAGGAAAAATAGAAAGAGTGAGAGAGAGAGTAAAGAACAAAATTTTCCACACACCTATCTGCGACAGAAACGAAGCCGGGATATCAGAGGTGCCTTTAAAACACGCTGAAATACTTTCTATTTACTTACTTACTTAATTGGTCATTACAATCCTTCAGTCGGGATTACAACCTAGGTTCCCACACCACCATTGTTGTGTGTGTTTATTTTATCCACAAGTTGCGGTACCTACAGTTTAATGTCGACTCCGAACGACAGATTTTTGAGAAACTTGTCATGGAAATTTTTATTTACTTCCAAAGTTTTTGTCAGAAATCAGGCAATGAAGAAATATTTTTTCATATTTCTTTCTGTTCGAGATGTCTGACCTGGGGTTTGAACCGTGGCCTCATGTATAATAAGCCAACACACTACCTACTAGACTACGGCGCTGGCGAAATACTTTCTAGAAAAGAAAATTGGTTGAATGAGGGTGTATAGTTAACATCATTATTTGCAATAGCTCATGTACCTCTGGCTACTATATTTCCTAATATGAAGGTCTTGATCAAAAAGAACCAATTATTGCAATTCGTTTTTATATTTTGGTGAAGACCATTTGAATTCAATTGTAATGGAAGTAAGATGAAATAAAGAAACTTGTTCCCTCTCCCTACTTTATATACTCTTCCTTACATATCGAAGGATATTTGCTATTGAATTCCAATTCTATCTACTCCCCGTATATATACTTTGCAATATACCAAGAATGTTAGAGATTTATAGAGTGTGTCTACATAAATCTTAAGAAAACACTTTTTCCCTTACCCCCACCTTATTTAAGCACTTATAACTTATTTTCACTCTCCTTTAGTTTATAAAGACTCCCATTGTTGCATCTTTTTTTTCCAACTAAATCTCTTATATTCCCTGTGCGATGTGCTTTTCGTTGCTCTCTCTCTTAAATGAACATACATTTTTTGGCTAATTTTTAAGATAATAAATATCAACTGAGATAGCGAAGAAGCTGCCACATACTCTGCTACAACTTCAACAAGATACTTTCGGGTACAAATTATGGCGAAGATACAAAAGCTTGTACGAGTTGTTGTTGTACAATAAATGTTTTTATGTTTTTATCTCTTGTCACCGAATTTATACGCACAGATACGTTATTGTGCACAAATAGTTTCCATTTAAAATCTGTTTGCGCTTTTCTTTCTCTTTTTTCTGTTTTTTTGTTTTTGTTTTATAAACATGTAGTTGCTGCCAAACTTCCCCCTGTGTCCGCGTTAAAAATAAAATTATTGTCAACAAGCTTCTTTACCTTCAAAACAGATATTATGGGTATTCACATAGGGTAAGTTAACTTATATGTTAACGACTCTCTAACACTATAAAGAGAATTGAAATGTATATTTTAACTAAAAAAAATGTAAATACTGTATATAAGTGAATACCCCTAATACATGTAAGAGTGATGCACAGCAGTATTGTTTGTGCAACATTGTATTTATATTTAGTTTTGTATTTATTTGTTTTTGTTGCAGTTGGTGTCTTTTTATTAATGCTGTAAGGTTTTTTATTGTTGTTATTGTTTTAATTGTAACTTGTATTTATTTGAAGTTACAAAAACTTATTTTTTTTATTATTATTCTATTTGGCCCACAAGTATGAAAAGAAAGAAATTCATTCAATTTATGTAAATTAGTAGGGCTCAGAACTAAAATATTTGAATATCGTGGTAAAATTAAGGTAATGTATATTTGATAGTGTATATGGACTGATATAATTGATAAACAAGTCCAACACCACATCCATAAAACCACACAAATATTCAAAAATATTTACTATTTCTAAGATATGCTGCCACGTAATTATGGTCCCGTTCTTCCAAATTTTGATTCGTATAGTTGGCGTATAATATTGAGGAAATAACAATTGTGATCACCGACTACTGCAACATTCATTAGATGAAGTAGTGATAGTATTCGCACAAATATCATGGATGACACGACTAACATCCTAATCGTAGGACATGTTTAATATTTCATTTTTTGTATTTTTCCGTATACATGATAACTGATTCATAATTTATGCTCCATAGGAGGTGCAGTTGTGTACATACATATATACTATAAATGTCAAAATAAATCGCACAAAATGTCAGTATCCTAGCTGTTGGAATATCTCACATTAAGTATAATTAGTACCTAGTTTGGATCTAAGTTGCAAAACCCCCGCAATTGCAAGTCACAAAATACAAATTTTTCGGACTTTTGAGGACCAATTCAATCTGTATCTCAATATGAATCAAACACTTTATTTTTTGATACAACTACTTGACTAGACGATTATTAAAATACGTTTGTATGGATCGCTGTAATCTAGTAGGTTGTGTGTTAGCTTATTAGACGCGAGGTCATGGTTCAAACCCCAGCCCAGACATATCGAACAAAGCGAAATATGAAAAAATATTTCTTCGGCGACTTTCTCTCTCTCTCTGTTTCTGGCAAAGACTCCAAGGAAAATCTCCTAGGAAAATCTGTCGTTCGTAGTCAACTTTAAACTGTAGGTCCGCTGCTCATGGATAAAATTAATGCACACAACATACATAAGTGGTGTAAGAAACTAAGTCATAATGCTGACTAAACAGTTGTAATGACTAATTCAGTTATATGGAAAGTTTCAGAACCGTTTTAAATACAGTATGAAAATAGAATAGTTCAATATTCTGTTTACACTTAATGACAAAAAGAAGGAAGTAATATCGCTGACAGTATTTGCCGGTGTCATAAAGCATATCATCAGTGCGTTGAACTTTGTATTTGAGAATTCGTAAGAATATAAGTATAAAGATGAAATAACGCACAATCCCGAAGTCGACAATACCGGTCATACAGAATTCTGGTACATGCCCGTTTGGGACCAAAACTAAGGAGTGGAAAATGATTCGACTAACATAGACAGAGAATCACAAGACGTCTATTTGAATAATTGTCCCATCTTTTCAACCTTCTTACCTAATTTTTCCAAATTTAAAATTAATTAATGTGATCTAATTTTGTTTAGTTAATTCCCAAAAAAATTGTAATACAATAAGGAATGGCTTTACATAGCTTAACTTTTCCTAATGAGCATATATTTTGGCTATAATCCTGAGAATCCGACTGAGACAAAGTTTGTTTTTATTATTATTTAAATAAGTTATAAATAAAAACTAATAAATTAAAATATAAGTTATTAATAAAAAAAATTGTGATTAATTGGAATACATACTTCTTAAACAGTAACTTATATCTGATGCACAAGTACATACCTGGAAAAAAAAAAAGAAAAAAGAAATTAAATTAAAATAAAAAAACAAATTTATATTCTACCTATAATCATTACTTATTTACCTATTACTAATTTTTTCTAAATTTATTATGGAATCAAACAGCTATGTCTCTAGAAATTTTGTTCTTTGCCAAAGCTTTTTGAAACGAATTATTGGGATCAGTCTACATCAGAGGGTAATCTTCTATTCAAGAGATAACACTCTTTATGTACCCTAAGGAATACGACAGAAAAGTCGGTTTTACAATGAGGATGTACTTAGGATGATTTCCTGTATAAAGAATAGGTATACAATACATGTTAGTGAACTGGATGTCGAAATTAATTTCAAAAAGGAGCGGTCGCTAGGGATGTCGCTCATCATAAGAAAATTGGAAAGAGGAATACCTCATGAGCTACTGTTTGTCTTTCTCTGATAAAATCTTCTGATGAACAAACTATTGGTGACGTTAAAAATAGGTAGCCCTTTGGGTCAATCGCTTATTCGGATAATGTGGTTTTTGTGGTGTTATTGAATGGGCATATAATTGAGTATATACATATAATTGAGTACATACAAATGGGCATATAATTGAGTAAAGTACATACTCCTTTTTCGTAGAAAGAAAAAGTTATTAGCTGCTTAGAAGTGCGAGTCAACAAATGCCAATATCAATTATATATAAGAAAACGCCGAACAATGTTGTACATTTTGCCAAGAACTTTGTGAATAAATTTATTGTTATCATTTGAAGGTATTGAACAGTTGCATAACTTGCCTTGTATACAAAACATTAGCATTGATTTGCAATATGAAAATAAGGAAAATTCTGCTTTAGGTTTATAGAAGACTTTAATAATACATAAAAATCCATTCACAAAGTCCACTAATCTCTGCCTGCACAGATTCTCCTACACTGGGTCGAAAACGTTCTTGGCTGGAAACACTTGATTAATTTAACTGAAACTACACGAAAAAAGTAATACAAAGATGAGGGATATGTTTTATGACAGAGCTATGATCCATAAAAGTAACGAAAGGAATATGAAAAGAAGCGAAATAGGTTTTCATTGCTGAGACATGGAGAACTCAAACTCTTAAGGATCTGTTACGACTAGTGGATCTTCTCCATATGTTTCCTAGTACACAGTACATAGTTGTCTTGCATTACTTTTTTAAGATGTTTTTCACTTATTTAGCTCAACTATCACAACTTTATCTTTATGAATTGTGTGATACCTCAAAAATTTTAGCGAACTATGACTGGAAATATGAAACAGTGGCCACATTTTTGAAGCAGCATAATCTAGGTATTTCATTGATTTATAAAATTAATTCAACATTTATTTTGTGACTTATGAATTGCTTATGAATATCGAATTATTGTCATAACTAAGTAGAAAACTTCTTGGTTCTAGAAAGTTGTTGTAATCTTTGGATTTACACCGCATGTAAAATACGTCTACAATTGATGTATTGAAGTGACGATTATGTAGATCGTAAAATAGAAGAGAACGATATTGTAATATTCACAGATGCGATTATGATCTTTGATATAAATTTTCTCAATTTAGAATAGACAAATAGCAATATTTTTCATGGATCTAGAAATTTTCTCTAAAATAAGGCTACTTAAACATGCTTGGTTTAAGTTTTTTTTTTGATTATTTTTTCCATTTTGCAAAAAAAAAAAATTCGAATCCCTTGTGAGACAAATGACCATTTACTGGGCGGCTCAATGGGTCCTCGCATACGGTATTCCTTTCACCCGCATCTCGATCTTTTCTGATAGCCAGGCTGCCATATAGTCTCTGTCGAACGTTGTGAATAATTCCAGGTCCCATTTAACGACTTCTGCCGTGGGTGCAGATCCGCTGAAGAAGAGGAGACTGTTTTCCACTTTCTTTGTCAATGCCCATCTCTTGCGATGTGCAGATATAGGTTATTTGGCTCTCCGAACCTTGTCAGCTTGACGGAGCTATCGTCTATTGATGTCAAGGACTTAGCCTCGTTCATCAAGCTTTCGGCCTGGTTTTCCAGAGTGGTATAGTCGGGCTTTAGATGTGCAGCCCTTGCGCTGACCAACTTCTCCCTCCTTGGTTAGTACAGAGACTACGTTTACCTGCGGCGTCACAACGGGCCGCTATGCGTGCTCAAGTGAGCTTTTCGTATCAAGGCTACCACACTAACCTTTGGGACATTCAATATCCAGCGCAAATTGATCTGATTTGTCAACAATTTACGTGTAAATTCGTTCATTTTTTTTACAAAGTTTGTGTAGATATTAGTCAATATCATTTGTGTTTAATTTTCTTATTTATTTTGGATAGATTCCTCTCCCGTCTTTGTAAACAACTCAATGCCTCAAACGTTTAAAAGAAACATTTTGCCCTTAAAACCTACAAAATAAAATATTTCCCTGTATATCGCTTTTAAATGTAAAAATATTCTAAAAGTAGAATGGTGTGGACAAAGTTTTTGCGAATAAAAAATAATTACGCATCTTGCAGATAAAAGTATGGAATGCCATGTTATGTGTTTGCGTCTAAACGCATAAACACTTTAACAAACACACGCCGCATGGAGGAGACACTACTGGAAAACTGTGAGAAAAAAAAGCCAGGAGTTGGAAAGAAACTAAAGTAAAGTGCATAAATATGAAGAGTGTTAAAAATGAATGCATCTCTCTCTCTCGTATTCATAGTCCTAAACTAAGCCAAACTGAATACTAAAGTCTAACTAATGCTTAGTCTTTTGCAGTAACGCATTTGCAAATGCTTTTTTACTTTTTGTCTTGTTTTTTTGTTCTTCTTGTATTTCTAGCTACTGCCAGTTTTGGCAGTTTGGCAGTAAAAAGTAAAACGTTTCCTTTACTGTGTGTGGTGTACGGAAGTTTGCCTAGTAGTCCTGCTTTCAAGATATGCCATCGTTTATGTATACATGTATAGTGTATGCGTGTGTTAGTGACTTGGTGTTGGTTTTGCTCATTTTTTTTATTACTAAGTTAAACTCCTAAAAGCAATTTTAAACTCCTAAAAGTGAGTGTATAAGAGCAGTCAGGACTTTGAGAATTGATGGTGTTAAAAAGAAGAAGAATAACAAAATGGTAGAAACACCATTTTAATTCTTTTTTGCTGCAATCTTTACTGTATATGGTACGAGGGCTAACAAGTTAAGTTGAGAATGGTAGAAATTCTTGATAATTTAGAAATTCTTTTTTTTCCATCAAAATGTGGTTTTCAATGGCTCAAAAAGAGATTTTTTTTTAATTTTTCTGTGGTAACACTTACCAAACGGTCTTCTCTTCATTTGAACAACATCAAGCGAATATTAACAGAAGAAAATATACAATAAAACGAAATAAAATAGAAATTTGATCCCATAAAAAAACGCTGTCTGTTAAGAAATCAGTTACTCTCTAAGAAAACACAAGAAATTCGTGTACATGGTTGGCTCTTGTAGCAGTCAAAAGGCAAAATGTTGTACGACTTGACAAATATTTACGAAACGTGTTTGCCACCAGAAATGAAAGAAAAAGAAATGAAAAAGAAGAAAAAAGATGACGTCAATGTTAGTGCAGCATAATAATATTTGTATTTAAAACGATGAAAAACTGCAAACATACACACGTGTGTACATCTACAACCATTTCCATATAACCCGGCCAAATGCGTTTAACTACTAGCAAATTTGCCTATTAATAGCCGTGAGTTTCTATACCAGAAAGGAAGAGCATGTGCCAGCATACATTAATGCTGTAAAAACGTTAAAATTTTCTTTTTTTTTTCGTTTTGTTCTAAGCTGCAAAACAAACGCGTACAACTTAATAAAGTTTCCGAGTTTTTTTTCTTCTGTTTTTTCTAGTAGACAAACTGACTTCGTGAATGTCTGGCAAAGAACTCAAATACAAACAAAATAAGTAAATAACTACGCTAACTTGTAGCTATGAGAACAACATAAAAATATTAAGAATTCAATTAAAAACTGCGAAAAAAAATTGTTTAAAAATTTTAAATAAACAAATACTGAGGTCCCATAGTTTTTTTTAAGAATCTAAAGAAAAATATATTTTTTTTATATGACGGCCATAAGAAAATTGTTAAGAGGCAACTATGGTGCCAACTCACTTTTTCAATACCTTTTGGAATCAAATAATTTCCAAAAAAATTGAAAAAAAAATATGTTTGAAGTACAGATTTCCAATATTCTACGCTATTGGTGCTGAAGCTGAACAGATCACCAAATATTGCTTTTTCTGAATTTTGCTTGATGAAAATACGAAAGTATTCTTCCTGTAAATTGGTCTGTTTAAAAACTCATGTTTAGTAATATTGTGGCAATTTATTTTTTTGATAAAGCATTAACATGCCCTAATGAAGTCGCCGCAGTCTAGTAAATAGTTTGTTGGCTTATTAGTCGTAAGACCACACAGTTCAAACACCAGGCCAGATATCTCCAATACAACGAAATTTGAATATTTCTTCGACGACTTCCTATCAGCAGATTTCTGACAAATACTCCGAGAGTAAATTAAAAATTTGCCATGAAAAGTTTCTTAAAAATTTGTCTTTCAGAGTCGACTTCAAACTGTGGGCCCATTCACTCATGTATAAAATTAACACACTCAACATAAATGGTGTGAAAAACTAGGTCGTAATGCTGACTTTAGGGTTGTAATGACCAATTATGTACATATGTATGTATCAGTTTCAAATCAAACTATAATAAAAAAATAAATGGTTTTCTAGATTTGTAGACATCCCACGTTTATTTCTAAAAAAAAACTCAAAACTTCGACCTATTACGTAACAAAGTTATCTTTTATCAAGAACGATAGTGTATTAAATGCACCGAACACAAAAGTACTTCGAAGAGTTACTTAAATTGTCATTTCAATCTTTTAGTCAGGATTATGACCAAGCTTCTCACACCACTTTTGTTGAGTTTGTTAATTTCTTATCCATAAGTGGCACGACCTACAGTTTAATGTCGACACCGAACCACAGATTTGAGAAACTTTTCATGGAGTATGTATTTATTAACTCTCAGAGTTCTCAGCCAGAATATTGCTGAGAGAAAGTCAACGAAGGAATTTTTTTTATATTTTTTTTTGTGTTCAAGATGTTTGAGCCGAGGGTTGAATCACGAGCTCTCGTTTGCGTTCCTTTAAAGTAAAGAGGGTTGACAAAAAGCATCTCCATAATCTTCTTTTTTCTTTTCCTTTGTTTCAGTTTCGTTAATGAAATTTCCATCTTTACAGCTTCTACGAAAATAGCAGACATATTTGACATTACCTGGACCGCTGTGGACATGCATTGTTGAGGAATTATCTATTGCTGATGATGTTATTCTCCCTAGAGGACTAGAAGACAATGTGTTTCCTGGTTGAATTATTTGGAGTTGTATTAAGGCCTCTTAGTTTTAAAAATTCAAAAACCTTTATGTACATATTTCAGCCTTCGGAGTGTGAAGCAGAATTAATCGCTACACGACGCTTATTACTCGTATAGGAGCTGGGAATTATTATAATTCTCCAAAATATTTGTATTAAAATCCCCAATTAAATTTTTTCGATCAAGTTTATGTTTCTTTCCGTTTCCGAATCACGAATAATCCGCATAAACCCTTCAACTACAATACCATTGCAGGCATTAAATGAGAACGTGACACCCTGAAGAATACATCATGATGCTGACACATAAATACTGGCTTAAATATTGCTAAAACTCAAAAAATTTTAAGTTCATTAAAGCGTCTATTATACTATTTTATTTTGCTTTCAATCTCTCCATCTCGTGAAATAGAACAAGATTAGTGTTTGCAAACCAAAGAATATCAAAAATTTTTTTGATAATTGTGTGGATAGGATTATAAAAAACACTCTCCCAGACGAAATTTGTAATAGGAACTTAAAGAAAGCCAGACGAAGACGAACATTGGAATCAAATAAATGATTATTACAATTCTTTGATTGCCGCTTTGATTGATGCTTTGTTCGATGCTTTGATTGATGCTTTGATTGATGTTTCGATTACTGCTTTGATGGAATGAGAGTAGATCTACTAAGAGCGAATGTTACCTACCGAACTTTTTCATTTTAAAAATACTTTCTACAATAAGGCATCACATAGTCGCTGCTGACCAATGTTAACTTTCCTACTTGAGTTGGTTTGTTGGCCTCTTTCTGTTCTTTTTAGGTTAAAAGCATTCACATAAATATTCGTATGGACAGCACAAAGTGCATTCATAAATCTCTTTAACACGCGGCATCATTTTTCTTATTTTTTTATTGCAGTTTTTTGTTTTTTTGTTTCTTGTTACTGTTGTATACCCACTAAGCACATGTTTTCGCGGTAAAAGTTGAACTTTTTGAATTCGAAAAATTACAAAAACCAAAAAATAAATAAATTGTATATAAAATTAAAAAAAAAGAAAAATTCATGCCCTGTGTGTATTTAAAAGTTGCCAAGATTTTTTACCTGGCACTTTATAAATATTTACACGGTATAATGTATGTTTCGTATGGTACATATCTATATGTAGTACATATGTATGGTATATAAAAAATGTCATTGTTGTTATCTGTAGCATGTGTTTGCATGACTGTGCATTTGTAGAATTTTTTTTTTTACATTTACGGCTGTATTAAAATGCAAAAGCCAAGCCAAAATATAGTGGTTAAATCTGCAAGTAAACAGAAACATTCACTTGTTTTATAAATACATACAGATGTACTGAACACAATAAGGCAGCAGTAATGGGTTGGTACTTAATTTTAAGGTAAAGTCTGCAGAAAGTATATTTCTAGCATGGATGTAACGAGGAGGCGATTGCGTTCTAGTAAAAGTCAATTGCAACTATGTGGCGATTAGCAACGATTACGCATAACATTCATACATACATACATAATTGCTCGTTTACAACTCTTTAGTCAGGATTACGACCTAGCTGCTCACACTTACATATGTTATGTGTGTGAATTTCATACATGAGTGGCAGGACCTTCATTAGAAAGTCGATTCCGAACGACAGATTTTTTTGAGAAACTTTTCATGACAATTTTATTTACCATCAGAGTTTTTGCCAGAATTCTGCAAAGAGAAAGTCGTCGAGGAAAATATTTAAATTTCGTTTTGTTGGAGATATATGGCCTGGATTTTGAACCAAAACCTCATATCTAATAAGCCAACACACCACCTACTAGACTACGGCGACTACACTTATAACAAAACCTTTCTCAGATTTTTCAATGTTTTTAATTTTATTGAATGAAAAACACGCATAACATTCCGGCCAAGTCATTCATATGTTAGGTTAGGAAGAATTGCCCTCAATGGACGTAGAAAGCTTGGATTCTAAACATCAGGTTACGTTGTAATCCAAACCAAAAATCCAAAACGAAAATCAGTACCATCCTAATGTATACACATACAGGTGTAGTAAGTGTTTATGTTTATTCGTATGTAAATAAATGTTGATTCTGATTCTACATAATGTTGATGACGATGATGCAATAATGACTGCCTCCACATTGTACTACCACTCTTTATAAATAAAACAAGACAACACAATGAAACATCAACATTGTCATACCGAGTCTGTGTGTAAATCTTTCGTTCGAAGAACATAAAAACTAATGTTGATGCGGCATTAGACAGCGTCAAATGAAAGTATGATTCATACATGCTGTTGTCACACTGTTTCTGCTTTTTAATGCTGCTGCTCTCTAAGCACCGGGTATGAATTTTACGTTTGTGGTACAAATTTAGTTGCCATAGCTTCTAATGACAATGTGTACGATGGCGTGATAGTGTTAGCAAAGTGACTGACTGTATGGCATACAATTCATTTTTTTGTTTATATTTTCTAAGTGTATTTTAATAAAAGTTTTTCCTTTTTGCTAAACGTTATACCCTACAGTAAATGCATACAACGTATTTGATTTTTTTCTACAGTTTAAATAGTGATTTATGTGAAGAACTTTATTTCAATAAATTATTTACACTACCTTGTAAGCCTTGACAGAGTATGACAATGTATTCTTTGCAATCGCATGTTTTTAATATTTTTGTTTGTTTTTCTTTTTTTAATTTCTTATTTCCAAGTCAACAGCCTTTGTTGGATGTTGTAAAAGATATTTAATTTAAAATATGTAATCGCTACTAATGAAAGAGCAAGACAAAAGGACTAAAGTCATAATCTATACATCTGACCCTCAAAATACGGCACAGACAAAGTTGGTACGGCATTAAATATTTTTACACAATCTTTGAACATATATTACAACGAATAATAGAATCAATTCTACCTCAGAAGTGTGTATTATGCAATGTATTCTGAATTTTATGCAATTCAATAAAGAAAACCTAGCGGTGTTTCCTGCCGCTTAATCACTTATGCTGGAGTAGGTGCCTTAGAGATTATTAACTTACAGTTGCTATAGCACTCCAGAGCTAAGAATCGCTCACTTATTTGTTGAAAAATGTTTGACTGTTATATTATGCATAAATCTGTAGGAGCATATCTCTTATTTTCCTTTAGTATAATTGCTTGTGCTTATATTTGATATAAAATATTGTAATGATAATGGTCGCATCGAAAAACACTGCATAGATCTTAATTGAAACGGGTATTTCCATAGTGCTTCCTCCATGATTATTGTTCTGACAAACTTTATGATGCTTCTCAATGTCCGCAATGACAATTTATTGCATAGAACATGATATGCAACTACGTGTTTTATTCTGGTGTGCATTCACGCACATAAATATCAGGAACGTGTTCCGATGATTCTGATTGTTGCAGAATCTACAGGTTGGCTCGATACAACCTCTATTTCTGAATAAGTGTACTCTGAGTCTACAATACCCTTTCAAAAGATCGATTACCAACCTCTAATCACTCTTGGATAGTCTGATGCATGACTCAGATCTCTTCTGTTTGTAGTTTTCCAACAAAACTTAGTTCGAGGAGAATATTTCTCTCTCGTTATCTTCCCTTTTTTTGACAATGCTTTTTCGAAGATCCGCTCCAACTCCACAGAATGGTTCTGATACCATCAACGGTGTGGTAGCTCCGATCTTCATAATCTCATCTGCTTGCTCATTATTGAGAATTCTCATATGATCTGGGACCCAACAGAGGTAACCTAAATTTCACTACCTAGCTGATTTAGCTTCCTCCTACATTCCTATATTATCTTTGATAAAAGCTAAGAGGTTGAATGGTTGCTGTCCGATAATATTGCTGTGTTTTGTCTTTTGTACCATCAAGTTTAATCTTGTACCATGAAGTTGAATTGAGCACCTCTTACGATGGCATAAACTTCTGCTTCAAAGATACTCGTGACTTACCCCATAGGCTTGGTATACTTCATTCTGGAATCAAAAACATTACAAACCTTTTAGTCCGGATTACGACCTAGTTTCTCTCACCAATTATGTTGTGTGTGTTAATTTTTATACATGAGTATAAAGTCGACTCTGAACAATAAATTTTTTCAGCAAATTTTCATGGCAATTTTATTTATTCTCAGAGTTTTTGCCTGGGATTTGAACCGCTGGGATTTGAGCCGTTGCCTTACAGGCTAATAAGCCAACACACTACCTACAAGACTACGTCGACTTCCACCTGATCACTGCGGATAATTCCTTTATGATCTGGGACCCAGCAGAGGGTAACCTTACTTTCTCTATCCAGCTGATTCACCTTTCCCAGACTGTTACTGTACTATCTATTACACTGTTACTGTGACTGTTACATACTCTCATTGATTTAACCTCAGAAAGATCGCGCGCTCGTGTGGCAAATTAATTGTCAGATAGTATAGCTATGTCCAATCTTTTGTACTTCTTGTCCAATTGTCAATTGAGTACATCTTTCGATGGCATAGACTTTCACTTGAAAGATATACGCGAGTTTGCTCCTATGGAATATTTCATTCATTCTTAACAACCAATAATTATTACTGTTGTTTCTAGTTCCGTTCTTGACTCGTCTATATACTACAAATTAGTGCCTCTACTCTAGTGCAGTACTCCAATCATTTTTGTGACAAAGTATCGTTATGAAGCTGTTACCAATATCATAGAGTCTACTGGTTCTGTGGAGAAAATTGTCAGATGTATCCTTTTCTTAGGGCACCATTGTTGCTACATGTAACACATGTGGAAGTAGTTCAGTAGAACAGCTCGATAACAGGAAATAAAACCTGTTCAACCCACTGGTATTTACAACAGTTCCTCCATTTTATTTATTTTCTACAGTGGTCGTCCAGACGGAATATATCCAGCCCTACTACAACGCTGTTAAAGACCATGGAGAGACTCATCGATGTTGAACTACGCCAGACCTTAGATGGTAATATGCTATCTGGGCAACAACATGCGTACAATAAGGGTAGATCTGTTGACACCGCCTTACATAACCTAACGTGTACGATAGAGAGATCGCCGGCAAGAAAAGAGTATACCTTGGCGGTTTTTCTGGATATAGAAGGAGCCTTCAATAACGTGGAACTTAGTGCTATTTCCGGCGCTCTAACGAGACTGAATGTACCCAATACTCTGGTGAACTGGATATCCAGACTACTACGTGGAAGAATTCATTGCCCGACACTGGGGTGCTCGCTCATCACCAGAGAAGTAGGAAGGGGAACTCCACAGGGTGGAGTACTCTCCCCTCTCCTATGGAACCTTGTGATGAATGAGCTGCTAGTGATGTTGGAAAACGTGGGATGCCGGGCGATTGCCTATGCGGATGACGTTGTTCTCACTATTTCGGGTAGATTTGTTGACACTATAAGAGACAGGATGCAACTTGCCCTAGGGAAGTTTAGGGAGTGGGCATCTGGTTGTGGTTTGGGTGTTAATCCCGGTAAAACCGGAGGTTGTACTCTTCACGAGGAAGTACAAACCTCTACCTTTTCGTCCACTGAGATTGTATGGGGCGGAACTGTAACTCAAGGAGGAGGCGCGCTTCTTGGGCCTTATCCTGCATAGGAAACTATCGTGGAAACCGAAGATCACTAGATGAACTGTCATGCGTGGATATTGGCAGTCTAAGTCGCTTCATCGGAAGCTCCGAGTGGTCCCTAGAATAGGGGAAAGATGAAACTGTGGTATCACAATGGGCCCTGTATGCGGCCTAAGTATGTCCGCTCATCGGGTGGACAGCCACTTCTACCTACCTACCTACCTACAGTGGCCGTCACATACTTCGGATCTAAACTGAATGGACTTTTCAGTTGAAAGGCATGGTAACTAAAAATGTAGACTATTAACGCGATCAAATTTATTTAAAAATATTCTATATTTTGAAGAAAACTGACTGAATGATTTTTTAAAAATTTTATTGATAAAAATACTTCAAATGGCTACAGTTGAGAACACAAGAAATTACGATCGTCTGTTAGTTAAAAGATACATAAATAAAGGACTCATAAAGATATGGAAGTCAAGAACTTCATCCAGTTAAATGGATTTCAGAATGGTTCTCGTTTAGTTAAGCGAGCTTTAAGTGTTACATTTACGTTCAGGTGAATATATTTTTGTTTACCGAATATCTATGTACTTATGTACATAAAATAATTCTATACATGCAACATATGTACAAGCATGTATGTACATATGTATGTACGTATATACAACTATATATTACATTTATTTATGTCTAGAGAAAAATAATAAAATAAAAAAATAAAAAAGACCAAAATATGTTGACGATATCGTACTTATTGTCGTACTTCCAACTAACAATGAAATGAAACGACAATGAAAACAACTAAATCTGTGACACACTGCTCGAATAAATGCCAATTTTTTTTCATCTTCTTCTTCTATAATTTTTTTATTGCTTAAAATGCTTTTGGTTTTTCTTGTTTTCCTATTTTTTATTTAATGCTGCTGCTGCTGCTTGTTTTTTGTTGCCGTTGCAGATGAGTCATGATTTATCGTTTGGCTCATTGATGGTATTTTTTTCTTTTGTTTTTTGTTGCTGTTTTCTTTTTTTTTTTTTGTCAATAAGTTAAAAAAAAAATAAATGGGAATTTCGTTGGCGGAATACTAAAATATTTTGTGGCATTGCTTGCCACGTTATTCGAGAATGCATACATAAATTATAAGTAATTAAAAAAATAAAATTCAAATTCAAATGCAATCCAATATTTGCCGTATATTTGTCGTATTTACCGCATTTGAATCTGAATTTGATTTTTCATTACTTATTAGAAATAATATGCAGAAGAAGAGTTCACATCGATTTCATAACTGTTGGGTTTTAATTAAATTTTTGCAGGATATTTGCGATGCTCTCGAATGAAATTGCTAAAATAGTGGAAAATAAATTAAAATGCATTATTGGTGCTTAATTATTATGTGGAAAGGAAATTATATTCGAAAAAAATATGGAAAGATAAGAAAAAGTTATGCTCCAGTGATGATTAGTTTTATGAAGAAATAGTAGACAAATACAAGGAATGATAAATTTTATTTTGTAATTAAAATAGAGATGAAAAATGATGCACTTCAATTATATGTATGTAATTGATTTATAGGATAACAACTTTCTATATTAGGTAGTTAGGCCTTATTAGGGATACATTTTATTCCAAAGACGATTGAGGGTTTCAAGTTTATGTTAAAAACTAATGTGAGGATCAGAGCCATTGACATTAATGCGAAATGTGTCCCCAAATAATAATTAGGTTAGAGAACGTGTACAATACCCGGAGATCCAGTTGACCCATTGTACAACGTCCTAAAAGGGAGATGATAATAGGGGAGATAGAGAAAAAGGAGAGGAAGTAGAAAAGGGAGAATAAGGAAGGAGAGTAATTACACAGGCTAACAAAATACACAAGAGAGGGCAACTACACTATTGCAGCCCTAGCTCAAACTAATAATGAATCTATGGAGAGCCTTTATGTCGGCACTCGACACAGAATTCATACCCTTAAAGAAAGCCCCGCCAAGGCTCTTCAACCTCGACCTACTAAGAGCTGGACATTTACAGAGGAGGTGTTTGATAGTCTGCAGCTCCTCCTCATTGCAATATACCCTGCAAAAGTCCGGCTGGGCTCTGTTCCAGATCCTTGTCAGCGATCTAATCTCGCTGTACCCCATAATAAACCCAATAACTAACCTTAAGCTGGCCGTATCCAAGCCCAGCAGCCTACCTGTTTTTACACTGCCTATAGCAGGCCATAGACACCTAGAAACATAACAACCCGATCCAATACTCCAACGTCTCTGCTCTTCCTTCCTGACCCATCCATTGATGAGTCCGTAGAGGTGGCAGATTGGGGAATCAGGACCAACTATTACATCGACCTCAGAAAGTGAACCTAATCTAGCGAGAGCATCCACCGTCCCATTACCGAGTATTCCATCCCATGATTCGAAACCCAGCATAGACGGATTCGGTCTGGTCCAAGAGTCATTTAGAACTCCTTACGTACGAGCCATGATTTGCACCAGATCGACGTAACGGCCTCTAGGGCAGCCTGACTTACAACGAAGACCAATAAGACTCCGAATTCGAAGTAGGCCTACTAGCTATGGCAAAAAATAATAGTCAGTAGGAATATTACCGTACTTTCTGATAGCCTGGAGGCTATCCAAAGACTAAATTCTAATGTAATGAACTCCAATACGGTGTATAGCGTCGATACAGATGTCTCAACAAGGTAGCGGTATGAAATTCTGTACATAACATATGGGTACCAGGACACAGTTATATACATACATACTTACATTTTGGTCTCACAGCACTTACGTTGTGGGTGTTAATTTTATAGTCGTCTCTGAACGACAGATTTTTTTGAGAAACTGTTCGTGGCAATTTTATTTTTACTCTCAGAGTTTTTGCCTGGAAACTTCTGAGAGGAAGTTGACGAAGAAATATTTTGTTCATATTTCGTTTGTTTGAATTGTGTGAGCAGGGGTTGAACCAGGCCAGTGAACACATTATCTACTAGGCTTCGGCAAATTCAACTCAAAATAAATGACTCGAATTCAGTAACATGTATAACAGATACTACAGTCTTTGGTGGGCATCAAACTCACAACATTAGGTAATTAAAAGATCCTTATTTGATCAATTTGTGAAAGTTTATGAAATTCGATACAACAAGGTTTGCTTACTTCCTTCCATTGTGATTTCATTTCGAAATCGTTTGCACTTGAATACAAAAATTAAAGAAAAAGAAGTTGAATATTGACTTCTGAATTATTCAGATGGGAACATTGATTAACTCTTTAATACCATATAATAATATAAAATCATTTGTAGTTTTAACATTTCCAAAACAAGATTTTTTTTAATAATAATTCGAACCCTTTTACGCATTACAAAATTGAAAAGTTAATCTGCTACGAATACATTTTTTTCCTGCAATTGAATTTGCATTTGTAATTTAATTTTTTTCGTATTTTCAATAAGATTTCTTTTCTTTTTTTTTATATATTTTTCAAATTATTTCGTAAAAAATTAGATTTCTTTTATAAAATTGAAAAAAAGCACACATACGCACATAGAAAAAAAAGAGAGAAAATAATTCATATTAAAATTATTTGCATTTCAGCAAGGGAAAGGAATGTAAATGATATTCATTGAATTTCCTTTGTTTTCTTGCTTGGCATTGCAATGTAAATATTAAAAAATAAATTTAAAATACTTTTTCTTTTGTTAAGAAGTTAAAAATCATATTTGTTTAAAGAAAACTATTGTATTTATTTGTTTAAAAATTAAAAGATTAAATTTTTATATATTGGAGTCCTGTATATATACATATATTTCTTTGTACGGAACAAACAAAAAAATAGGAAGACGACCACTGCAACACTTTAGTCAGGATTGCAACATAGCTTTTCACAATCCCCATGTCGAGTATGTTAATTTGTTCACATGAGCGGCGTGACCTACAGTTTTCAGTGGACTCCGAACGTCAAATTTGAAAATCTTTTCATGACAATTTAACAAAGTTATGCAAGAAGACTGCTGAGAGGAAGTCGTGGAAAGAATTATCTTTTCCATATTTGGTTTTGTTCAAGATATCTGAGCTGACATTCAAACCGCAGTCTGGCGACATTATTAATGCAGTTACTAATAGTAGGTAGTAGGAGGGTGGCTGACTCCACAAAAAAAGAAGCAGGAGAGTCCCAATAAGGCTTCAGAGCTTCTGATGAAGCAACTCACTCTACCGATGTCAATGCCACTTTATTTAGAATATTTATACCGTAGACACTTTCTCCTGTCTCCTTCTCTCTCTGGTCTCTAAAACTCCTGCAGAAATGGTCCAAAAACAATGCGCCTGCATGGGTGCCTTTAATGTAAAGCCCAGTAATGATTCTAACAACTCTAACAAACGTGCTCCTTGGAACTTTAAGCAGACTTTTCGTGCGCCTTCCATGCCGATTTGGCCAGATTTTCTACGCCGCCCTGCTCGTATCCGAAGACATTCATATGGCGTGTATGGAATCCATTACTGTATTGTCAATTATAGGCTCGCAGACCTTCAAAAGGATTCTTAAAGTTGAGAATTCATTGAAGAGTTCAATGGTTGTGCTGCACCAGGTCAGTTCTGTGGTTACCTGGAATGTAACTGAGGTTGCCGTAGTCTAGTAAGTAGTGTGTTTGCTTATTAGATGCCAGGCCGCGGTTTAAACTTCAGGTCAAAACATTTGCAACAAAACGAAATATGAAGAAATATTTCTTCGGCGTCTTCCTCTCAGCAGGCTTCTGGCAGTGAAATAAAATTGCCTTGAAGTTTATCAAAAATTTGTCGTTCACAGTCGACTTTAAGTCCCGCCTAATAGAACTAACCACACAACATAGGGTGGTGTAAGAGGGAAGGTTATAATACTGACTAAAGTGTTGGAATGTACAATTAAGTATGCAAATTAAGTAATACAAATGCAGTTTCTATAAAAAGTATATTTTTATCTAATCAGGTGAAAAACAGCCGGAGGTATTTCTGCCAAAGCATCCGCGCAAGTCCAATGTTTGGTGTAGTTCTTCAAGAACAATGTAAAACGCTACACTACAATCAATCCAATAAGACATGATTACCAATTTTGCTTTTGCACAAATTAGATTAATTGGACCCAGTTAACATGGGATTTCTACGAACTACATGGCACGCGATATCATAAACCAATGTGGTGTTATAACAGAGGCGAATGTGGCGAGCAATTAAGCTTTCGAATAATTAGAACTAAAGGGTATAGACATAGATTTATTGCCTTCAATAAATATTTCATTTACTTTGGCATCTGCACTGATAGTTTTTTGAATTTTCAAAAGCAAAACGATTAAAAAATCATCTGTTATGTTTGTCTGGAAATGACAGACTTTTCCATTAGTACAGACTGTGATGCTTATCCCAGGTAAGCATTACAGAATGACGTGGTATGGACGCAAATAGCTTGTGTCCTAAGATCACAATTTTTCATTGTTAGTATGTTTAAGCAAATTTAAGTTTATACTGTAAGTTGTTAACAACTTAATTTTTGGAACTCGCTTGATGTTATAAAATACAATTTTGGAACTGCGTACCACGTCGAAACTAGTTACGAATCAAAACCATGACGATTTAACGCATATTATCGCCACAGATCGTGGCAGTAATTCATGGGTGATAATAAGTTTGAGAAGAAGTTCTATACGGTACGGTAGCATAGCTGTGCAAGTCTTTAAATACGTGTATTCAGAGAGTATAATCAGTGGATTCCTCAATTTTTATAAGTGGCCGTATCTAGTAGGCAGTGTGTTGTCTTATTAGACGTGAGGCCACGTTTCAAACCCCAGGTCATACATCTCTAACAAAAGGAAATAAGGAAAAGACTTTCTGGACGACTTTCCCTCAACAGAATTCTGACAAAAACTCTGAAAGTGAAAATAAAATTGCCATGAAAAGTTTCTCAAAAAATCTGTCGTTCGGAGTCGACTTTAAACTGTAGGTTTCGCCACTTATGTATTAAATTAATGAAAATTCTTCATATACATATTTATATACATACATATTTACACTCATATTTATAAATACAGATACATACATTAACTTCTTGCTTATGCTTACAAATAGAAAATTCGTTCAAATTCTCATGTAATTGTATACAAAATATTGTCGTATGTAACAAGTATGCGTGCTGATGTAATAATCTTTTTTTTTAATATTCATATACATATATGTATGTATGTCTGATTTGTTATAGAAATATAACAATATAATGAACTAGACATTTTTGTCAATTTATCATTATTAGCATGCGTTTGACATTCTGACAACATTATTCAATCAAATCGTCATCAATTTGAATTATAATTTCACATGAAATGAATAATTATTGCTTGTGTCTCAATTTCAAATACAACACAATACACAATACAATACAAGTGATTAATTAATTGATTAAAATGCGACAGATAAATGGACAGTCAAACAATCTGGTTAACGAAAACAACAACAATAACAAACTAATCAGTAATGAATTTTACAATACATACCAAAGGGTAAGATTAAATATTTACTAAAGACTCCACACCATTGATGGTAGTATGGGGAAAAAGGGTTAAAGTGTATTATTCATTGTACTCAATTGTAGACTAGTAGGTAGTGTGTTGGCTTATAAGACTTGAAGTCAAGGTTCAAACCCCAGGTCAAATATCTCCAACAAAACAAAATATGAAACAAAAAATATTTTTTCGGCAACTTTCTAAAATTGCCATGAAAAAGTTTCTCAAAAAATCTGTCGTTCAGAGTCATCTTTAAACTGTAGGTGCCGCCACTCATTTATAAAAATATTACACTTTACATAAGTGGTGTGAAAAGCTAGGTCGTAATCCTAACTGAAAGGTTGAAGTATGAAAATATTTTTCTTCTGCGACTTGTTCTCAGCAGATTTCTGGCAAAAACTCTGATAGTAGAAATAAAAATGCTCTGAAAAGTTTCTCAAAAATTTGTCGTTCGCAGTCGACTTTAAATTGTATGTCCCACAACATGTAGATAAAATGAACGCACACAACACTGGTGGCGTGGGATCCTAAGTCGTGATCCTGACTGAAGGGTTGTAATGACCAATTAAGTAAATAAGTAAGTAGAAAGTATTTCAGCGTGTTTTAAAGTAACCTCTGACATCTTGGCTTCGTTTGTGTCCAATATCGATGCCTCTCTCACTCTTTCTATTTTTCCTTCCTTTCCTTCCCTTCATCTTCTTTTTTGTGCACCTTTAGACCTATCGTGAAATAGGTTGACCTTCATGCGAAATTTCTACTTCACGTCAGTTCAATCGCAATCGAAAAGTTTGCCATTTAATGCATGCTTTCAACATTATTGTATCAACGAGACTGTTAAAACGTAACGAGGGGAAGTATTCAACTTGAGATACTTTAATGGCCAATACATCGTTTCGCCTCCAAAAATTCCAAAGACCTTTTGGCACTTCTTAGGGCACAAATAGAGTGTGCCATTCTCGGTAAAAACACTGTAATAACACTGTATTAAAATAACAATTTTGTCAAACACTTCTAGTCTATAAAATTCTTTTGTACAAGTAAATGAATGATTGTGTATACGTACATATGTATGGTATGGTATTGTATGGTACACATTGTAATTTTGTAATGACAACAAGAGTATTTGTTAACACCTTAATAATAATTACAGTAGCAAGTATGTGTTATTTTGTGTTTAAACAATAAAATACATTTGAAAATAACATTATAACATACCCATAATTGTGCAACAACACATACAGCACACATAGATATACTTATATGTCACATACAGTATGGGTATATTTGTACATTTATTGTTAGAAATCCCTATAAACAGGTAAACAAACAATATTCAAATGACACCTCACACCAGTACAGGTATAGGTATGGTAAATTGGGTTTGAGGAGCTATCTGTTACGTCCAATCATTTCGTTTGAAATTCTGTAAAGTTTTGCAAACCATAGGAAAAGGAGATTGATTAGGGAAATATTGTCTTTCATTACCAAGGAAATTCTCTTCCCTTGGTATACTAAAACTGCTTTTTTCTGTTTTACTCTACTATAGGTTTCGTGTCGTTATCTCTGTACGAATCAATGTAAAGAAATCTTTCACACATAATTGATCATTACAACCCTTCAGTCCGGATTACGACCTAGTTTCTCACACCACTTATCTTGTGTGCGTTAATTTTACACATGAGTGGCGGGACGTACAGCTTAAAGGCCCTCAGAACGGTGGATTTTTTTAGAAACTTTTCATGGCAATTTCCTTTACAGGGTGTTTGTCAGAAATCTGAAGATGTTACCGGAAACATATTTTTTTTCATATTTCGTTTTGTTGGAGACCTGGGGTTTGAGGTGTGGCCTCACGTCTAATAAGCCAACGCAACTATTATACTACGACTAGACTACGACTGCAGAACTAACGTCAACCAAGTATTCGGTCATCATATATCCATAATGTCAGCTCTATAATCATAATAACTTCGAGGTACGATTTCAAAATCCTTTCATAACTAATTCTGTCATTTTGCGACATTTTTTTCAAAAGTCGTTAAATTAGGTTTAACTAGCGAAATTCGAGTTGTAGTACACTTCCTAGAAATTATTGTCAGAAATTTTTGTCTGTCTAAAATTGAATTGGGGTTGTAGTTGATACCCAACTGTTGAACTCTTCGTAACTTGAAGGAATATAGGGCGGTTACAAAGCATCACCCAGATAATATTTCTAATATTTCTTTCGCTTTGTTTCAGCTCTAATAATCAAGCTTTGCAACTACTGAAGTCACCATGGACTAGAAGGTCGTTTGCTGGCCTATTATATGAAACCTCAGTACAGGACTCTAGAGCGGCGGATTCCTTTCAGAGGTCTGCTTGCAAAAATTCTGAGAGTAAATAAAACTGCCAAGAAAAGTTTCTTAAATCTGTTGATTAAAATCAACGTTCAACTCTAAGTCCCGCCACTTATTGATTAAATTCACTCATAGAATATGGCTGGTTATCCTGCCTAAAAGTTGTATTGGCCAACTAAGTAAATAAGTAAATATGGTAAGAATATTAATCCATCTGTTGTTGTGAAGGATCAAAGCCTCCGAGAACACAATCTTAGTTGTAACGGTAAGGAATTTTTTTTTTACTGACTCCAATTGGCCCTATCTCTCATTCCTATGGGTTTCATTGTTGGTGCTATCCTTTCAAGGGGCCACAATTCGCAGGAAATTAAATTTTTAAATTTGAAAACCGTGGTGAAAATATTTGAAAATGTTTGGGGCATACAAAGCATGTTGCTAATTATATGGGAAGCTACTAAAGTGATAACCTTTGGGTTTCACTTAAAGGAAATTTTAAATCTGGTGTAGAGTATTATTTGGTTTACTATTCCTTAAAAGTATTTCCAAGTACTATACACCAAGACATGTGACAATCACTGTTTTTGTTCCGAGTTTTTTTGAAATTCTAATTATCACATCCTTAAACATCACATCATTTGGTTTTCTATTTTTTTTTTTTTCAAATGCTCAACACCGTTTTTTTGTAATGCAATTAAAAACTTTTATTATTATTTGCTGCGTGACAATGTTGTTTTTATTTCCCGCTTATAATTTAATGGTTTTTTAATATTCCAGCGCCTTTAATGTTTAGAATTGTTGAAATTATCAACTTTTTTTATTGTTTTCTGTGCCGCAAAACATATGCAATAAACATGACATTAAATGTGTTAATACTGTAGTTGTGTGTGTAACATTCGTGTTATATTTACCTTATCCTCTGTATTCTTTAAGGTTAAAAGTAAAAAAATTTTCTTGGTTTACATACCTGAAAATAGAAGGAGAATTATTATGAGAATTGTTGTAAACGCAAATTAATATATGTAAAGGAGTAAAAAAGAAGAAGATGTGTATTGGTCTATCCTTTAGCAATGAAAAGTAGTTTTAAAATTCATCAAAATTGACGCACACTAGACAAGTTGTGGGAAGAAAAATGCTAAAGTTTGGCAGAAATCATGTATTATATTACAGAGATCTGGATTAAGCGCGAGATTACAGAACGGTCACCGATGATCTAATAAAAGTCACGCAGGTTACGGTGGAAACCCATTGTCTTATCCTATTCAATAAGCTATCAAACAGAATACTTTTCTCTTTAGGATCTCTAATGGTTGTTATTGATGAATAGGACAACAAAAATGTACTTTCAAAGATATCTGTAGCTGAAATAAATAGTAGGGTCCATAAAACTATGGAATGATAATACAGCTCTAAATATAAGCAATATAACACCTTAGAGTCTCTCTCTATCCATAAGCCATTGGTTAATGATTTCTGTCTTTTGTATTGAAATTTTTGAGAAACAGAATGTTTGCATGACTAATTAAAAATGAAAATTATCTCTACACCTCTGAAATTGGAAATCGATCAGAGTGTAAAGACTAGACTAGGATTACTTATTTACCTAAACAGAACAAGGTAAATGCGTGTATCACCGAATATCGAACGTTCACCAGGACTGGTTCAGTATCTATGTTGAATAAAAACTTGTTTACGACTTCGAAACAACCCATGTGAAATGCAAATGATTTCTCTACTCTTCCCAGAGGAGTCACACGCAATGTTCTCGATGAAAATGAACGAGCAAATAATAAATGCGTCAGTTGGAATGGGGCGGTGATAGTATTAAACAAAGTACCTGGCAATAGTGGGGTCAAGCGGTTTCCGCAGCCAACCTCCAACCACTACCCTATCAAGACCGTTAGTGCGTGACATCGTCACATAGGCTATTTGGTTTCCAATCTTTGTGAGCTTGACGGAGCTATCATCAATATTGATGTCAATAATACAGCCTCGCTTATCCAACTTTCGGGCTGGTTTTCAGCGTATGGTAGTCGTGCTTTTAATGTGAAGACCTTGCGGTGACCAACTTTTTCACTAGATTGGTGGAACTTGGCCAGTAGAGGGACTATGTGTGTTCAAGTCTGCTTTTGGTATCAAAGCTACCACTCCAACCTACATACCTACTTGGGAATTGTCATCGCAGTGTAGTAGTGTGTTGGTTAATTAGACATGAGGCTGAGGTTCAGACATCTCGAACAAGAGGAAACATGAAAAAATATTTCTTCGGCGGCTTCCTTTCAGCAGTCTTGAAAACTTTTGTTTCGTTCGGAGTCGACTTTAAACTGTAGGTTCTGTCACTCATGTATGAAATTAACATACACGATATGGATTATGTGAGAAACTAGTTCACGATCCTGCCTAAAGGGTTGTAATGCCCATTTACTTGGGGATAATTTGGTGACTTGATGACATCATATACAGACGATATCTGTCTGCTAAGCCACAAGCATATATAAATGCCATCCAAAATAAGACCACTTGAGAAAAGTGTGCTGAAAATCGATTCAAAATCAACAGCAAGAAAACGAAGTCAATGTGAAGTGCGTACACTATCAATGGTTTCCCAACAGATAAAGTGAAAAGCTTCCATTATTTTGGCGGCATTATCATCTGCTGGCTTATGAGCTAGTTGCTCTTAAGATTGCAATTTTGAACTTCAATGTAAAAACAACTTTGGTGTATGGTTGGAATGTTTTTACTAGTGGTACAAGCTATTTAACAATTTTCACCAACAGATGTCCAAGAAAACTTTTTAAAATTTTTTTGGCCAGCGACAATAATCAACAAGAATCCATGGACAGCAACTAGGCAGTCCGCTATGGCAACAGAAATCCTAAGATACCAGGAGAACTGGACAAATTAAAACATTTTTCAAAACGTGTTCGCATCTGTCAATAATACTGAGCTCTTCATAAGACAAATATTTTCCAGTACAGTAGAGTACATTAAGAAAATGTATTCGCTTGTTTTCTTAATTTTGAATTTCGGTTTTTTTGATTGTTTGCTTTAATCAACTGTGAGTCCATTTAACTGTAATTGTTGCTGTAACTGTAGTAGTCGTAGTAGTAGTACTGGAATTCGTTTTGTTTGTTTGCGTATTTGTTATTTGACCGGAAATTATAATTGAGATCCTGTTGTTTTTCCCCAATCAATCAAGTAAAATTTCCTTTGGATGTGTGTGTGTGTGTGTTTTTGTGAATATTCAATAAATTATGCATTTTATTGGAAATCCATAATCCTTACAAACGACAACGACAGCCATTTACTTCTATTGTTTTTTCAGGATTTTTCTTATTGTTGTTTTACCCCCTTTTTTCTGCTTTGTTTCGCTTTTGTTTTGTTTTGTTCATGCGGCTCATGTTGTTCTTGTAACGATGAAACGACAAAAATAAACTTATTTATAGCAATTACAGCAATACAACAACAATAACAACAATATTAACAGAAAATAAATAGAGAGAAAGAGAGAGCGAGAGAAAAAACGGTTAAATTTTATTTCGTTATTTCAACAATGCCAACAACAATAACTTTCTAAATAAATTTGTATTGATTGGCCTTAATTTCCTATCGAGTTTTTATTTCTATTTTCAATTTCCCTTCGTTTTATTTGGTTTTTTGTTGTTGTTGTTTTAAGCTTTATTTTCTAAATTGTTTTGTTTATACGAATATTGTTTGCTTTTTGTTGGAGTTTTTTTTCTTTTTTTTCAATTTTTCCAATAGCAATAGCAATAGAGAGTATTTGAGTGAATTTTTTTTCGTCTTTTTGTTTTGCGTTCATTTATTTATTCATTTAATAGTGTTATGGCGCCAAAGGTTTTTCTATTCAATTATTTATGCCACATTTATTTGTTGTTATTGCTGATTGTAACAGAATCGAACAGTAAAAACTGCTTAAAAAGCCATTTTCTAAATTCGTTGAATTGATTATTATACGGCATTAATAATAATTTTTATTTTCATAATTTTCTTAATTTTATTACGCACACACACACAGTTAGGAGGAGAGCACATTATATGAACCAATATATGATTATTATAAACATTATTGACTGTAATAATTGTATTAAGAATTTCAAAAATAACTGGAAGAGAAATAAAAAATGCTGACGTTTTTTTTTCTACAAAAGAACAGAAAAATTTCATGCCACTTTGATCAGTGTGTGACGGCAAATTGCTTAATTAAATTAATTAATTGAATTATCAGCTTATTTATTATCTACCTATTAACTTGCCTGCGAATGGCAAGCTACCTGTTAACATAACCTAACCTAACCTTGAAAGGGTTGATGATGAAGTTTGTAGCTGAATTGTTCTGCTAGAACCGTTATTGCTGGCTATTATGTATGATGGTGTATTCCAACTGTTACTTAAGCAACATATGAAAACGACACAAAAAAAGTGAAATTGATTAGCTCGGGGTTATGAATAAGGATCTGCTAAAAAAGGAAAATAGATGCACTAAACACAGGAGTTAAAACAAACGACATAAGCTCCTTGAAGTACTTTTGGTACATAAGTACGATGATGGATCATTGAGGTATCTAGGCAATATTGGCAGATAGAAAACATCTCAAAACAGCTCAAATGAAGTTGGACTAGCATGTGTTGGCTTAACAGGTTTAATGGAAACCTATTCTATAGCGGTGCTTGAAGTTCTGTTATTTTTAAGCACGCTGTACCTTAGTCAAGTAGGTAGAGCGTTGGCTTATTAGACGTAAGGCCATGGTTCAAACCCCAGCTCAGAACCCTTCTGTGGTGTTGATGTTTAGAAAGGTGTGTCCTAAGAAAGGGTAGTTAAATACAGATAGAGACTCCTTCCAAACTAAGTGGTTTTGAGACAATAAAAACTTTTATAATATAAAAGTTATAATAAAAAAGATTTGAGTCATGCATCTAACCATCCACGAGTAACCTGAGGTTGAAGTCGCCGTAGTCAAGTACTGTGTTGGCTTATTAGACGTGAAGCCACGGTTCAAAGCCCAGGTCAGGAATCTCAAACAAACTTGAAATATGGAAAAATATCTCTTCGGCGACTTATTCTCAGCAACCTTCTGGCAAAAAACAGAGAGTAAATAAAATTGCCATGAAAAGTTTCTCAAAAAATATGTCGTTCCGGGTCGACTTTAAACTGTAAGTCCCACTACTCACGTATAAAATTAACACAAAAGCATGGATGGTGTAAGAAACTATGTTCATAATCTGATCTGAAGACAACAAGATAGTGCAGACTTAAGGTACATTCATTCAGTATTGGGGTTATCTCAAGACCAATATGTAGATTCTGTGAATATGAAGATGAATCATCAAAGCACTTTCTTGGAACCTGTGGGACATTAATGTATCTCAACAAGAAACACCTAAGGGCATATCATGTACTCTGCAATAAATTGTCTTTATTGTCAACGAGCAGTATTCTGAAGTTTTTCAAAGCAATAGCTTTGGAGAAGATCCTACCGAGATAAACTTTTAAAGTTAAATGGGATTATAATAGTTATGAATTACAACTATTTGTTGCTTCACCTAAGTAAAGTTAATTGTTTTTATTTACTAATAATCTGTTATATAACTGTAAGTAATTAATTGTAAACAATTTTTTTTTACATATTAATGGCTCTGCTTTTACAAAGAAGTTTTTGTGGGGATTAAGTTTCAGTTGTTCTAGTATTAATTGGGGATTAATTTCTATGATATTTTTGAATCGGATAGTACAACGTCTAATATAGACTTAAGCTGTTTAATTTAAATATATTTCCTACAATATATTCTAAAGAGGATCAGCAATGCAAAAAAATGAAATAAAATGAATATAATATTACTGTACATAATCTAACAAAATAAATACATTAATTATGTGATTTTTTTAGGTTTTGATTTATTGAGTTTGGTTTAACATTTTTTCCAATATTTATTTTATAAACATTAATCCATCACTTTGACTATGAAATTGTACAATTAAAATAGAATTAAACTCTCTATTCAATATTAATATACGCGTAAAAAATCAATTATTATTGCCACAAATAAACCGCAAAAAATTATTGAAAAAAAAAAAACAAAATAAATCACATGAAAACCACAATTTTTCTGATGAAAAAGTTACAAAGTTATGTTTCATGCCACACAATACAAGTTGACTTTTTGCAACATGTATATTGAGCTACTTTTTGCGTTTTTTAATAGCAGTTTAAGCCTACAGGACATCTTTAATATGGTGTCCTTATCCGTACAACTTTGGAGCAATTAAAAGTTGCTTTATAATTAACTGAAGCCGCCATAGTCTATAGGTAGTATATTGGCTTATTATACTTGAGGCCACGGTTTAAACCACTGGTCAGACATCTTCAACAAAACGAAATATGAAGGATACATGCTTCGGCGACTGTCTCTCAGCAGTTTCCGGACAAAAAATCTGAGAGTAAATAAAACTGCCATGGAAAGTTTCTCAAAAATCTGCCGTTCGGACGTCCCGCCACTCATGTATAAAATTAACACACACAACAAACTAGGTTGTAATCCTGATTGAAGGGTTGTAATGACCAATTATGTACATACTGTACATAAGGATAAATTTTAAAAATAATCACCAAACTCAACTTTTACCACTTAAGGAGAATGCCCGAAAAAATTCGACAATATGTATTTCGAAATTTCTTGTAATATTTATTTTTTGCTTCAAATTTAAAAACTGGCAATGAAACAGTTTTAAAATAAAAATAACGGTAATTTATTAATGTGTAATTTCTGAATGTACAGTTTCTTTTGACGCTCACTGTATGTATGTTATAATTAACTCTACCAGTAAGATAATTGAGTTGAATGAATTTAAATCAAATGTATATAACAGTATGCAGTTTTTTGTTTCCCTTTTATCAAACCGTTTTCAATCGTTTGTATAAAATCTATTTGGATTCGACTGTACGTAGTTGTGTTTGTTACACAAGTTTTATACACAATCCTCCTACTGCTACTGTCTTAAGATGACTGCTCATCAAATTTCTCTACAACGCTTCAAATCGTAAATGCAACACACTACATAGGAAGTAAGAGAAAGTAGCTTTAAAATTACTTTGAAGAAATTACGATAATTTTCTTATTTAATTAAGACTTCTGGCAAACAGCAAGAGGTAGTTGGATAGTCATGTTTACCTCCTTATGCATTACTTGGCCAAGACTGCAAATTTTCATTGTTTATATCGTTTCTCATTTATGCATAAATGTTAGCTGTAAGCCATGCTTGTGCACTCATTGTTCTATTTTCATTCTTTCACTATACAATATTATAATGTAATGACGCCTAAATAACACTTGTTCCACAAAACACCTCTCTGTAACCAACACCACAATCTTCTCTCACAACCAGCCACACTATCTTCATCAGCATTACAAGGCAAATGCGGCAAAATCGTTTCATTATTCCGATTAATTTAAATAAGAAGTGAGAAAATACAACAAAACAAGTATCATAATAAAGATAATAAAAAAAAAAAAATAAGAAATAAAAAAAAAAAATAAAAAGAATTTAAAGAAATTTATAAACGGCTGTGAAAGTATTCAAGAATAAAAATGTTGCGCGATATTCTTTTTAATGTTTTTCATATTCTGGTAATGTGCTTGGCTGTTCATCTTTGGCCATAGACGCAAATGAAGGGAGGGTCAGTTTTAATTAAACGTAATAGTAAACGTCGCATCGTTCTCCAAAAAAAATGTGCTCAACTAATGGATGTGTTTCTTGTTTACATAAGGGAAATAAAATTTCTTCCACCATTTAATGTAGAAATAGGGAGAGAAAGAAAACTCTATTCTGTGCTCAAAATATACAATAAATTAGGAAAAATAACGAAACAGAGTTTTCACTCTCAAATTATGAGGAGAAAATTTACATTTGAAATATCGCACAATTCCTTGTATAGCACTTGGGAATTTTGATTATAAACCTCGCATAATGGTTAGAGGTTTTTCTTCATTACTATTCTCCAAACACTTTTTCTGCGGCATTACCACCTTAAATTTCTAACATAGTAAACGGCCCTATGTGCTGTTCAGTGAAAAGACCGAGTTTAAAGTGAATACATCCGGATTTTGATGGAATGATTGAAATCTATTTTTGTAAGATTCAACACCTAGTTTGGTGGTTTATTTTTAATTCCTTAATTGAGGAGATCTTATGAAATTTAATCTTTTAAATAAAAAGAAAGTGTTCATGTTGAACAGTGGGCACCAACGAACTCAATCAACTTTATTCGATCATTCCTCAGGATCTTTTTCTGGTTAAAAGTTACATTTCGAGATTCGGTCCTTACCATTCGAATCGAGGCTCCGATTTTAATGGCACTGCGGTTTCCAACTGAAGGCATCTCACGCTGGAACTCCATCTCAGTATACAACAATCAGTATCCATTATTCTTCGGATTATATATTCAATCAGTTAACGAGTGTTCGAATTTCATTTCAGTATTCTCTCGATTTATTCGTACAGAATTTATGTGGGCCTCCCATGATATTGATGGTCTTAATCCTGCATTTCCTCTTCAGATAACAGTTTCCACTCCTGGGGATATTTGACTCAGTCGACTCATTACAACCCTTCATTACAACCTGTTGTGTGTGATAATTTTATCCACAAGTGGCTGCACCTACTGTTTAAAGTCATATCTGAACGTCAGATTTTTAAGAAACTTTTCATGGCAATTTTAATTACTCTCAGAGTTTTTCACCGAACACTGGTTAAAGAAAGTCGCCGAACAAATATTTTTAATATTTCGTTTCCTTCAAGATGTATAAACTACGGTTTGAACCGCGACCTAGCATCTAATACTGCAACAAACTACTCATTAGACTGTGGCGACTTCTGAAGAGATATTGTCGGAACTCAAAGCTTTCGAATATATAGGTTGCAACACTGGATCGTATAGTTTTTCAAAAAATGTAAGGGTGATGATCGATATTTTTCTCCTTGACGTGGGTCTGCTTTCGGATGTGCAAATACTCGGTCACTGAGTATTAAAGAAGACTGAACAACGCGATAGCAGTTGTGTTTCGTCCTTGATCAAATCAATCGTACGTACATGTCTTACCGACGAGAATTTCATGGCGTTGCAAAATGGTAATGGTAAATTATGACAATGGAGTCCGTGGCCATTTATATTATACTCTCGCAGAAGCATGACAGTATTTTAATTTTACACTGGTTCTGGCCACTGTCTTTATTAAGAGATAGATTTTGTTTTTTACCCTTCTCTGAGTTGGCATTTTCTGTTGCGTCACATTAGATATTCAAGGTTTCGATAGCGAGAACTTGCGTTACTCATTCGAGCAGGCGATTCTTATCTTAAGCCAACGTATGTTTATATCTCGTGTACCTTGTTGCTGCGTATTTATAACTTTACGGTGACACGCGATAATAGTATCCCGTAGTTTAAAAGTATTGTGTTTGGATCTCTTTTTTCTAGTATGTGAGGCACTGCAGCTCTACTTAAGGCTGGTTTCGAGAAAGAGTTAGTCACTGTCTATACTATTCCAATTTTCGTGTTTTTACAAAATAACCAAGAAATGGTTTGTTGGTCAATTTGAAAGCGCAACACCCCTAGTTGTTTTTCCACATATATTTATGCATTTCACCGATAAATAGGCCATGTCTGACACAAACATTGTCGTACTTCCCGTAATCAATTAGAATTCTGTTCCAGATAAGAGACATTTGTCAGTTGATTCCTGATTTTTTTTTCTTGAGATATGTTGTCCTTTAAAAAAATTTCACCATACACATGCCTCAGATATTACGTAAACTTTGCTCATTGAAAGGACGAATATTTACAGCGGTTTAGAAGGCAATGACAGCAACGAGTAGAGGTCAACAATTAAAGAGAAATGATTAGAGAGCAATCACAAAAGTTCTTAGAGGGAATCAGGATATGTACTCAGGAAAAATAATATTCTGTGCTTGCCTTTGTGTATTATTATTATTAGGAAATCAAAGCATTCAAGCTAAAAACAATACAAATTAAATTTCAATTGACCAGAATTATTAACCATATTCATGGTGTGTAATCAATTTATTCCCAATACGAATATGAATACCTTGCATGTAAGGCATCATTAAATAATGGAGAGCCTATAATAAAGTATGCAATTAACCCCCAGCCCTCCCGCCACCTTACTTCATGAAAAAAATTTCAATTGTTTTCTCTTTAATTCCAAAATTGAATCCTTCTGTGCATATGACATTTACAGAAAAATTTTTCCAATGAAATAAAATTTCATTTCGAAATGTCCATGTGCATCCCTTTCAATGTATGTTCGTTCGTTAGGTTGGCAGTGTGTTATTGTTTAAGAAATTTAATTTGGCCATAAACAGCTAAACTATAATACCACACCTTAAACCATCCTGTAAACTCCACAGCTATCCGTTCGTTTATGTTTATGGTACAATTTTCTTTCTTGCATACACTTCCGTTTCCGTTGCAGTGTCGGTGTCGTTTTTCCGCATTTACATGTTAACTGTGTAAGTAAGAAATGCAGAACTTTAAAATCTTAACACATTTACAAACGGTTACATTGCTTGAGATCTTGACAAAAGATTCAAATACTTTAAGTTGCTGTCCTAAACCTTGCTGTCTGTAGGAAAACTAGCGTTGCTATTAAATGCGTTTCTGGTACGATGAATTTCTGACATTTTTCTTTGGTTCTCTCTTGTTAATTTCTTTTAGTCGTAAGACAAAAACCAAGTAAAGTCGACGATAAAATGTAGAAAACTAAAACAATGTTGAAAATGTCAATAACGTCGTCATCATTATCAACAACGTCGTTGAAGTCTTCATCGACACTAGCAAACGGTGGTAGGAACATTGCTTTGAAGCACTGGCAATTTAAACATCCAGTAACACAAGTAATAAAATTTAATGAGAACAAGAAGTTCTTATTACAATTGCTTTATTATTGAAATAAAAAAATTGCCCCTTAATTTTAGTAGCATAGGTCCGTAGTTTAAGAGAATTTCCTATTCAAATAATACCCAGCAAACATTTTGTTCAATAATTCTAAAGACACACAAAATTTAGAAATTTTTAAATTCTTGTTGCCACTTAAAAAGGCAAAACCTCTCAAAGAAAATAAGTTTGCTACGAAATTTTTGTCAAATCCATTGTTCAGGGTCGACATTTAACTGTAGGTCACGTCATTCATGGATAAATTTAATACACACGAATAAAGGCTTGTAACGACCAATTTAGTTAAGTAGATCAGATTACCTATGTATAAACACTCTTATAAAAATTATAAAATCTAGGCCTGATAGTTTATTGTCAAACCTCGTATATCTAATGTAATAATAAAGTGTATCAAACTTTCAAACCATTACACAAGTTATGAT
Source organism: Sarcophaga caerulescens (assembly GCA_927399465.1). NCBI lineage: Eukaryota > Metazoa > Arthropoda > Insecta > Diptera > Sarcophagidae > Sarcophaga > Sarcophaga caerulescens. The sequence goes on along the minus strand of OV656867.1, from coordinate 82,313,198 downwards.
TTCAATCTTTCCAATCCAATAGTATTTATTTCGTCATCACTGTACGGTATGTACCAGAGATCAGCAACGAGTATTCAAAACGATGAGTAGATTCGAGTCATACTTATTATTTCTGATACTTATACGCATTCATACTTATTTTAATATGATACTCATACTACTCATACTCAAAGTTGGAAGTACTCGTCGTATTCATACTTAACAATACGCATGATGTTATTGACTTCGACTCGACTCTACTTAACATTTACGCGAAGCACAAAATAAGTATGATTCGCGTACGAACACTACAATACTCACAAGAAGATTGTGTGTATGCTTTGCTTGTTGTCTTTGTCTTTCCTTTCTTCTTTGTTTGTATATGCAACAATAACAAAGGCTGTAAATTTTGATGAATGATTCGAGCCACTCGAATTACTTATAAGTATTATAAGTATTTTTCTTAATTTATGAATCAGAATGAGTAGGCGTATGAATCAAACACCTTTCGAATGTTGTGAATTTGATGTCAATTGTACTCATACTCATTGTAATCTATACTTATAAATCAATGCTGTAGCGAGTACGAATGAATCAGAGTAGTTGAATTTCAATTCTGTTGATTCACTCATACTCAAAATTGCATGAGTGCTTACGAGTAGCGGAAAAATGATTCATTGCTGATCTCTGGTATGTACGTGTGTGTTAAAATAGAAATCAAAATTCCATGAAATTTTGTTACATGATTGAATAATAAATTATTTATGCGACGACACAGCAGAGAGTTGGAAACAAAAATAAATAGAAACAATAAAAAAAAACAACGTTGGAGACATAAAAAAAAATTATTTTCTTTTTTTTTAAACAATATTTTGAAATTTTTAAGAATATTTATTTTAAGGAATTATTTTGTTTCAATGGAATACATTTTATTTTCTGCCTTGTTTTTCCAAAAAAGGTTTCAAAAACCTCTCCGATAGGGACTTTCAAACTTTGACAGTAAATAACTGCCATCTTGTTAATGCTACATCTGTCAAATTAGATGTCATTTGTTCAGTCTGTTTTGTCGAATCACCAAAGACTGAAGATAAACGACCATAGACAGCGTTGTGTGCTAGCTGAATCCCCTCTGGAGTAGTTGGCAGGCAGCTGACCATAATTTTTATCGAAAAAGCATCTTCATCGGACTTATCCTGAATAAATGGGTACAAGAACAATACATATTGAAAAAGTCACAATTTGGTGTGGACAATGTGGTGGCAATATCATCAGATATTAGCACTGTCAACGGCGAGCACTATAGGTCGTTGATTATCAACTTCTTTTGATCTGAATTGAACGCTATTGGCATGTGGTTTCAACAGGACCCTACGTGACATGCAGCTGATGCCGCATTAGATTTTCAGCCCGATCGATTTGAGGACATGGTTAGCTCACATAAAGATGATCATGCGATTTGACCCTGTTCGACTTCTTTTGTGGGGTTTTCTAAAGTCGCAGGTGTATTCGATGCATACATACTTACATAATACATAATAATCCATACATAATAATCCATGCATACATACATACATAATTGGTGATTACAACTCTTCAGTCAGGATTTCAACCTAGCTTCTCACACCACTTATGTTGTGTGCGTTAATTTTATACATGGGTGGCGGGACCTACAGTTTAAAGTCGTCTCCGAACGACAGACAGAGAAGCTTTTCATGCCAATTTGATTTACTCTCAGAGTTTTTGCCAGAAATCTGCTGAGAGGCAATCGCCGAAGAACTAATTTTTTTCATATTTCGAATTGATGCCTGACCTGGGATACGAACCCGGGCTTTACGTCTAATAAGCGAACACACTACCTACTAGACTACGGCGACTACTGACATAATAATCCATGCCATCGCTATGATATGTGCCATGGTCATAAAAAATTGAACATTTTATATGAGCTCCACTAAGAGAAGCCATGGCATACATTTGAATGAAATGATATTCCATACATAATGATATTAATAGGTCGTTCAAACGAATACCAAATTTCGATGACATTTTTGAGACACACTATCTTTTATTTAAATTTTAGGTATTTGCTATGAGAATTTATGGTACTTCTTGCTATATTTTCGAGTGGTCTTTGCCATTTGCGATGACTGAATCTCCTGTATTCGAAGCTCATTAGCTCGTTCCCATAGATTGGTATACGAGATGTTGGTTAGGTAAAATGGTTGACGCCTTGATGGCATTGACTTTGAGCGATATTAAGAGCCAGGACTCACATTGATTTGCCTTGGAGTTTCTAAACATTCCATTGTTATTGCAGGCACTATTTATTGTTAGAATGCTTCCCAAAAAGCATAGATACTCGGAAGAGAAAATATATTGGTAAGGAGGCTATTTAAGTTGCCATAGTCTAGTAGATAGTGTGTTGTTTTATTTGACGTGAAGCCACGGTTAAAACCCCAGTGCAAACATCTGCAACAAAACAAAATGTGAAAAAAATATTTCTTCAGCGATTTCCTCTCAGCAGTTATTTGGCAAAACTTTGAGCGTAAACAAAAATTGCCATGAAGAGTTTCCCAAGAAATGTCTTCATCGACACTAGCAAACGGTGGTAGGAACATTGCTTTGAAGCACTGGCAATTTAAACATCCAGTAACACAAGTAATAAAATTTAATGAGAACAAGAAGTTCTTATTACAATTGCTTTATTATTGAAATAAAAAAATTGCCCCTTAATTTTAGTAGCATAGGTCCGTAGTTTAAGAGAATTTCCTATTCAAATAATACCCAGCAAACATTTTGTTCAATAATTCTAAAGACACACAAAATTTAGAAATTTTTAAATTCTTGTTGCCACTTAAAAAGGCAAAACCTCTCAAAGAAAATAAGTTTGCTACGAAATTTTTGTCAAATCCATTGTTCAGGGTCGACATTTAACTGTAGGTCACGTCATTCATGGATAAATTTAATACACACGAATAAAGGCTTGTAACGACCAATTTAGTTAAGTAGTTTTTGCCAGAAATCTGCTGAGAGGCAATCGCCGAAGAACTAATTTTTTTCATATTTCGAATTGATGCCTGACCTGGGATACGAACCCGGGCTTTACGTCTAATAAGCGAACACACTACCTACTAGACTACGGCGACTACTGACATAATAATCCATGCCATCGCTATGATATGTGCCATGGTCATAAAAAATTGAACATTTTATATGAGCTCCACTAAGAGAAGCCATGGCATACATTTGAGTGAAATGATATTCCATACATAATGATATTAATAGGTCGTTCAAACGAATACCAAATTTCGATGACATTTTTGAGACACACTATCTTTTATTTAAATTTTAGATATTTGCTATGAGAGTTTATGGTACTTCTTGCTATATTTTCGAGTGGTCTTTGCCATTTGCGATGACTGAATCTCCTGTATTCGAAGCTCATTAGCTCGTTCCCATAGATTGGTATACGAGATGTTGGTTAGGTAAAATGGTTGACGCCTTGATGGCATTGACTTTGAGCGATATTAAGAGCCAGGACTCACATTGATTTGCCTTGGAGTTTCTAAACATTCCATTGTTATTGCAGGCACTATTTATTGTTAGAATGCTTCCCAAAAAGCATAGATACTCGGAAGAGAAAATATATTGGTAAGGAGGCTATTTAAGTTGCCATAGTCTAGTAGATAGTGTGTTGTTTTATTTGACGTGAAGCCACGGTTAAAACCCCAGTGCAAACATCTGCAACAAAACAAAATGTGAAAAAAATATTTCTTCAGCGATTTCCTCTCAGCAGTTATTTGGCAAAACTTTGAGCGTAAACAAAAATTGCCATGAAGAGTTTCCCAAGAAAATTTATCTTTCGGAGTCAACTTTAAACTGTAGGTCTCGCCACTCATGTATAAAAATTAACACACACAACATAAGTGGTGTGAGTAGCTAGGTTGCTATGCTGACTAGAGGGTTGTAATGACCAATTATGTATGTATGTATGCTTTTAAGGAAGCCGAAATCACCAACTTTGTTCAATTCGTTTTTTCGTATTTTGAATTCGGTATTGTTAAGGGTTTAGCTTTAATCTGGAGTAGGACTTTGGAAATTTTTAAATACAAGTGGAGTCTAGAAAATGCTCTAACCTAGCGTGAGGTGCTTAGGCTATATTACCAACAATTTTTGTATGAATTTCATTTCTGCCTCAAATTTCTAAATACTTTTGAAACTTCTGAACCTTCTTTTTTATACTTTTTAATGCATTCTCTTTTTAGTACCCATTATACGCAACAAAAAAAAAATTGGAATTTTTATAATAAATTACAGATTTTCCAACATCTTTATTTGTATATTTCTTTCACATTTTTAATGGCAAGGCAAGGCAAGACAAGAATGTATAGAATATTGAAATTTAATATTTGTTTAATACTTGTGTATAGAAAATGTAGATTTGTTGTGGGGTTTTTTTTATTTTACATTCCATAGACAAAGATTTTGTATTTGTGGCAAACAAAGGCAATACAAGTTAAGTAGTGACTGGGAGATGTACTTGGAAATATCGTTAAAACAAATGCTTAGATGTATTGAGAACAGGAACAAAGTGAGACAGAAGACAGTATTTATGAATGTCAAAATGCTTCTCTATACGCAAAAAAATATTCTTTCATTTTGTTGCATTATATGGCTTTAGTTTACTTGTATTATTCTATTCGAATATTTTTTTTTTACTTCCATTATTTTGCTTTTAATGTCACCGAAGTAGGCAGATAAGTCAGCCAACAAATATTATTGCTCTCCTCATTAAAATGTCTACAGTTTTTTTTTCTATTTTTCCTTTTTTTTTTTGCAATTCATTTTTTTTTTTTGTTTTTTTTTTTTTGTAAAATCTACTCAAATTTCAAGACTTTGTTGGCATTAAAGGAAAACCATTAAAAGCATCTGTCTGTCATATTGTATGTCCATAAATTAAAAAAAAAAACAAGAAGAAAAAACTGTTTTAATAGAGTTTTAGCGATTAATTTTTTTATTTTATTTTTATTTCACTGTGGCGTTCTGTTTTCCAAAGAATTCTGTTAAACAAAGCCCATTGAGACTCAATAGTAACATTAAGCCTGTGTTCATTCCAATGCGCGTTTTAATACTTGGCCTTGATTTTGTTTTAATTTCTTTTGTTTTTTCATAAAAGCCAGAAGAAAGCCATAATTTACAGAGAAAAAAAATATTAGAATTAATAAAACGCAGTTTTTGTGTCAAACTTTATTAATAAATTTCGTATAATTTACTGACTGACTATTTAAATACGTTCCTGTACTTGATACTTTATGGCCAATTGTATTTATGGACAATTACGTTTTGGCTGCTTGTATAAATCTATAAATCTTAAGCACAGTTTATTGAACCTAAAATAACAAATAATAAGAATATTATAAAAAAAAAAATTATAAAATTTTATACACCCAATCGCCACAGGCTCTTAAGAGTGTAAGGGGAACAGACTGGTATTTTTATTATGTAGACGGTGTACATAATTAGTCCTTTAATTGGCGGTGCAACAATAGTCGTAGGAAACATTTTTCGTAGTATTTTTTGTTTTCACTCAATTCAATTCACTCTTAGATGCCTAGTTTTGAGGTATTGAAAACAATCGCATGATGAGAATGGGATAGATAACATGCATGCATATGTCATGGTTTATCAACGCAATCGATATCATCTGGCCATCTATATAATGGACCTACAAAATGTTTCCATGAATTAAAACAAGGAATCATAATTCTACATTGAACGTTTAAAGCCTTATGATGACAGCTCCAGGGCTTAAACCAGGATTGTAGTCAAGTCCTTTAACTCTACTAATTACAAACATTTAAAAAAAAAAATTTTAGAAAAACGTATAAAGCCGGTAGGTAAATAGAAGTGGCTATCTATCAAATTCCATTGGCCGCATACCTTAATTTAGCATTTTCCCTATTCTATAAACCATTCCCAGCTTCTGATGAGGCGGCTTACGCTATCAATTTAAATCCATGTAGTAGATACCGAAGTTGCCGTAGTCTAGTATGTAGTGTATTGGCTTATTAGACGTAAGGCCACGTCTCAAACCAAAGGTCAGATATCTCCAAAAAAATGCAAATGACTTCTTCTCAGCAGATTTCTGGCAAAAAGAGGAAATCAAATGTTTCTAAAAATCTGTCGTTCGGAGTTCGGTCGAATTTAAACTGTAGGTCCCGCTACCCAAGTATAAAATTAACGCGCCTAACATAAGTGGTGTGAGAAACTAGGTCGTAATCTTGTTTGAAGGGCTATAATTAGCAATTATGTATGTATGTAGGTATATAGTAGACACCAATATGCCCTTTTCAACATCAAGTGAAGAATAGTGTCCTTTTCATCCTTATCTCTATAGCTCCAGCAGAAGTTTATTTGCCCTGTGTTCAAGACGACAATAATCACACAGAACGTGCTTTTTTAGAGTTTAAGCAGACTTCCCCTGCGCCATCTATCTAGTGTAAGTTAGATTTTCTGCCCGTTCAACTAGCACCCGCAGCCCCCCATTCGGCGATGACAGAATCCATAACTGCGTTATCAATTATTCCCAAGGTTGAGTTGAGTTGAGACGTCATTTTCCCTGTGTCCAATAACCAGTCAGAACATACTCCTTGAGAGTTTAAGTAGACTTTCCGTGCGCTCTTTATCTAGCTTTGTTTAGATTTTCTGCGCTGTTATACCCTCATTCGCAGCCGCCTATTCGGCGATGACGTATGGATTCGGTGTACTGCGTTGTCAATTATTTCCAACGTTGAGTTCATACGCTCTGTAATTACCCGGAATATCGTTATGTCCCAGTATCTACATGGTATGATGGTCATGCCAGTACGTTATCTCGTTCAAGTGTTCGCGGCAGCTGTATACCTTCGTGGATCTCATAACATCGGAACCTAGTGCATTGATATCTGCCTGGCTATCAGAAAGTATGGCGAGATCTTTTCCGAAGATATTACTTACCATCTTTTATAATTCTTGCCGCAGCCTGAATTGTAGACTCCCACTCCTCTAGTTATTTTATAGCCATTAGAACAAATTTGCATGGAATTGTATACGATGTGTAATTTACTGGGTAAAGAAAGATAACAAAAAAATATGTCCTTACATGGAACACTTCAGGCTGCTCATATTGGTAGGAATATATTCACAATATCGATCTCATTTAATAATTTCTTGCATTAAGCCAAATTAAAATGTAATCTGACTGAGTCAAACCAACACAATAATACTAGTGTTGGACGAACTTGGACTGAAAGATATTTAAATTTAAGCTACTGTTCCTCTACACTTTTTGCAATTGCAATTACTTTATTCCAAGCATATGCTCTCCTCATTGCTATTCTATTCTATTCTAATTTTATTTTATTTTTTAATAAAATTGTTTAACTTAAAACAAGAAGAAAAAGAAGACAAGAAGACAAAACAAAAGAAGAAAAAATTAAATCAAGAAGAAATGGATCAAAATGCATGAGCTCGTTAAAATGGTGAATCATACAAATGAAACCATACAACAACAACAACTTCAGTAATAATGCAAATAAATAATGGCAACATTATGCGAAAAACGAAGTAGAGAACGTAGAGAAAAAGAAAAAAAATACAGAAAAGCAACTCAATGCACAAGTACATGACAAGGCACTTAGTTTAAGCCAGAAATCAAAGAAATTCTGTAGAAAAAAACAACAACCAACGATACAAACGACCATAACGAAACACAAACTAAACAAATGGATAAGCAGACACACAGTATAATGCCAGACTGTATCTGACCATTAGATTTACTGCGTACACTACTTCACCACTGTATAAACTGTATAGAGACAGAGAGAGGGTCCTTTAATGCCATTTACGTAACTAACAGAGTAACAATGGCCAGTGGTAAGGAGATAATGGCACAAAACAATACAATACATAAGGACATATGGATAAATGGCAAATGCCAACAATTTCACAATTTATTATACATTATGTGGATGGAAAATTTATTTTTCATACAGAATGCATGCTAAACAATGAATTTAAAAAAAATGATGATGAAAACTGAATTGAATTGAATAAGAATTCAAAGGAATTTTAACCAAAAAAATTTATTTATATACACCATACAACTGCTAATTTACTTAAAAACAAAAATTTAATATTTTCTTGCCATGTTTTCTAAACCTCTTCTAATAGCTCAACATCACCAGTTTTAATTAAATTATCTGAAAAATGAGTCAAAAATAGGGGAGAAAAAAAGAAAAAAATTAAAATGTTAACTTTCATTTACTTTCTTTGCTCTCAGGAACTACAAACGTAATTAAAAAAGGATACGAAAAAAAAAATGAATTTTTAGCCAAACACTTATTGAAATTGTTGTACCTTAAAACCAGAACTTTGTCTTCGACTTTGCCACAAAGGAATTTATTTTCAGTTCGATTTCAGTCAGTTCGTTTGTACAATGCCCCCCAAACAAAATTGCAACAATGCAAAATGCATTTGTATTTTTGATTTTCATTTGTTTTGTTTAACTTTGTGCTTTGAAAACTCTCTGCTTTCTGTCTGTTACTTTACTTTTATTTCCTAAACCCCTAAAAATGATTTAAAAAAAAAAACAGAAAAGAAATTACTTGCAAGATTGATGATGCTGAAATGAAATTGATATTTTAAGTTTACTACTCTCTCTGGTTCAAGTTTACAAAGTAATTGAAAAACTTACAAAAAAAAAAAAACAAAAATAAAAACATGAAGTGAACAGTAAAGGCTAAAATAACAATTGCGCAACAAGGAGAAGAAAAAAATGTCAGGTGGAAAGGTGATTGCAATAGTTAACAAAAAAAATTAAAAAATAAAAGAAAACATTTTAACAGTAAGTAACGTATTATAGGAACACTGTAATGAAAATGAAGTCGCCATAGTCTAGTAGGTAGAGTGTTGGCTTATTAGACGTAAAGCCAGGGTTCGAGCCCCAGGCCAGACATCAAAACAAAAATACAAAAAGTATTTCTTCGGCGATTTCCTCTCAGCAGATTTCTGGCAAAAACTCTGAGAGTAAATAAATTGCCATGAAAAGTTTCTCAAAAAATCTGTCGTTCGGAGTCGACTTTAAACTGTAGGTCCCGCCACTTATGTATAAAATTAACACACACAACATAAGTGGTGTGAGAAACTAGGTCAATAATCCTGATTATGTATGTATGTATGTAATGAAAATTGCAAATAGCACCGAGGCCGTATAAGTTATGGGAACAACATAAAAGTATTCATCATACGTCATGGTGTATTTACTGTAACAATACTTGAGCTATTCATTGAAAACAACTTAAGAAAAAAATTATATTTTAAATAGCTTTTGATAATTTGAATGATTTAATTTTTTTTTGTTTATATTCTTAACAATATAGGGCATGTTTTGAATCCAACATCACCGCCATTGCAAAATCAATATTTTAGAAAATTTAAAAAAGTTTTCTTTATTTCTTCACATAATTTTAGTTTGGTTCGATAGGCTTTAAACAGTGACATTTAAAAGTTTGAATAGTTTATTTCTAGTAAGTGCTGTTGGGCACGACCATCAAACTCTCTGATAAATTCTCGATATTGAGAATCCTTTGGGAACCTGCAAGCTTATAATTGACAATACAATCGTAGACCTTGTCAACAGTAGATGGACGTATTCGGACACGGGCAGAACAGCGCAGAAAATCTGGTTAAGGCTAGATAGAAGGCGTGCGGCAGCCCTGCTTAAACTCCAGAGAAACAGGCTTAGCACTGTTGTCGTGGTTATTACGGGGCATTGCATATAGAAGTGTGTACATTAGAGATGAGCGATATTTTCAAAACTGTGATTTAATCACGGTGATTGATAATTCACTGGTAACTACAGTGATTGAAATTGCCAAATAACAGTTACTAATAATGTCGTTCTTTCAAAATTTTTACGTACTCAATTTCATTACGTACTTTATTTCATTTTGTTTTGATTATTTACTTTTGTCTTTTATATATGCACTTTCTGTAAAACTTAATTCTCAGACTTTTTAAAATTACATTAAAAATAATAACATTGATGACACCACTTTGATTTTGTTTAGTAATCTTTTCGTAGTATGTATGTATCAAGTTGTCTCTTTCTTACGACTTAATAAAATACGTTATTGTCATTATTGTATTATTGGAATACTGTGATCACAATCACTGTTTTGAAGAACAGTGATTAATAAATCACGTTCACTGAGAACAACGTTCTTCAAAAATCACTGGATCGCTCATCTCTAGTGTACATGCCCGGCATTTGGTCGGAAGAGAATCTGGACCAACTGTCATGCAATGATATTGGCAGTCTGAGTCCCAGTTCCTAGACTAGGGGGAAAATGCGAAATTGTGGTATCACAATGGGCTCTGTATGTGGTCTAATTGCCCTCATATTTCCTTGAGGGGACAGCCACTTCTACCTATCTACCTACCTGCTGTCGAACATTTTAAAACCTTTATCAACTGTCCTTTGTCCAATTCAATTGACTGTTTTGATTGTAGGTTTTGTATCCTATTCATGGTTAGGGATTAAAAAATTACTGAACACTGTACTAAAACTTCTTTAACACACTGTTTTTGTTCTACTGCAAGCAAACACAGCACTTATCTTGTACTAAGCATTGTCATGTTCAAATTTACGATCAATAATGGAAGTCATTTTAAATGTCTATTGTTTAAGCTAGCTTATGTACCTTAAAATTGTTACGCAGGTTTCTACCTGCAAAAATGTAAACAAACAATTGAACTGTTCAAAGAATTATTCAAACAGAATACTATATAGACCGAAGGGCAATGCTGATTCATTATCGTTTATTAATAAAGATCAAATCTTCGGTATTCAATATCTCGGTCTTCAATACGATCCTTTATTAACAAACATCAAACTTTCGGTATTAAATGCCATTGTGCTTAACGCCCACTATTTAATACAATCCTAAGTTATATATAACAGACTGCCTATTTACGGTTGTCTGGGAGCATCATGATGCCCTCTACTTATACTGTCGTATTTCATGTCTGGTAACTTTAAGTGTGTTTGTTGGGTTTTTTAACTTTATTTGTTCCTTTCTCATAAATTTATATATTTTTATTCAGGTTTACCGTACGATGTGTATATGTTGTTATTGTATGTTTGTTTTGTTTATTTATATTTGTTCAGGTTGTCTTTTAATCGTTGTAAATCTTAAATGTTGATAGAAAATATGGAATTAAAAAAAAAAAAGAAAGGAAGTTAAATATTAAGGAGTTGATCCGATCTCTTGATGAAAATGGGCAAAAAAGGGAAATGCTTTGAGTTTTCTAGACGATAATTTAACAAGTCCCTGGCCCTAAGGCAAAAAGTGTCAATCTGTTGCACAAATACAAAATTAAAATTGCTTTAAATGGATGTTTTTCACGACGTCGTAGAGAAGAATTTGATCTTGTCACTTCAATAGGAAACGTTGAGGGAAAATTTTGTTGTCAATAAAAATCGAAATACCGTAAAAAATTATTAGCATGGCAAACAATTTGGACCTGTGTTGAAAGAAGCGGCTCTGCTAACACCGATAATTAGGTGATTGAGGATCTGAAAATAAAACTGCTACCATAAATTGTAATTGTGGTAAAGAATTACTTCTAGTCCGTCATTGGCACTTGCTAATGCAGAAAAAAGAACAGTAATTAAGTGGTACCATGTGAGAAATATATTATATAATGGGGAAAAAATTAGGCGTGACATAAAAAGAAATAGAAATGCTATGAAATTTATGTTATTAAAAAAAAAATTCATTAACAATTATAGTTTTTAGTATTCCAAACGATACTTCTTCTTGGTACCACACAATTGTTGTAATACTTATAACCTTTAGTGTAAAATTAATTGATTTGTTTGCTTTTGGTATTTTTACAAACAATTTCTTCGATGGTTTGTAAGTTATCGTTTCCAAGTGTTTTGTGGTCTGTTGAAAGTTTTTTTAAATGAAAAAAAAAATAAACTGTTTTTTATTGCAATTTTTTTCTTTCCCTAGAAGAAATTGTATTTTTTCTTGTTGGTTTTTTTTAATACTTTGTGAGTTCATAATTTTTTCTACAGTTTAACTGGTGCTTTTGATGTTGCCCTCTGTTAAAGGAATAGTTTCTTATAAAAATGTTTACTTTTGTTTTATCTCTATCGTCTTTCTCTGTTATTGAAAAACTTTTATTTTGTTTTTCTATGACAACAAAAAAAATTAAACGGAGAGAGAAAAACCATTTAATTGTTTTAATAGTTGTTTAAATACAATGTGTGTGTGTATGTATTGGTTGTACAATATTGTGTTTGAAATTAAATTATTAAACAATTGAAAAAAGAAAATTGATAATTGGATTGTTCTATTAGCAAACACAGACAATGCATGTACATGTACAGCCTTTATTATTAAAAACTTACCCTTGATTTCCAAAAGCTTTAAGTTCGCGATTCAATGTCTCAGCAACATTTTGTTGAGAGTACAAGCCCATGGGAGAGTTGAATTGCTTGTGTACCAATTTACGTTGAACATCAGCCATTTTGTTAATAATTTTTTAAATAAATTTTCTTTCTGGGTTTATAATTGAGGGATAAATTAACACTTTTTTGAAAAGCAAAATTCTAATGTAAATGAAATCTTTTAAAAAATTTCTGTAACTAAATTAAAAAAAAAAATAAATAAAAATTAAAATGTTAAATCCTAAATCGATTTAAAGTCCAATGAGGTCAAAATAAATAATTTTTTCTATTAAAACATAAGGAAAATAAAATAGAAATCTGTACTGAAAGGAATTTAAAGGAAAAACTATTCACAAATAAATTAAAAACAAAATAAAGTTTGTTTACGTTTGCTAAAATAAATAATTATTAACAATAAATTCGTTGATCGCTATTCGTTGTGGTTATTCGCTCTGCAAATAGAAAAAAATAAAAAAGAAAAAACTGTTTTAAACATCGGAAACAAATATTGTTGGAATTATTAAATGTACAGTGAGTATCAAAAGAAATTGTACATTTAAAAATATACAGTAATAAATTACCGTTATTTTTTTTCTTAATTGCTAGTTGATTGCTAGTTTTAAAATTGAAACTAAAAATTTTTTTTTAAAAATTTCGAATTATTGTAAAAAATTTTCGGGCACCACCACCATAAGTGGTAAAAGAAAGGTTAGTTTGGTGATTGTTTAAATTTTATCCATAGTGTACAGTTTCTTTTGACGTTCACTGTATATACAATATATATGTATGTCTTTGTATACATAAGTATATATTTATATTCTATATATAAATTTTTTTTTATCTCTTTTTTGTATATGTAGTATTATTAACATTTATTACGTTTTTATATATTTTTTTTTTTTTAAACCAATATTCCCATCCTAATCATTTGAACAATAATGTGGATATTTCGTTTTTATTTTCTATTCAAAATAAAAATTTATTCTACATTCTAATTTACTGTTTAATAATCATATACGTGGATTATCGTAAGCAACATGTAAAATAATTTTTTTTTTCTTTGTGTCAATTTTAAATAACATTTTGTTTCGCTGTAATTTGTGCAAATTTTCATAATTATTTAATCAATGAATTAAATATAAATGTAATCCACTGTAGATAGTTGATTTTAATAATGGCTATTTAACAGGAAAATTCAATTTAATTTTTAGTTGGCATTATTATTATAATCATATGGATACATACATGTATGTATACTCGTACATACATATATAGATTAGACTTGTTCACTATCAAGGCATACAAAGTTCATTTAATCTCTGAGTTAATTTGATGAATTTTTGGGAATGAACATTAAGATCGCGTAAGCAACCATAGATACATATGTATGTCTAATTGAAAACATATATGAGTCAAACATGTATCACACCATTATAAGACCTTAGTATATTGCCAGAGAAGATAAATATTCTTAGTTTAAGTTAAATTAATTTCAACGTCCGTCCTTGTCCTTGAAAAACGATGATTTCATAGAGAAATTATTGATCATTTAAAGGTACCTCTTATATGGGTTCCGGGATATAGAGTTATCGGGTACGTGTAATATTGGTAGATAAGAAAAGGAACTTCTATCCTTAAATTGCACGGCCCTCCATCGTACAATAACGATTCTTATAGACGACTACCTTTTTAGACTATTGCTTTTGATCACCCATTTTCTGACATCTTTGATCGAACACTCTAATATTAAGATTGCAGCAGAAGCAAGATTAATTTTCTGACTCTGGTTGCTTTACCCCAGAGTATGTTTGATACACCAAAAACAACAACAAAATTGGTCATTACAACCCTTCAGTCTGAAGAACGACCTAGTTTCTCACACCACTTATGATAAGTGTAATAACCTACAGTTAAAAGTCGACTCCGAACGACAGATTATTTGAGAAACATTTCATGGCAAATTTTATTTACTCCGAGAGGTTTTATCAGAAATCTGCTGAGAGGAAGTCGACGAAGAAATATTTTTTCATATTTCGTTTTGATGTCTGACCATGTTTTAAACCTCACGTCTAATAAGCCAACACACTACCTACTAGACTACGACGACTTCAAACTTCAGAATGTTTGATGCTGAATTGAATACTCAGGAGCTTAATGCAACCGTTGTATTGTGTTGGCTTGATAAAGCCCAAGCCAAACTTAACATAACATAATTGGTCATTACAACCCTTCAGTCAGGATTACGACCTAGCTTCTCACACCACTTATGTTGTGTGCGTTAATTTTATACATGACTGGTGGGACCTACAGTTTAAAGTCGACTCCGAACGACAGATTTTTGAGAAGCTTTTCATGGCAATATTATTTACTCTCAGAGTTTTTGCCAGAAATCTGCTGAGAGGAAGTCGCCGAAGAAATATATTCATATTTTCGTTTTGATGTCTGACCTGGGATTTGAACTCGGGCCTTACGTCTAATAAGCCAACACACTACCTACTAGACTACGGCGACTACAAGCCAAACTTAGCTTAGCGAATAAATGTAGTTGTTGTAACTGAGTATCGCCACAATACCTGATTCCTTAACAAATTCCCCTAAATTAGCAGTCATTCTTGCTTCATTTATTTATCAGCCAGCCCACAGCTATACGGCAGCAATTGCTCCGATTGATGTTGCCACATATACAAATTGAGGAAAGATTGCCGAAAAATAATCTTAAAGATTATAATTTCGTTGGGGTAGATGTAATCATACTTCTTGATAAGTGGCTTTAAGGAACGGGTTTCCATGACCTTCAGAATGATTTTCGGTTGCTCATTTATTCGGCTGTCTCAAGAAGATGGCAGAACGGCAGAATATTTAGGAATATTAAAGATTAGGATTGACAATGTAGGAAGAGATTCTGTTAGCATCGAACACTTTGCTTCGGATGCGGACAAGATTGCACAGCATAATCAGCAAATCACAAGAAGTATTATGGGTACACATGAGAATCATATTTTTCTTGGTCATATGGACAATGTCTTTTGCAGAATTTGTTGCGCCGGGTACATGCCCAGCGCTGTCGTAGGATAAGGAACCTCTAACACGCAGATGATCTCACTGCTCTGTAATTTGATCACATTCGGCCGAACTGGTCTAAGTTTATTTATTTCTCTGGTTGATTGTCTCTTTTATCCACCTACCTACGAACCGACCGACGTCATTTTCTAAACATGTGTGACATATGATGCGAATTATGTACAGTGTTGCTAAAAGTTAAAGTGCTCGACTACAAACACCAGTAATCTAGTTGGTCTTCGAATTTTAAAAAATTAAGAGACTTACTTACTTAGAGATTTACTCTTTCTAAGCAAAAAAATCCAAACACCGGATTACAATAATTCACATCCTGAGAAGGTTGGTAAAGTAGGCCTGGTGAGAAAGTGTAAAATGCAATGAGCAAAGTTGCTCACCATTACACCTAATACAAAAATTATTAAAAATAAATACGAACCATCTTAATACAATAAATTCGATTTATATGCTCGAAATAATGTTACTTTATTTACCAAAAATTTTTATATTATTCTGCCTATGGGCTTACACTAGTTGCAGTTTAATTAATATTATTGAGAATAATTAACATGAAACTTTTCCAAACGGTTTAAAATTTTATCATATCATTAATTTTACAAATTCAAATTTCCTCTAAAAACAAATTTTTCTGTATTATTTTACAAAGGTTTACACAGGTTGAGTTCTCTTTATAATTTCATAAATTCATTATTATTACCTGGTTTTATTAGCAATAGAGAATAGAATTTAATTTTTAATTTTAAAATTATTTCATGAATTATCCTTTCAAAATATTTTGTTTTTTCTATAAAAAATAATTCATGTTAAACGTTCATTATTGTGCAGTAACAGCAACAAGTTTGTTTAGCGTTGACTGTTGTTCTAAAATAATAGTTTTTGATTAAAGTTTTTTGCGCTTTACTTGAATGGACTTTAAATGTTCGACGATATTTTAAATATGCAAACATTTTAATGATTTTATTAGGCATTAAAAGAGCAACAACAATTTTAAAATTTAAAAAAAAGGTGACCAAAGGCAGTACAAAGCACCCAACGCTAAGGAGCTTGCTCTTTCACTGAATATGTTAACTTACGAATGCCGAATGGAGGAAAAAACTCTGGGGAAGACGACTAACTTTAGCCTGATACCACGAATATAAAGGTTCTCCTGTACCATAATTTTATTGAAGTTTTCTAGTTGAAAACATGTGTTCTCTTTGTATTCTTAAAAAAGTGGCAGAATAGCATATATGGTCACCTTTATTTTAAATATTTTATATGTATATGTGGATATATATTTACAAAATTTGTTTGTATGTGTTATATTTATTCATTATGTTTGTTTGTATGTGTACAAAGTTATTATCAATGTTTGATAATTTAATTTAACTGCACAATTACAACGAACCCATTAAATTCAATGAGAGCGAACAATATACAGAGATAAAAATTTAGTTATTTCCTCTTCACCACATGCACTATACACTCATAAAAAAAATAGATAACAATTAATATTGGATGCACTTATAATAAACTCTTCTAAATGTTTTCGAAAATTTATTTAAAGTGTCTTTAACTTGTTACAATTACTCTGTACCTTGGTTTACAAATTTAAGTGAATGCAGTTAGAAAGTAGTTATTTGGTGATCGATACAAAGATTGTATCGTACAAGGTACATACATATGTATGTATATCAAGCAACCTGTAATATGAACAGTTCGAATTTACAGGAACATATACGGGGAGGTAGAACTTTTAGTTTCTCACAAAGGGCTCAAAACGCGGAAGTAAATCAAGAAATATCAAGCTAAACTGGATAATCTGAAAAGGTCAGCGAGTAATATGGGATTTAAGATAAATACTAAGAAAAGTTATGGGAATAAATATTTAAAGTACAGAGAACAACTTTTTATAAGGTCATCTAAGCGATTTTCGGCGCCGTCAGCAGGCTTAACTAAAAATATCGACATTCGGTTGATTGCACTCAGTATAGAACGGCTTCTTAATATCCAGAGGAAACAATACGAATTATTATTGAAGAAGTATGGTTCAAAGATGCCAACAGTACAGCTTTCTGGGTGCATTAGCAGATCTTAATCTTGTTTTAGTTTCTCTTGACACCATATAAAGCAATTCTGTTTGTGTACGTACTAATTATAATGAGCCGTTGAGGATATTTCGAATGAAACTCATTTCTCGCACTGAACTGCAAGCGTTATTCATTTCTTGATCTACTTATATCATGACATGAATGAATTCGTCGGAGTCTAGTAATGGTAGTGTGTTGTCTTATTACATGTAAGGCCACGTCTCTTCGGTGACTTCCTCTCAGCAGAGCATATAAAATTGCCATGAAAACGCTTCTTAAAAATCTGTCGTTCGGAGTAGACTTTAAGCTGTAGGTCTCGGATTTCATGCATAAAATAAACACACACAACAAAAGTGGTGTGGGAAACTAGGTGCATAATCCTGACTGTAGAGTTGTAATGATCAATTATGTATGAACGTATCATTCATTATTGAAGCAGCATGGTCTTATGATGCTGCTGGCAGGGTGGATTAGCATCTCTTGAATTCTTTTTGGCTTGATCATACCCATTGTAACCTACAATTGGCGATATTGCGTTAGGGACGCGTTTCTCATACTGAAAGTCCACTGCAAACGTTTTTCATTTTTTAGTCTATTCATATCAAGGATCTATTTTTACTCTGAAAAAAATTACAATTACACCAAGTAGATAGACAACGTAAGCAGGTAGGTAGAATTGGCTGTTCACCCTAGGACAGAGTGACACATTTAAGGCACATGAGGACTATTATGATGCCACTATCCTCTAGTTCTGGAACCACTCGAAGTTTCTGATGAAGCAACTCAGTTCCTCAAGATCACACATGTAGTAGGCATCAAAATGCCTTTTCTCTTTTGACATAGTACCGGTCATGTTCCCAGTAGCTGAGGACAGTCTGATCCGCATCTCTGCAGCAAGGTGCCTTAGACCAATGTACCGTGCATCAGTGCCCATAATGCAATGCGCCATTATGTTCCCGGCAACTACACTGAGTGTGCTTATTTGGAGCAGTCTTACCGTAGGCCCTCCATTCAGTTCTGGCTAGATTGTCCGCGCAGTCCTGCCAGTTTCCGTAGCCGCCCATCTGTTGTTGACGAACTTAAGTTTGTGAAGTTCTTTATTTGCATATTCATGCGAATCTTGTTCTGGCCAGCACAAACCAATTCTGTGATGCAAACAAAGTAAATACCCGCGTAATATAAAATTCTAAGACATAAATGGAATTGGATTGAATATTTACTAGTCGTGGAAACAACCATTGGATTATCTGTATAAGTTTTACGCTCTTTACAACATCAAGGGGAATATGTTGGTATAGTTATTACATATTGTAATATAAATCGTTGAGACTATCAAATGTATCTAAGCAATTTGTTTTTAAGACTGTTAGTTAAACTTGTTACTTAAACTAGCAAGTTTAATGTACAAATAAATAGTCTCGACACTAGACACCTCTTTCCTTATGATAACTCTTTAAAACCTTTTTTTATCTGCATAAGGAATTAATAGTTTTTTTTTGATTTTTGTCATTGGATTATGATTTGAAAGGATAGTGCCATTGTCTCCCAATATTCCAATATTTAACAATCTTCACTCTGATTAGATTTCAATTTGTTTTTCTAAGTGTAGCTTTGTATCTTTTTCAAAACTTGAGTTCGAATGCAAATACAAATGCAATACAATACAATAATAAAATATATTGAAATTGCGTTTTTACCCAAATATTGGTGGCCGGTATAGGAGCGTGTAAATGCTTTTGTTTTATAATAGCGTTATTGCATGTCATGTGTCTGTCTGTCAATAAAATAATATTACACGTATGAACAATTTTGGCATATTGTTGTACAAAAAAAAAAACGAAAAAAATACTTGCATGGCTCTTGTCTGTCCACAAATACATACAATATATAGACGGCATATTCAAAGAGTTTGTAATGCCACCTGTTGTTTACAATTTTATCTTTTTTTCATGAATTTGTATGTGTGTGTATTTGATTGTGTAAAAATGTGTGTATTTTATTTCACTATTTATACACACATACACATAAAAACTTATACATATTCATAGCACAAGTGCACATACACATACACACACACTCAATACAACCATTTATTAGCTGCTAGTGCAACTGCCATTGCAACAAAAAAAAAACATTAACAACAATAACAATAAAATGATCGACTAGGAGGATTTGTTTAATTGGATACAGCTGTAGTTTTAATTGAATTTATTTTTCAATATTAAATTTTATTACACACACACAAAGACACAAAAAACAGCAACACCAACACCATAAGATACGTATACCAAAAACGCCTACATATACACTCGCATACATATAATGAATTTCATTCAATTAACGAACGAACGGTTTTTTATTTCTTTCCTTTTGCCTTTCATTTCATTTTTATGTATTCCGTTGGCGTTTATTTCGGCGTTTATAAAAAACTAAAAAACGAAGTGCGGACAAAAATTCCAAATGAAATGCAAAACGACGCGTATAGGCAAAATGAAATGCAATGACATGAAATGTCATAAAACTAAATTTGTTACAATTAGCCTGGTCATACTGTATAGTATCAGTTAAAAAACTCATTTAATTTTTATTAAAAATTAATGGAGAAGACATTAATTGGTAGCAATTGTTTAGGTGACTACAAATTAATTGCCTTTAAATTCATCGACACCTTTGTGTAATTCAAAAATGCTTAAAGGGTAAAGTTCTTGGCAAAGAATTTATAAAAAAAATTGCCCTTTACAGTAATGGGTTACACTGTCTCGTTCGCGAGATTTCGATAAGTAAGAAAACTAAGATCGATATCGGTATCAGACAGGACAAATAGTCACTCTTAACTCTTCTATGCAATGTAAACATTGGTACAATAATGCAGCAGGCAACTGAAGAATACAGAGGAATAACATTAGATCTAAATCATTGCTTAGAAGATCTTGACTTTAGGTAGGTAGGTTGCTCACTTAAGCACGCATAGGGGCCCGTTGTGATGCCACAGGTAAGCACAGTCCCTGTACTGACCGATTTCCGGCAACTAGGGAAGAAATTGGTCAGCGCAAGGGCAGCACTTTAAAAGCTCGACTACCCTACGTTGGAAAACAAGCCCGAAAGTTTTGATAAACAAAGCTATATCCTTGATATCAATGGATGATAGCTCCATCAAGCTGACAAGGATTTGAGAGCCAAATAACCTATATCTGCTCCTCGGAAAATATGGGTAATGACAAAGAAAGTAGATAACAGTCTCCTCTTCCTCAGCGGATCTGCACCCACGGCAGAAGTCATTAGATGGGAGTTGCATTCCCATAAGACAATGACCTGTAAGCATGGCCGCTGTGATCGAGATGACGTTACGATCAAGTCCGATCTTGACTTTATTGTAACATATTCAGTCAGATCTGCAGCTCAAGATAAAATCACTAGAGCAGCTATTTGAAGCCTAAAGGTATATGTCCCCAAGACAAAGTCTATGTTATTGGACCAGCAAAACACTGGCGATATGAACTCTATTCGCTATCTCGACAGTATTACTATGAAAGACAGCAAATCACATGCGGACATTTAAAGCAGGCTGTGAACAAGTGAACTAGCATTCGTTCAGTTAGGAACAGTGCGGCAAGAAAACCATTCTCTTCAAATTCGTTAGTGAAGTCTGCAGTAATGTACACATGTCTGGTGTGGAATGGGACAACAAGGAACTTAAAATTTCTACAAAGTATTCGCCAATCGATAGCTGAACAGTATATGTATATATAAAATATTCTGACTAAATAGCAACCAGCGACTATGGTTATTGCTGAAAGCACTCAGTTTTCATGACGAAATCTTATGGCTAAAATGAAGCAGAATGATACAATAACAAACCTTAGTAAATTAATTCCAGGAACTAATACAAATTATGACATTTGGAAGGCGATAACACATCGCGTTTACCTTTTCCTTTGCACTGGCGAACCCTCCTAGAAAGGTTGAGGCAAAATGCTACCGATTGGTTAAACCGCCTAGAGAGGGTCAACGTTTCTTGTTGCATACACACTGTAATATCATTTCACCAAACATTAAACGTCGTAGTTTAGTAGGCAGTAAGTTGGTTTATTAGACATGAGGACACGATTCAAATCCCAGGTCAAACATCTCCCACAAAACGAAATATAAAAAAATATTTTTTCGGCTACTTCTTCTCATCAGCTTTCTCACAAAAACCCTGAGAGTAAATAAAAAATTACCATTAAAAGTTTTTTAAAAATCTGTCGTTCGGAAATGACTTTAAACTCTTGGTCTCCTCACTCATGTATAAAATTAACATACTCGAAATAAGTGGTGTGAGAAGCTAGGTTGTGATCTCGACTAAATCATTATAATGACAAATTATATATGTTGTAAACATTGGTGAAATCGTTATCGAACTTTTAAAAGCGACTATTAAAAGCCTTGATCATATTCCAACAGCAAAGTAGGGTCAATGATTATGAATTTTTATATTTAATAACTATTGGACATTACAACCATAAAGTCAATAATACGGTCTAGTTTCTGACACTATCCAAGTTGTATGCATTAATTTTATGCATAAATTGCAACTGCTGTAACGCCGACAGATTTGAGAAGATTTTCTACTCTCAGAGCTGTAGCCAGGAGATTGCTGAAACGGATAGCCAAAACTAATATTTCTCCTCTCATATATAATTTTTAAAGATGTCTAATCTGAGCTTTGAACTTTGGAGCTCTCGCTAAGGCACCAAAAATAAATTCTACTCAATAGAATTCACTTAAATAGGTTAATCTTTAATAAAATTTTTCCATGTAAATTTATTCAGTTAAAAAAAATTTCATGAGATGTGGCAATATCAAAAATGATCAATAAGGTCTGGCACCGCTTGAGAAATGTGTTTCTATCGAAAATTACTTCAATAGCGAATCTCTTTTTTGGCTCAATGGGTTCATTAACAAACGAAGCTTTTCTTAGTTCATGTAGAGTCAATAAGACGGTACCACATTCAATACGGCATGAAATTATTTTGAACAATTTTGACCACGATTAATCTTACGCGGCAGTCCATCGAGCTGAAATCGCAGTATTCCAGTGGTAAGTTTGTTGGCTTATCGGGCGATGTTGAACTCAGTCCAGACATCTCAAACAAAACGAAATATGAAGAAATATTTCTTCGGCGACTTCTACTCAGCAATCTTCTGGCAAAAACTCGGAGAGTT
Organism: Sarcophaga caerulescens; assembly: GCA_927399465.1. Taxonomy (NCBI): domain Eukaryota; kingdom Metazoa; phylum Arthropoda; class Insecta; order Diptera; family Sarcophagidae; genus Sarcophaga; species Sarcophaga caerulescens. The sequence goes on along the minus strand of OV656867.1, from coordinate 82,290,368 downwards.
AATAAAATTTCAATGATAAGTTTTTCAAAAATCTGTCGTCTAAGTATGCTCTAAACTGTGGGTCCCATCACTCATGGATGAAATTAACCCACACAATATGGGTGATGAAAGAAGCTAGAATGTAATCGTGACTAAAGAGATGTAATGGTCTATTAAGTAAGTTTATTGTCTGCCAAGATTATTCTTTGTGGGAATAAGTGATGTCTCCCGATATTTACGTGATGCCAGGCAACCAATCCCTTTTGCTAATTATTGTGTTTTTTTTTCAATTTTTAAAACCCAAACGACTCTACTGAAACAAGCCTTAGTCTCCATTCAAACCATAAGAAAATCTTCGGTTTTAGTGTTCGTTATAAGCGAAACCTTTTCATAGAGCGTCGTTTCGATTGTTCTATATACGACAAGAGTAAGCATAGGTATAATCCTATCAAAAATACGTTAAGTTAATAATGCAATAAAACAACTGTAGCTACAGCATTTAGAAATAAGAGAGAAGACCTAATTCTTAGAAAATGCCACTAAATTTAATTCATGTTTATAAGTCTTAAATTTTTTTTTAATAACATAAAATGACAACCATAAAAACCTTATTCTCTTCAGTGTTATTCCATTCTCATTTTAACAGCTTTCGCTCAACACTCTCATTGTAATTGTCATCCATCTTGGCATGACAATAAATAAATAGAAAAAGGAAAGTGTGTATGCATACGAAAGAATATAAACGAAGAAATGTATTCAAATAAAGAAACCTACCTACTAAAAGATATCATTTGCCTTTGAAAACGAAAGCAAAACAAAAAAAAAATGCATATTGTTTGCATATGAACATTACAATTGGTTTCCCATTTTTGCCATTTTGAGGAGACAAAGAACGGAAGAAACAAACATTAAAAGCTTCTGTTTTTCTTGTCTCAAAATAATCTTTGAATAATTTCTTTTCCATTGCTTTTCCTTTTTTTTTTTCTTAAACATCTTTATTGTGCTTTTACATGTGTCTCCTCTTAACCCCATAGCAGCAGCAGTGGGCCAGAAGTTAATTGGCTTGGCAACACTGTGTTATAAAGTGTTTGCTACAAGCATATGTACTCGAACACTATTATCATACTATAAGTTGGCGTAATTGCAAGGCTTTAGTTTTTAAGGCCTCTAGCGAGTTTCCCTTGTGGAATATTGGACTTTTTTCCCTATTCTTCAAATTATTTCTGAACATTGTTCCGGTTCCATTAATAAAGTTATTTGGTTAGATGGCAACCCTACCTTTCTGTGCCTAGTAACAATGCATTCTATAATGTAGTGTGATTTTGAATTTGGAGTTTTGTTACAGAACTTTTACTCATTGTGGCCTACTCTTTTCAGGGGTTGACATTGTTTCTCGTCTATATGATACTCTTTATTGGCAGTTCACCCTTTCTAAGAGGCTACCTCAATAGCTTATTTGGAGGAGATTAAGAGGCTTCCTTAACAGTTTATCTAGAGGAGATTAAGAGGCTGCCTTGATAGTTTATTTAGAGGAGATCAAAAGGCTTCCTTGATAGTTTATTTGGAGGAGATTAAGAGGCTTCCTTGATAGTTTATTTAGAGGAGTTCAAGAGGCTTTCTTGATAGTTTATTTAAAGGAGATTAAGAGGCTTCCTTGATAGTTTATTTAGAGGAGATAAAGAGGCTTCCTTGATAGTATATTTGGAGGAGATTAAGAGACTTCCTTGATAGTTTATTTGGAGAAGTTTAAGAAGTTTCGTTGATGGATTATTTGGAGGAGATTGAGAGCCTTCCGTGATAATTTATTTGAAGTAGATTAAGAGGCTTCCGTGATAGTTTATTTGGAGGAGATTAAGAGGCTTCCTCTTAATAGTTAAAATTAGATTTTTTTTACATTTTTGGTTATTTTTCTGGATCTGAAGCCATGTAGACATGTCTACAAGAACCTTTGTTAGAAGCCTAGGCCTTCCCCAAGGCCTTATTATTCCCATTTCTCCCATTCGCTACGAGAGAGAGAAAGTGTTTGCACTAGACACACATAAACTTAAACCCTTATTGCGAAATTTATGCTATTGTATGTAAATATATATGTACGTATTTACGTTTATTTTCATATACATATGCAAGTGTGCATATGTGCATATGTGTTTATACAAGCAAATGAAACAGTTACACTGCAATGTTTTATATCGTTTATGCAATTGTAAACATTTCCGGTTCATGTTTGTTATTGACAACAAACTTGTTCTATTATTTTTTGTTGTTTTTGTTGTTGTTATTTTTTTTTGTTTCTCCTCCATGTGGTTTGTTGCATTTAGAATGCATATGTGATTGTTTTTATGCATATTTTATACATATTTTACAGAGTCACTAGCTGTATGGATAACAGAGAGCATGTGATGAAAATATTTTTCAATCATCGAAGGAAATAATGGACAGAATTTGTTTTTAAATGGGAGTTGTCGTAAATATCTTCAGTTGTAGTGTAATCATGAATTTATTTATTTGTATATTTAGATTCAGTCTCTGTGGGGCAATAGATCAAAATTATTTAAAAATTACAACAAAAAATATCGAATAAAAAATAGAAAAAAAAAAAGAAAAATTGTTAAAGTAATTCAAACTGTACTATATGATGCCCTACATTTATATTGCAACAGCTAGAAGAAATTTTAAATTGATTGAACTACAGTACCGGAACGTCTAAACGTCTTATTTTTTAGAAAAAGCATTCAGTAGCACTATGCCTTCAATTTTTGATAAGCAACTAAAAAAAGTGATAGACTCCTCTAAGTAAAATAAGAAGAATGGAAAGTGTTAAAAGAAAAGAAATATTATGTACAACCTATCCAAAATACGACCCAAAATTGTACTTATTATAATTGATCATTAGTCTGTGATCGCAATTCAAAGCAATCCAATTTCTCCGATCGAAAATGAAGTGATGGGTCCGTTGAATTCAATATTATTGCTATGCAAACAACTGTAAAGCAGACTCATATCATAACATATCAGTTACTAGATGAGTTATGCCATACCAGGTGATCCACTTTTTAATTTTATAAAGGCCTAGTCAGATTGTATATCTTTTTAAACCACAATTTTATTTGTCCGGTAAATAAATTCTTAAATACGTAAATGGCAACTTGGTCAACTAGTACTGAAGTATTGGATAGCACACTACTACCAGAGTCTATTGGCGAAGAGTTCAAATTAGCTTGCATTACAGAGTTACGTAATTTATTCCTAGATGATGCAACGAAATAATTCTATAGGAAAACTAGTAGGAAAGACAACGCTAAGCATACTTAGTGGATAGCTGAAATTGCAGAAAAACGAAAGGTTTTCAGGGAACCAAACGTCTCATATTAATCTTCGGACAATGGATTCAAAAATATAATCAAGAAAGCATAATGACAATTCGGCACGGATTTCTGTCGCCATGTAAAAATTCCATCCACATCAAATGGACTTCGAAAAATTCTATCGGCAGGTGCAATAATAATATTGTATGTTCAGAAATCTAATGAATCTTCGAAGAATGAAACACAGATAATATATCGGATATATCGGACTCAGAAATTTGCAATTAAAACTTCTATGTTTTCATATCGCTAAGTTCTGATGGGATAATAACTGATTTACAAATGCTCATGGTATGCCTCCGATGATTTTCATGTCACGCTTATGTTTACTTCATTTTCTTCGAACGCTACAAATTACAGCATAGCATTTATCTCCAAAGGAGGTAAGGCACCTTATACCAAAGCCATCAGTTTATCCTTATTTCTCCTTAAGAGTCTTAGTGAAGTGTAAATCTATTGAAACTGGGCATAGTGATGTAGAAAATTTACTCCGCAATAAAAATTATACCCCGACTGGGTTCCTTGGTCAAGAGTAAGATTTCAGTAATAATAAACCAAAGTCGGTAGTCATTAGACAACTAAATACTAATCCTTCCAAAGTGGAGATGAACTAGACACAACAAGGAGTTGTAATCCTGCTTTTGCTGTGGGACCTCAATTTTAAAACCCTACTAAAATCCAAAAAACGAAAACAGTTTGCATGAATACTGCATATGCAGGTAATGAGGTAAAAGAAATTACAGGAAAAATTCCAAATTTACTTTCCAAAACCTTGCAAACTGCTCTGATATTACTATCTGAATTGGAATCATGGAATCTGAATGGGAGACAATTCAACCAAGACAAACATGCATACATACACACATACATAATTAGTCATTTTAACACTTCAGTCAGGATTACAACCTAGCTTCTCACATCACTTTTGTTTTGTGTGCTAAGTTTTTACATGAGTGGCGGGGATCTACAGTCTAAAGTCGACTTCGAATGACAGATTTTTAAGAAACTTTTCTTGGCAATTTTATTTTACTGTCAGAGTTTTTGCCAGAATATTGCTGAGAGGAGTCGCCGAAGAAATATTTTTTTATATCTTCGTTTTGATGTCTGATCTGGGGTTTGAACCGTGGCCTAATGTCTAATAAGCTAACACACTATCTACTAGACTAAGGCGACTTCAACGGTAAATATATTGGAATTATATTGGAGATCAAACTAAAATAGAATATGAATACTCAGTTTCACATCACTTGGAAGACAACAGTTTTTTAATGTTGGAATACGTCAAGGGGACCAAATTATTATTATTCTGACAACTATACAGCCTAAGGCATTATTCATTATCCTTAGTGGGCTACTTCCATACACGTTGACGACGCTGAGTTATTGGGCTAAACGCATGCAAATATTGTTACAATTGATAATTTGAATGCATGCTTAAGCAAGATTGAGAATTGATTTACCATCTATTTTACTCGTGATGGAATGATGGAAAAGTTTCTCTAGTTTTATAAAGGCCAGATAAATCCTTGAAATCAAGCCATACAATTTATGAATAGTATTTGGCGATTGAAAATTGTAGTTGATTTATTGGGTTTTGAATTCCTTCTTATCCATATGGTAACTTCTCTTGTTGTTCAAAATTGTATGAGAATTTACATTTCCCAAGAGTTTTGGCAAATTTTATTAATTTTTTAAGAATTAAAAATTCTTTTTGACACTTGTAGAAAACTTTTCAAACTTACTATATACATATATACATACGTATGCATACCGAATTGAAATTTGCAAAAAAAAAAAATCATCAAATATTTCATATATGATGGCGACATTTATGGCTGAATTCGTTTCTAGGCCGCCATATACTCATAGTGTACGCCTCAACGGTTTCTATTTATATATTTGATTAATTTTTCGGAATATTTTCTTATGAATAAAGAATATATTTTTGATTGTGTGTTGAATACTTCTTTTTGTTGTATTTGATTAATCGCATTTAGAATATAAAACTGTTGAAAAATATTTCCATGATTTTTGGTAAAAAAAAATATTTAAACTTAACACGCAAAATAAAAGGATTATTTGTGAAATTTGTTTAAAATACTAAAACGTATTCCTCTTTTTTTTTTTTTGAAATATTGAATTACTTCAAAATTAAATTTTCAGGAAAATTTTAATATTTTTTCCAACATACTGAGTATATTTGTTTTATGATTTGTGTTTTTTGCTAGGATTTCAATTGGATTATTTTTTTCCATGTGTGGATAAAGTAAATATTTTGAATTTCGTTTTTTTTTTTGCGCGATAAACAATATATTTTTAAATTTATTTACTTTATTTTATTTATTTTCATTTGTTTTTAAATTCGTTTTTTGTTAATCCCGTTTAAAATCCAAACAAAATATTTTCATTCTCCATATAAGCAATTCCAAAAATATTGATTTTAAATCGAATTATGGTTAGAAATTGTTCATAAAAAAAGAGTAAATAATTTAAGAAAAAAATTTTTTTTTTAAAATTTCACCTTTTTGCTACGATATCACTACTGTCACACCTTAATATTAATTTAAAACTAAAATTGAAAAAAAATTTTCGATTTTTAACATATTTTTCAATGGCCAAAAATTAAAAGAATACAACAAATAAGAGAGTTTTTCTATGATAAAAATGATATAAAAAAAGTTTGCCTTTGAATATTTGCTAAAAATATCTGTTTGGCTAAATGGAAGTGGAAAAAATCTACAATTTAATTTAATTTTCATATTCCGCACGTTGGCGTTCTGAGATATTTTCTCTCTCTCTCTGTCACTCTCTGTCCACAGTCACATTAACAGTCCCATCAGTCGACAAAAGGAAATTGTCACATTTTATTTTCGTATTATTGAAATGAGTAACGAAATGAAAGAGAAAATGTTTATCTGTCGATACGTCTAGCTGTCTGTCTGGCTGTTCTGTAAGTGTTGTTCTGTATATAATGGGTGATTTTTTAAATTCATGGGTTTTGAGAATTTTTTTAAGAAATTTTAAATTGCCATCTCTGATGTTGTTTGTAATGTGAACTGTTGCCAACTTTTTTCCAAAAAATATCGCTAAAGTCGACTAAAAAATAGCTAGAAAATAGCAAAATTTTAAAATGATTTAAAAATTTAGCGATAAATCGCCAAAACAATAAATTTTAAAAAGTTTTTAAGAAAATTTACTTAAAACATAGCTAATTATTTGGGAATTTTAATATTATGTAAAAAAGACAACGATTTATCGCTTAATTCTGAAAAAATACTCGCAATAAATTTAAATTCAATTCTTTTTTAAATTATGTACATATATTTAATGTATGGGGCTCTAAAACGTTTTTAATTATTGCAGTGCATTTGGTTCTATGAACACGGATTTTATTGGCATCATCAAAATTGTTTTTACACATATCACTAAGGTGATCAATAGCATTGTTCGACGTATGTTGACATACAAATATAAATAAAGCGTCTCTTGCATTTTAACGTTGTCAACAATATTTGCATTTGGGAAAAATTACAATTTTTTCCAACACGATCCCCTAAGAGATGAGGCTGATTTGTGTTTTTTAGTTTCCACGGGACTTAATAGGTTGTAAAGTTTTCCAGACAAGGAACATCTGCAATACTTACAGAATCCTTTTGTTTCGTCTTTTTCGTCTTGAGTAGTGTTGGGAATCCCGGGATCCCGGGGTCCCGAAATCCCGGGATCCCGCAGTTTTTAACAATTCCAAAATCCCGGGATTGAGCACTTAATCCCGGGATTTGACTTTTTAAGCCGCAATGAAAAAAATCGTGTATTAGACTCTCACTAATTCGAATTTCCAGAAATTAGAATCTGTTGCTTCAATGCATTAACCGCTCTGAAATTAGAAACAAAACTTCAAATTGCGATTATTTTTTTTTGAGATCTATTGGGCTACTAGAACAAAAGCTTGCAGTATATGGACTTAACTTGAGAAAAGATATAGTTGGTATTATGACAGACGGTGCAAGTGTCATGAAAAAAGTTGGCAGATTATTACCTGTAAATCAACAGTTATGCTTTGCCCATGGCGTCCAACTGGCGGTAATTGACGTGCTATATGAAAAGCATGATTTACAAAGAAAAACAGATGAGCAATACCACGAGGGTGAAGAACCAGAAGAGGAAGACGATTTTTCAGAGAGTAACGAGGATGAGAATTTTTCTGGCAACGAAGAATTGGTTGATCTGTATTATGGCCATAGACATGGAGGATACCAATGTGATATTACTGAGGTCAATTGCAGTGCAGTGATCAAGAAGGTGTGAAAATTAATAGTGATGTTTAAACGATCGCCAACAAAAAACGATGTCTTGCAAAAGTATGTTACGGAAAGCACCTAACTCTAATAAAAGACTGTAAAACTAGGTGGAGCAGCCTTTTGTTAATGCTGGAACGTCTTTATTTATTAAGAAATTGTATACAAAAGGCATTAATAGACATAGGTCCACCTGAAGGTGAATATTTTGCTTTATCCAAAGATGAGATTAATATGGTATCCGCAATCATTAGTACTCTTGTCCCAGTTAAAGCAACAGTTGACGCCCTTTGCCGTCGGGATGCTAATCTGTTCACAACCGATGTTGCCATAAATTTTATGTTAAAAAACTTAAAGATGCTAACACTGTTATAAGTCAAAGACTACATTCAGCCCTCATCCTTCGCATGCAACAAAGAAGAACAGATATCAGTGGGGTACTTCAGTATCTGCACAATGGTAGAACAAATGTTCAGTCCAAATCCGAAACAGAGTTCGTAACGGTTCCTTCTTCCATAAAATGTCGCAAATTAATAGTTGAGTTACTCGAAAGACTAAATGCTTCAAGTCCAGCTACATCACTTCTAATAGCTTCTGAGTCAGAAGTTACACCTTCTGATTCAGATAAGACACCTTTCGAAATTGTTTCAGATTCTTCTGAGCTTCCATCTGAATCTCTTTCTTGTTCTCTTGAAGAACCTTTAAATATTTCAGACGAGCTCAATGAAGCTATAAAAAAAAGCACATTTACCGAGGATATCAATTCGATGTGAGACGTTGTCTGTAAAAATTCAGTGAGAAATGCTCTTGTTTGAAAATGGAGGAATACGTGGTGACTTTTTGCAAAGAGCATACGATTTTTTAATGACTATTAAGCCAGCCAGTGTAGAGTCTGAACGTGCTTTTTCTGCAGCTGGATTTTTTACAACTAAAATAAGAAGTCGTTTGAGCGATGAAACTTTGGATGCTCTGTGCTTCCTCAAAACGTATTTTAAAAATAATAAAAAATAATAACTTAGCGCACTTGATCAACAAAAGAGTATATATCTATAAAAACAATTAACTCTTTATAATTAATTTAAAAATGTGTAAAATTAAAAATAAAATTAATTTTCTTATAATTTAATAAATTCTTTCTTATAAACCTATTTTTGGTTGTGTCATGTTATTAATTTTATTTAAATAATATGTTAATATGTTTCAAGATCAAATTTTTTAAAATCCCGGGATAAATCCCGGGATCCCGGGACTAGGTAAATGAAATCCCGAAATCCCGGTATTGAAAATATAGAGCGGGATTGCCAACCCTAGTCTTGAGCCACCCACGTTTTCAATTTTTCGTGATTTAGCCACTCACGACGAAATTTTTGGTTATATTTAGGCCCCATTCCTTAAGTTGTCATAGTTTTTGACAATATTATTAAAAGCTTACAACTTAATTTTATACTTGTCACAAAAATACAGTAAAAAGAATTCGCGTTGTTTGTTTATGTTTTTCTTTTCTTTAAAAACTGTTATTTGAGTTTTACTTTGTAGCAACATAAAAATCGCTAGATTTATAGCTAATAGCTAAATAGTATTTTATCCCGCAAATTGGATTTAAAAATCGCTAGATTTGACGAGAAAATAGCTAAATTGGCAACAATGTTGGATTATTAGACGTGAACTCAGCTCAGACATCTTGAACAAAAGGAAATATTTTTTTTTCTCATAACAAAATTTATTTACAATCTATCCTATATAGGATAATAAGCAAATTAGATAAATTTTAACAATTCATTCATTGTTGTGCTCCAGCGAGGACAACAACATCGTAACAATAAGGTTTGATATACTACATACTACTAATATAAAATTCAGGAAATGTAAAAATAAAATAAATATACAAAATAAATATTATTAATAGTTAGCATAATTGAGAATATTAAAATTTAAATTATTTGGAAAAAAGTCCATAACATCATAAACATAAGGTTATCGGAAGGGTAAATCAAGAATATGAAATCGTTTAAGCCTTCTCACTTCATTAGTCTAGTAATGATATTGCCAATGGGTTACAGTGATTACTTAATCGTTCGAGATAATTTGCTAAACTTCTTGCTTTCATCTGTAATTTTTGGAATAAATAAATCGATATGAATTGTTTTGTTAGATACATATTTTGGTGCGTTGACAATTAATCTCAAAGTATTATTTTGATACCGTTGGAGAATTCCCCACAACTGAATGCCGTAGGTCCACACAGGTTTAGGAATAGTCTTATATATTACAAGCTTAGTTTCAGTATTTAATTGAGACTTTGGGCCCAGCAGCCAATATAGTCGTTTCGTTTTTATTTTAAGATGTTAAAAGGAAATATGAAAATTTTTTAGACGAATTCCTCTCATCAGTCTTCTGGCAAAAACTCTGTAGGTATCGCTACGCATGGATAAAATTAGCACACACAATATAAGTGGTATGAGAAATCGGGTGGTAATCCGTTCATTTACACCACACGAAAATAATTCAAACGCTTAACGAAATTCCATTACGGTTGGGGAATAGTTCTCATTGCCTTTTACACGCTACGAGCGAACGTAGGTTCCGTTACGTTCTAAAGCTAGAATTTTTACAATGCGAAAATAATTCAAATGCTTAACGAAATGTCATTACGGTTGGGTAATCGTTTTCATTGCCTTTTACATGCTGGAAGCGAATGCACTCCTCGTTACGTTCCTTGAACGTTTGGCTAATTCTAGCTTAAAGGGTTGTAATGACCGGTTGAGTATGTTCCTATAGACGAGATACTACACGTATCCTCAGAAAAGTAGTCACTAAACTCTTTTAAAACATGAGATTAACTGTGCTCCAAACTTGTTTCTCAATTCGTTTATGATATCGCAAATCGTATGTCACAAGACACATATCTCTCAATGCGTATTATCAGCTTACGAGCTGTCTCTGGCTGCTGTTTTGAACTAAAAATGAGCTCGTCGCTTAGGTAGTTTTTAGAGAGAAAAACATATTTCACTGAGCACGACTTTTGGTAATAAGTTTCGATGTTTTGCAAGCATTATTCGTTTGTTAATCTATTCATGGTGTGTAGTCGCTGTAGTCTAGTACAGCCACGGTTCAAACTATAGGTCAGACAACCTGGTCAAATCGATATATGAAAAAATATTTCTTCGGCGACTTCCTCTCAGCAGATTTCTGGCAAAAACTCTGAAAGTAAATAAAAACAGCCATGAAAAGTTTCGGACTTGACTTTAAACGTTAGGTCCCTCCATTCATGTATAAAATTAACACACACAACATGGATAGTGTGAGAAGCTAGATCGTAACCCTGACTAAAGAATTGTAATGACCAATTATGAATTTTATGACTTGACACAAGTCAAGATTACCTTCTATACAAACAAAATTTATTTTAAAAAACCAAAAAGCATACAAAAATCACCCTTTATATCCTTTAGTCGTCATCTTGTCGCTGCTGATGTGTGTCTAATCGAAGCAGCAGCAACACATTAAATAAACCAACAAATAAACGACTACTTGAATATATTTTTTCATCTTTCTTCATTTTTTTTTTATTATTTTTGTTGGTTTTAATTGGCCAAAATATGTATAAAATATGTTTTTTATTTCATATTCTTTTTTTGTATTATTAACATTGAATTAGAAGAAGAAGAAAAAGAAATCACATAAAAATAATCATGTTTTTCAAAATGTATACACATGATGAGTTGTTGAGTGTACGTCACTTGTATGTCTATTAAAATAAATACTCAAAATTATTATTAAACATGCATGTATAATTTGTTTAGATCACTCGTTCATATATGTAGTGTTAATACATATGTATGTACATATGTAGTGTTAATAAATATTTATTTTTAAACATTTTTCGTACTCTCTATAAATACTTATAGAAATGAAAAATTGTAAATCGTTTCGTTTATTTTGAAAAATAATGAACAAATTTAAGTGGAAAGATAAACAAACTAATGGTCAACCAATTGTGTCTATCAATTCATATATAAAAGTTTTAATTTCGAAAATAGTTTCTCGTATTTTTTTCTGTTTTTAATTGATGGCAATTGAATTGAATTGATTGTTTGTGTTAAATTTATTATTCACAATGTGGAAAATTCTACTTTCAACTCTCGCTGCCCGCATGGAACTTAAGTTGGCAATTAAAATTTATCACAATAATTTAAATTTTTTTTTTTAAATTTTGCAACTTAATGCCCACTATTGTGGGTGGTCGAAGTATATATGTATAGATTATTCAAACGTGAGGTATTCAAACTAATCCAAAAGAGAATGGAAATTTATATCGAAGTTTGGAATTTTTTTATTTAGTCTGTGCACTATTTTCACCAGCTGTTTCTTTACCAAATACAATTTCCATTTAGTGACCTACTAAAAGCAATTACTCATTTAAACAAAAATAATTCTTTCAAATCACAACCCATGACGAAACTAGCGAATATTTTCCAAGTCAAAGTCTATGCCATTGAAAGTTAATTCAACTTGAAAGAATGAAAGATACAAAGCACTAGCCCCCGTTGGAGTACGCAGCTCTAATGATGTTAAATCGAAGACAGCATAGGACTTTAAACTGTAGGTCCAGGCACTTATGGATAAAATTAACAAACACAACATAAGTAGTGTGAGAAACTAGATCGTAATCCTGACTGAAAAGTTTCAATGACCAGTTAAGTAATGGGACTGTCTGGGGAAGCTGTATCAGCTTACTTAATTGATCATTACAATCCTTCAGTCAGGATTACTATCTAGCTTCTCGCACCATCCATGACGTGTGTGTTAATTTTAACCAAAAGTGGAGTAACTTCTGAGAGTTTTTACCTGAAGACTACTGAGATTTGATACGGCTATGTGTTCCAAATATACATGTAAAGCGTAGAGTCTCTTATGGACACTACGTGTACCCATAGTCCAAGTTTTTAATTTCATTGGTCATTAAAAACTTTTAGTCAGGGGTGGGACTTAGTTTGTCATACCATCCATGTTGTGTGTGATAATTTTATCCATGAGTGGATGCTTTATGGTTTTTTAAAATAAATTTTGTTTGTATAGAAGGTAATCTTGACTTGTGTCAAGTCCCCATGAATAGATAAATACATTCATAATTGGTCATTACAATTCTTCAGTCAGTGTTACGATCTAGCTTCTCACACTATCCATGTTGTGTGTGTTAATTTTATACATGAATGGAGGGACCTAACGTTTAAAGTCAAGTCCGAAGCTTTTCATGGCAATTTTATTTACTCTCACAGTTTTCGCAAGAAATCCTAATTTTCATTGAAAAATCATCTGCGCCGATGAGACCCATTTCTGAATGAATGCGTAGGTGAATGAACAAAATTGTCAAATTGATGGGACATTACCAGTCCAAATGAGTTTCAAGAGCGTAAAAGGCATCCCGAAAATCAACTTTACATATGTATTTCCATCATCTACAATATCATGGTTGATTCGTTTTCATATTAAAAGATTAAGAGAAACAAGAAGAGCAAGGCGCCATCGAGCAGCCATTAATCCGAGAAAAATAACCAATAGTTGTTAGAAGAAACAAGAATAGCAAGCCGCCATCGAGCAGCCATCAACATACATACATAATTGGTCATTACAACCCTTCAGTCATGATTACGACCTAGCTTCTTACACTACTTATGTTGTGTGCGTAAGTTTTTTACATGAGTTGCGACTCGACTCGACTCCGAACGACAGATTTTTAGAAGCTCTTCATGGCAAATTTATTTACTCTCAGAGTTTTTGCCAGAAATCTGCTGAGAGGCAGACGCCGAAGAAATATTATTTTTCATATATCGTTTTGATGCCTGATTTGGGATACGAACCCGGGCTTTATGTCTAATAAACTACGGGCAGCCGTCAAGCAGCCATTAATCCGAGAAAAATAACCAATAGTTGATAGAAGAAACAAGAATAAAAAGCTACCATCGAGCAGCCATTAATTCGAGAAGAATAACCAATAGTTGACAGAAAAAACAAGAACAGCAAGCCGCCATCGAGCCACCATCGAGCAGCCATTAATTCGAGAAGAATAACCAATAGTTGATAGAAGAAACAAGAAAAGCCAGTCGCCATTGAGCCACATATCGAGCAGCAATTAATACGAGAAAAATAACCAATAGTTGATAGAAGAAACAAGAATAGCAAGCCGCCATCGAGCACCCATTAATACGAGAAAAAAATAGCCCATAGTTGATGCTAGTAACGAGAATAAGAAGCCGCCATTGAGCAGCAATTAATCCAAGAAAAATAACCAATAGTTGATAGAAGAAAAAGAATAGCAAGCCGCCATCGAGCTGCCGTTAATCCGAGAAAAATAACCAATAGTTGATAGTAGTAACGAGAATAGCAAGCCGCCATCTAGCCAACCTAGAGAAGCAATCAAGCAGCCATTGATTCGAAAGAATCCCAGCAGTTGATAGAATTAACAAGAATAGCAAGCAAGTCTTTATATCCTCAATAAGTTGTTGTTATTGTTTTAGTTGCTGTAGATAATGTTCAAATTGCAAGTATTCGACAAATACTACGGAATGCATAAAATCTGTGTAATTTGGGCAACAGTTTGAAAAGATTTTCGAAAATGTTTTTCTTCGTTTTCTTTTTTTGTTTGTATCTTCAATCTGTATTATCATGTACTTGAAGTTATTTTTATTGCTAAATCACTCCCCCACCAAACAAGCCGTCTTAAAATATTTTTTGGCTTTTTTTTTTTTGTGTTTTAGATATGGTATGGATGGTAGATGGTGCCGCTGCTGTTGGACTTTATGTTCATGTTGATTATTATTAAAAAATGTTTTTTGGCCATGTTTCTTATTTCTTTTGTTTGTTTTTTTTTTTGTTTTCTAATGTTTTTTATTGTACTCTAGCTTTTCATTTTTTATTTCTCTTTTTTTTTGCCATCTGTTTGTTGTAGTTGTTTTTCATGGAATATCACAAAAGAAAAAAGAACAAAAAAAGAAGAAAATCAAAAATATTGTGTGTTTATGTTCTGTATTAAATAAAGTTTATCATGGAAAGTTTGAAATGAAAGAAAAAAAAAACAAAAAGAAATACACGGCGGAGTATGAAATAACAACCGGCTGTGGGTGTAGAGTTGGAAAGTTTTGCAAAAGAAAGGAACAAATTTGTTTTATTTTTGCAGTTGATATTGTTGTTGTTTTGTGATATTATGTGAACTTAGTGGTACCGTATGCTCATAATTACAGTTATAAGTAAAACTGTTGTTATGAAAAAAAAAACGAAAAAGAAAATACAAATCCAGCAAACAAAAAAAAAAAAAAAAAATAAATAAATAAATAATTCAAAAAAAGGAAAACTTTTTGAAAACTTAAACGGTGTTATAAAAAATCAAACAAACGAATAAAGACAAACTTTTTTTTCTCCAATATTTTCCTTTTTAATCACCTACATAATGTGTGAGGTCATAGTGGGTAAAAGCATTTCATTTGTAACCTTTGTGGGCTACATAAACGAGGCCTATAAACTCGTTTAAAATCGCATTAGCTATGAAATGTGGGTAAAGGTTTAACAAAAGGCTATGGATTATATTCAAAATAAATTCGAAATATAAAATTTGCAAAACTATTCAAAAGGCACATCGTTTGTACCTCATAAACACATTTAAATGTGAAAATAAAACACGAAACTTGCTGTAATATTTTTTACCACTACAGGGCAGATTGAAAAAAACAGAAAATTTGCAAAATTAAGTGAAATATTTATACGGAGGCAATAAACAAAATCGTGCCATTTACATTTTAGCTCAGCTTTTGCACAGCCTCTGGTTGCTCTTCGTACCAAAGTCTGCATTAAAGTCGACGCATATGTTTTCTTAGAGCATCCCTATTTGAAATTTTTTTGAACAGCTTTTACCAGAAATCTGCCGAGAGGAAGTCGCCGAAGTAATATTTTTTCATATTCCGTTTTGTTCGAGATGTCTGACCTGTGTTTGAACCGTAGCCTCACGTCTAATAAACCAACACACTGTCTACTAGACTACGGCGGCTTCACTTTATTCTAGTAAGCTTTACTTATTCAAGTTTTTCTAGTATGCACTTTTTATATGGTACTATGGCTGTAGCGAAATCAAAACTGGCGATCAGGATTTGTTTTCCGTTTGAAGGATCTTTTGATGCCATTATGTATGGAAATAACATCGTTCTATTGTTCACCACGGCTTCTCTACGTGGAGAGCATCAGAAAGGTCCAACTTACCATGACTCTCACGAATAAGTCAGGCTGAATTTGACATGGCTTATGTTGGCTTTTGAGACTGCTGTGGCTTGTAGCTTATTCGCATACAACTGCGAAAAGAAAAAGTGTAACGAAAAGCCACCAGAAAAAGTCTAACGTGGTCGAATTGAACGACCAACGTCGTTCTCAACAAAATAATGTGCGTTGACACTTCCAGCCCATAATCCACACAAAACATTTAATTTTTCGGGATACTTTTTAACTTCTCGAAACTCATTCGGATTGGTATCGTCCCAGCAATGTGAAAATTTTGTTCATTTACGTACCTATCTATGCAGGAATGGGTTTTATCGCCGAAGATGATATTTCAATGAAAATCAGTGACCAGTGACCAACTGCTTCAGAGACCATTCAGCGAATGTATGTTTTTGTCTATAGTCACGCATTGTATTTGGCAAAACAGACTGAAATAAATGACAACTAATTTGAGAGACGCCGTAGTATTGTAGGTAGTGTGTTGGCAAGTAAGTTTTAGACGTGAGGCCACAGTTCAAGCCCCAGGTCAGACATCTCGAACACAAACGAAGAATAAAAAAAATATTTCTTCTGTGACTCCCTATCAGCAGATGTATAGTCATTTGTTTCATCATTCCATGTCTTCCTGCTGATATACGAGGCATACGATGAGGAGTCTATTAGGTAGTATGTTGGCTTATTAGACGTGAGGCCATACATTTGAAAGAAAACGAAATATGAACAAATATTTCTTCAGCGATTTCTGCAGATTTCTGGCAAAAACTTCGAGAGTGAAAATCAAATTGCCATGAAAAAGTTTCTTAAAAATCTATCGTTCGCAGTCAATTTCATACTGTAGATTTCGTCACTCATGTATAAAATTAACATATTATCATATTAAAATTAAGTGGTGTGAGAACCCAGACCATGTCATAAAATCTGATTCATTGAAGTCCAGATCATCAATTCAGGCCGAAAGAAATTTGTAATCATCGACCTATAGTGCTTGGCGTTTGTTTTTTTTTTTTTTTTTTTTGAGGCCACCACTAAGGAGCTACCCCCTATTCATGCAGAGCATTGTTTTGAATATAAAGTTGCCATGAAAACGTTTCTCAAGAATATCTGTCGTTCGGGGTCACACACAATGTAAGTCCAGTGGGAAGCTAGGTTGTAATCCTGACGGAAGGGTTGTAAAGACCAATTATGTATGAATGTATGTACATGTGTGATCAAAGACGATTTGAAAAAATTCACACCTTCTTTAGACTCTAGGGATAGTTGGGAGATGCCAACCAGAAGCTGTAATTATATTACGAAATTGGTAATATCGATCTTCCAATGGGACCTTTTGGGATCCAAGTATACTGTACCCATTGTATGTATGTATGTAATTTTAAAGATGTAGTTTCAACAAAATGGTCGATATAAATCTAAGTTCGTTAGTGTTGGAAGACTCCATACACATATAAAAAATTATGAAAATTAGCTTCTGTCGACAAAATGAATGCAATTCAATAACATACCAAGTAAGTCGCCTATACTCGACTGTGACTAGCGAGTAGGGCTCTATTTGACATCCATGTTTTAGGTTGTTTTTTTTTATTAAATTATTCTTTATGATTTTTATTAAATGCTTAAAGCTTTATAAAGTACAAACAAATGAAATATTTCTTCTAAAAATTTTCACAAACATTTGAACATCATTTTGATAATTTTTTTATTAGTTTTTTTTTGTTACTTTTCAAAATATAAATATTTTTTGTTATTGTTGTATATAATTTATACCCTATAGTTGTAGTATTAACATTAAGGCTCGCAACAGTGCACAAATGAAATCATTTAATTATAATTCAAATTGAAGTTTTGCTGGCTACTATTTGGAATTTTAATTTTTTCTCTTTCTGTTTTAACTAAAATTGCAAAACAAAACAAAAGGAGGCGAATTAAAGTTGTTATTAACTTTGTTTGTGTTGAATGTTTTGGCCGGTTTTTTTGCATTTGTTTGTCAGTGGGTATATGAATTGTATTTTTTTTTTAACTTTAAACAATTCAATTATTAGTTATTTTTCCCATTTAACTTTATCTTTATCATTGTAAGCCATGATGGTGTCCGCTTTTTTAAAAAACTACCAAAAACTAATTTGATTATAATGTACTTGGAATTCCATTAATTTTTTATTCTTCTTCCCCTCTATAGTTTGTTGTTTTGTCCGTTTTTTTGTGCTAGTTTTTGTGATTTCAACAAAATAAATTTTTTCTAAAACAAAAGTTGTAAAAATTATATATAAAATCGCTTCTTTTTATGCCCGTCTCTTTTTTTCTTTATCTTTCTCATATTTTTTGTCACAAAAAAATCTAAAAATGGTAAAACAAAAGAGAATATTCAACAACAATACAAACATAGAGTATTTAAACTAGCGTTCAAATAAATTAAAACACTAAAACAATTAATTAAAAAAAGAAAGAAAGAAAAGAAAAACTAAAGAAAACTTTGTTAGCATTAACAAACACTCTGTATTCTCCGTACTATGCTATCAACAATCAGGGAAGGAGGTATTTTTCAAGCCAACTGCACAGTGATGAGAAGTTTACATAGAACAAAGTTAAAAAAAAAATATTTTGCAAGCTCTGTAGCCTTGTTTAGGATTTTGTAAGCCTGATTAACCGATCTGTAAAGTAAGCAGACATGCTGTCCTATGTACAGAAAAGCTTGTACCATTTTGAATGGGCGCGTTGCTGTAGAAAAAGATAATGATGACAAGTAGGAAACGATCTATTTGAACTTAATAATCAAATGAGTAAGTTACTCTTATGGTGTTTTCTTTTCAACCAAAAAATGTGCATTTTATTAACGCAAAATACAATTTTGCGTTTGTTTCTTAAAAATGTTTCGCCCTCTAAAAGGGTGGTATGTTTTATTCTAAATAATTCGCACTTACCAATGGTGGAGGGCATTGCATTTTATGCCCTGTATAAATCGAGAGTGCTGATAATGCCCTGTAAAGCAGATGACTTTTGTTTATTTATAGGGCTACCAGATGAAATTTGAAAAAAGTCGCCTGATATTGTTATCCAATTTGAAGTTAATTTTTTCATTGTTTTGTGGAGTAATCTTAAGGAAATATTACATTATTAAAGCTACATGGTCAGCAATATAATGTTCAATGTTAGAACAGTGTTAAAATATTTTTTTTTTTGTTATAAAAAAAGCGTGCAAAAAATAAAGTCGAAAAATTAGCGATCTGGCAACACCTTTGAACAAATTGGCATTTCCTCATTCACTTTCTTAATAAGTGGTAAACACAGGGCATACCCTTTTTTAAAATTTGTGTTATGTTCTTCTCAAATAAAAAATGGCATTACAACAGGGTTCGTCAAAAATTTTTTAATGCACATTGTAAGAGGGTGACATTTTCTTTGTAGAAAAGAAAACACCATTAGTAAAATTATGCTGTATTAAATAAGAACTGCGTCAGATTAAAACTTGCACATAAGCTTTGCATTGTATCATGGGTAACGCTGAATCAAAATTATTGGTAAAGTATTGTTATGAAAATGATAATCCTTGATACTGGCATTTTGCTTTTACATTGCATAACATTAAAATTATAAACAAAAGCAACAAAAACACAACAATGCAAGTAAATAAACCTGTTTACAAATTATAGTATTGCTTAATATAACAACAAACACTAGCATAAAAAATGGTAAACAAGTAAACAAAAATACAACAACAAACACTAGCATAAAAAAGAATAATAATAAATGAAAACAACAATATTAACATTTACAGAGGTTTCGAGAAGCCGATGTCATGAACATTCGCCTTCAAGAACATTCATCAGACTGTTTACGTTGCCATATTTAAAGGCAAGGCAAAACAGGCGGATGAGTTAGTGAAGTTCAGTCAGTCTTGCGTAAAGACGCGGTGTGTTGAATAATTGCCTAGTAATTGTTATAGTTTATGTAAAGGGCATAAACAGAGGAATAACAAACAAAGCAATTGTTGTTGTTTACATAAAGTTGTGAACAGTGGCACACAGAATTGTGCGAACAATAAGGAATTTTAATTAATTAAAACTAACCACAAATTTATTTTTATTTAATTTCAAATCTACGACCTCATATTTTAAACGTTTTTAAAAGGTAAAAACGTAACAGTATATTGATTAGATTTAACCTGATATCGGAACGATTAATTTTCAAAACCATAAAATAAAGCAAGTTCGATCAAGTTCATATTTCCTGCACAAAATCCGCAAGCCTTTGCTGATAGTCTAAGTAAAGCGTCAGAGAGGACATAGAACCTGATAAACCGTTGTTTGAGGGAAGTAATGACTGAATAGAATGGCTTACATTCAAATAAAACATGCCTTCACCATATAATTTGACAAAAAATGATCATCGAGCAATTCGTCGAAAGGGTATCGACCATGTACATGCTTTGTATTAAACCTGAATTTTTAGTCCGGATTACAACCTAACTTCTCACACCACTCATGCTGTGTGTGCTAATTTCATTTATGAGTGGCGTAACCTTATTTTTAATGTCGATTCAGAACGTTTTGTTCGAGTTGTATGAGTTGGGGTTTGAAACACGGACTCGCGTCTAATAAATGAACACACTATCTATTAGATTACAGCGGCTATCAAAGGCGCTGTTATGCATTTACAACAAAACAAATTTAGAACATGAAGAATAGGGATTGCTTGTACCTTTACAGCATTCTAATAAAAGCTACTGACTGTCAAGACAATATAATGTTTTAAATCTTTAAACCCTTTGGTATTCTACGACTTAAGTGGAAATCGACGGCTGTCTGGTAACGGATTAAGATCTTCATATACCCTCCTGTATTGATGTGAGTTATGAAACGTAAATCACGCAATAATGATGCTATTGATATAGGTGGCCAGCTAACATCATCTACACGTGAGATGATCATGCCCACAAATCATTCGTACAGAATATCCAATGTGCTATTGAAATCACATGTTGTCGGCATCCCAGATCATCTAATTCAGGCTAAAATAATTTAGAAATATAGCCCTATGGTGTCACCAGCTGCCTGTCGTTCGGAGTCGTCGTTAACTGTAGGTCCAGCCACTCTCGTATAAAATTAACATACACAACAAGAGTGGTGTGAGAAGCTAGGCAGTAATCCTGACTGAAAGGTTGTAATGGCCAATTATGTATGTATGTATGTATGTTGTCACCTGCCAAACAAGGACATTCTCGAGACGTATTACACGCTCTTGGATCGTCTGTGTATTAGTATCGTTCTAAATTCTTTTGTCACGTACCCATTCATTCAGTGAAGGGTCTCAAAACTACAGATGGCTACCCGAACAGAGCACCCATATTGATAAAACAATTTTGTGATTCGGAAATGTTGGTTGAATGCCTTAGGCGTCCAAGTTGATTTCGCAAAACAGACTACTAAACGACAAATAATGTGAGAGATGTAGCTTCAACCAGATTACCTTTATCAACAGTCAAAGTTCGGAAGTCCCTGTTAAAATACCCCATATGCTTGCAAACCTTATATTCTTTAAACAGCACGTATCAGCTCAAGTTTATTTAACTTCGAGAGAAAATAAGAAGAGTAGATAATCTCTGTAGAAAATTATGGTGGTCCAATGAAAATCGATATTAATTTCGTATTTTCTTCATTTAAAATTTAAAAAAAATTTAGTTTCTTAGCAATTTTTATGCCCGTGAACCTACAGTGTCTAATGATAGAAACATCATTTTAAAACAACAACAACAGCAAACATTACACAAACTATTTAATTTGCCAAAAGTGAAAGAGGGCATAAAACAACTGCTAAAACCAAACAATAGCAAACGAAAAACAGCCAAAAACAGTTAAAAAAATATATGAAGAATTAAACCCAAAGCTGTTCTTGTTACAAAAGAAGAACTATTTCGAGGAACAACTTGCCACACTCAAAAACGGGATAGTGAACGAGAAAAAAGAGATAAAAACGGTGATAATTGAAAGAAAAAATAGCGACAAGAGACACTTGGTCAGATAGTTGCCATAAAATTACAAGAGCTTTATAGTTCTTCTCCCTTTTATTCTTTGTATTTTTTGTTGTTATTTTCTTCTTCCTTTAGCGTGCAAATGGAACCACTATCTTTTGACATATGAAATCCTGAGCTGCTGAATATTTTGCTATTCTTTGCGAACCATTGTGATCCTAAGCTGGTCACATTTTTTTCTATTTATTCTCACATGACACTGAATTCTTATGTTGCAGACTAAATGCTCGTCTATTCAATACTGAACGTAAATTCATTTCATTCTCCATATGCTTGTACGTCCACAGTTTATTTGCATTTGATTGGACCAAAGCAATCCACACAATGTGTAACAAAACGATAAGAAGTAAAGTTGAATTGAGTTTGTATGCCAACACCGTTTAAACCACTTATATTCCATCAACATTGTTTGAGTTAGGAGTTCGCATAAGAAGATCCTTTCAGCTTAACCAGGGGAAATATAAAATATGGGATTTTAAACTTTTTGAAGAGCTGAATAGATGGCGAACGTAAAAACAAATATTTAAAGAAACATACGCGTAAGACACCAAAGAAGATTTAAAATAAATGGGGAGACAAGTTTATGATAATTGTGTGTACTTTCACTCACTGCACAGATTATTTGAATGCCTGTTCAAATAAAATATGTTGGGTTCATCGATTATAAAAATATTTTAAATTTCTTTGCAAATTTTTCGAAATATTATACACTCTACAGTTGTTACTGAGAACAATTTTTTAAAAGAGTGAACCCTAGCATAGTCTAACGCGTACGATAGGGAGATCGCTGGCACATATGAGTAGACTCTGTCTTCCAGGATATTGAGGAAGCCTTTAACAATGTGGAACAGAACACTGTGATAAACTGGATATTGAATCTAAACTGTAGAAGTATAATCCGCCTAACATTTGAGAGCTCTCAGATTAGCAGAGGTATAATAAGGAGAACTGCATAGGGTGTGATAATTTCCACTCACTTATGGAATGGTGTGATGAATGTGCGCCTTGTGATGTTGAAATAGGATAGATGTGTGTACATTACCTATGCGAACGACGTTGTCCTGTACTCTTTTAGAGACAGGATGTCACTTGCTTTGAGGAAATTCAGCTGGCGAGTATGTGGTCACGAATTGGGTGTTAGCCATGAGAAAACGGAGGTATAAGCCGCCACCTTATCGTCGACTGAGATTATGTGAAGTGGAATTCAAACTTAAAGGGGAAGCGTATTTCTTGGTATACATTCTAGAAAGAAAGCTGTTTTAGTATTCGAATATTCTCTATAGGACAAAGAAGGCCTCCATTGCTTTCAACGTTTGTAACAAAGTCTTGTGGAAAAATTAAGTCTGAGCCCTAGGATGAATCGCTGGACCTTTATAGCAGTGGTCAGTTTTATCTAAACCTACGGACGCCTTATGATCACCATGACACGGCAAATGTAAAAATTTGTACTAATAATGATACACTAATAATGACACAATTATCAGTAGCGCCGTTGGTACCATACCTACATAAGCGCTGGACATAATTTTGTGACTAAATCAGCTTGACATCTTCTCTGGACTGGATGACTGGACAGTGATCTGAATCGAATTTGACACGTAAAGATCCAGAAGGAATTCGGTACTTTAGGCATACCATTACATATGATACCATGGCATGACTTCATAAGGAAATAATAGGACATCCACTTCGAATAGAAAGGTTTAGAAAAGTCGTGAACTGTTAAGCATTTCATTCAGACGACTTGACTGATGACCCTTAATTAAGTGGAATTTTTGGTGATGGTATTTTTTCGGAATCGATTAGATCTCTGCAGCATCTATCATGGGTAAGTGTCGGCAATTCAGGCTGCGGCATGTGTTATATAAGATATCTTCGGAAAGATATTATCATACTTTCAAAGCACTGCATTCGAGGTTAATGGTGTACAGCAGTGGCAAGCACTGTTTATACCACAGGTCAGACGTTTTCAATAAAATGAAATATGAAAAAATATTTCTTCGGCGACTTCCTCTCAGCAGATTTCACCAAAAAGTTGAAGAGTAAATAAAAATTGCCATAAAAAAGTTTCTTAAAAATCTGTCGTTCGGAATTGAAAATTAACACACACAACATGAGTGGTGTGAGAAGCTGGGTTGTAATGACCAATTATGTATGAATGTATGTATGTATGTATGTAGAGCTGAACTTGCCGGATGTGACACAGCCATTAAACTCTCCAGTAAGTTTTCTCCTTTCGAATTCTTGACAATGCATGAGTGTAGCCTTCCACAATTTATTAAATTTTTTTAGCGATTGATTGAGCACTAAAATTAATTCATTTGGAAAACGAGCATATGATTAAGCTGCTGTTTTTCTATTTACAGACTTCCACGTAAACTTTACAGTCTCCTTTTTCCAGCAACCTGCGATCTATATTTACCTTTTCTATAATAGAACTGAACTGCTGAGTAACCAAACGTTTTCGATTACCAAAGATACGTTAGTAACTTATTAAAAGGGTTCCATGTTTGAAGCACCACTACTCTATTGTTACTGATAATAGCATAAGTGTGAATTGCAATTTTATTTCCACACTTGTGACTCCTCGACACCGATAAGTAAGTTCTTAATTATGAAATTAAATTTGAAACAATCAAATGCGTATGCATATCCACAATACGTATGTAAATATTGTGAAAGAGTTTCCTAAGAAAAAATGCTTCAAGACTCCATAACAATGTGCAAGAGTGTTTAAAAATTAGGGTAACTTTTTATACTTCTTCAATAATATTCCACATTTTATTACAATAAGTATTTGCGCTTCGTTTTCCCTTTTCAATATCCTTGTCTCTTTTCCATATCCTTGAAACATGCCATACATTTGGCAGAAAGAAAAAAGTGTTCAACTTTTGACATGTGGGTTGTTTATGCTATTAAATGATTATTTCGTCTTTTACAAGTTATAATGAGTATTTTACCGCTTATGTTTTATTATTATTTTTTTAAATTACTTAAGCAGCGAACAAAAAAGGGAAAAATTGTTTAAATCCTTAAAGCAAACATGGGGTATTAAAAGTTCCTTGAAAGTTAGTTCAGCCAAAGTCAGTGAAAGGGGTTGGAAAGTTGTGGGAATTTTTAAAATATTTTCTCTACTTTTTTCTTAATGCCTTAATAAGGTTAAAATTTATGCTCTTAACAATAAAGCAAACATTTATAAATACTTTAGGATTAAATCATTGAAAAAAAATGAGAATTATTTACGAAAATTTTTTGGTTCACAATTTATAAAGAAATTATCCTTCAAACTACAATCTTACCATGAGTCTGCTTTATAAGAAAATAAAAAAACAAAAATTTTTCAAGTACCATCTCTTGGCTTTGCATTGAATGAAACATTTCTGAATTTCGCTTTGAAGTCAAAAACGTCAAAGAGAGCTCTTGATATTTTTGTCATTCGCTGATTTTGATTTTCAAATATGAAAACGAAAAATCTTAAAAATCTGTTTTCACTATCTTTTAATATTTATTTCATCAACGTTATTTTTTGTAACCTGATACCATTCTTTAATGGCATCTTCATTATAAATACTCAGACACAAACCCATCATATGAGCTCAGAAATATTTTTTGAAAGTACTTTCAGTCATCGCATAAATAAGAGCACTTGCATACCGCATATTCTATAAAAACCAAGAAGGAAAAAAATGTTGTAATTCAGAAGGAGTTCTGATGACTGAGTACGACTGTATGTATTTGTATGGCAGCACTTTATTAAAAAAAAAACTATATTATGAAAATACCATAGTTTTTCAAAAACATATTTCAATCAAAATGTCAAAGGGAGTACACAGCAGTGTCTGCAATTAAAATAGGACTGATTTTGATATTTTAGTAAGGATTACAACCTAGCTTCTTACACCACCCAGTTTAACGTTGACTCCGAACGATGTATTAAAGAAACTCGTTATGGCAATTTTGTTTCTTCTTAGATCTTTTGCCAGAAGACTACTAAAGGAATTTATTTTTCGTATTATTCGAGATGTTTAAGTTGAAGTATGAAACACGGGCTTATATGGTGTGTGTTAATTTATCCGTAAGTGGTGGGTCCTACAGTTTAAAGTCAACTCCGAAAGACAGATTTTTGAGAAGTTTTTCATGGCAATTTTATATACTCTCAGAGTTTTTGGCAGAAATTTCCTCAGAGGAGGTTGCCGAAGACCACCAGCACAATGTGGCAGCATGGTGAGATTAAAATCTAACATATAAAAACTCCTCGTTTTCCTCTCATTTTCCTTTCTTCCATAGTCTATTTTCATAGGTTCAACACAATGCGCTGTATAAGTAGGAGCTTTCCCCAGAGTATTGATTGCACGATAACAGAAAAAGATGGACTCATCTAAATCACGAGCAAAAATGCAGATGTACTGGAATATTTTTAGTCGACGTCGATGTCTTTGAAGTCACCGTAGTCGAGAAGTTAGTGTGTTGGCTTATTAGACGTTGATATCTCCAACAACGCGAAATATGAAAACTTTCTCCCAGATGATTTTTGGAAAAAACTCTCAGAGTAAATAATATTGCCATGAAAAGTTACTCAAAATTCTGTAATTCAAAGTCGACTTTGTACTGTAGGTGATAATGAGAAGAAGGATGATGTGAGAAACTAGCTCGCGAGAAGCTAGGCCGTGAGGCCTTAAGAATCCATACTTTATCTCTTCTTTCCATTTCTTAGATATGCTATATTCCGATATCAGTCTATACCTAATTCAATTGTATATGTTGTAAAAATATTCTCTACACAGTCAATATATTTTCACTTCACACTGAAATTTCCTTATGCGTTAACATCCATTAAATTTATCAGCACTGTAGCCAATATAAAGAAAATGGATAGGAATACATACAAAAATATTTACTTTGAATTTTTACATTCCGTTGTAGGTGCGGCTCTAAGGCAACGTCTAAACAACATACATATGAGCTTTTCCTCGAAGACATAACATATTCAAATACATATGTACATACACATATTTTTTTATACCGTATATCGTATACAATACGATCAAAAAGTTTAATTTGATTGCAAGTACTAGTATTTTTACCAAAGACAACCTATAGCAGATGATGTATGGCGTAAAAACTTTAGTAAAATTTTTGAAAATTTTAATTCAAAATAAAATAAATAAATAAATTCTGCCCTAGACTCTGTTACTATATTTTTTAAACTAAGAAGTTGCAACAACAAATAAAAGCAATTAGAATGGCGGCTAACATACATTCATTTAAAATAACAAAACTACAAACAGTCAAAAACAGACTTCTCGAAGTTGCAAAACGAATAATGAATGAAGTATAAATCGTGCAAAAGGCAACATTGCAAGTCAGTAGTCAAGTAGAAAAAAGTGTGGACGTGCTAGAGGTATTATACAGTCGACCTTCACTTGCTGTTGCTATTCTATTGGTTTCTTACAGACATTCTTTGACAGACAACTACAAAATGGGATTGGTTGGGTGGGTTGTCATGTGAATAACTGAAATGTAGTGACGTGGAAATATTAACAACGGTACTATGAACTTAAATAAATTTGAAGTTATTGATGACTTCAACGTCATATTAAAGAATGCATGGCTTTATATTGCTGCTTTTATGAACCTGAATATTGTTCTTAAAAAATGTCACTAAAAATCGAATGTGATTACAGGTACAAACAAAATTGATTTGATTTTTTCTAAAAAGCCTATTGGCTTACCTACCTCCTAGAATACGATGACTTTATTAAATAATACCACTATTAATCCATAAAATATCGGGTACAATAATGAGAAAGAAAGAGGCCTTCAATTATACGAATAGGTTTCTATCATGCATCAAATTAGAACAAAGTTAGTGTTTGAGTATAAAATACTTCTGTAAACTTTAAGAAATATAAAAATAAATGTATGTATTATTTTCAAACACTAACTAAACAACATGTAAACAATATGTATGTCCTGAAAGAATATATGTATACGCATGGATATGCCTATAAATTTCAATATTACTTTGACCACATTTGGCTAAAACAAATACTCCACAAAAGTCAAATCATATGCTGACTATTATCGTGTGTGATAGAATAAATTATGCAACATGTCATAATACCGTTAATATTTACAAAATGCAATAAATCGTGCACAAACAACGATACGAACATTTCCATAAACAGTGCAACGTTTCAACCACACAAACAATAAATTTCCACGGTTTTATTTGAATTTGAATTTTAGTTGAAGTTTTGTTAAAAACAATCAAAATAATATTGGGTCTACCAACAAGGGACTTTCGTACTTTGACAGTTGATAACGGCCATCTTGTTGAATCTACACTCGTCAAATTAAATATCATTTATACAGTTTGTTTTGCCAAATGGCCATGAACCACGGAATCTTTGCTGAATGAACTCCTGTGTTGGAATTTTCAACGAAAAATCATCTTCAACGATGAGACCCATTTCTAGGTACGTGAACAAATGAATTATCGAATTCGGTTCGATATCAATCCAGCCTGAAGTTAGTTATTTATTGCATTACAGATCACTGCGAGATTAGATTGCTGACAAGCATCTGGAACAGTTGCCTGTCGGACTATTACAGGGTATGTTGCAATGAGGACGAGTTGGAAACTAACGAATACTTCTTCTGCAACTTTGAAGTTGAAGACCCTGGGCAGGGGCTTCTCAGAAGGCTGGGACTCTCTGTCATAAGTACTAGGACATCAAGGTTGTAGTTGCCCTCTCTTGTGTGTTTATTGGCCAACTTTTCTCCCCCGTATCTTTCTTTCCAACCTCTTCTCCTTTTCCAATTTATATATCTTCTTCACTATTCTATTTCTCTCTCTCTCTCTCTCATCTACGACGAATTTACAATGGGTCACTTTGACCTCTGGGTATTGTACTTGTCCCAACGACAAATATACGTCCTCCAATCTAACCTAACTTTACTTACGATATCAATCCAAATGGATACCTAAGGACGTCAATTGCAACACCTAAAAAGTTATTGTATGGTATGCGTTCTTTAAGCACGGCGTTGGGTACGTTTTGTGCTCCGATGGTCTAGTGTAAACTTCAAGTGCGGAGGAAGTGGATTTGATTACCATCACAGACTCTGGGTGTTTGTGATTGTCTGATTGTTTGTCTGACATTATAAGTGATTCTGCACAATAGATAAAAGAAAGTGAGAATTGTTATTAAAAAGCAATTTTCGAAAAAAGTGACTATCTTTTCTGTATTCCTGAGTGTTAGTCTTAAAAAAAAGCAAACGCCGAGGACGATATGTCATTTATTACAAATTCTTTTGGCCTGAATTGATTATCTCGACTTCAATGACATGTAGTTTCAAAAGAACGGTGCTACGTGCCACACAGATTTGATTTTATGGCATGGTCATCCCATGGGGAGGTGCGATTTGATCCCCTTAAATTTTTTTCTTCACATAATTGGTCGTGACAACCCTTCAGTCAGGATTACGCTCTAGTTTCTCAGACTACTTATGTTGTGTGTGTGTTAACTTTATACATGAGTTGCTTGACTTACGATTTTAAGTCGACATCGAACGAGAAACCTTTCATGGCAATTTTATTTATGTCTGACTTGGAGTTTGAACAGTGGCCGCACGTCTAATGAGCCAACACACTACCTACTAGACAACGTCAAATTCACAATGAATATAAAAGTGAGTCAATGTTTTATTTGTTTAAGATTTAAAGAACACTTTAACGCTCATTGTACAGAAAATATAAAACAGAGAACTCCAGATATACCCCTAATACCAATGAAGTCTTAAACAGACTGCTTCTCCCGCTACTTACGCCAAGCCGCAGGTGGCAAAAAAGTGAATTATTTCTGTGGACCTTAAAAGATTTGAAATTCAATATTTTCCAGATTTCGTTTTGTTGAAGATATCTGATCTGGAGTTTTAGCCGTGGCCTCACGTCTAATAAGCCAAAACACTACCTACTGGAGAACGGGATTTATTGCTTTCTTTTCTTCAAACCACACCGGTCCTTATAGCTAACATAATCCAAGTCATTCAAGAAGAATGTATGACTTTATCCACGTTTAATGTGATACCATGAGCAAAAATATATTTTTCCATTTTTCCAGCCTGAAACATTTTTCGAAGCTGTTCAAATTGTGAATGAAAGCAAGTATTACTGCTGGATGTTTACCTACCCAAAATTATTGTGTAAAGTTTTAGTAATTTGCTACACGCTGATTTACTTATGAGCTGCACTAAATCTCCAATGTTCTCAACAATTTCTGTACGAAATCCTTTCAGTCATTTGAACAGATATCCAGTTCCTTACATTTCCAATTTATGAAGTCTAAGCATTTCTCATGTTTAAAACATATTTACATTCTAAACAAATATTTGATTTGTTGAATATCGCTGTTGTAATATAGAAATATTCCTAATGGTAGTAGTAATGGCAACAATGTATGCATATTTTGCCATAAATTTTGGAATTTTTTCGTTTGAAATGATGTCAAATCAAGTCATTTTCACTCATAAAAATTGTCAACCAAATGTGGTTAAAAAAAACTGGCACACACACAAACATTTGAACAGATTTAAAACCGAAAACAACAAAACAAAACATGGAATAGAAATGAACTGAACTGAACTGAAAAAAAACGTATATAAATAAACAAAACAGTTGAGCCAAAAAATAGACAGCAATAGTAGAGAGATAAACAATAACTGTTTATTTGTATGTATGTTATGTACGTGTGGTTGTGAGTGGTTTATTTAAGTATGTGTTTGCTGTAAAATCAGTACTAAAAATCAAAAACAAAAAGAGAAAATCAAAACAGGAATAAAGTACTTAACACCAATGGCGGAACCAACATTTAAATGCCACTAAAGTCTAAACGCATACAATGACAACGGCCAACGACAACTACTTTAACTATTACTACTTATATTTGTTTAACAATCTCTCTCTGTCTCTCTTTGTGTGTATGTGTATTACTGTGTTTGTGTATGTAATGGTTAAATATAGTTGGTAATAGTTGTTGTAACAGGAATAGGGCAACAATACTAATAATAACATCAACAACATCATTGTTATCATTGTTGTAGTTGCTGTGTAAATGCTGTTTTCTTTTTTTTTGTTATTTTTCCTAGTAATACTCTGGCAATAGCTTGACAAGCAACAACAAAAAGAAAAAAAAACGATGTATAACAATAACAACTATAATAACAACATAAACAGCTTTAGAAAAAAAGGAAAAAAAGAGAAAAGAAAATCCTGCATATACAATAACAAAAAACTAAAAACAACATTCAACATACACTGATGACTACTGAATACTCGTCACATGGTGAGTAGTATTGTTGAATAGGGAAAGCCCGCACTAGCAGCAGCAGCAACTAACCAACAAAACGAAAATGTATGAAGAGAAACAGCCAACAACTCTAACAAATAATGACAAAATAGGCCTGATTTATGTTTACAACGCGAACGTGACAATCTTAGAAATACGTGCCAAATTGCCACAATTGCATAACTCTGCGACATTGTATGAATAAATCAATACATATA
This sequence comes from Sarcophaga caerulescens, assembly GCA_927399465.1. Taxonomy (NCBI): domain Eukaryota; kingdom Metazoa; phylum Arthropoda; class Insecta; order Diptera; family Sarcophagidae; genus Sarcophaga; species Sarcophaga caerulescens. Next base: position 82,258,871 of record OV656867.1, on the reverse strand, counting down.
TACACACACACATAATACACCCATGCTATACATAAATATATTTATAAACACATAAACAATTTTACTTATAACTGTAACATACATACTTACATTTATACTTACCAATATATGAAAACATAAACTAACATTATACTCCATGTGGACAACAATGTATTGCAGACTAACAATGTTATTTATAGTAAATAACGGTAAAACAACGTGATACTACAATACAAACATAATGCACACAACTACACTTACATATATGTATAGACATACATATACCAAAACAATATTATATTCATTGTACTTAGTGAGTGTGTAAATGTCTTGCTATATAGCAAAAGCAAATATCAAATACAACAACTTTCAGCATCAACACATATATGTACATACATATGTTGTATATTGTCATACAAACACACACAAATTTTATAATGCGTAAATACATTGTACATATGTATTTACAAATAAAAAATCATGTTTTTTCTGTATTTGTGTGTGTGTGTGGGAGCGATACGGAATTGGCTAATTCACCAAACCACAAGGGAGTCATTTTGACCATGCATGGGCTTATCACTAAGGATGACAACTATGACCACAATGTTTATAAAACACTTCAGTCGCTCTATGGATTAGAAATTTTCAGCTAATTTGTTGGCTTTTATGGGGCATATACCTGTAAACAATTCAGAAGCCTTTGATGAATACCTAAGCAGGTTTATCCTTTGTCAAAGTGTTTCCAGATTTAAAGTTAATTTCATAGAAAATTATGTCACCATTTGAGTCAAATATTACATTCTGTATCTATATATAACGTACATACATACATAATTGGCCATTACTATCCTTCAGTCAGGATTACGGGCTAGCTTCTCACACCACTCATGTTGTGTTTGTTAATTTTATACATTAATGGCCGGACCTACAGTTTAAAGTCGACTCCGGACGTCAGATTTTTGAGAAACTTTTCTTGACAATTTTATTTACTCGTTCAGAGTTGTTTGCCAGGACACAGCTGAGAGGAAGTCGCCGAAGAAATAGTTTTCCATATTTCGTTGTGATGTCTGACCTGGGGTTTGAACTGCGGTATTACGTCTAGTAAGCGAACACACTGCCTAATAGACTATGGCGACTACTTTCATATTCATATCTATACAAAATTCAATTAAAAAATGGCAAAAAAAGCCTCCCGGAAGCCTTTACAATTGTTCTGAAAGGTTAACTTATATATAAGGTTACTCTCTGCAGGGTCTTAGGTCATGTGGGAATTCTTGACAATGAGTAAACAGACGATCTTACGACGGGAGGAGTTTTAATGCCGCTGATGGGACCAGAACCTTTCTGTGGTGTTGGAGTGGATGTCTTGAAAGTTATACTCAACGCAAGCAAATACTCTTCTCAATTCAAGTGGGTTTGGGAGATCAGAAGTATCTTTTGGGAAACTATAATAACAGGAGATCTGAATCATGTACCAAGGTATCCTGGAATAGCCAAAAACTATGTTTAGACATGCAGTTTTATTGCGTAAATCGCAATAAACGCCTTTATTGAGCTCAATATTTCGTATAAAGTTTCAATTAATTATTGCGCAATATATACGCAAATTGTTATAATATTGAGTAAAACTTAAAACACAGCACTGTCATAAGTACGTTTAGTGAGCATATTACAAGTTTCCGAACACTTTCAATTGATGTTTGACAACTCAAATGTCAACTACTACAAATAAAAAAAAAAACAAAACAAAAAAAACAACATAACAAAAAAACAAAATAAAAACAATGTTATTGAAACAACCAGCTGTTTTATTTACCACTGTCAAATAAATATTGCGTATATTATGTGTCTGAACATTTAAAATATTGTACTCTGTTGGGGTGAGCGGGGAGAGAATAAAATAAAATATTTGGCGAGAATTGGGGTAAAAGAAATACAAAGATAATTAGCTTTAAATAATCAAATTATTATTTATTTGTGTACAAAACGTACCTTTAGCTTCGGGGGTGGATCGGGTAGTGATATCTTTTCTATAATTCTTTGTAATTCACAATAATTAGAATGTAAGTACAGGGGTGGTTTATACACTTGAACAAAACTTAAATCTAAACTTAAAAGTAGGGTGGCCAGCGTGAACATCCCGCCCCCCTTGCAACATTGCAACAAGAGGACCGAGAAGTCACCTGGCCAAAGATCAAAAAATTGACAATTCAGGGTGTATACTACAATATTATTTGCGCATAAAAGTACATTAACTCTGGTATAATATGAGTATATATAATATAGTTTTTAGCTGGTACTGAACATAAGAGCCTGGTTGTGGGTTGCGCTCTTCTTTGCGTTCGGTGTGAGTAGGTTCCTTCTGATTGCCAGCTTCTTCCGAGGTGTTTGTCTCTTAGGCGTTTTACAATTAGTCTACGGGGTATTATACTATCTGGAATTAAACGACAAACACGCAACAGGGAGATAGACAAGAGAACGAATTAGTTTTGCTCTTAGTAAGGGAGCAGCACGAGCTTCTCAATTGACAATATTAGAACGCCATTGGCAGTTCGAATTTCGCCACTCGCACTTCTAATCAGGGGCGAAATAAATTTATTTGATTCGACCTAGTTTCCAATTGTTAGGGGGTAAATTGCCTTAAGTAATGAAAACAAAATCGACAACAACAATATTCTCTTTGATATGTTCCTTGATGAGTAAAAAGCCATCATAGGGAGATTCCATTTGTCAGTGCCTACCTGGTCCACGATAAACGATACTCGACATGCCACAAAAGTTGGCCAATGGCACGGGGGTTTTTGAAACCAGGACAGAACGATAGTCGAATCTGTCCCACAAAGGTAATATTCAGCTTCTTACGAAGTGAAAATACCATTTTTCGCCAATAGAGTTGCATCGCAGAGCTCTAAACGGGGTAAAGTTGACACTTCTACAGGCACAACTTTTACTTTGGCTGCGAGTAAGTGGGTGACAAAGTCACCAGACGGGGTTAGGACTCTACTATACAGAATGGCAGCATATGCTTTCTTAGAAGCATCACAAATTGCATGAAGTTAAACTTCATACTGAGGGTTAATTTAACCCAACGGGGGATGTTAATCCTGTCGATGAACGAGTAATCATCAACAATCTCAAGCCATCTGTTAAACGTCTTGGGTTCCAAAGATTCGTCCCAATCTGTTCTGTCTTTACAAATTTGTCGCATAATAATCTTAGCAACTACTATTTCAGGTGCCACTCACCCAACGGGGTCAAATAGCTTGGGCTATTTGAGACAAGACAGAACGTTTTTGTGACTATAGAGAAATAGGGCGTTGGAGCTGGCTTGAAGCAAAATGTTTCAATGCTCGCATTCCAACGTAAAACCCAGAGTTTTAGCGGTGCTGGCGTCTGACAATTTCAAAAATTCGGAATCTAGTTGATGCTTAAGAGAAAAGATAAGTGTTGGGACTTAAAACGACAGGATAGGGTAAAAATGACTTGGTTAGGGGGAGAATAAAATAGAGTCATGGTCCGCGTATGGTCTAGGGAAGGGTATTCCCCAATAACTTTCTCGTGTTAGGTTTTAATCTTGGGGCTCTGTAGCAATCGGATCTCACATTTTGAGCAAACGAACGAGAAGGACCAAGACTCAAATCAGGCTTAAAAAGAAACGAATTTGACTGAGGTATTTTTCCAGTCACAACCCAACCGAAAACGGTTTGTTGGGCGATCAAAGGGTCTTTGGGGGCCTTTCGAAATCCGGAAAGCATTATCTGGGGGTATACATCTCCACCCAATAGCAAATCCATATGGGCATATCTAAAATCTGTTAACGGGAGATTGGGTGCATCAAAATCAGCATACTTTGCTAACGAGCATGTGGGTAATTGACCAGTGAGATTTTCAACAACATATGCCTCTGTAGTCAAATTAAACGATGGATCAATAGAAGATCCTAGCGAAATAATACAAATTTTTGCAGAGTTTGCTACCACTGCGCCATTAAGGCCCACAATAGTGGCAGCAGGTGCCGAACGGGTTGGAAGATCTAGCTTCCTTTGCAATTTTCGAGAGATGAAAGTAGCCTGAGACGCTGGGTCTATCAGAGCTCTCGCTGAAAATATCGCATTATTCAATTCTATGTTAACATTGGCAGTTCCTAACAGAACTGTTGAAGACGGGGTGGACTGTAATCGGGTAGCGAAATTTTGAAAAGATCGAGAAGCAGCGGATGTAGATGGGCCATTATCCATTTCATTTCGCCTTTGCGCAGGAGAAGACCGAGGGATTTCCGGCGAATTATCAGGGGTAAAAGGGTTAGCGGGGTTAGATCCAGTCCTCGGTTTCTCCCGGGGGGAAGATTCGCTACGGTGAAGTAGCGAATGATGTTTTTGTTTGCAAATATAGCAAACGTTAAAGCTATGGCATCTTTTTGACTCATGGGAAATGGCCAAACAATTGGTGCAACACTTATGATCTTTAACAGATAATAGGCGTTCATTAACCGACATTCTCAGAAAATCAGAACACAGACGAATAGGGTGGTTGTGATTACAAATGGGACACTTTCCTCGGGGTATAGTCGGGGCGACAGTCTCATAAGTTCTGAATTTTCTAGGGCTATGAGAAATGTCTTGGCTATCATTTCGAACTGCAGATTGGGTAAAATTATGGGGGCCGATAATGTCCGAAACTGATTCCAGAGTTCGATATCTGGCAGTCAGGAATTCATCCATTTTGCTCCATTTGGGTAGGTCTGAGCAAGACCCTTGAGTCTGCTCCCAAAGACCTAGGGTGTGTTCGGGGAGTTTAGTGGAGCAAATATAAACAAAGATAATATCCCAGTTCTGAGTCTCTATGCCCAGCAACGACAAATTCGATATGCAATCGTTTATGGTTCGTTGCAAACTCTTAATGGAAGGGCCAGATTCATTGGATATGGAAGGGAGGTTAAAGAGGGTTTTTAATTGAGAATTCACTAAGACCCTTTTATTCTCGTAACGATCGACGAGATTCTGCCAAGCCATGTCGAAACCATCATTCGTCATGGGGCAAGTGCGAATTATGTCCCTCGCCTCACCTTCAGTCTTCTGCAAAAGGTAATACATCCTTTGGATGTTACTAATGTGAGGGTTAGTTCCATAAATGGCCGAAAACATATCCCTAAATGTTGGCCAAGATGCGTAATCACCAGTAAAGGTTGGGGTGTCACAGGGGGGAAGATGGATCGGGGTACTATTAGCAGGAGGTTTCGCGGCCTTACTCTTAAGGCTATCAATTAATCCATCAATAAACGAATCTAATTGAAAGTATAAGGTATATCCCGACATATACTTGGCCTTGACGTCCTGCGTCGATATCTTGGTATCCTCGGCATTATCTAATAAGTCATCGTAGCTATCGCGAAAGCCTTCCCACAAACGGGTCAACTCCTGCCGATGGATATCTAGAGTATGAACGGAATGTTCATCTTGCGGAATAGTCCGAATAAAACACTCAAGATCCGCTAAGCGATTGAAATTCTTATTTAAATATCTTAATGTGGCCATTTTTTCTTATCAAAATTCGGTTTTTATAATTGATTTATCGTGAAAATCCAAAAAATGGTTTGAAAATTTTAATTTAAATTAATTTGAATGAAGAAAAGAAACAGTAGGGGGTATCGAAAAAATACCGAAAATTCAAAAATGAAAATATCACTTTCAATTATAAAATTTGAAGAAATATTCGCGATAAACTTTTAAAGGGGTAAAAAAAATCGTAAAAAAGGATTAGGGAAAACTTTCAAACCGATATTCAAACGGATAAGGAACAATCGACAAATTTAAATATATTTTGATTTCAAATAAATAAAATTATTCTATATTGTAATTAAAAATCAAAATATTAATTCAATAATTGACCTAAAGAAAAAATATACACATATATTTTTTAATTAAATCGAATTGAAATCAAAACAATATCGAAAAAAGTAAATTAAAATTACAAAATAATTCACTCTTTATATTGGTGTAAGAATATAAGATATTCGAAAAAAAAGAACAGCGGCCACCTTACTCTGTGACAACCTTCCAGCTGTTTATAACACAAGTACACAACAAAAACAACACGCAAGATCAATATACTCTGTGTTGTTTGTGTATGTCTTTTTCGTTTGTTTATATTATCCTGCTTTTTGTTTTTCTTATATTCTTACACTTCACTTCACACTTTATATTCAAACACAATTGGCACCGATTAAATTATACACCAAGAAAGGAAAATACAATTTACATACCTTGAGTAAATTATTTAATTTTTGATTATTTTGTGTAAATTAATGTGAACAGTAAAAGGGTGTGGTTTTCCAACAAAAGTAACCAGTATGGCGATCTCCGACAAAATCTGGAAATAGACTCTCGCAAATATTTTATTTTATTTAGGGGATGATCCGGCTCGAAGGACCAAAATGTTGGGGTGAGCGGGGAGAGAATAAAATAAAATATTTGGCGAGAATTGGGGTAAAAGAAATACAAAGATAATTAGCTTTAAATAATCAAATTATTATTTATTTGTGTACAAAACGTACCTTTAGCTTCGGGGGTGGATCGGGTAGTGATCTCTTTTCTATAATTCTTTGTAATTCACAATAATTAGAATGTAAGTACAGGGGTGGTTTATACACTTGAACAAAACTTAAATCTAAACTTAAAAGTAGGGTGGCCAGCGTGAACATACTCAAATAAACGAATATTGACTCAATAAAAAAGTGCCTGTCTGAACATATTATAAAGTTGATAACCGTTTTTTTGTCACAGCAGACTCAGGTTACACATGTTCTGAATGGGAGATGTGACGAAGCCAATATAGAAATTTGTACATAACTGGTCATTACAACCCTTCAATTAGGATTACGACCTAGTTTCTCACACCACTTATGTTGTGCGTGTTAATTTTACACATGAATGATGGATCCTACAGTTTAAACTCGAATCCGAACGACAGATTTTTGATAAACTTTTTCATGGCAATTTTATTTCCACTCTCAGAGTTTTTCCCAGAAATCTGCTGAGAGGCAGTTGCCGAAGAAATGTTTTTCGTATTCCGTTTTGTTAAAGATGTCTTGAACAGGGATATGAACCATGGCCTCATGTCTAATAAGCCGACACACTATCACAAAAAGTCACAAAAAGAATTTATTGTCTCTAAAGCAGAACTCTTAAACCGCTAGAAGACACGGCTTTGAGCTAAACGGGTACAATCTCCAATTTAGCTATGGCGAGTGACCATTCTCCCTTTGTGCTTGAGTAAGTGACTCACTGTGTGTAGGTAAAAACATAAACGAATTCATAAAACATCGACAAGCAGCAGGTAGTAATTGATTAGAAATAACTTGACTTTATTATTTGCGACAAATATTGAACAATTTCACTGGATAAGAATATGTGAGTTTGCCATAATTAAGTTACGTCAAATGATTTTGCAACACTAAATTTCACAGTAAAAGTGCTTAAAATTTTAATTTAAAATTTTTAAAATTAGATGTCAAGCTATATGCAGTGCGTGCAATAGGTCAGTGCTCATCTGGTATGCTGCATGTCGTATTCCTAGAAGGGAAAAACCGACATGTAAGTAAAAACACCGACCATACAGTGTCTAGGGCAATGATCCGGCATGGATTGAGGAGTTTTATGCCGTATATGGCAGTATGAAGGGATAAGGTTCTTCAGGCACAGAAAAATATAATCATCTTGACGGATTGATCCAAGCTGCATGGAGAAACAGGAGCTGTGGTTTTCTTGAGTTTCCATTTAGATCGAATGACAAATTTAGAGTTTCTCAAGTAAAGATTTTTGTTATCTTGAAGGCTCTTAAGGCCGTAGCTAGTATGCTTACTACAGATTCAGATTCTTATGGAATCTTCATTGACAGCCAGGCTAACCTCAGAGCCTTTGCTTCGGTCTGATGTAAATCACGAATGGGTTGTGATTGTAAAGAGTCTGTAAGAACCAGATCGAATCAGTTCGGATCCACCTTTGCTGTATACATAGATATAACTGGAAACGAAATGGCTGATATTCTTGCTGAGTTAAAGTCTCTTTCTGAAAACGATTTTATAGTTGAGCCTAAGCCTCCAGTTGAATACTTCTTGCCAGTATGATAGATGGATCAGGGGGAAGGAACAGAAGTAGTGGAGAGAGCAATAGGGTTGTCATGTGTCTAGGAGCCTATGGTCCTTAATGTATAACGCTAGGTTTGCTGCTGGATATGGAGAAAGCTAGAATGAGACTAGTTGTTGGGTTTGTTAGGAGGTACTACAAGACTGTCGAACATCACCTTAGTAACTGCCTAACCCTTAATAAGATTAGGATGAGGGCACTGGGTTACTTTGAGTGTAGATATTCTCTGTCGAGAGCCGATATTAAATATCTTCCGAAAGTCATAATGAATTGGTTGAGATGTGGTAGGACATCAAGGCGGTAGTTTTTTCGGCGCTGTCTGATGTGATGTCTTTTTCAATTTTTTTTTTTTTAGAATTCCTATCTCTTTCTCTATCCTTTTATACTTGAACCATCTATACTTGAAATGGATCTCCATCTGTACAACAAAAGATAAGTTTGCTTATTCCTTACAGGTAAGATAGTGGAACCATTAACCCATTAACGCCTGACCCCAGAATCCGTGGTCCGATTTCGGTGAAATTTGGCACAAATAGTATTTGGAGTATTTGTATTGATATGAATATTTTTATTTTTTTTAAGTGTCGTGGGGGCCTTTGTAGGGCATGGGTATTTTTCTACCCACTTCGGCATAAGTGTGTTCTAAAATGAAATTTTTTCTCTTTATTATATGGCGACTAGACAACATAGTTAAGCTATTTTTGAGAGTTTTATTGAAAATAACTCGTTTGTGACAATAATAATCCTGACAAGAACGATAAATTTGTCAAAATTACTCCATTGAACACTGCACTGAATAAAAAATTCATGCAATTTGGCATATTTTCTCATGGTCTTTTTGTGGATGAACAGATGTTCGCATATTATGGTCGTCATTTGGCTACAAATACTGGGTGTTGGCTTCTACGACAGGATATTGTTATTCCTTTATCCCATATGCTGGCGCTTCTGCTAGAAATAATGCTGACTACGGCCTTGGAGAAAGCGTGGTACTACGACTATTAGAGAATATTTCAGATCCAAGTCAATATAATGTTACATTCGACAAGCCATAATTTATTATGTACATTATCTCGAAAAGGTTATTTTGCAACAGGTACTGTTTGAGATAATCGGAGCAATCACACATTGCTGGATGATATTAAATTGATGAAAAAGAAACCTCGGGGTTCATCAGATTTTTGCTTTGGCAAACAATAATATTCTCGCAGTTCTCTGGAACGATAATTCGGTAATTACCTGTACACATATTTATTATCATGTTATACCTATGTATGTGTATATTTTAAATCTTTCTGAAGGTGATGTCTAATTTTTTGGGTGCAAAACCGGTGTGCAAAACCAAAAGATATGACCGTAAACATCGCATGATGGCTGTCGTTGAACAACCATACATAATACATGCATATAATCAGCGAATGGGTGGCGTTGACTTATTCACTAACACTTTATTCACATTATTCACTAACACTATTGACGCCGCTTTAGTAAACGCATGCTAACTACACTGCTTGTGCAGGGGATGTAGAGGATTGCCACCTATGAGTGAACTCGATTTTTGGGTTAGCCTTGTTGAAGCGTTGGTAAAAATTCATGAAAATCGACGTCGTGATGGAAAAGTTGTCACAAATGCGCAGCAAATAGCAAAACACACTGACGCTGTGCGCAATGTGGTGGGAAAAAAGAGTACGGTTGTGTAAAATACAGTTTGAATGTGCATCCAAGGGATTCTTTTGTACAATTTCATGCCGGAACTACCAAAAATATAAAAAATAGGGAAAAATAAATAGTTAAAAATAAATAAAAAGTTTTATGAAAAATATTTCATACCAATGCCTAAGTGGGTATTTTTATACCCATGTCATTTAATCGCACCTGTAGCTTAGGTAAGTAGACCAATTCAAGTGAAAGTATTTTTATCGGGTAGAAGATATATTTTATTACATGGCATCTAAATGTTTTTCTGCTAATATCATCCATACATATTCCACAGAAGTTCTTTCTACAAAATTTTGATTTTGTAAAATTCGTGATCTTTGACCTTTTTACTGTCATCCAAAATATGTGAATATCATGCCTTACTAATTTTTTTTAAACCGTTCTATGTCTTCTTTATTCGTTCTTAAAGAAACGTTTGGGCTCTCGTTTAGTTGGGTCAAGATAGAATTTTTTAAAAAAATTCTGTTTTTGTGTATTTTTCTACCCATTCGGCGTTAATGGGTTAATTGGACCCAACTGGAGGTTTACTATCCTCCTTTTTCACCAAAAGCCACATGAAACCACATTCAGTACCTTTCTTCATTATTGCGCGTTAGTTGACACTGTATGTAGCAATGTACACTGACTGTATGAACATGTATGTATGTATGTATAGATGTATGTTTCCACGTGTATATTTAGCTTTAGCCTTTTGCCTGCTTATGCTACTGTTGTAGCATACTGTATTTAATATAGTTATTGTTGTTGTTGTTGTCTTACGTTTTCCTTTTTAACAACAAGATCAAGCAGATGTACAAGTAGCAACAATAACACTAACATTTACAACATAAAGGATAATGCAATCTAAGCCAATCAAATCTTTACCAAATCTTTCAATTTATTATACACGGAATCACTTTTTTCTCTCACTCTCTCCCTCTCGCTTACTTTATTTTCTTTTTTCATTTTTCTTGACTTTTATTATTGTTGTTTCGATTGTTGTCGTTGTCGTTGTAGGCGACTTGTCGCTCACTGTACTTATTGCTATTGTTGTTATTGTTGTTGTTGTTGTTTCGTTCTTCAGTCATTCCTTTGTTGGGGGGTTATCAACCTAAAGCCGAGATTTTCTTTCGATATGTGAAAGTAATGGAATTAATGTTAAATTCTATATAATAGTGTATGTACATATGTAGGTGTGAGTGAGTGCGTGTTAGAAAGTGTGTATATTTTGTGGGTGTTAGTATGGGGTTAAGAGGTGTTTTTTTATTCAGTATTATGCTCATTTTTATTATCCAAGCTTGAGATGTGCATGTAAGGATTTATACTCCTTCCGCTTTCAACATGTGAAAGTATTGTACACAGAGAGAGAGAGAGAGAGAGAGAGAGGGATAGAGAGAGAGAGGGAGTAAGTATGTGTGTAATTCGCACCACTTTAAGTGTTTCACTTTTCGTGAAAGTAAAATCGAGTGAAAATAAAATAAACATGTAAGCCATGTATGTATGTAGGTATGTAGGTGCACATGTTTGGCTGTGTAATATATACGCTCTCTCACATGTGTGTCTGAGATTTAGCTGACATTGTGTAAATACTCGTTCGTACACGTAAAGTAGATAATTTTTTTCGGAAGTATCATAAATTAGCAAATGATTTAGAAAGTTTTGCACATTAAATTAAGTACATAAAATAGAATTTACTCTAAGGATTCTATGAAAACGATTCTATGGTCGTATGCAGAATCCTTTATTTTATGAGAAAAGAATGTAAATCTCACAGAGGGAAATATATATTCATAATAAATTCCTCTAACAATTACTAATTAAATGTTAGGTTCGTATGTATTAATTGGTGGTTGTTAATTTACTTTGTATGGCCTGCAATTTAAGAATTTTTTCTCTGTTAACCGGGGAATTTAATAGAGAAGAACTGCATGGAAATTACACAAAATTTCCATGAAGAAATATCTCGTCATTCCCATTGCAGATGTATTTTGTGTATGATAAAATCATCATTTCTTTGCCAAACACCGATTAAGTTTCACAGAGAATGCTTTAGTATAACAGGCCTTTTAAGATTTCTACCAGAGCGCCCCAATGAATAGTGTATCTGTGGTGTAGTGTAGCATTAAGGACTTCGAGATTTTAGAAGTTTTTTGAAACGTTTTGTGTATATTTTAGGTTCGTATCTAATCGCTGGTGGTTGTTAATTTACATTTTATAGCCTGAAATTTAACAATTTTAATCTGGTAAACGGGCTGCATACAAAATTCATGTGTTTAAAAAACTACAGCAAATTTCCATGACGAAATATCTCGTCATCCCTATTGCCGAAGTACTTCGTGTATGAAGAAATCATCATTTCTTTGGCAATGGAAGTTTGACAGAGGAGGCTTAAATATAACACGCCTTTTAAGACCTCTAGCTGAGCGCCTTAATAAATAGTTTGTCTGTGGTGTGGCGTAAAGACTTTCCAGTTTCTAGATTCCAGAAGTTGTTTGAGACGTTTTGTATATTTTTTATGACTGATTTTATGATGAGGGCACTTCCGCCACTGATATTCTGTTTGAGATCTTTTTTCTTTCCTTCGGTCGAAACTCAAGGTTCACAGAAATAATTATAACCTCTGACTTGGCATAAGTGGCGCGATGAGTAGTCTGTTTAAGATCTCCATTGTTACTCTATGTATAGCTCGAGTTCTCAGCCGTAAATTTTTTGTACAATAAGCGCTGAAGTGTTCTTTAAATCTTAAACAAATAAAACATTGACTCACTTTTATATTCGTAATGGATGCTACAAAATCATAAGGGTTTGAAATCGTAGCAATTACTGTCTAACAATCCAAGGTGAAGTCACCGTAGTATTACATCGTGTGTTGGCTTATTGAACCCTGAGATCACAATTAAAACCCCAACTCAGACAGCTCCAACAAAACGAAATTCGAAAAATTATTTGTTCGGCGACTTCCTTTCAGCAAATTACTGACGAAACATCTGAGAGTAAATAAAATTACCGTGAAAAAGTTTTTCAAAAATCTGTCGTTCGTAATCTACTTTAAACTATAGGCCCCACCACTCGTGTATAAAATTAACATACTCGAAATAAGTGGTGTGAGAAGCTTGGTTGTAATACTGACTGGAGTGTTGTAGTGACCAACTATGTATGTATGTATGTATATATTCTTTATAAATGCTACAAAATCATAAGGGTTTGAAATTATAACATTGTGGCCGATCACACCGAGAAGAAGCCCGTGTAAAAAGTTATATTCGCTAACGCCCTGATATTTTCTTTTATAAAAAAGCGCGTATAAACGTGTTGAACAAAGTATGCTATAAGTGAAAAGTCAACACATTGAAAGGTGTTTTAGACGCACACATAATTGGGTATTACAACCCTTCAGTCAGGATTACAACCAAGCTTCTCACTCCACTTAGGTTCTGAGTGTTATTTGCATACATGAGTAGCGGGACCTGATGATTTTTTTAAGAAACTTTTCATAGCAATTATTTACTTACTCCCAGAGTTTTTTGCCAAAAATCTGCCGAGAGGAATTCGCCAAAGAAATATTTGTTTTAATATTTCGTTTTTGTTGGAGATGTCTGATCGTAACCTCACATCTAACAAGCCAACACTCTAGCTACTAGACTACGGTGACTTCCTCTACGTTTTTTAATCAATTTATTTTCCAAACATTTCTTTGGAATCTTCTATCTGTCGTTAGAGCATTTAGTTGGTTAGCCAATCCAGGTGACATTTGTATACCACAACACTTTAGAAAGTGTTGTCAATTTCTTGTATTGTTATTAAACAAATTATAAGAACTCTACACTTTATTTAAATGAATATCAATTGTTTTATTATGTTTCTGTTTAAAAGGATTTCTTTCTAGACAACTCGTATGTAAATACAACACAGGATACATTTTGCAGGCATGTTAATCTATATTTCTAACAACTATAACAACTATAACAACAATAACAACAAGAAAAACTAAAAAAGTAAACATTTATTGCTTGTCATTACATTAAAACATGTTTTATTACGACAATGTTGTTGCATAAAACATTTTTCTTTCTTTTTTTTCTGTATTTTTTCATTTTTTGTATTCCTTTTTAAAAGAAAGTGTCACAAGTGATGTGATGATGTTAAATGCAAATGACACAGACGTGTTTCTAATGACACTGACTTGCTATTATGATTTCTTACTTCTTTTTGTCTTTTATTGCAACATTGCACATTCTATTCTTTTTTTTTTTCTTCCATTTTTTGTTGCTGTTTTTGCTCATTTTATTATTATTTTTTTGTTGTAATATTTGCAAATCATAAAATAGCAACAACAACAAAAACTATACATTTTAACAAGAGACTTTATTTCACATGCTACATACACATATCCATACATATGTACATGTGCATACATACATAGAGTCATAAACACTTATTACTTTATAGCTGAAAGGCTTATACTGCAGTTGAACTAAATGAGACAATGATAAATGATGGCGACAGGCATATAAAACTTAAAAACAGAAAATGAAAACGAGAAAAAAAAGAAAAAACATAACAAACAACAACAATAACTGAAAAAAAAGAAAAGAAAATAAAATGGAAGAGAATGAGAAAAACTAAAAATAAAACTATAATCGGTCGGGTTGAATTGTATAACGTTTGGATGAATCATAACGATGGGAAGAAATTAAAAAAGCAGTACTATTGCCAACACTAAGGCAACATCTTCGCCTCGCCCAGCATCAACATCGATTCCAGGACTTCTACTGCACCACCATGGAACTAAATCAAATCACTACCCATGTAACAAAGGGACTTAACCAACAACCCTGCGAACGCATCATTGTGATGGCATCGACTCTTTGAAAAGTGTTTGACACAGCCGCCCATGCTATGCCTAATGATGTCAAAAGCTGGTAAACGAATTACCTTTGAGGTGGAGGCAGGCATTTGATGAGTTTATATGTTTTTTCCAAATATTTTAAAATTAAAATAGGTGTACTTCAAGAAAGGGTTCAATCTCTACATAGCCAAAATTCCAACTCATTTCCGAGATAACATAATAGTTTCCTTTGGGGATGACTGTACGATTCTTTCATCATGAGTTGACATGGATGATGTCAACTCTATTTACTTACTTTCCTAATTGGTTCCTTCAGCCTGGTTTATGGCAGAGTTTCTCACACCACCCATGTTGAGTGTGTCAATTTTAACCATTAGTGGTGCGACCTACAGTTTAAAGTTAACTCCGAACGATACATTTTTGAGAAACTCTTCACTACAATTTTATTTACCCTCAAAGTTTTTGCTGGAAATCTGCTGAGAGAAAGCCACCGAAGAAATATTTTTTCATTGTTCGTAATATACGAGATGTTTGAGCCAGGGGTTGAACCGTGGCCTCAGGTCTAATAAGTTAACACACTACCTACTAGATTTCAGACAACATCAGGGACCTCGTATGTCCGCAGGGAGGTAAAAGGCAGAAACCAGTTCCTCCAGGACTGGCTGGTTCCTCATGTGGTTCCATATGAGGAATGACTGAAGAGATGATAGCGATTGGTTGCTCGACCAAAAACTATACAGCGGTGGTTTGGATCCCGTATCAAAGTGAGACCAAATAGAAGGAACTCCAAACCGCATAGAATAATGCTGTTACGATTAATGCGGCCGGCTTTATTAAGATGAGCAGTGTAGATTACCTCCATGAGGAAACAAAGATACTTCCAGTCAAAGACCACAACGTCTTCCTAGGAAAACAGTTCCCCGCTGCCTGACATCTACCGGAGCATGCGAAGCAAGATCTGATTACGGAAAATTCTCCACCCTGTAGCATTAGATTAGACATCGGAAGGTTTTCAAATGTCAGCATGGATATCATGCTTTTCACCACAGAATGATCCACAACCTTGGAGGCGTACAAGTTCTTCGTCAATAGACGTTCAAGGACACAAGGAGCAGATACGAATAAAACAAGCTTCTTGGTAGACATCTAACGAACATTTCGGACCGTAAGAGCCTTTTGCTTAGAGAGACAAGATTAAAGCTGGCTGGAGGTCTAGCCGAGAACATTAACTCAGTGCTCTGAATGCTGTCAGAGTACTCACAACGATACACCCACAACACATATCTCTTAGTTCTAACGTGGGACTATTTCTGTGGACTCACTGATGCACGATGTGGTTAGGATCAGTTGAGTCTACCGATTTTAGAGGTTTGCCCGCAGCAACTCAAGACAACATACCTCAAAACCTAACAGCTTCATAACTCTCCAATTCAAAGTTACACCATAAAGGGTTATATCCTAACTGCACAATATTTGACCCGAGGGAATGGGTGGTGATTGCAAAAGCTGCTTTAATTTCACTAATTTGACCCTTGACATTATAGGATCTAAGTGATCGTTCTATAATGCTTTATTGCTAGCTTGTCTCTTATTGTTTGTAAATTATTTTCCAGCCCGGCATAAGTCCCGTCTGTGATATGTTTTGGATGGTGCCTACGCTCCCTTGTCTATATTGTCAGTCTACATTCTTTTGCTGCCTTCTTAATTTACGGAGCTGAAATATGATATAAGAATTCTTAATCATTTCTAAATAACTTCTGCTCCAGTAACCACTGACGGTAGATTACAAACATAAGGTCACAGCAACCTATGCCAACATGATGTTGGTAGTTGCGAGCATAAAAGCAAAACATACATTATGTGGTAATTTATGAAAGAGCAAAATAACTGTAAGGAAAAACTAACAGTTTCTCGGTTTTTTTTTATTACTTTTTGTTCGTTTTTCAGTTTCTGTGTTAGTGATGTTTGTTCTAGTAAAACTAAGAAAGTTCCAACACATAAACATGATGCAAGAAGTTATTTACACATCTACACAGATTAAAAGATTTAAATATACACTTGCACACCACAATGCATATGTATAAGACACATACGGACACGGACATAAACACATTTTGGAAATACCCTCAAGGTCTTAAGTAACAATTGTATTCTGTTTGATGGTGGACATTCCCATCACTAGTTACTTTACTGAGACTTCAAAGTCTACAAAGGGAAGATTGGTGATCGTGGTGTACAACGTAGGATATATTTCATTTGCAGAAAGGTGCTGGAGAGTGTCATTGAATGCTAGTCGAAGCATATCGTGATCATGCTCTGTCAGATGTGACTTCTGAAAAAATCATGGGTTAATCCGGGACAGCCATCAACTTCGGCTGCAAAACCAGATCGATACGGCAGACAGAAAATGCTGTGTTGCTGTCTAGCTCTTAAAACCTGGTGGAAGCGTTAATATTGTTAAGTTTTTACCTTTTAAAAACCTTTAAAATATGAGCTCGTAGATTGCAAATAAAATAAAAATAAATCTGTGTTTAGTTTTGATTAAATTCTTTATTGTTCGTAAAATTCTGCGTGCCACTGTTCACAACTTGATGTAAACAACAACAATTGCTCTTCTTTGTTATCCCTCTATTTACACTCTTTGCATAAACAATAACAATTGCTAGTCAATTGTTCGACAGATCTTTGTAACGGAAATATTCAAACCACGATTATTCTCTTCAAACACACCGCGTCTTCAAACAAGACTGGCTGAACTTTTACTGACTCAGTTGCATAATTTGCAACATGCAATGGACCTGCAAACAAAGCAATACTACAATTATTATACCCGCCGTATTCACCGGATTTGGTGCCTTTCGATGGATTGGACACGCTTTGGTTGAGCAGCACAAAATCACTATTTATGTTATACTTTCCCTTGCTTATATACACCCTTACGTACATACATATGTATATAGTCACACTTAAAGACAATTGTTTGTATGTTTTATAAATGGTATGGTAACCCTTGTAACTGGAGAAATAAATGACTGTTAGAATGAATGGTTTTGACTTGAGCATGTCGCCGCTTTAACTCAGACTCGCATCACCACTTGAGTTGAGTTGAAAAGGAAAGCGAAAAATAAAAATAGACAAGGAAATCCAACAATAACATAACAACAGCAAGAACAACAACAATAATAGCAACAACACCATGAATGCGATAAAGAGTTTAAGTGGAATAAAAAGTTTGTGACACATAGGCCAGAAGTGCATCAATGAAGTGTGTGTACAATTTCCTAAAAATGATGACGGCGACGTCATAGTTGATGATGATACGAATATGATTTATCATCACTTTTATTAAGAGTTTATTTTGAAAGTTGAAAATATTCTTTTCATCCATTTTCTCTTATTTTTTTTTCATGCATATTAATATGAAATGAAATGTGAAAAACTGTAGAGTTTTTCTTTTTTTTTTTGAACTAAAATGACGAACTTAAATGAAAGTTTCATTTTCAGTTTTTCTGTTTGTTTTATATTTCATACGCTATGTATGCAAAAACAATAAAAAAAGACACTTTAATTGATGTCATTTAAAACAAAAGAAGGGGCATAACTTTCCAAAAACTATAAATTACTGACGATGGCATGAAATATGAGTTTGAGGAAACTAAAATAAGCAGAAAAAATAAAATAAACTACAAAAAAATATGAATTTTAATAGAGTTTTTAATTTTTAGGCATGTTCATGAAAATTTCGTTGAGGTAAAAAATTGCCTTCAAATAATATTCAAAATTATTAATTGGCAAAATTTCTATTAAAATTACTAATACGGTGGAATAGTCTTATTCTTATTCTTGTTTTTAATATTTTAAACGTATTTATAAAATATATGAGTGTTTACAACACCATTAATATCTATTCAAAAGTAATTTTTTACTTAACGGATATCAATAACCACATTTACATAAGTATTCTTGACCTCACAGTATTTCTGGACTAACACTGGTCCTAACCACTCATTTCAGTATCTCATAAAGTGCTAATATTTTTTCTTCATATTGGAAAGCAGCTAAGGCAATGCCAACATCTTAATAGTAAGAGACTAATTTAAATCTAACACTCAATTGCAATTTACTGTGAATTTTCCAAGATTATCGAAAGTAGAGTTGATCTAACAATCTGATCAGCAACAGGCAGTGTGACCATGAGACTTATTCTCTTATTAGTCTCTGACTAATGGAATCAATTCATGCAATGGTTTGCTGATAGCTAGGCTATGATCTTAGGCCTTCCATAGACTATTGTACTGTGCTATTTTAGTATGTTTTACTGCTATTCCAGCCATTTGTCTCGATTAATAGCTTTCTTAGTCATCATTTTTTTTTCTGTTTTTGAGAGGATCGTGTTAGAAAAAATTCAAAAATATTTTAAGTTTACGTTCTTTCATTCATCTGAAATACAGGTTTGTGCGTGGGAAACAATGTTGCCTAAAAGTTGAAACGAAAGGCACTTCAAGTTATGGTTTTTTGTAAATACTGAAGAGTTAGAAATTCTTGATATTCAGATCAATGATAATATAATGCCATGTGTTCAAGTGACGAAATTAAATTTTGAGTGTCATAAGTTTTGCTACACTACCTTTATCCGACCTTTGCTGGAACCTCAGAATTTATTTGCACAGGAGAAACGATAAGGCACTTAAATGACAGAGAGGTATGCATTCATTAATCAGCACACTTTGGTAATGCGGTCTGTTTTAGTATTAAAACGAAACGACAAGAGAATGTTCTCCAAAAAGTAAAAGCACTCATTTCCGAATATAAACTTTTTTTAAGTTATACTGGTCATTCATAGAGAACTCATCTGTTTGTTTGAATTTTTTGCAGAAGGAATTAACTTCTTCGATGGCCTATTTCTATGCTTATATAATCTCGATTCCTAGATTACAATGTATTAGTTTATTTTTTTATATTTTCTTTTAGGTGGCGAATGCAATATCAAATATAAGTTTTTTGGATCTTGGCTTCCTACACCTAGAGGTCACGTGCTGTTTCACACAATATATAGAATATGTTTGGTAATCATTTCTATGGGCAATCAAAACCTATTCCAAATCTAGAAAAATTAGTTTGTGACAAAAGAAAAGCTCGACGATAGTAAGATCAATATAGGTTACTCAACATAAAATCACCATTAGTGAATGCAAGAAACGGATCAGAGATTTCCTTGATTACCAAAAAAATGGCGTAAAAGAGACGTCAGATTTGTTATTATGGATTGTGCCTATAAGATTTCTCCTCATCCATTTGTTTTGCTGTTTTATGTTTACCCTACACTTTCGATATACATTTGATATATTATATAGGAACATTCCCACTTCTATCGTTACTAATGATAAATGCTTCCTTAATACGTTTGAGAACTCTCGCGAAGCATTTTGCCATCTACAGACTTACATATTCAAGATTGAAAATAGGTCACATCTGACAATGATGGTGACTACTGAATAGCTATGTGAACGTTCACGTTACAAGTGAAACAATTTTAAACTTCAAAATTAGACCTTAATTCAGTAATAAGGTATTAGGACTGAAATTGGAAAATATTCAGAAAAGCACTTGAATAAGCTTGTAGCTCACAATATAATAAACTTTCACTCTCATCTCCATATAAAAGATATCTTGGTTTATAAATATAAACAAATAAGAAAGGATAATTTATTTCTGGTGTAAAGATACTTGTATTTCCTTCAATTTGAAATTAAAATGTCAATAAGAAAATTTTTTCAACAAGTCTATTGCTCGTCCAAACTACTACTGCTTTCATCTTCCATCAAATCTGTCATAATACAGTGCATAATTAGACTTGGAGAATTAAACTTAAAATACATACAACAAATTAAAATTATCATTCGAGGCGTATGATTAATAATTGCTATTTAAGTTTTTATTTTTTTACGCTTTGGAAAATCGGAGTTCTAACTATAAACCAAAATTGAAACATTTAAACATTAATATACAGTTATATTAACACGTTGTGTTCGGAGCAGAGATCAGCAATGATTATTCAAAAAGATGAGTAGAATCAAATCATACTCATAATTTCTGATTCTTATACGCATTCATACTTATTTTAATGTCATGGAACCTCTACTCATATTCAAAGATTGAAGTACTCATCATATAAATACTTAACAACACGTATGATGTTGCTGATTTCGACTCTCCATAAGTCAACATATACGCGAATCACAGAATAAATATGATTCGCATACGAACACTAAAATACTCACTAGAAGGTTGTGTGTTTGCTCTGCTTGCTGTTCTGTCTTTTTGCTTATGTTTGTTGTTTTTTTTTTTTTTTGTAAACGCAACAACAACAAAGACTGTAAATTTTGATGAATGATTCAAGTCACTCGAATCATTTAGAATTATTATTATATATATGTATAATTTTTATATATACACTTATCTGTGTCCCCGGACACTGTGACATTCCGGGAAACTGCAGGGCCGACGAGCTCGCCAGAGCTGGTACACTACTCCCGGAATCCTCTTCAATCAACATAGGAATGCCGCTTACCTCTTTCAAGCTGGCTAGTGCGCGAAAGTTCTTCCAAGACGCCAATCTATCCTGGATCAATGATGAGTCCTGCTCCACCGCTAGGCTTACTTGGCCCTCAATGGATAGAAGACGTACCAACCAGTGTTTGGACTTGGTCGAAACATCATCTCGACCACAGTGGCCATGCTTACAGGTCACTGTGCTATGGGTAGACACGCAGAAAGAATGCGACTTCCATTTACCGACATCTGCTGTGGGTGCAGATCCGCTGGAGATACACTTTCTTTGTCAATGCCCATCTCTTGCGAGGTGCAGACGGAACTATCGTTCATTGATGTCAAGGACATAGCCTCGTTCATCAAGCTTTCGGGCTGGTTTTCCAAAGTGGAGTAGTCGTGCTTTGGATTGTGCTGACCAACTTCTCCCTCCTTGGTTCGGAGGAACTTGATCAGTACAGAGACTGCGTTCAACTATGGCATCACAATGGGCCGCTATGCGTGCTCAAGTGAGCTTTTGGTATCAAGGCTACCACACTAACCTAACATAACCTATTATAAGTATTTTTCTAATGTAATAAATCTAAATGAGTAGATGAATCAAACATATTTCGAATTGTATGAGTTTGATGTCAACGTTGTGCGTATACTCATTGCAACCTGTACTTATAAATCATCGTCGTTGTCAGAATGAATGAATCAGAGTGGTTAAATTTCAATATTGTTGACTCACTTATATTCAAAATTTCATGAGTTCTTAAGAGTAGCGAAAAAACGATTCAGTGCTGATCTCTGGTACGGAACATGTATTAGAACGTTTTCTGACGATTGAAATATGTATATATGTATATAATATATACTACATATAAACGTATACTCCTACTATGTAGAATACATATTAAAAAAGAAATTTTATAATTTTCTTCAAACTGTAACTAAAAATTTGTTTAAAACTGTGTTATTCGTACAAAGATTTTCCCACAGAAAAAATTTTGTCATTATGAATGCCTCACCATCGTACATTAAATTGTTGATATTTTATTAGCTATGTTATCTAAAACGAAAAAATGTTACGAAAACTTTGTTGACATTTTAAAACTTTTGCCAGTGCAAATAGTTTACGAATTTTTTCGTACAAGGCTTTTAGAATTCTTTGTACATCGTTTTCCGCCGTTGTAAACAAAATGATTTATTGTTACGTATACGCTCCCATAGCATTAAATTAAGAAAAAACTGATATTGCGTACGGCTGTAAGCGTATGAGGAATTTTATTTACCCCTAAAAGTATGCTACAAAATAAAATGAACCACACCTACATATGTATAAGTGAATATTGACAACGAAATTAAATGGCAGCAAACAAGCAAACAACAGTTAAACCAGTGGGCAATTTTGTTATGAATAGGAATTTTGATTTCTAATTATAGAGTAATTTGAAGAATAACAAAAAAAAAAAATTAATTAAATAAAATGAAAAACACCTTAAAATAAGGCAATATTAAAAAATTATTCTCTTTATTTTCTATTTTTTATTTTGTATACAAATGCCTCTGCGGTAAAATAATCATTTAATGCGAATCATTTGAAAAATTTTTAAGGACAAAAATGAGGCTGCATACTATTCCCCGACTGTATTATGTTCAGCTGCCTAAACATCATTTAAATTTTTATTTCTTTTTTTAAGAAACTCAACTTTAAACCTGTAGTCAAAGTTAAAACTTCTGAAGTAGACAACAACAACAAAAAAAAAAGAAGAAAAAAGTTCCCAGAAACTTTTATGTCAATATAGTGTCAACCTTCAACTTTAAACTTATAAAATACAAAAAAAAAACACGTAAAGGCGAGCATACCACTGCAGGAGACCTGTATACAGTACATCTGCTCTGTGCGCATTGCAAACGATATGCTGCGTTTATTACAAATATTTCACAGAACGAATGCATTTTCTTCATATTAGAAAAAAAAAGAAGAAAAGTAAAAAAAAGAAAAGAACAAAAAAAATTCTCGAATACTTTAAAAAATTGGAAAAACATCAAAACAATACAAAACGTGATGTTGTACTGAAGCAAATATTTAGTGTTTAATGCGAATCGAATGCATTCACAATATATGTATATCGACTTTTATCGTTAAGTAGACGAGAAAATTTCAAGGCAACTGTTGTAGAATGAATTTTATTGGCAAAACAGAAAGTTCACAACTTTAATGTTTAAGGTGAAGAAAATTTTAAGTGAAATACTTAAATAAAAAAAAAAATTTTGCAATCCTAATAAACAAAATAATAAATAAACAATAACATTTATTTAAGCCGATTACATCGCTAGTTCATAGAAAATTGAAATGTGTCTGCGATAAAAGTATAAATTTAAAAGAAGTACTCAGAAAAATAATGTTATCCTTGTTTACTGCTTTCTCTTGTAGTATTTTGTTGAATTTAATTGGTTATGGATCTGATCTACCAAATTCTACCGAATGGCATACACTGTGAAGACCATTTATACACATTTTAAGCCTGCGATTTAAGAAAACCCCACAAGAAAAAGGTTTAACGGGGTCAAATCGCACGAGCTAAGTGGCCAGTTTAAGCTCCCTCCACGTAAGTAATCATGCCAACGAATCTCTTTTGCCGAATATCTAATCTAACATTAGTTGAGTAGTACTTAGAGCCTTCCTGTTGAAACCACATATCGTTGGTTTCCAGATAATACAATTCAGGCCAAAAGAAGTTGGTAACCATCGAACTATGGTGCTCACCGTTGACAGTAATCTCCTGGCCAACGTTCATAAAGAAATATGAACGATGTCATTGCCAGCAAACAGAGATCAAACAGTGATTTTTTTGAGGTACATTGGGCGCTCTTACATGTCATTTGGATTGGTACATACATACATACATCACATAAGTCATTACAACTCTTCAGCCAGGATTACGAGCTTCTCACGACCTATTGCCCCAAATTCAATAATTTTGTTGTTCACATACCAGATATGGGCCTCTTTGACGAAGATGACTTTTTTTGGTAAAAATTTGGGTCAGTTTCCAACTGCTCCAGCACCCATTCAGGGGACATATGTCGCTTTAATTCTTAAGTCAGTTGAATTTTGTAACGGTGCAGGCTGATGTCAGGAGGTAAAATTTGCCAACTTCTGGTCTGTGTAAGGTTGAGTTCTTGTGAACGACTCAAAATCGATTGCCTCGGATTCTTCTGCACACTCTCATGGACAGCGACAATGTTTTCGGCAAATTTTGCTTTTCATCCGAAATTGATCAATTGTTTACTGAACCAGGGGACTGGAATATCTCCACCGCATTGCGAATAAACCACGCAGTAAGATCACTCAGTGGTGATCATCAAATGGGCAAAGCATGGGGTACGTTGCCTGAACAGAGGACTCGTTTTGATAGAACAATTTAGTGATTTTCACGAGTTTGTGAATAAATCGTATATCCGTTCGTGATGTTTTAACGAATAAATGACAACTAATTTGCCAGATGTAGCTTCAACAAGATTGCCGTTAACACAAGTTTGGAATTTCCTTTTGAAGACACAATGATATAAAGGATAGGAGTATAATAGGGTCTGAAGTTGAAGAACACAAGGCACATAAAATGACAGATTTAAGTTTTTTTTTCTCATGAGAAGTTTCACGAGTGAAGAATTTGATCACAAATATTGTGACATTTGCTGCCGCTTGACTTTTTATGAATACATCAATGAATATAACTACGCGAATAATGCTCTAACATTGGAGCATTATAGCGTTCGTGAAGTTTTCATCAAGTTACCGCTCAAAATGTGCGGAAAAGTAGTCGGAAACTACATCAGCTTGTCTGCAACCAATAAAGAGACCGACGGCCATTTAAATGACTCGTTTTAAGCATTATAATGGAATAAAACTTCCATAGAAACAATAGTGAAAACGAATAATAGCTAACCCTTTATAAAACAAAAAAAAATCTCTTACGAACAATGCTCATCAAACGTACATACATATATGTATGCAAAGTCCTTAGTAGAAAAAGTTATAAAACCAACAACAGCAATAATAATAATAACAACACTATTTAAAATCAAACTATTTTTTGTTTTACAACACCCTTTAACACTTCTGCACAATTTCCTCTTAACATTTGTAAAACATTTTCCACCACGAACTCTCTAACACTTCCTCTTCACTTTCCTTCTTTTTTTGTGTTTTGTTTTAGCTACAGTCAGATATGTGGTAATGTACACTCTCCTACATGTACGAGTAATATGTTTGTTTTTGTGTGTGTATGTGTGTTATCTGAGAGATTGTTAAAGTTGAATAAAAAAACAATTCTTTAAACATTTCACTCTCACCTCAAAGTGCATTTTTCCGTAAAATTAACCAATAAACATTTATGAGCTAAAAAGTTCTTACGAATACTCTCTCCCTCTCTCTCGCTGTCTCTTCCCACCACATATACTACATACAAGATGTATGTTTATCAATTTGACACGCATGCCACTGCATATCCCCACATCCTACGTACATTCAAAAATTTCAATTAACATTAGAAGAGTTGAACAAATTGCAAGGACTTAACCGTTAAGGGCTTCTCAAATAGTCAAAATCATAGCACAGAACCTATGATATCTAGATGGATGGCAGAGGTCATAAACATACATACATATGTACATACATACATACAAAATAGGCTTTACAACCCTTTGGACAAGATTACGACCTAGTCATATACTCTCGCAGGAAACGAGATAATACAGTAATACTATGTTCAGACATGCAACTTATATTCAGTAAATCGCAATAATCGGCATCATTGATCTCAATATTTCATATAAAAAGTCAATTAATTATTGCTCAATAAATTCATAAATTGTTATAAATACAGCACTGTCATAAGTACGTTCAGTGAGCATATTACAATATTCCGAACACTTTCTATTGATATTTGACAACTCAAATATCAACAACGACAAACAAAAAAGAACAAAATGAAAACAATGTTGTTGAAACAACCAGCTGTTTTGTTTACCAGCTGTCAAACGAATATTGAATAAGCAGCTGAACTGCGTATATTGTTATGTCTAAACACTTAAAATTTTGTAATCAATAATGCAATATTGACTAATCAATATTGACTCAATAAAAGTGCATGTCTGAACATAGTATAATCCCTCGATTTACGTCGCAGTTGGTTCCAAAAAAGGCGACGTAAATCGAAACGACGTAAATCGAATTTCATATTGCTCATACTACGAAGTAGTATGTTTTTAACAAGGAACTTAAAAAAGTTACAGTAATCCCTCGATTTACGTCGCAGATGGTTCCAAAAAAAGGCGACGTAAATCGAATGACGACGCAAATTGAAGGTAGAGGGAACAAAAAATTTGACGACGTAAATCGAAACAACGTTAATCGAGGCGACGTAAATCGAAGGATTACTGTAATGCTTGGCAAGCCTCGAGAATGCCCAGAGAGTGGTGGTCTTTCACTATTGATGTGGAGTCTACTTGTGAATGAACTACTGGCTATCTGAAGCAAGTATTATTGATTTCAAAGGATTTACAGATGATGTTGTCTTGTTGGGTAAAGGTAATTTTGAAGCGACTCTCTGCGACATAATTCATGGACAGCTTAAGACTGTAAGTCGTTGGTGCATGACACTGGACATGAGGATAAACGCGAGCACTACGAATATAGTACCATTGACAAGAAGAAGAAAAGTTTTTTACTGGAAAAATATTTGACTCCAGAGCGGGATAATATCACAGTTAATGGATAAACGCGAGCACTACGAATATAGTACCATTGACAAGAAGAAGAAAAGTTTTTTACTGGAAAAATATTTGACTCCAGAGCGGGATAATATCACAGTTAATGGAGAAAAATTTAAAGAAATAACAGTTGATAGTAAGTTGACATGGGGAACTTTTATAGAAAGCATCATAGGAGAGGCCAGATATGTCATAAAATTATACAGAAGGCTTCGATGGAAAACCCAAGGACACAGCCCAAGAATTATACACTGGATGTATACTATGATGGACAGATCAATGCATCAAGAATGGTTTTTTGCAACAGGAGTAAATATGCAACAGAATACAATGTTACCACAGCTATTGTCCAAACTGAAGATTATGCCATCGAAACTTGCTAAATTAAACTTAGATAGGAGGTACAAACGACATGACGTTAGAATACTATCAGACTGTCAAGCCGCCATTTGCGCACCCGGCTCTTATGAAGTTAAATCGAAGATAAAATGGGGTAAGCTGAATCAGCCAGGTAGGAAAACTAGGGTTCAAGGTCATGTGGGAAATTTCAGCAATGAACTCGCAGACGAGCGTGCAAGGAAAGGGCCTTCAAAGCTGTTGACAGAGCTAGAACCCTTCTGTGAAATGGGGGTTAATATTTGGAAAGACTCGTCTCTAATAGTGTGTGTTTAAGGCAATCAAAACTTTTGTAGGGAAATTACAATAAGAGGAGATTTGAGTTATGCATCAGACTATCAAGGAATAACCTGAGTTTGGTAATCGGTCTTTTGACAAGGCACTGTAGACTCAGAGTACAATAACTTAGAATAGGGATCGTATCGAATCCAATATGTAGATTCTCTAACGTTGAGAATGAATCATCAGAACACATATTTGAAACCTGTGGTGTATTAATGCATTACAGATGGCAACACCTGGGTGCATAACAGGTATTAGGCAGGGAGTTGTCATCGCTAATAACAGGCAGTGTGGTCTAATAGGTAGTGTATTGGCTTATTAGACATGAGGCCTCAGTTCAAACCCAAAGTTAGACATCAAAACGAAAATATGAAAAATATATTTTTTCGGCGGCTGCCTCTCAGCAGATTTCTGGCAAAAAGTCTGAAAGTAAAAAAAAATTGCCATGAAGATCTTCTCAAAAATCTGTCGTTCAAAATCGACTTTAAACTGTAGGTCACGCCACTCATGTATAAAATTAACACACAACATCAGTGGTGTGAGAAGCTAGGTCGTAATCCAGACTGAAAGGTTGTAATGACCAATTATGTACGTGTGTGTGTGTGTGTTTGACACTGTGCGGCATACTGAAGTATATCAGGACAATAGGCATGGAGGAGACATTTTAGCGATACTCTATATAGTCTGAGGTGAATACAATAAATCGTATGATAATTAAAGGACGTCATATATATTTTAACGATTAACATTTTAACATTGTAAAACAGGCCCTCCAAAAGGCCATTCTAATAATTCTATTATACCTGCTGAAGAACTTTTAAAGCTACTGTTTATACGTATTACATTATTACTATGTGTATGAGTATATGTGTGTGTTTGTGTTAATTTTTTGTGTGTGTGTATTATAAATATTGTGTTAGTTGTTGCTGTGACTGGTAACGTCTCTCTCTCTGTCCGCCCTGGTTGTTATTTTACACTCAATAGTCACAAGATGTTTCAATTCACAAGAAGCTTTACACCTTCTTTTCATGTCTGACTTCATTGCATTTTTGCAAGCGCTGTCAGTATTGCAAAACATGCAAAATATTATTAAAGCCACGTACATTCTGTACGTATATACATATGTATGTATGGTAAGGTATGGTATGTATGTACCATTGTATGTCTATGTACCTAAGTATGTGTGTGTATTTAAGGATGGTAAAGTAATGAAGCCACAGTTTCTTTTCTTTCACTATTTCTTGTTGCTGCTGTTGTTGTAGTTTTCCTAATGCACTTTTTTGTTTATTTCTGTAGAATTTGTTTTTTTCTCTCTTATTTTAAGAAAACTGCCAGTAAACGTTGATGTTGAATAAGGAGGAAGAAAAAATTAAAACAGAAGGTAAACAAAAAAACAAACAAAATAAAACGAAAAAATTCTGTGAAAGAAAAACATGCGTCCATATGATGTTGTTTATTTTCCTAAAGCTAAACGTTGCATACCACTTCAGAATATTTTTTCTCTGTTTTTTTTTTTTTTTTTCAAACTTAAATGGACGCCATTACATTACATTTGGCGTTGTAGGTAAAGTATGGTAAGGTTATTTGCAGGTTACTATAGTTGCCTTATTTCTTTGGAAAGTTTCTTTAAAAATTTAATTCGTAAATAAGTTTTGTTGAGAAACTGTTCGTAAGTGTACTTCTTAAATAATTCAATTTGAATTTAATTGAAATTAAAAAGGCTGTCTGCTGTATAATGTTACGTATTTAAGTAACATTTTAATTTAAATTTGGTTAATTGATATAAAGGTATTCATTTTTGTAAAATTATTTCTTAATCACGGTAGTTAAAGGTTAAGAAAGATTTAACGAAGTGATCTAAGTTTTTAGCTAAGAATTGGAATTACATACATACATAATTGGTAGTTACAACCCTTCAGTAAGGATTACAACCTAGCTTCTCATAACCACCACTTTTGTTGAGTGTGTTAATTTTTTACATGAGTGACGAGACCTACAGTCTAAAGTCTACTCCGAATTATAGATTTTTGAGAAACTCTTCATGGCAATTTTATTTATTCTCCGAGTTTTGCCAGAGTTCTGCTGAGAGGCAGTCGACGAAAAAATATATTTTTATATTTCTTTTTGTTGGAGATGGCTGATCTGGCGCTAGAACCATGGCCTCATGTCTAATAAGCCACACAACTACCTACTAAACTATGGCGACTACCAGTCGGCTATCAAATCAGTGAATTCCAACGCGATGTTATCGAGAACGGTGAAAAGCTATTTCAGATATCTCAGTAATGACATGATGTTAATGTAATATGGGTACCAGGGCGCTGCAACAATCGAAGTGATAGTAATATGGATGAACTGAGCAGGTGTGGCATAACCATCGAACTCCCCGATAAATTCTCTATTTTGGAACCTGCAAGCTTATAATTGGCAATGCAGTCATCAATTCCGTCAACAACAAACTGACGGTTTAAGACACAGGCAGAACGGCACAGAAAATTGCCGTATGGGCATGCATACAGGCCGCATTGGTATTCGACACTTGTAAACGATTTCTATAGAAACTACTGAGATAAGAAAGAAGAGGAGACTTCCTGCAATGAGGCCCATTGGTCTTGGACACTTTTAAACGATTTCTACAGAAACTGCAGAGATAGGGAAAAAGAGAAGACCACCTCTTACGTGGCCCATTGGTCTTTGCACACTTGCAAAATTATTTCTACAGAAACTGCAGAGATAAGGAAGAAGAGAAGACTGCTTGTCACCTATGCTTCACTATGTCGTATGAGAAAAAGTCGCCGGACTATGTAGATGATCTGGAGGAAATATTATTTATTGACATTGACAATCTGAGTAGCTTTAGCAGTAGCTTTGAGTATTTCTGGGGAGTAGGGGATAACAGAAAACGGTTAAAACAGGGCTCTATATTTATAACTGAACATCCAATTGGGGAGAGTCACCTGTACTTACGTAGTGGTTAGCAATGAATGACGGTGGCTTTCTCATGCCGAATAATTTCTGCTTGAAACTCAGTTGTGCAGTTTAAAATTATGGTTTTGAATAAGTTTGGGAAACAAAGGAAAAATAGTATGATTTAATTATGCTCTTATTGCTACAGATAGTATAATGGGTTGTAGTCTTTCGTCTCAAATTCCTTTTTTTAATCTAAGTTCGCTTCCGTTGTGATCCTGTAATTATAAAAATCATAAAATTGCTTGTGCTGAAATTTTTAGAATTCTTTAAGGAGAATATTTTAGTACCTCTGGCATACTAATGACAATTCACTCAACATATCGATGCCTCCGTTCTATAACATTCTAAGTCGAAAAAGTGCGTTTTGAGTTATGAGCTCTCAAAGTTTTCACGCTACATAAGACTATATGTATAAGACGGATCCGCGGATCTTAACCAAATTTTGACAGTATTTAAGTTAGAGAACGTAGAATTTTAAAATGCAAGAACATTAAAAACGTTCTAAGTACACTTAGAATGTTATAGAATGGAGGCGCCGATATAAACTCACCAACAATTTTTTTTTTCCTGTTAAGACAATTATTCAACAGCGTGAACCTTTTCATTACACATTATTTCTTGAAGTATTGGTTGAAACCACTAGACTGGGCTGTTAAAACTGCTAGAGTTGATTGATTGCGTTGAATTTGAAACCAAAACTTATCAGTCCCGCCACTCAGGCATAAAAAGTTTAATATCGACCCCGAACGCCAGATTTTGGCAAACCCTTCATGGCAACGACTATAATGTCGCTAATTAACAAAAGCGAACCGACTTGTGATTGAACACGACACTGTTGCCGCAAATTTTGAATACTTCTCGCTAGTTTTTAGACCTCATTTTCCGTTTTAATAGGATTCAAACAACATATTTAAAAACTATACTATATACTGTGCACCTTTTTTTGGCTACACAATATGACGCCTAAGACTACATACAGCGTTTTGTTGGTCACCATTGCTTCAAAAGAAATATTTCAATACAGAAGAAGTACTACAGTGTAGAATTTTTATCTAAACTCCGTGGCTTTATAAGTTCAATTATTTCGTTTTTCCGACTTAAAAAAAATCTGTCATTTCATTGACCCAAAAGCACTGCAAAAAGTATAGAAAAAATGAATAAAGAAAAGGAAACTGTCCAAACAATTTAAAAAAACATTGCTGTGTTTCCCTCTTATCCTTAAATATCGATGAAATTTTAACCTGTATTTTATTTATCAGGATAAATTTATTGTCATTAATTTAGAACATCCAACACAATCTGTATCACGACGTTTACCTTTTTTTCCTTTTTTTTTCTTTTTGGTTTTGCTTTTTTAACTTAAAAATATCGTCAATAAATTTATTCCATTTCCGTTTAGTTTTCTTTCTATTCTATTCCTATACAGAGAGAGAGATTTTATCACAATCATTGTAAATTACAAAAACATTTTAAGTATTTCCGGTATTTTACGCGTTCATTCGTTGTCTTCTTGTCAGAGATCAATGGGCGTTAAGACAGAATTCAATGAAAAGCGGGAGTTTTTTGAAAAAAATGCAGCCAAAACAAAAATTAAGATAAAAACGAGTGTGGAGAAAAGAAAAATTTAAGAGAGACGGCGAAGAAGTACAAAAAAAGATTGATTTCCCAGTCAATACAAAATGCTCTGATACCAATAAAATGTAATTCGTTGCTGTCGTTGTGTTACGTTTGTCACCAGGCAAAATATCCCCACCAAATAGTCCGTTTTGCAAAAGGATGCACGCCAACAGTGTAACAAATCGCTGCTATTTGTTGCTGCTGTCATTGGTATTACGTTTATCTCTTATATTTATCCGTTTCACAACTATTTGTACATAAAGAACGAAAAAAAAACATTCAAAATGGAAATAAAAGAGAGATAAAAAAAAACAAAAATTTCAAATGAAGAAATACTTACCGCCATAACTACGTCGTATTGCAAGTGCACTTCAATCAATAAAAGAAAAGAGTTCAAGTATTCTGAGTTTCTTTCAATTTTTCATTTGTATTTTATTCATTCAATATTTCATTTTCACTCTCGAAATCTGAAATCTAGGGGGACACAAGCAAACTACAAATAATAAAATGAAGCAAAAAAAAAAAAAAAAAACTTAAAAAAATCGAAGAACGACTGAATGAAATATCGTTTAAAATACGATTGAATACGTTTTCTTTTATTATTTTTAAATACGTTTATCTGTGTATCTTCAACTATTGAACCCCATTTTTAAAATGTAAATATTTCAAAGGAACTTTTTTTGCAATGCAACACATAGTTTGGTCCATGAGCACGTTTTTAAATGTTCATGGAGTTGTAATAAATTCCTTAATCTACAAATCTATGTCGGTACAGACAATAGTACTTAGGAGGTCAACCGGAGCGGCTTTGAAGTGATGGAGTTTTTTTAGAATGCTCGGACATGGTCAATTTGATTCTCTTTCTTCTCCGCTTCGGTTAGTTACAGTCCATGTAGTTCTTGTTTCAAGTTTCCTTTAACAATCCCCTTTCAAATCTGCCTAAAAACTAATGCTATGTCCGATCCGGTGGATCTTGGTTGGGCACAAATAAGTATCAAGATTGATGAACGAGACAGCTTGTCACAAGATCTATTGGTCTTGGACACTTGCAAACAATTTCTACAGAAACTGCAAAGATAAGGAAGAAGAGGAGGCTGTTTGCTAACTATGCTTCATAATGTTGTAGAAAAAAAGGCGCTTTTGTGACTATTACGTAGATGATCTGTATGCGTTGACGTTGGCAATCTGAGCCCGAGTGTTTCTAAGAGTAGAGAATAACAGAAAGCTATTTAAAACTGAACACTATGTGGACAAGTTGGTGGACAGCCATCAAGGTGGATGCAGTTAGAGGTGTTTGTTTTCTTCATCTGTAGCGTAAATATCGGGGCATACAATATCGGGGCATTATTCTTCTGTTTGACCAAATTATCAAAGAAAGGCTGGCACGTGTAAATCATAATATTGCTTTGTCAATAAGTATGCTCTGTTCGAGCAATGTACAGCGTGATTCGCT
Organism: Sarcophaga caerulescens; assembly: GCA_927399465.1. Lineage (NCBI taxonomy): Eukaryota > Metazoa > Arthropoda > Insecta > Diptera > Sarcophagidae > Sarcophaga > Sarcophaga caerulescens. Next base: position 82,225,171 of record OV656867.1, on the reverse strand, counting down.
CGTTTTGCGACTGCCGTGGGTAAATTCGACTCCACTGGTTTAGTAAACGATTGACAAACTTTACCGAAAACCTTGCCGCTGTCAATGAGAATATGAATCGTTGCTTGGGTAAACTACTGTAGACGACGAAGTGTGTTACCCTCCCATCCCAACCATCATATAGTCATGTACGACCCAACTCCTCGCCATATTAGACACGACTTCAGAACCTTCAACACGGACATCATACACCCATACCTACATTAATGGACCTCCAGTCAGTTAGGGAGGCACAGCGCTCCCTATACCAAACGACAGTGACAACAGCAATGGACGAACTCAGCCACAACAGGGTTATCAATCAGCACCCACCACCAATCTCAGAAAATGAAATGCAGCTACCCAGGGTTTACCAGAACCATCCTAGCCCAGCTAAAATCAGGATGGTCGAACATCCTTAACAGCTACAGCTACAGGATTATTTCGGGGACCTCGGATCGATGCCCCGCAGGCAATCAAACACAACATGATATGGTGCACCTCTTCGGTTGCCCCGCAAATCCAGCAACCCTTCGACCTATAGATTTGTGGCTGAACCCAACACTAGCAGCAGACTTTTTAGGACTACCGATCATGTGACGACAACTACGAACATACTCAACTCACAACTCATAATTCCATCTCTTATAGCACCTCAATTATAATCACATAGGCATACAAGCAAGCACATAAACCTAATTTACTAATATCCACATAGAGATACTTCTGGAGACAACAGCCGAAATGTTACAACAACAACAACGTCTTGTGTTTGTTGAGGCAGCTGGAAATTGACCCTAATTTTTATCCAAAAATCAGCACCATCATTGTAATTTCTGCATGAGTACGTTGGTCATTTCATGTGGAGGTAATATGTCGTGCTTACCGAGATCGAGCGATTTGACCCTGTTCGATTTTTACTTGTGCGGTTTTGTACAGGTGTATGTAAATAAGACACAAGCAACAGCGGTGCTTCGAGGCAACATAACTCATACCATCAATAAAATTCAGCCTGATTTATGCGCCCGATATCTTTGAAAATTTGATATTTCGGTTGCGCTTCAATCAGAACTTTTCATGGTAATTTTATTTTACAGAGTTTTTTTTTTACTGGAATACTGATGAGAGGAAGTTCCCTAAAGTTTTCTACATTTCGTTTTGTTCAAGATATCTGAACCAAGGGTTGAACAATGGACTCTCGTCTAATAAGCCAACACACTACCCAGTAGATTATGACAACTACCCACTTTGTTCTGTTGCTTAAATTTAAAAATTTAAATTTAAAAATAGGAAACGCTTTCTAAAAGACCGAAAAATGTTTTCGTTTGAGAGACAGTGCCTAAAGAAATTTGAAGCCTAAATTTAAGACTTTGTTGACCATAATGTTGGCTAACTGTTTGAATTTAAGTTCAAGAACAGCTCAGACGATAGTTCTTCAGGTTTTGCATTAAAAATCCAATGCATTGTTCTCTGTATATCACTCTCATATACAAAATTAATACGTATTTAAATTCACCACAATCATATTTGACTTACGTTACTATTACTTGCCACATGTGCAACCTTTAAACATCATTTCATGCGTTGTGCATCTATCATTTGGATGAATTTAAACATTTCTGTCAGCAAAGTCTTTATCAAACCCCTTTAATGTGACACTTCTCTAGATGATGTTCAAATTACAAGTCATTTCTAAATTGTTACTTTTAACCGAAAGTAATTTGAAAACGAAATATGAATACAGCACATTCAGCCAAACCATACATACACAAATGTATTCAGACATACTCAGGCATAGATGCCTGGGAAACTCACTGCTCACTGTAAGTACGTACGTATGTGTGCTATGTGTGTGTGAACACCTATAAATATGATCACATAAGTATCAAGCAATGTTTTGTAATCCAAATTTTATTTTTTCGTCCTTCTTTATTTTATCTTTTTTTCATAATCTTGCCGTCTTTGTCTATCACTTCCGTCTTTGTGATTATTTTGCAAGTTTCGTGTTGTTGTTATTGTAACCAACTCGTGCTGTGTGCTGTTGTCGTCTAGTGGCAGTGAATGCAGAAAAGTTGATACGATAAGAAAACTTTAATGTTTGTTGTTGTTGTTTCTTTGTGTTGTTGTTGCTGCTGGTTTTTTTAGTTCACCAGGACACTCTGACATATGATTAGTAATTGTAGTCTGACGCTGATGATAGTATTCCATACAGTATCTGTTTACATATTGTTAAAGTTTTTTGCACTCTACACTGTGAATAGTGGTGGTGATGGGCATAAACCCTAGTATAGCTAGTGATCAAGTAAAATTGGTTGGCAAATAATCGAGAGGTGGTTAACTAGAACTTCTATTGATAAGTGATAGTTCTATTGTGGCCGTGAAGTCAGCGAAGTCTGTTAGGTAGTATGTTGACTTATTAGACCCCAGGTCAGACATCTCCAACAAAATGAAATATAAAGAAATATTTCTTTGAGGGCTTCCTTTCAGCAGATTGCTCACAATAACTCTGAGAGTAAAATAAAATTGCCATGAAAAGTTTCTTAAAAATCTTTCATTCAGAGTCGACTTAAAATGTAGGTTCGACGACTCATAAATAAAATTAACACACATAACATAAGTGGTGTGAGGAGCTAGGTCGTGATGATCAATTATGTATGTATGTTTGGACAGAAGCTTTTCTGAAGCGTTTTATTTGAGAAAACTAATCACTTCCTTAAATATTTCGATTCACTGGTTACGGTTGACAGACCTGTGATATGCTTGGCAGAAGTATAATGAAGATAAGAAAATATTTCTATGATTTGCTAATATCTTTAATTTTTTATTTTCATTTGAAGAAAAATGCTGGAGAGTCCCATCGAATGCTTAACGAGGCATATGCTGCTCATGCTCTATCAAAACAACTTGCAGAAGATGCTTGTGATGGTTCATTGGTAAAGATTTTGATGTGAGAAATGAAGAACATGGAAGACCATCACAAAAAGTTTGAAGACACCAAATTGCAATCAATATTGAATTTAGATCACAATTGGAGTCAGAAACAAATGGCAGAAATGTTAAATGTTGCACAACAAGCAATATCTGATCACTTAAAATGTAGGAAAAACTAGTTAGGTAGGTAGTATAGGTTCAAGTGGAAGCTTTAATTACCAAAGCTCACTTGAGCACACATAACCGCCCGTTGTGATGCCACAAGTAAGAGCAGTCGAAAACCTTCAAACCAATGGAAGAAGTTGGTCAGCGCACAAGCCATGGAAAAGATATAAAAGTCTGGCAAATGGGTGCCATATGAATTGAATGACAGACAGATTCTATAACAAAAAGGCACCTAAGAAATTTTGCTTCAAAGACACGACAGAAACTCAAATTTGTTACTGGCGATGTAATATGAATTTATTTTCAGAATCCTAAATGGAAATCACAGTACTCTAGTTGGTAGTGTGTTGGCTTATTAGACGCTCAGCCAGGTCAGACATCTCCAACAAAACGAAATACGATGAAAATATTTTGCGGTGACTTCATCTCAGTAGATTTCTGGCAAAAATTCTGAGAGTAAATAAAATTACCGTGAAACGTTTCTCAAAAAATCTATGGTTCGGAGTCGACTTTAAACTGTAGGCCCCCCACTCATGTATAAAATTAATACACACGACATAAGTGGTGTGAGAAGCTAGGCCGTAAACCTGACTGAAGAGTTATAATGACCAGTTATGTATGTATGTATGTATGTAAATAGAAAATATCATGGATTACTCTGGGACAACCATCAACTTCTACTGCAAAACCATATCAATTCGGCCGGAAGACAATGGAGCGTGTCTGGTGGCACCAGAAAAGTGTGGTGTACCACGAGCTCCAAAACCCCGGTGATACCATTAATACAGATCACTACCGACAACAAATGATCAACTTGAACAATGCATTGATCGAAAAACGACCAAAATGCACCCCAAGACATTTGCACACGAAGCAAAAGTTTGGGAACTGCTTTATATATGAAATATCCCAGTAGCATATACAAATTTTTATTTAAATTTCCTTTGCTATCAACTAATCTGGGCTAAGCAAACAAAACCTTATCAAAATACTTAAAACGTAGGGAATGTCGAATGTCGAACTTGATCGCATGTAATTTTCTTTCTGGAATTCTGTTCATTCATACAATATTATTCCCACTGTTTTTACTATTAAACTTGCTAACACACTTACGCACTCTTTCACATACAAACACAGTTTCAGAAGTAGCTGCTGTGTTGTGTTGTTTGTAACGCAGAAACAACATTTGTTTGAATATAAAACTTAAAAGTTAGAAAATATATTCGACATACAGTACACTACAGTAATTGGGTGACAAATATTAGAAGGGATCCATACTGATAGACTATGCTGTATAACGCTAACAGGTAAAATGGTTATATGAACACTCTCCAGTAAAATATGTTCTATAGAGAAGGAAAATAAAAGTGGATTGATCTAAGAATTCGCACTTTGGAGTCGAAAATTTTGTGCTGAGAATCTAGGCCCGTGCAGTGACACCTTAATGTTGCACAAGCAAACGTACATACATCACTGTTACATTCTGTTGCACATACTGAAATCCATTTGAATGTCTGTATGTATGTATGTGTGTCTGTATATGGCCTTGTTTCTAAGGGTTAAGCTTTATATAAGCCAGTGTCATTCTAATCGTAAGGCAAATATGTTTTGCCTTCTAATCTTCTTCAGTTTTTTTTTGTTTTTATTTTTTCGGGTAAGTTTGTTCTGTTTCTATTCCTTTTGCTTTTCTTTCATTCAAGTTTGTATGTGTTTTTTTTTTTTTTTTGTTCGTCTCTTTTTGAAAAGTTTAGACAGACAAAGTTTTGTGGTAAATTTGAACAACTGTAATTTTCTTCTTCTTTGCTCTGTGTGTTGGATTTAATAAAGAAAGAAAAAGAAAAAACAAAAAAAATCATCTTAAAAGAGAAAAAAACTCCAAAAAATTTAGTGAAATTTTGTTGTTGTTGTTGTTTGTAATTCTGTACTGTTAAGATTCTTGTTGCTCTTGTTTTATTGTATTTTATTTTTATTTAATTAAAAAGGATTTAAGAAGCTTTTTCTATTTATAGTCTTGGATTAAATACCAAAAAAAAAAATAGAAAAACGTTCTTATTCTGTTTTTTCCTCTTCTTCGTTTTTATTTGAACAATATCTGCATAGAAACAGAAATGTCTCTCTTTGTATATACAATAAGTGTGCTAGAGTTGCCATTGTGTAATTAAATTCTGGATTAGGAAAAAAACAAAAATATTTGACAAGTGTTTGACTAAAAAGAATATTTCGTTGCACGACAAAAAAAAAACTTCGAAATTCATTTTCTCTTTTGGCCGGAATACAATGTATGGATGAACTTAAATGAACAACAAGTATTTTTAATTCGATACAGGGTCTTTACATATGAGCAAAGAGAGAGAGACAGTGATGTGAAAAATAAAATAGATATCAATGTAACACATGAAGAAGAAAATTGTTAATTATTATTCACAAAATAATGACATTAGGTAGGTAGGGAGGTGGAAGTAGTAGATTTGATCATTAAAACACATTTGAGCATAGTCCCTGTACTAACCGAACTCCTCCAAACCAATCAAAGAAGTTGGCCAGCGAAGGGGCTGCACATTAAAGCACGACTACCCTATACCGGGCATTAAAAAATACCGATGTTGTTTGATGCAATGCATCGCAATAGCTATTTACCACGAAATACTTTGGATTTCGTCTTTACATCAATTATTATATTTATGGTAGTAAAAAAATCACAAAATATACTTATTGTTGGGTACATGTAATATAGTACCGCGAGCAGGCGGTTCATTGCACTGCCCTCAACTTACATTAATTATCCCATTAATGTCTAAAGAAATTCTGTTTCTCAGGCAAGCTGTTAGGTGCAGTTCGGCGTCAATAAGTGTAATTCTCTGGCTATTACTTGAAATACATTCAGGTATTGCCTTCTGGTGTATTTCTGGTGCTTCATTTGTATCATCACGAAGTGTTAATATTGGCCATAAATCGATCCGTATGATAAAACAGGCATTCTTTGAATCTACTATGTTCGATAAAATGGATAGTACCTCAGGTCTATTCTCAATAGACTGAAGAAAAATTCAAATTGTAATCACCCAATAAAAGATAACCTCTTGACTTGAAAAAAGTTATAGTCTCTCTTCACCTTTAGTCGAGTATACGCTCGTAAACCTTTCACCCTACGTCTCATCCAAACCTGACTAGTTTAGCTCACTCATCTTTCCATTCTAATTTTAAGTCAACTTCACAGGATTTGAGTGCTCGTATGATTGTGTGACTATCAGACAGTATTTCTATGTCTCGTAGTCTGCATTTTCTCTTCAAGTTGAATTGAACAGATCTTTCGATGGCGTAAATTTTCCCTTAGAAGCGAGTTTCTCCATGGGTTCTGAATATTTCACTTTGGTTTCGAACATTCCACATACATAAATACATACATAATTGGTCATTACAACCCTTCAGTCAGGATTATTGACCTAGTTTCTCACACCACTTATGTTGTGTGTATTAATTTTATACATAAGTGGCGGGACCTACAGTTTAAAGTCGACTCCGAACGACAGATTTTTTGAGAAACTTTTCATGGCAATTTTATTTACTCTCAGAGTTTTTGCCAGAAATCTGCTGAGAGGAAATCGCTGAAGAAATACTTTTTGTATTTTGTTTTGATGTCTGGCCTGGGGCTCGAACCCTGGCTTTACGTCTAATAAGCCAACACACTACCTACTAGACTACGGCGACATACAGTCACATTATATGTCGTTGACCTATATGTATGTATATACAGCATAGAATTGTCCCACTGTTAAAACTCTTTTTAGCTTTCAAATTGCTATCTCGGAGAAATTCATAGATAACTACGCCTAAATTGCTGAATAAAGAGCAAATCAAGGATGTGGAGAGATACAGCTGTTTGGAAACATGTTATCGAAGAGTGGAGATATGGAAAATGGCATAAATTTGAACGAACGGTCTTCCAAGCATTTCATACTGTGTGACGTTCTGTGATAATCTAGTATCGTTATATCGTTTCTATAGCACAACTGTTGCAAATGGAATATAACAAGAAAGTTAGAACGTAAATTATAGAACTTTGTTAATCGGAGCTTAAAGGAAGATCTTAGTATTTTCTAGCCAAATTCGAATACACAAATAAACAAATCAAATAGAAATCATAATCAATGCAAAAAACCGCATAGAAATCTATAAATTTCGTTAAATAAAACTGCTTCAGAGTACCAGTACGTATACTTAATATTCGTGTACCAAAGCCATACAAAGAAATTACTCATACGATACATACGGTGCAATAACTTTGTACCCAAAATTGTAAAAATCGAATTAAAAATATTGCATACTTAAGGGGTATGAAAAGAATTCTTAAAAAAATGTTCTTTCTTTTCCATTTCACTGACCTATCGATATTGCTTAATGATAATGAAAACATTTATTTGTAGTCTTATGAAACTAATCCACGCGACTGCAATAAAAAAATCCGTAATTTGATGGTTATTTATTTCAGATAACTACGTTTTGCTGTTACATTTTGTGCCGAAAATACTTATACATTATTGGTATAAATAAAAGTAACAGAATAGACATAGGTGTTGGCCATTTCATACCTTTAGTCAGGATTAAAACCTAGTTTCTTGCACCACTTATGTTTTGTGTGTAGCGGAACCTACAATTTAAAGTCTACTCCGAACGATAGATTTTTTCATTGCAATTTTATTTTGCACTCACAGTTTTTGTCAGAAATCTGCTGAGAGGAAGTCACTGTTTAGTTGAAGATGCCTGACATGGGGTTTGCCCGTAATCTTGTCTAAAGGGCTGTAATGATCAAGGATGTAGGTGTTGTTTGTGTAGTGTTGTTTGTGGATTTTTTGTTTACTTGTTTACAATTTTTTATGCTGGTTTTTGTTGTTGTATTTTTGTTTCCTTGTTTACCATCTTTTATGCTATTGTTTGTTGTTATAGTAAGCAGTTCGATAATTTATAAACAGGTTTGTGTACTGCATTGTTTTGTTTTTGTAGCTTTTGTTTATAATTTTAATGTTAAGCGATGTAAAAGCAAAACATCAGTATCTGGATTTATAATTTTCGTAACAATATTTTATTAAAGATTTAAGTAAACATATATATGGACACACAGAATTATTTCGTTTTTATTTTACTTTTAATCGAATTGTAAAAATAAATTATGGATGAACTAATAGTCCTGCAGGATTTCAAGGAATGTTATGCGAAAACCATTTCTGTTATCAAACAACTTTCCCAAATGATTTATAAATGAAAAGTTATGTTTTAATATGGCATTCAACATGTAAATTTTAATATTTTACTAACATTGATTTTATTTTTTCCCCAATTGTGCTAGAAAGGAAAAATATGTCATGAATTTTAATATTACGAGAAAAATACGAAAAAGAAAATTTCGTAATTCAATGAATAAAATTCATGTCATGCTGAATTTAAGCGATATTTGAATTGTAAATTCTATTTTTTTAATAAATTAAAACGTTTTAAAGTATTTTACGATTTAAAGAATTTAAGAATGGTAAAACAAAGACAAGCTGAAATGAAAAAAGAAAAGGAAAATAGAAGAGAACAATTGAAACTCATACTCATTGTCAGGACAGACAGACAAACAGCAAGCAACAGTCGAACCGGCAGAGAGAGAGACAAACTGCCAGATACGGAAAACAATAAAAAATTACGAAGAAAAAAGGAAACGATATATAATTTCATATGTACGTTGAAAAACAATAATAATATCTGTAGCACAGACAATGATGATGAATATTTAAAATTATTTTCAAGCCAAATCACACTTGAATGAATATGAGTTTCATTTTCATTCTCTTCTTTTTTGTTTTCTTTTTTTTTTATAAAACAAACGTACCGTGTGATATTCACACATACAAGCCCTCGTATATACAAGAGAAATATGGAAAACAACTACAAGTAAAAGGAAGAAAAAAAGAGAAGCAAAAATTACATCCTTATGGCAGGAATATGTAGGTAATATTTTAAAGTTGTACGAGTATTGCACACAACTTAAGAAATTCGACTACAAAAATCGTAGCGTAACATGGCAGAAATTGTTACGAAACTTGGAAAACATGATTTAGATATTTTAACAGCGGAATCGTTAAATTACAATAAAAAACAATCCAAAAGATCTCAATCAAATTCAGTAGAGTCCAATTAGGGTATCTTAATTGATCATTACAACCCTTTAGTCAGGACTACAACTCAGCTTTTCATATCACTCATGTTGCGTATTTTAATGTTATCCATGAGTTGTGGGACCTACTTGTGAATAACTCCAGGATCGTTAGGGAATGATTACGTTGTCTCGAGCTTCTTTCTGGGCGCTTCAGTGTATCACTTTTCTGGATTCCCGGGCACAGTAACATTCCGGGAAACTGCAGGGCCGACGAGCTCACCAGGGCTGGTGCACTTCTTCCGGAATCCTTTTTAATCGACTTACCTCGGTCAAGTGGCCAATGCGCGGAAATTCTTTCGAGACGCCAACATATCCTGGGGCAATGAGAAGTCCTGCTCCACCGCTAGACTCACCTGGCCCTTGATGGATAAAAGACGTACCAACCAGTTACTCGGACTTGGTTGTAGCATCATCTCGACCACAGTGTCCGTGCTTACAGTTCATTGTGTTCTGAGTAGACACACGGAAAGAAGACTGTTATCCACTTTCTTTGTCAGTGCCAGTCTCTTGCGAGGTGCAGATATTGGTTATTTGGCTCTCCATTTCTTATCAGTTTGACGGAGCTATTGATATTGTCAAGGATATAGCTTCGTTTATCAAACTTTCGGGCTGGATTTCCAGCCCGTGCTTTTGATGTGCAGCCCTTGCGCTAACCAACTTCTTCCCTTGTTTGGTAGAACAACGGGCCGCTATGCGTGCTCAAGTGAGCTTTTAATATCAAAGCTACGACTCCGACCTAACTTAACCTGTGGGACCTACAGTTTAATGTCGACTCAGAATGACCGATTTGAGTAACTTTTTGTAGAAATTTGTGTACGCTCAGGGTTTCTGCCAGAAGAACGCTGAAAGAAATATTTTCTTCATATTTTGTTTTTAATCTGAGATGTCTGAGCTAGAGGTTGAACCATGGGCCTAATAACCCGACTCATTTCCCAGTAGACTATGGTGACTTTGCTGACAAAAAGCTCACTCAAAATGCAGGAATTTGCTACTTAACAACTCTGTTGAGGATATCAGGATTATACATACATAGTTGGTCATTACAACCCTTTAGTCAGGATTACAACCTAGCTTCTCACACCACTTATGTTGTGAGTGTTAATTATATATATGAGTGGCAGGACCTATAGTTTAAAGTCGATTCCGAACGACACATTTTTGAAAAACTTGTTAAGGTAATTTTATTAACTCTCAGAGTTTTTGCCAGATATCTGCTGAGAGGAAGTCGCCGAAAAAATATTTTTTTCAAATTTCGTTTCGGAGATGTTTGAACCATGGCCTCCCGTCTAATAAGCCAACACTCTACTAGACTAAACTACGCCGACTCAATATCTATAATTGGGTCTAAAATTGTAACTGAAATATTATTCCCTTGTAGTGCCCAAATTATCAAAGGCTTTACCAGAACATAACGAAAATAGTTGAATTCAGCGTTCGTTTTTAAGGTGTTATTAAGCCGCTCTTTGCTCACCAATAATAACAATTCTGTAAGTAACACATACCCACACACATATTGAAACTTAATACGACACTCAGTTCAACAATCGAAATTCGTATCAGCAACGTTAAAAACAGCGATATCAGCGCGCGGCGACAGTGGCAATCGTAGTCGTAGTCGTAGTAGTGGCACTAAGCCCCATAAATAGTAGATTTTCGTGAATTTCCTTAGTTGTATGAGTGTATGTGTGTGTGTGTTGTTATAAACATTTAGACAACACATGCACCCAACAACAGTTACTAAATACAACAAAGATTTCTACCATCTCATATGAAATAGAGTAGCATTGAAATAATCGCAACTGTTTAGTGTTGAACTCATACTCATCGAGCCGTTTGAAGAAATTCTATTCTGAACAGCGTTGAATACTAATTTAGCGCGTTCGTTATGCGTTCAAATTATTTTCATAAGATTTGTTTTTAGTGCAACATACATACAAACAAAAAAATATAAACATACAAACAAGCGTACATTGAGTGGCAAAAAAAAAATATTTTCAACAACAGCAAGTATGTGTTACAACAGCTGCTGTATTCTTAAGAGTCGATGTTACAAAGAAATAGAATTTCGAAGTTCTTACAAACGAAATTAATACATACAGATTCACCATGTACACATGCATTCATACATACATTTATGAGTTGACATAAACACATGTTAAATTATATGCATACAGCTGAGGTTATCTAAATAGATTAACTTACAAGCAATTGATAGTTTAACAGACACTTGGGGTATCATATCTAAGAAATTAAAATTAAAACACAATTGGGAAATACAGACAATAAAAAGTGAGTCCCTGTATGAACAGCAAAATTTCCTTGACCATAAGTTCTGTTTGGACAACCAAGAGGTATTAATTCCTCTTGTGCTGACTACAGAATTATTATGAAACAGTCAGCCAAATGGAAAATAGCCTTGTTACTAGACACTCTTGACTGTACCAGGACCGCTCTAAGAGGGACCTGAAGAAGTGATCTTTGAATTTGCAGGTTTTGATCAGAAATCCGGTTAATGTCCTCATTCTATTTCCATATAATCTGATGAATAGCATAAATCTTTTGATATTGTAATTACCTAGCAAAAGTTTAGATTGTCTGAAAATAATTTGTCTTCTGAACAGTCGTTACCTCTCTTAATCTCCTCTTTCACCGGGTATGCAGATCCAGACTTTACTTCGCAATTTACGGAAAAGTTTCGGCCGTAGAGCAAGAGCTTCCTCTGCGTGAGCTTATCTATCTGTTCATTGTCGTGAATTCTCAAAGGACCTGGTATCCAGCAGAGGGTAACCATATTCTTTTGTTAATTTCTTTCCATATTCACAGACAATTCCGTAAGTACTCAAAACAACCTCATACGTGCCGAGTGCTGCAATGGCGGTCTGACTGTCAGATAATACCGCTTCTTCATCCTATCCAATTTGAATTGAACACATCTTTCTCCGTTTTAAAGATACCCGCGAGATTCCCCATTGATTCAAAATATTTCTTTTAGGACTTAACACTCCAATTCTGGCCCTTATTCTCTCCTTGATTCATGCTCATAAGGTTCATTGTTGCTAAATTCACTGCTAATTACACCAAAACTATAAAGTTCGCTGGTTCCGTCTGGGAAACAGCTAAGAAGAGATTTGTCTGTCTGCCAATCGATTTGTGAGATTATCACGCCCCCGAATGATCATATAAGACTTATCTGCATACGTCCTATTCAGAAGTCGTCACAGCTCTGCAACAGGCTTAAGACCAACAGTCTGTCCAATGCCTCTGTAAGACAGATTTGAATTCGATTCCATTCGAGTGTGTTGAAATTCATTAAGCCTGCTGAAATAATTGTCACAAACATACAAAATTTGACTAACCATTATGGTATATATGTTCAGCCCCTGTGCTAACCATCTTTTTCTATGAGTTTGGTGGAATAGGTCGATATAGGGGCTGCGCTGAACTATGGAGTCACAACGGGCCGCCTTGTGTTCTCCAGTGAGTTTTTGTAATCAAACTTACCACTCCATCCTACCTAGCTACGTTATGGTATATACCCAATGCCTCATGATTGGATTACTTTGCCTAAAATTTACCTAAAAACCTGCGCTCTGTATACCTTTCCATGTTATTCACTGCCTACGGTTACTTTGGCTTTATTTTCGGTAATATTAGCTCAACCAGGAATCTAATATTCTTCCATTCCTCTAATAAATTTCCATTTGGGAAGTTTCCTTATTCTCGTACATGGTTTTGCTAAGGCCATTATATATATTCTTCAATGTCCATTACGTTTTGTTCTTTCATGAACCAACGAAGTTCGGTACTAGGTGCAGAAAAATTGCTGTTTTACCAGACTGCATCTTTAACTCTGACTTGCTTAACTATAATTGAAGTCGCCAAGTATTGCTCCACTTAATTGAAGTCTACTCTCAAGCTCCGTGTGTATTTGGTCGGTAAAATGTCTTCTAGATAACGAACTATGGTACCCCTCTATGCTTGCCAATTAATATTAATTTTTGTGATGTCCTACAGATTCTTTGTCTGATAATCTTCAGTCTATCATAAATTTAGGACTAGCTATAGTAATGCTCAATACTTCTCTGCTAACATTAGTACCTAAAGGGATCACATAAATTTGTATGCCTTTTCACAATTTCTATTTCAGTAACCACCGCTGCTTATAATAGTACGTGTAATATGCATCATCCTTCAAATGGACTTGATTAGCAAAATGATGCCATGCTGTTTCCTTGTAATGGTAATGCAAAAAACGAAGAAATAAGGGAACAACATTATAACGCTTCTTAAAACATTTCCTATGATAACAATACGAAAATATAATTTATATCTGTGCAATAAAGTATTGTACAACAAAATGTTTGCTGGGCTATATCTTCTTACAGCATGCATGATAACACAAAATACTAAGAACGCTTTGTAAACATATACATACAACAACGCAAGTGTGGCAACATCTAGAAAACAGTACGAGACTATGTATGTGTAGTAGACAAGTGTTATTGGAACAAGCAAATTTGAATGTTACTTTACTTAACTTTAACTCCACAAGATGTTATTACTTTAGCAAATGATTTATTGAATAATATTTCGAATGTAATTTGTAATCAGCATTCATGACTCTTACGAAAATGCGTGCGGGCAAATGTGAACAACCAATCCAGTTACAGAGCAACTGCTGTTGCCGTTTCTCTTATTTGTAAACGTATTGGATGATTACAAGCCGCACATGAATGCCTTCAACTCAAATAGATTTCTTCTTCGTAAATATGCATGTATGTACACAAGAATATATTATTAAAATTAATTTTGAAAATTTATAATTAATGCCTGTCTTTGAGGCACATAATACTTATGACAAAATAGTTCAAATACAAGACAAACGAAAAAGAAAAGATTCTGCTGAATAACAGGCAAAAATATTAAATTAGAATTGAAAGACGTATGAAAAGCTTTATTTATTTTCCTGTAAGAGTTGTTGAGATTCTAAATTTAATTGCAATCAAGCTTATCTCTTAAAATGATCTTTTGGTTTTCGATAAATACAGGAGGATAAAGTAAGTATTGTTAAAACTTGTTAAATTAAATTGTTAAAAGAATATCGATTTGGAAAGCGAATATCCTTTAAATCTATGTCTCTGTCAGCTAAGGTTATATTTAACTGGTAGCCGCCTCAATGGGCACAGCTTTCTTGGGTCAAGCACCCAAGATTTTGGCATTACTTTTAACAGTTTTGTCAGTCAATAGAACGAATTAAGATGGAGGGGAAGATCGGTTAGGTTAGATTCAATTGACAGTCGCCTTAATGGGCATAGTTTACTTTGATACTATAAGGCCCCATTGTAACACCGAAATTACCCATTCCGTCCTATTTTGCATCTCTCAAACATTCCGAGAGTCTTATAAAGGTGTGAATTTTGTGTCAAATCACCTTTAGCAAGGCATGTTCTGTCACAAAATTTTGGGTGTACAAGAGTTCTTCTTATCAAGTTGACAAGCGCTGGCCAACGACAGAGAAAAATTCTGTAATCTCTACTTCTTACTCGTCGTTGCAACTTCTCCAGAAGTCGTTATTAGATATTCTCAGTCTCCTGTTATGAACACCCAGAGGGCATATAGGGACATCGCTGTTTTGAGGTTCCTCAGATGGAATCTTGATAGGTTCAATGCAAATCTAGGTCTAAATATACTCATGTTGGGTTATATTTGTGTTGTACTACTACAAGTGGATTCTTTATTCCAACTTACTTTTGTCAACGAATTGAGTTTTTGTGACATCTTTCGTTTACTTCTCTGCAGAGGAATGCCAATGTCATGTAGGAATTTATTTGAAAGTGCGTCTGCCTTGTTGTTACCTTCTATATTTCCGGGTCCAAGAACAAAAAATAAGGATAACCATTGAATATTTCCGTAAATCCTTTAGAGATCCCCGGCATTATTGGAGAATCTTTGACATTCTTTAGGGATCTTATGGCCGCTTTACTGTTGGTAAATATGAGTATACTACTGATATTGAATTCACATGGCATTAATTTTATTAGCCATTATTTCAGCCTGAAGTAGCCGTAGTCTAGTAGACTGTGTGTTAGCTTGTTAGACGTGAGGCCATGGTTCAAACTTCGGGTCAGACATCTCTAACAAAACGAAAAATGAATATTTCTTAGGCGACTTTCTCTCAGCAGATTTGTGCCAAAAACTCAGAGAGTAAAATAAAAATTGCCATGAAAAAGTTTCTCAAAAATCTGTCGTTCTGAGTGCACTTTAAACTGTAAGTCCCGCCACTCATGTATAAAATTAACACACACAACATAAGTGGTGTGACTACTTAGGTTGTAATCCTGGCTGAACTAATGAGCAATTAAGTATGTAAATATTATTACAGCCTGAAGAGTATTACAACAATTTGATAGTCCAGGGATGATTTAATGTTCAGTTGTCCTGAAAAGATTCCAAATCCGAGCTTGTTTCATAAGTCAGAAGATGAATAACGTTTCCTAAGAGATATAAACCATTGTCATAAAACCATGTTCATAAAACCAGTATCAAAAACAGGTTCAGATATTGTGGAGTCGATAGGCATATTCAGAGCAACCATACCCAAATTTTTGCGTGACGATAGCTTCTTTACTTTCATGGTCTTACTGCGCCCATACTTCGCAAAGGCTCACAGCCAATTGTTTCGGCAACAGTTAAGGATAGTAAACAATACTTTAGATGATATAATCGGCCAGTCAGCTTAACAGGTTAATTTTTTAATAGTCAGCCTATCATATCAATTCTTAATTACAAAAGCAATTAAAATCTAAATTGTTTGTATAACAAACCTGAATGGAAACATACATACATACAGAATTGGTTATTACAACTTTTCGCTCCCAGAGTTTGTTCCAGAAATCTGCTGAGGGGAAATCGACTAGGAAATTTTTTTTATTTCTTTTTGTTGATGCCTTTGCTGGGATTTGAACACTACTAGATTATGGCAACTTAGACCAACCTCAATAATTGTTCTCAAATTGTCAAAGATTTCTGGAAGACATCATGAGTGACTTTATCTTATCCTTTATTATCCTAATTTTCATTGCTAAAGAATACTATGTGAAGTATTTAGGTCACGTTGTGTACCAGAGATTTTTCGTATTTTTATATGAATCTTTGTATAGAATCCCTTTTTCTGACCGAATAAATTCGGTAAGTCATCCTTTAATGTATTCAGATGCATCCAAGTGTTAGACTAATATTGCTGCTGAAACATATTTTAGTACACTTCAAATAATAAACTATTTTATGTGAAAATCTTGAAATTAAATTTTCAAATTTAAATCGTTTACATCAATCTATTTTGTTTCTAATCTTTTGTTGAGATTAAAAGCAACAAAAAAAAAAAAAAACAATATGAAATAAAATATGCCTGTACCTGCATATTAAAACGTGAATATTTTCACTTCTCATGTTACTCCTGTTACATCGTTGGCAATCTGTTTGATAAAATGATTATGCACTATGATTTTGAATAAAAATTGTTTTTATCTTTACGAAAAAGAAAAGGAAAAAAAAGAGAATATTCATGTTGCAATATATACAAACCGTATACAAAGGTATGGCAACGTTTTTACACGAATTTCCCATTCCATGCACATGAGTTTCACATTTTATTTGAAAAGATTTTTATGCAGCCACACCAACACCACTACCACCACAAACCCTCGGCTACTTAAGAGAGCTTTTCACAACGGCAAACGTACAATGAGAATAATCGTCGTCATAAGTTTGGAATTCTTATAGTTGTTCGCTTGCAGTTTTGCCAGTATTAGCCAGTTTGTTGCAAATATTATATGATGATGCTACACAACGAGAATCTATCGTTTGCCAAATCGTTTGCATATTTTCTTTCGAATTTTTTCTAGAGAACTTTAGCTTATAGCAGAAGCGAGCCAACTTAGATCATAGCCACCCCTTGCCTATGCACCTTATACCATCGGTTGGCAAAAATTTTGTGAAACTGAAAAGCAAAGAAGGAAAAATTCATGAAAACATATTATCTTGGGGGTATAAATGGAATATCTTGTAGTGGATTTTATTTCAAACGTATGTGAGTATTTTGTTTGATTTTATTTTATTTCCTTTCTCTCCATCGTTTCTGTTGTTTTTCGTTTCTTTTTTTTTTTTTTTTTTTGTTGAACAAAAATTTATTCTTTTAGTTGCAAATTTTGCCTTTTTCATTTGATTCTTAGTTGTACCATAAGTTGGAGAAAAGTAGTCGAAGTCTAGTTGTGAAAATCACGTTTCATCGTAAATCATAAAATATTACAGGTATGAATGGCCACAGACGAAACATGTACAACAACAAAGAATGAAATAATGAAAAGCAAAAAAAAAAAAAAGGAAGGAAAAACATATCGTAACATAGCCATCTATTATTTGCGGTTGAGTTGAGAGTAACCAAATGTTTGTTAAATTCCCTCTTAAATACATTCCTTACATTTATTTGCACGATTGATAAAATTTCGTGTTAAACTGTTTTCTGGTATTTGTTATCACCTATCATTTTTTTCAATTCCGTCTAAACACTTTCAAAAAACGGATATGGTAGGGAAATCGATATTTAAATTTCAATTTATATCGCGTTGCATGTTGCAGTGAATTTTTTGTAGTGGTAAGAATTTTTTTTTAGACTAAATATGGTCAATGATTTTTTAAGTCTTTAAGGCTGTTAAATATCCATTACATTAGGATTCTTTAATGGTTGTTCTTTGACAACATTCTGTAATCGTGTTGAAAACCATTTAGCTTAGTCACACGAATTATAGAGACCAGGGGTGCAGACCAGACCTGCAAATTATTCTCAGGGAACATACAAACCAGCTCAGAATACTTCTGGAATTGCAGAAATGGTTACTTCTTACAAAATATCTGGAAACTCTTGAGTCAAATTATTGATAGTGTTGTGCTACTATAATTCATTGTAGTCTAGTAGGTAGTATGTTAGCTTATTAGACTTGTGGCCTTGGCTCAAAATCCAGGTAGACATCTTCAACAAAACGAAATATTAAAAAAAATAAAACATAGACTTTAAAACTGTAGGTCCCGCCACTCATGTATAAAATTAACACACACAACATGATTGGTGTGAGAAACTAGGTCGTAATTCTTATTGAAAGGTTTTAAAGATCAATTATGTATGTATGTACGTATGTGTGCTGTGGTACAATGAACATAAAACAACATCTTCCAGAGGCAGTCGGTCGAACAATGATGTTGAGAAAGACAATATACTTGTTGACCATTTAATTAAAAGCTTTACCTCGAATTCTTAAACAAATATGATCAATTTGCTCCCTTACTATCCATTCGTAATGAAGTGATTTCCGGACTCAATTCCAAAATTTTAGGTATATATATAGTCTAGTAGGTCGCCGAAGAAATATTTTTTCATACTTCGTTCAATTGGAGATGCCTGACCTGGAGTTTGAACCGAGGCCTCACGTCTAATAAACCAACACACTACCTACTAGACCTCAGCAACTTCATTTGTTTTGTTCTCTTACGTCTTGCATATTACTGCCAACAGAACAAAGTTACACTAGTTGGAGCTTGGTAGCGAACATGCCACTAAGAGAACTGGCCGGTTTCATCCAAAGCTTGGAGCAAACTCTCCACTAACGGATCATGACAAGGATGCTTACCTCACACTGGATAACATAGTGGGACATATGGGCCACCGAGTGAACTTTCCTGTGAACGGCAAGCTACCTGCTACCTTATACCTATAAAAAATATCAAAGGGTAGCAAATATCACTACTACTGTTTTGAGTCCAAGACTAAATCAAGCCAACATCTGTTATCCTGTTTTGAGATAAAGTTTTCTGCATTGACCAAACCACATATGGTGGTCAGAGAAAGGTTTCAAATATAATGCTTATGATGTATTGTCGTAATAGTTTTCACTTGTCTGTCTGGTAGAACCTCCTGGATCCACTAAGAAGAAAGCATGACCTTGGCGGCAAAAGTTTAATGTCTTCAGCTTCAATTAGTAGCAACGGTTTGACATAAAAATACCGTTTTCTATGTTCAAATAGCTGTTCGTACTTTGTTCAAACTTCAATGTCTCTCGGCTCAACTTTTGTGGTACCACGTTTACTCGATTTTAGATTAGGCCTACTGATGAAAAATGTTTTGACATTTCCTGCTTGAAGGGTTGCTATCAATTGTGAATGATCTGTTAAGATCACCACTTCTGTATCACACAAAGCATCTCAAGGATATTATAAGCCTTGAAACTATTTAAGCCAAGCTTCAGTTAGCATTCGTTACGTTACGTTTTTTTAATTTTATAGTACAGAAAAACAATAATACTTTGTTGGCATTTGTTACGAAGCAAAACACAATTTGTATTCTAATTCGGGGCGCCCTGGTAGTCTTGCGAGTAGGATCGTTGGTTCGATTCCCACCACAGATTCTGGTCAGTGTTACTGCACCGAACATTTTGTCGAAGTGTTATTTTATTTAATATAATTTGTAATTGGATTGTAATTATTAAATAAAGAAAAATGTTCAATGACTGAATAAATCAGAAAATGTCTTATAAGTTATTACAGACACAAACCATTTTCAAAATAAACGAGCTTTTTTGAAAACGCCTGTCTTAAATGTTATACGTTGAAAATGAATTTATCTTTTTTATTTTCAGCTTATTTTTTCTAAAAGAAATTTATAAACGTAATTAAAATTAATTAAAAATTATCAATTAAAATTCCATTTGCGCTTGTTGTCAACCATTCATTAGCTCGAATGAATTCATATTCATATTCAATTAGTTTCAGTTGCATGCACCAAGAATGCCAACAACTGTATCGCATTAATAAACTTCCCTAAAACCAGGTAAAAAACAAAAACAATAAAAATTATTTCAAAAATACACACCCCAACGTAAATTGAAAAAGTTTTTAATCTTCTTTATATTTGCAGTAAACTTCAGTTCTTTAATTTTTTTTGTTTGGAATACAATTATCGTGTTAATTAAAATAATTTACTTTCTCTCTCTCTCTATATGTATATATATATATGTATGTAATAGGTTTGTTTGTTTATATTGTACAATATCTGGTGCTTCCCCCCATAAAAAAACACTTTTAATGTAAGGCTTTTAGTTCCTTCATTAGGCTTAATTGTGTGCGTGTTTAAATTGGTATAAAATTCGTAGGTAATCATTAATTTTCAATTAAAAACAATAAAAATAAAAATAAAAATAAAGTTAATAAATATAGTCATCAGATAAATTTATACTGTTTTCTCTCTAATTTCCCCCGCCTAAATGTTCTTCTAAATGAAACACTTTTACGTTTCAAAATTTATGGATTTGCATGGCAAATTCATTTTCCCTATCATGAGTTCATTACCTTTGTTGTTGTTACTGTTGTTGGTGTAAATAAGTAAACAGCACGTAATAAGGATAAACACATACAAATATCCAGATGGTAGAATGATACAGTCAATACTGTTAACACCAGCCTACCAAAATTTTACCTTTTTGTTGGCTGTTAATAAAAGTCAAAAGTATTTGATTGATTCATGCCGTAACTTTTTATTAATCAATTAAACTCAGTTAACCTTTGGCAATATTTTGGTTTTCAGAATTTATTTGACAAAAAGTTGAATAAAATTATTTCAGTTGAATGCGTTGTTAATTAAGGTGGAACCAAATCTTTGCTTAAAAATAGGATTACAAAAGTATTGAGTCATGCGTCATAACCGTTCCTAATGCCCGTTAAAAAACCAATTTCATACAGCATTTTCTTAACTGGATGATGAATTTTTTGCTTCTGAACACGTCTAGAGATTGCAACAACGAATTTAAGGACATTCTTTGAATGATCAAAAATTAAGCAGGTACACAAAGAGTTTGGCGCTTACAAACTAAGCGTTCTTTACTAAGTAAGCTGGCGGTGAAACGGTTCCCTTAATTAATAACAGGCCATTACTACATATTTTTGAAAAATATTCATCAATGTTACTAACGTCACCAAATGTCAAAAGCATAAAGCTTAAAGTTAATTCCGAACGACAGATTTTTGAGAAACTTTTTCATGGCAATTTTATTTACTAGTCGAAGAAATATTATTTCATATTTTATTTTGATGTCTGATCGCGTCCAATAAGCCAACACACTATCTACTAGACTACGGGGATCAAAAAAACTGTCTTTAATTATGCTCTCATATTGGAGGGGATAATAAAAGCAAAGCTTCAGATGATGGCAATGCAAAAGATTATTTTTACTCTCAGCTGTATCCTGCTGTGATACCAAAATGGTGATATTAAATCGTTCTGCTCAGCTTTAATGCAGAGGTCTGATAGGATAATGACCAATGGATACCCAAGAAATTGGTTCCAAATCGAACAACAACAATGAAAGGTTAGTCGATTTCTACTTCCATCATCGATTGTACGTAAGAAGTACCAGATTTTCACTTCGCGATATTAATACATGCAAGAGTTTCTCCTGATGACTGGAAAATGGACATTCTTAGAGGAGTGAGATGTCAGATATAAATCACACTGCTTAGGTTATAAATTAAAAATGTTAATTTAAATATAATATCTTGAATGTAGGCGATAGTATTCGTAGATGTAGGTTAGGTTAGGTTAGAGGACGTGTACTTGTCAACTGTAACAAGTACAGTACCCGGAGGTCGAATTGACCCATTGTACAACGTCCTAGCTTCTCACACCACTCGTGTTGTGTGCGTTAATTTTATACGTGAGCGGCGGGACCTACAGTTTAAAGTCGACTCCGAACGACAGATTTTTGAGAAGCTTTTCATAGCAATTTTTACTCTCAGAGTTTTTGCCAGAAATCTGCTGAGAGGAAGTCGCCGAAGAAATATTTTTTTCATATTTCGTTTTGATGTCTGACCTGGGATTTGAACTCGGGCCTTTCGTCTCATAAGCCAACACACTACCTACAAGACTACGGCGACTTCATTCGTAGACGTAAACCTAGTATAATAATCTTCTGGCTGGACAAACAGCTGGATCGCTATTTCCAAAAAGCAAACATTTAAAGAAAAAACAGCATCAGTCATCTCTGCGGTGAATGCGCAACGTAGCCAAAATAAGCAGATGTATAATGCTTAGCTATCGCAAGAGACATGTAATTCATCATATTACCAGAGGCGTCAGCCTAACCTACCAAATATTGCAAAGGCGCTGCAGAATTGTATATCACAAGGGACGTTCAACAAACTTGCAGAGAAAAAGAAATACCTACGTTCTATGAAGATGTTGAAATTGTTGAATTGGTCAACAGAAAGTGGCAAAATTGACTGCAGTTTGTTGGAGTAGACCACTCCTGCATCTTCAGGCTCCGTTTTCGTGGATGCGAAACTCTGTTGATGATAAAAGTTTGGACAATAAAGGGTCCGCCAAATAACATTTTTTTTTTGAAAATGCTTTAAAAAAACTGCTGAATATTTTATCAAATTTCTTTTTTATTTGAAAGTACAATCCTTCCGGTTAATAATGGAAAATAATTTCATTCAAATGGCTGCCTCGGCTGGCCATGCAGTAGCCTATACGATCGGTCTAATTTTTAAGCACATTATCGATTGTGTGCAGCTGTATTTCATCAATGGCTTCACGAATATTGTCCTTTAAAGC
Organism: Sarcophaga caerulescens; assembly: GCA_927399465.1. Taxonomy (NCBI): domain Eukaryota; kingdom Metazoa; phylum Arthropoda; class Insecta; order Diptera; family Sarcophagidae; genus Sarcophaga; species Sarcophaga caerulescens. The sequence goes on along the minus strand of OV656867.1, from coordinate 82,202,204 downwards.
GTCAATTGTCTCTGGCTTGTCGGCGTAACACTTATCTTTGATGGCACCCCACAAATAATAGTCCAACGGTGTTAAAACGCAGCTCCGAGGTGGCCAAACGACATCAGCTCTGCGGCTGATAATGCGATCTTCAAAAACAGGGCGGAAAACATCGAGTGTAGCTTCGGCTGTGTGGCACGTAGCGCTATCCTGTTGAAACCAAATGTTGCCAATATCGTCCTCTTAAATTTTTGAAAAAAAAATTCGTTCAACATGTAACGGCCACTCCTTGCTCATTTTCGAAGAAAAATGGCCCAATTATGCCTCTGGACCAAAATCCGCACCAAACAATGACTCGTTTTGGGTGCGACGGCTTTTCAATGTATGCGTGCGGGTTTTCTGTGCCCCAAATGCGACAATTTTGCTTGTTTACATACCCGCCAAAATCAAAATGAGCTTCATCTGAAAAGATGACCTTTTTGCCAAAATCCGCATCTTCTGTAAGTCGATCGCAGGCCCACTTAGCGAAGCGAAAACGCATTGGATGGTCAATTGGCTTCAACTATACAAAATCATATTCGTTCAGCGAAAGGATAAAACTAATTATCTGTCAAATCAGACATGAGCTAAGTGTTACCATTCACGAAATAAGCACTAGTTGAAAAAAAACGTTAGATGGCGGACCCGATAGAAAATCAGTTGACTAAGTTTTTAACCTATAGACCACAGAATTTCTACGGCAATATAATTATGATGCTATACAGAACATGACAAAAGTTCAAGAAAAGTTCACGATACTTTTTAGTTAAGTAATGGTGGATGATAAAGGAGTAATAGGCGTACAATCCTCCTTTAGGATTAGTCACTTAGACTGCCAGTGATTTCTTCAAATATATGATTGAACAGCTGGAAACACTTATGAAGAACACAATATTTAGTACATCCAGCAGTATGTAAGAGTTAAAACGATTCACTATGAGTGTGGACTGCAAAGCATCTTGGAGGAAACAGCAAACTGGAGAAAATATTAAAGAGAGAATGTGAATTACTTAGAGAACTACAAAAAAAAAAAAAAAAATTAACTTTCTTTGTCAAATTTGGTTAAAAGCAAATTGAGTCGTTTCAAAATGTATTTGTAAAGAATGGAGAGAGTTGCTGCATATACTTAATTATTCTATAACATACCAATAAATACCAATAGATAGTAAAAAATTATTGCACTTACCTATCAACATTAATTACATGAAACACTCCCTCTCAATAAACAGCCTTGGAAATGGAATTTATTCCATTGTACGATATATTGAAGAATTTTTCATTTCAATTCTGGTTTTTTTTTATTCAATGTCTTCTATTATTGTTTGCCTTCTAATTGCTTTTAATTTAAAAAGCAAAAATGGAAGAAAAGAAAAACTGCAAATTTCAAAAGGTAAGCACTTTCATCCTCTAATTTGCTTAAACATTAAGGGCATCTCTTTAAAAAGCAATTGGAAAATCTAGAGATTTGAAGTGTGCAAGTAACAGTCGATCAAAGCTTTTTATGTAATACACTACATGTGAATGTGCGAGAAACTAAGGCTAGGAGATGCAAATTCTGTCTGCGCATTGAAGCAACGCTAATGTGTTAAAAACTATTTCACTTCTGGTGTATTACTTTATCTTTAATGATGAAAATTATAAACCTTCACACGCCTTTAACTACAGGCTAAAGTAGGAGTTTTAATTGAATAACGTTGAGAAAAGAATGGATGTCAATTTTTATTCATCCCAAACACGAAAGTATGCGAAGCAATTAAGAAAAATATGTGGAGATTAATGAAATACAGTCCATTCAAAGCGTTAAATTCCATTTAAAAAATTGTTTTCCACTTAAATGTTTTTGGGGTAAGGGGGTTTATACATGGGTACTCCAGATGTCCTTTACAGATGTTCCACAGAAAAAGTGTTTCAAGTGCCACAAACCCTAGTAATAACTTAATATACATACGGACCTCAACTTTAGTGATTGTGTTGAGATAAAAACAATAACTTACTTCACTGACTGGTTGACTGTCTATCTGACTGACAACAACGGATTGACAACAGACTATAACTAAATCCTTACGTCGCAAATAGCAATTGGACGTTTACAAAAAGCAACAAGAAAATAAAAGCAAAAAAATAAATGCAAAATGAAGGTAAAAATTTTCCATGAATGACAATGAAATCCACCATCATTCTTAAGATTTTCTTGTGAAGAACATCATGCGCAAAAAAAAAAAAGAATATAAGAAATGCACGGGACAAATACGCAAAACATTTATTAAATGAAGAAATATTTTGTAAAAAAAATTTTTTTTCGCAAGAAATCTGAAATAAATTTTTATAAACGACAGACCATAAAAAGTTGTCAAGCTTAGCATTAATTTAATTGAAATTTTGTTAATTCTTTTCTTCTTATGCTTTTGAAGAGATTTTTATTTGTAATTTTTTTCTTGACCCTCACTTGTCAAGGGATTTTTAATGAGGAATACCTTTTATGTGATTTAAACTGTTGGCCCCTGACAGGTTTTTGTTTTTTTCCAGGAAGAAAAATATTTTTATTAAATTTTGTAAGGAGAATAATCTCGTATCTAAAGGTAAGAATTGAAGTTGATTCCTCAATTAGTAGTAGGAGTAGTAGCAGTAGTAATAGTAGTAGTAGCAGTTTTTTTCGTAGTAGTGTAGTAGTAGTTGTAGTAGTATTAGTAGAAGTGGTAGAAGTAGTAGTTATAGTAGTAGTAGTAGTAGTGGTAGTAGTTGTAGTAGTAGTAATAGAAGTAGTAGTGGTAGTAGTAGTTGTAGTAGTAGTAGAAGTAATAGTAGTAGTTGTAGTAGTAGTCTAGTTGATCTTCAGATTTGTAATGAATTTAGAAAATAAAAAAAATTTAATCCAGAAAATGCTATGCGATGCCACTCCATAGTAACGTAATATATTTTCTGTAATAAGTATATCAGAAGCAAAATGCAGAAGATTGTTTCAACGGTTCAGACATAAAGATTTTGATGTCCGAAATGAGAACTATGAAGGACAACAAAAAAGTTTGTAAAAATTATTGAACTTTCAGTTAAAAGCGAAATGGCAGAAATGTTAAATGTTGCGCAACAAAGGATTTCTGACTGGGAAATATTCTGATCTTTTTAAAATGGGTTCATCATGAATTGAATGACGGACAGTTTGAAAACCGAGAAACCACTTGTACAATTTTCCTTCAAAAACATGATAGAAAATCGAGTTGCATCGAGTTGTTACGGACAAAGAAAAATTGTTTAATTTTTAGATTCCTAAACGGAAAAAATCATGGGTTAATCCTGAACAATCATTAACTTCAGCTGCCAAACGAGGTGAAATTGGTGAGACCAGAAATATGATAAAACCTGATTCATTTATCAAATCAAATAAAACCCAAACGGGTAAGGAGTAATTCGCTATATTCAAAAAGTGACCTGATCTATTAGTACCGTGAAATATTTTTGTTAAATGTACTCACTCTTTGAGAGTCTATTAGTTACTCAGGTACTATTATATTCTAATTTTATTCAAATCATCTACTGTATGTTTATGAATTCGACCAGGAATATTCTTGACTTCATTAAATGTGATTGAAATTCTTGTGACAACAGTTTTGATATAAACTTACTTACATGACTTCTCACACCACCTATGTTGTGTGTCTTAATACTAATATGTGGAGAGACCTGCAGTGTCAAGTCGACAATGAACAACAAATTTTTTAAGAACTTTTCATTTCAATTTTATTTTACCCTCCGATTTTTGTTTATATTTCGGACTAGCGTCTAATAAGCCAACACACAACCAACTAGATTACTATAAAAGATTTTTTCAGGAATTTAATTTTTAATAAACTGTTATTAAATCAACATTCCAAAGTATGTACATATGTATAGAGTTAATTCATAACGGAAAGAAAGGGTAAAAATGGCAGCCATTTAACTGTAAATTTGCATTCCGTTTAAGTTTGATTTCTGTTTAAACGATCACGAATACATTTATTTTACGAATATCTGTGCAAATTATTTCATTTTAAATAATCGCAAAAATAAATAAATTTCATGTTTAATTTTCTTTTCACTTCCTTAGAGCCAAGAAGAAATGCTAATAATATTCTCCATGTTTATAATTAAGGGAAGATCCGGTAATGAATCATTTTCCATAATAATTTTCAATTTTCATTAATTCTCTGAATATAAAGATTTCATGCCGGGTAAATGAGTTTGGCGTTTTCTACATATTCAGCGAATATGAGAGGAGAGAAAAAAATAAATGAAAACCAACAACATCATCATCAACATCCAGTACAGAATACATACAATATTATCCTTTAATACTTGCCTTCATATTACTTTCTTAGCGTATATCATAATAAAATTATGAGAAATAACAACAACAACAGCAGGAATATTTTGTTCCAATGAAATTCCCACATGCTGGTCCAAAATTTATGACTTCAAGCAGACAGAGAGCGAGAGAGAGAGAGAGTGCATTCAGTGTTAAGAATTTCACTTGCCTTTCCTATTTGTATTTATTTAATAATTTTCTTTTATATTATCTCATTGCCTTTCATTCCCTTTCTTTTTCTCTTTCTCTTTCTTTTTCCAAAGGTAAGCGAGACAATGTTCTTTGTTTTAAGCTTTCAATGTTAATGTTGCAATGAACATACGAGTGTAAATGTAAGAAATTTTTGTATTTAAATAGCAGCGCTACCTGCAAGTAGATCCAGGTCTAGGCAAGCTGCTGCAGATAGGAAGCTATAGAAATAAAGTCACACAATAAACTTACATTTGTATGCATGAGTGCGTGTATGTGTGTGTAGATAAAGCATTTATTGTGGCTTAATATTAACTTTGTTATTACGGCTGGTGGTCTTCCTTACACTATGTGGTTGCGTTCATAGACAATGGCTTTAGTGAGTGAATGTGCAGCCTCTATTTTTTTTATTCATGTTTCCTTTCACTTTTTTGCCCTTTTCCATTTGCAGCATAAGGCCTGTCATACAAAAGTACTAAACAAATACAAAATATTGTTGTAGCTGTCAAGCAGTAGCAGCATACTCTAGGCCCCAATGTATGAAAGAAAATAATATGGGTACTCCTCGAGAATTCTTTGTAATATATCGTGTAGACTGATTAAGAAAGAATGAATGGAGCATTACTGTTATTTATGCAGGGACTTCCGAAATTTTATAGTTGATAACGGCCATCTTGTTGAAGCTACATCTTTCAAATTAGGTGTCTGTTTTGCGAAATCACCGTGGCAAACTATAGAGAACAAAGTGGGTTTGATGAATGAACTCTGGAGCAGTTGGGAATTGAACCTAATTTTCATCGAAAAATCATCTTCAATGTTGAGATTCATTAATACGTAGGCAAACAAAATTATCTAATTTAAGACGATTATATCCAAGAGTATTCAATGTATCACAAAGAAGTCACTGTTTGGTGTGGATTTTAAATTGGCGTGGTCCACATCGCTCCACATCTATTTGACCGCGACGTTGATCAAGCCATCACTGTCAACGACAACGTCTGTAGATCGATGATTACTTTATTCTTTTGGCAACGACATGTTGCTTCATTTGATATTCTTTAAAAGCGATTTAAAGGGTACAGTCATCGCACGTTGCGGTGATGTGAACTGGACACAGGCATTCTTAAGTTGCAGGTGTATGTAGTCGCCGTAGTCTAGTAGATAGAGAGTTGACTTGTTAGACGTAAGGCAACCCCAGGTCAGACATCTCCAAATAAACGAAATATGAAGGAAATATTTCTCAGAAGATTCCGTGCAAAAACTCTGAGAGTAAATAAAACTGCCATGAAAAGTTTCTCAAAAAATCTTTCGTTCGGAGTCCACATTAAACTGTAGGTCCCGCTATTCATGTAGAAAATCAATGCTCACAACATAAGCGGTATGAGAAGCTAGGTCATATGTATGTATGCGAATTAGCCAACATAACTCATTTCATCGATGAAATTTAATCTAATTTTGAAAGTGCCCACTTCAGTGTTTTCCAAGCAAAGTGCATGGCAATTTTGAAAGCGGAGAAATGGTTGTTGAGTGGCAGGGTTTTCCTCAAAAATCTCTTGATTTGCTCATACAGCTAAGCTGCGATTAAGTCCCTAACGAAATCCATGTTTGACGACGATTTCTCAGAAAAATTTCTGTTCAATCAAATGTAACTCTTATATGGGTTTCGGAACATAGGAATATCGTTGGAAATTGCGTTTTGCTGATGAATTGGCCAAGACCGGTAAGAAGCTCGCAAACTACCACATGTTACAGGGCAAAGGTATTCCGATTCAGTTAATTTGGTTATTGTTCGCTCGTTTAACGGGGAAGATCAATTTCGTTGGCAGCAGAAGGGTACGTGCGGTATTGCTAGACTCTGCTAGACACGTATGAACAAGAAGTGGTGAGAATTACTTGTGTCCTTAAGTTGCATGACCATCTATTGCATAATAATGACGGTTCTTACAGGCCACTGTTCTTTTTGTAGGCATGCCGAAAGAGCATTCCGAAAAAGATCTTCTGTAGGAGCTGTGGGTTTGGTTTTTCCTTCCAGAAGTTCCATGTTCCCTGCTCTAGTCATGAAGAGACGGAGGCTTTTGACCTCTCATTTTGTATCATCTTTGACGGATCTCTCTGATATAGAGATTACTGCAACAGATTTATTTTGGACTCGGGATGGTTTCATTCTACATATGTAGAATTGATTGTGGTATCACAATGGCCGACCTCTTGCTTAATGGGGTCCGTCATCTACCTGACCTAACGTAGTTTGGGTTGAAAGATCGAATAATTATGAACTCTTGGTAGTCCCATAACTGGTTGCTATCAATATTCCACCTAAGAGTCGTATTTTCATTACACCCGCTATACGTTTGCCTTAGAATAGTCGAAATAATAAAATGACTTGAGTTTATGCTATAAAATTATCATCAGGGAAATGCAATCGAATCAAATTTGATAATTAAGAGTGAGTTTTGTGAGAAGTGCGGCTAGGCATTGGGAACATTAATATGGTCCCACGGTAATCCTAACGTTAACTGCACCGTGTTAAAATGTCTTTCTAATGGAGCTGCTCTTTATCTTAGACAGAACAGCATCCTAAACAGGCTTCCATGCTGTTTCAGCTTCTAGCCAGCCATCTAACATACCTACATACGTGGTGTATATAATAAATAAAATGGCATGATGCTCGTGTTTTATTAAAGTGCAGGTATGTATGTCAGTTTACATGCATACAGATGTATGCATATACTGTTGTTAAATACATATGTATGTATATGTATATAAAATGTATATTTTCTATAGTATTTTAAAATAAAACAGTGAAAATCTACTATACAATGTTCTTTAGCTGTGGCTATGTACGTTAGGTGTCATTTTGTCTACATTTCTATTTGTTTTGAACACACAAACACACACACAATAAAGTACAAATCCTTAGACACAAACACACACACAGAGATATATGTGCCTGTATATATGGTATATTTGTATAAATGTTTTTGTATGTATTTGTTTATGACTGGTACTCCTCATCCATTGCTATTTCGTGGACGATTAGCTGCTCGGAGGCTAATTTTATTTTGCTTCCAACAAAATTTATGTGGTGTAAACTTAAGACCATAAACTGTTATAGCAATTTCTATTGTTGGCACTGTAGTTGTTGTCGTTGTTGTTGTCGCTTTTGTTGTTATTTATTTTATTTTTTTTGTTTTTCTATTAGAATTTTGCTTTGTTTGTGTATTTAGTTATGAATGAACGAATCCCATGAAGAAAACAAAACGTAACATCCGCTGTTACAAGAAATAATCCATAAAAGAATGCTCAGAATGGTGCAAAATGCTCACAGGCACAAAATTGCCTCGAATGTAATCATAGCTGAGAGGTGTTTAAAGCAGTAAGATTTTTTTGTTTTTCCTTTTTCATTTAATTTAAATTAACATCCGTAATATAAGGCACGTGTAAAGGGAATACAAAATTAACATTCTCGTGGATATCGTGTAAATTTTTGGAGGAAAAATAAATTTTTTCAATCTAAAATATGTGATAGGAGACAAAATTAATATAAAAAAAATTAAATTAAAGTAATATGTTTTGTTTTCCTTTGCCTAAGTTCAAGTGGAACTCTGATTAGGAATTGATAAGTAATTGGTGGTAACGCCAATCTTTATGTCTGAGCGATTTACATTTGTTTCTATTTGCAAACCTTTATTTTGGGAAGATCTCGTCAGACACTTAAGATATTCTTTATACTCCAAACAAGGTTGCTTCTTCTACTTTATAAGCTGATATGCCTGCAACACTAACTAACAAATCAACTTACCAAACTGTTGCAACTGAAAACTCTGCTGATGATCCTTTTATTTCATATTCTAAGCACTTACGATAACCGAGAAAGTTGTCTTAATTTCTCGCTACTAATGTCATCTTAAACTCATGTGGCATTTTTATTGCAAGCATTTCTTCTCTCATACTATATTTTATTTATTTTGTTGATGAGAAATTAGAAAAATGATGAAACTCTTCACAGAATAATTTCTTACCGACATTAAGAATATCTAACGTAAGAATTTATCTTCAGCTTACTTTGATTCCTTTGAGTTTTCCTTCAAAGAAATTTCAAAGTTTAATTTTTTATAGCAAAACAATCAGGAAAAAAATGTATTACTCCTCAAGCGCTAAAATGTGTAGATTCTATGAAGTAAATATCAACCCACATCATCCATACTGTGGGTGTTAATTTTAACCATGAGTGGCGGAACGTACAGTTTAAAGTCGCTTCCAAACGATAGATTTGAGAAACTTTTCATAGCAATTTTTATTTATTCTCAGAATGTTTACCAAAAAACTGCTGAAAAGAAGTCACCGAATGAAATAAATTTCTCTAATAAGCCTACACTCCACCTACTAGACTACAGCGATATTTGTCAAATAAATTGTTATCATTCTGGTTTTGCCATGGCCGGAAATTGTATTCAACTATACGTGCAAATAATAAAACTGTTTTATTAAAATGGGTGTTCATACGATCATTTTACGATAACTATAAGCGTCATGTCTTGATTACTATTCGAGAGGTGGTAGATAAATTCGAGTCCACAGGTTCAGTAAACCACCAACCAACACCCGTACGTCGATGAAACGCAAGAGCTGAAGCAAATGTCGCCGTTGTCAGTAAAACTGTGTTGGAGAATCCGAAGTAGTCGATTTCACGTCGCTCACAAGAAGTTCCTTTTGCAGACTACAACTTGCTTTGAACTGCGCCTGTATAAAATTCAACTGCCCCAGGAACTGAAGGTACACGAATATAGACTTCGACGTGTTTTCGGTGAATGTGCTCTACAGCAGTTGGAAACTGACCCTAATTTTCGTTGAAAAATCATCTCCAGCGATGAGGCCCATTTTTGGTTAAACAGGTACGTGAAGAAACAAATTTAGAATGATAACAATCCATATGAGATCCAAGAGCGTCAAACGCATCTCGAAAAAGTCATTGGTCGGTGTATTTTGACGCCAAGTGCCACGCTGCTCATGCCATGCTGATAATTCTGCACGTACGAGTTAAAGACATGGTCACCTCAAGTCTAGCTGATCTGATCTGGCGGAAACTTGAGCGCCTTAATGGTATCAATAGGTCTTTTATAGGAATAAAAAATGTCGTTTTATTTTTATTTCATTTCGTTTTATTTTTATTTAAAAATAGAAACCGCTTAATGAAAGACCCTATAAAATTTATGTATAAAATTTTGATTGATATGATGATATGATAATACTTAAATCATTACTGTACTCTGTTGAATTTTTGATATTCGTTTTGTTGTCTTCTCGTAAATTCCAATGTAAGGTATATGCGTTTACCGTATGATGGCTGTATTTTGTTGTTGCCTGCTTGTCTTGTGTGTTTTTTCGATAATTTTTTTTGTCTGTGTAATATTTTGAAAATAACAATTTTTTTTAGTTGTAACTGTATGAAACAAGATTTATTCGGCTAGTTTTGATCGACACTGTGTATACAAATAGTTTAAAAGAATTTGTTAAGTTATGGTAATTAAACTGAATTAATTAAACTGAAACTTTTAGTCAATTGAATGAAATTCTTTGTAAACTAAACTTTCTCACAAATATCCTTCCGGTAAACATTTATGTTTAAGAACTATCAACAGCCAGTAGGATTTGTTCAGTTTTGTTACATAGGAATAGGATTATTTTTCATACTTTAACCTCTACTACATATATAGTAAAATTTAATGACTCTTTTGGACTTATTATTTTACTCAATATTGCAATAGAAGTGCTTTAGTTATCATATAAAAAATATCTTGTAGTTTAATAAATTAAAAAGTTTTTTGTGTTTTCAAAAAAAGTTTTAAAAATCAAATTCCATGCCATATCAAAAGGCTTTTGGGTAATAAAAATACCAAACCAAAACAAACCATTAATAAGACATTATATTTGGCGGTTATTAAACAGAATAAAAAAATCGCCGTTATTAACAAAATACCACCACAATGATTTAATTTATAAAAGAAAATAAGGAAATAATTCACTCCCTTTTCCTCGACCTCCTTAAGCATTAATGTTACTGAAAGGATTAGGCAAATTGGTGGTAAGCAAATTGGAACGATGGCAACATAAACCTCAGAAATTAAAAGTATAATAATACCCGGTTGGTATAGACAGACAAAGTTACATGCTACAATAAAAATTACACTTTTATTAGGAGAATTTGTTTCTTTCACGGAAATTTTCTACTTTTTTGAAAGGACCTATTGATGCCACCATATATGATGTTTAACATTGCTTCTCTGTTTGGACAGCATCTGAAATGTGAAGAATTTGATGAATGATATGTGTTATGTTGGCTTTGATGACCGCAGTGGATTGTGACTTAGAAAACCCCACAAGAAAAAGCTTAACAGCGTCAAATCACAAGATGTCGGCTGCCAGCTCACATTACCGCCACTGGAGATGTCCATACCCTAAAATTGCTCGTGCAGAATATCCAATGTGCCATGAACGGTGTGACACGTAGCGTCATCCTATTGAATCCTATTAGACGTAAGGCCACGGTTCAAACCCCAAGTCAGACAACTACTCGTACATCAAAACGAAATACGAAAAAACTATTTCTTCGAAGAATTCCTCTCAGCAGATTTGTGGCAAAAACTCTGAGCGTAAAATAAAATTGCCATTAAAAGTTTCTCAAAAATCTGCAGTTCAGAGTCTAACGAACCACTCATGTAAAAGTGGTGTGAGAAGCTAGGTTGTAATGCTGACTGAAGGGTTGAAATGATCAATTATATACATATGTCTGTATGTAAATATCGAATTATTTTGTTGGTTGTGTAACTTCGAATGAAATCCAAATTGAAACTAGAAACACTACTCCACCCTGTGCAACGAATGGTACAATATTTTACTCTCTACTCGATGAAGAGCAATTTTAAAGGCTTGTACCTTCATGTCTATTTGCTTTAAGTACGGAGAATATGGTGACAATTTTTTGTAAGAAATAAAGCAGGAACCTTGTAAAAATATAAACTCTTCACGGCCTTTAGGGGCTGGTACCGATTATATAATAGCTTTTGTTGACATGGTGATTTGAAGCATTTTCATCATGGATTTGTTGACTTTACTGATTTGTACGATATGAAACGATCCCCCATCACCTCTCTCTTGGTGTAGGGTATTTAACAAAAAACAAAAAAAGAGAACAACAGTTATGATTTAATTTGTATACACTCGCTCGGTACCTAGCAAGGCTATAATATATTATGGCCATGAATTCCAAATCTGAGATTTGTTTTCTTTTCTATGGAATATGCTTTGTAGTTGCTATTGTTGTTGCTGTTTAAATCCATTTCCCTTTTACACACACACTCTCAAACACACCTTCACACGCACTTATATTGAAAAACGGATGTATTTTCTGTTTATATGTGTGTGTAGTTGTTATGGTTTTAATCTAGCAAAGCTATGGTATTTGCGTCGATGTGTTGTGTTGTCCTTAAAAAAAATTTCCCTCTTTGCAGAAATTTCTGTATAAAATGAAATGAAATCTAGAAAAAGGAAATGTAAAGGAAATAACACACAAAAAACAGAAAAATTTTTTACTACAAAACATAAAAGGTGGAAAAAAATTTTTATTTTACAAAAAAAAAAAAACAGCAACAGAAGTGAACACATTGAAAATGCTCTATTTTTCTATGGAGGACCTTAACATTTCATTCTTTCTTTCTATTTTTCTTTCTTTTAATTTTTCTTTTTTCTATTATTCTGTTGCCTTTACATTGCTTAAATCTATTTTGAATGAAATTGAAATAAAGAAACGAAGAGAAAAGAGAGAAAACATGGCCTACAATAAAGCGGATGTTGGGTTTCTTATTCTTCTTTGGATATTTCTTTTCTTTTTCTTTGTTTTTTTCTTTCTTTCTCTCTCTTTATTCTGTGACCTTCTTTGACTATACACAAGTCTGTGTATTATAGTAAGTATTCGTGTGTGTGTATATGTGTGTGTGTTTCTATAAATATATTGTTATTGTATTTTGAAAGGTACCAAGTACCGCAACGACCTCTTTTTTCTTTATGATGTCTTCGTTTAGGCATTTTCAAAATTTCTGTATGTGTGTGTGTGTCCTGTGTGTTTGGAAAAGTTTATTTATTCTTATGACTTGTTCCCTAAGGCCCAGAAACGGATGTAGGCGTGAAAAACACATTCTATATGGTATTTACAGTATTAGCCCCTAAGACGCGGTTATAATCATCATCATCATCATCATCATATACGCTCAGCTCATAGTCAAAATGAAGCAACAAAACAACAACAAATGACCTACAACTTCTTGTTGTGCGGCGGCTTCTATGTGCCAACATCATTTGGGGGCAAAATAAAAGAAGTCTACTTAGGTTTTTTTCTTCTTCTTACTTCTTTTACATGGGCCAACCCTATTTGAATTATAATGGACAAACTGCTGAACAACAACAACTACAACAAACAAGTCAAACATAATAAAAAAAAATAAATAAAGCCAAGACATTGTAGTTTAAAGACTGTGAAGAATATTTTCCAAAGAAAACAGTCCTCTTCTGTCTTTCTTTTTCTACTCGGCTGTAGTGGGAACGTTTCTTTCGTTCTTTGCCGGAATAGAAGATGTGTTGTTGGTCGAAGATTGTAACCAGTTATTTGGCCGGCAGCTACTCGTTAGTATGCATGAGGATTATGGGATTTTTCATGGCTATTTTATTATTGTTGCTTTTATTTTTTATATTATAGTTGTTGTTGCTGTTGCTACTGCCATTAACATTTTAATTTTTTTTTTTTTGTATTTGTTGCTGTTGCTTCTGCTGTTTCTACAGACAATTTTTATGCGTTTAATTGTAATGTTTGCAAATAAGTTCAACATAAAGACCATAAAAATAACAACAACAAAAAAACACATAAAATCAAAATAATCCAAAAAGATAATGAACGAATTCTGTCGACGCTATTTTCATAAAATAAAATTCGAGGCCATATGACCCCAAAATAACGTAAAAGGAGGCTCTTGAAAACCAGACCGAATTCAAAAGTAAATAAGCTTTGCCATGAAAGGATTACATTATTGATAGGGGTAAGGACTCAACGATAGCGCTTTAAATCGGCAAAAAGGCAGTTGGCAAGATCTGAGAGTCTCCGACTAAACATAACTTACTAACTCTAACGTCTTGGCTTGGTCTTTGGTCGAGCCAACCTTGCTTTACGGTGTATATATGTACATATGTGGTGGACGATGTGCAAACGTCAATGCCACTGCTAACTGATACACAAAGTACGCAGACGGTCAGCTATCTTGAGCACCAGTGCGACCTGTTCTACTCCAACTAAGGCATTATTTGCTAGACACAATTGGCTACCCTCTGATCTTCTTTTAAAGCGGACGGCGGTAAAACACAATGCAGTTAAATCAACTGTTCTGATCACCAGTGCGCTCTGTTATACTCCAGCCAACGCACATCCTTTGTTATCTATGGATGCCCAGAAATTCTCAGAGATATTTTGGATCATTCGAAGGTAGCTCTTAAATGGCTTCCGGGACATAAGTATATCGTTGAAAATTGCATTGCTGATAGGCTGGCGCAGTCTGGTACGAAGCTCACAATTTACGACATGTTATAGGGCATAGGTATTCCGATTACAACAGTAAAATTGAATATCATTCACGGTAATTATAGGGAAGTTCAATCTGCTTGTCAGCAAGGGGGTACTTCAATATTGCTAGACTCTGCTGGATACAGGAAGATGAGCGACTCACTTGTGTCCTTAAATCGCACAATAACGATTGTTACAGGCCTCTGCCCTTTTGGTAGGCATTTCAAAACGCTCATCATTCTGGCATTTCATTTCTGCAGGAGTTATGGATGTGAAAAGGAGGGAGACACTGCCTTTTATCTCATTTCTCAGTGTCTTGTTCTTGTCATGTAAAGAGAGAGGTTCCTGAGCTTACTTTCTGACATCTCTGACTGAGCTCTCTAGTATAAAGATTGCTGCAATAGCAAGATTTAATTTGGACTTGGGTTGGTTTTCTCATGGATATCAACATGTAGAATTGATTGTGGTATCACATAGGTTCTAAATGCTGGTCTGTGGTAATGGCGGAGAACTTTAAGGGATTTGAAAAATCTTAAACGGAAAACAGGAAAACTGCAAAAAAACTGCTGCTGAACTCGCGGACCCGATAGACCATGAGGTCTGTTACGACAAACCAAAAGGCACAGGTTTTGAGAATAGAGGTAAAACAGAAGAAGTGAAGTATGATTGGAGGAGTATGATTGCAGTGAAATAAAACAGCTGATGAGAAGACGAAACAAGAGCTAGATGACAAAGCTTCCAGATCCAGTTTCTCATCACTACGCCAGAGGCTGGCCATGTAGGCCATTGCCGTCAAAGCTGCAACCAAAGAAAGATAAAATATATCACCTTCTGGGCAACATGCAGCAAAAGACGATTCACTGCGAAAGGAACTCAGTAAGTGCGTGCTAAGAGGGAAACAATGTTCTATTCAAACAGAAGAACTGTCAGAAGAGTAGGACAAATGAATCAATGGTAGAAAATATCCTGATGGGTCAGCAAGTTTTGCAGTGAGTGACTCGGAAAGAACTGCGAGCATAAGCTACGGTAGGGATATTAATTATGCCTAGTCAATACCAATCAGTGTATTTGACACCCTCACAGCTATCTGAATTAGATGATCCAATTGTCTGTGAACTGGCGAAGGAAATAAAATTTTATTCTAAAGGTTTGAAATAATATTGTAATAATACATGTAATAATAAATGTAATAAATACATGTAATAATTTATAAAATTTTTATCTCAAAACGTAGTTGACAAAAAACGAATCTACTCATGCACAGTATAAGGTGCACTGCATGGATTTAAAGTGGATATAAAAAAATCGAATAAACCTAATAAAGCTTTGAAGAAAGAAAAAAAAGTGATGATTTAAATACAAAAACAAAAAAATGTTGAATTTACTGGAAAGCGAAAAGTCGTCAACATTATTTTCGTGTGATGTAAAGTATTACCCCATGGTACTGTAATTTAAAAAAAGGTTTTTAAATTTCCAAACACGATTATTTTTGGTTTATTTAAAGTTTAAGAATTTGTTAAGCGAGATTAAAAAACAAAGTAAATAAATAACAGAAACAACCGTTACGTTTTTATTCATCAAATGAAGTTTGTTTAAATAACTCCAAGACGCAAAATGGTAAAGAAATCAGATAAGAAAGCAAACAGACAACGCTGGCTAATTAAATGCGATTGTGCGACCTTCTAATGAAAAGTTTTCTTTCCTCTATGACTAAAACGTAGTTGGTGGCAACTGGAGATATTCTGTAATTTGTTGTATACAAACATGAGGGAATATTGAAATATAATGGATGAACTCATAATCTGTTTGTTATTATTTTTTTGTTCTTAATCTTTTTAAAGAATTTATAAAACGTTTTCAATTATATTCAAAGAAATTTAAATTTTCCGAATAAATAAACGCGAATTTAATAGCAAGCATTTAAAACTTTGTGAAGTTTATGAATGCGAAGAGGTAACTAGAAAAATAGAAGCGAAATTATTTTCTCGTGTTCGACTTGAGAATTTTGGTGTTAAAGTATCATCTCGCTGTGGTAAAAAATTCAATGAAACCAATGCAGAAAACCGCTACATAATCCAAGTGGATGTTGCTATGGAATTAAGCATACCTCGCCAAACACATTTCTAATTTCCTGCGCCAATATTTACGGAAGGTGATAAGTCCTTTACGAGCGACAATATAGTTTGAAAAGTATCGTGGACGAAGCAAAGTGAAGTTTCGCGGAAATTACAAGTCTAAGTAACATATCCAAGCAGGGTAATGCAGTGTATCTTACAAGATTGCAATTGCTATTGTTTATTACGAACTGTTAAACAGCCTGATCAATAAATTAAATGAATCCTATTGTCACTATTGCATTAAACCAAGCAATACAATTTAAACGTACAGAATTGGATCAACAAAAAAATTGGTTTGTTCCATCATCCGATCAAGTCTTCCTGTAAAACGTGTGCATAATATCCTATTTAATTGAAGCAATTAGAATAGCTATTGCCTGCAACATGTCAAAGTTTGTGAGCTTCCTACTGGCTCTGGACCAGCTCATCAGCAATCCAATTTCCAACGATATCTCAATGTCGCGAAACTCATATGAGAATTATCTTTGAATCATCCGAAATTTCCTTGAGAAATCCTTGACATTCATGGACAGGAATGCATGATGAAAATATATTCACTAGAGACATAAATGCAGCCTGGCTCTCTGAGTAAATCCAGAGATTTTCAAGGAAAATATTGCCACCTAAAAAGTATTGCGCCGCTTTCAGAATGAGCATAAACTCTATCCTTA
Organism: Sarcophaga caerulescens; assembly: GCA_927399465.1. NCBI lineage: Eukaryota > Metazoa > Arthropoda > Insecta > Diptera > Sarcophagidae > Sarcophaga > Sarcophaga caerulescens. Next base: position 82,185,263 of record OV656867.1, on the reverse strand, counting down.
TGTCCCGGAACCCGGAATACCTTTGAATGATACGAAATTTCCCTAAGAAAATCTCGCCATGCGTTCATTTCCGCCCTCTCTCAACCTGTTTTCCTAGATCCAATTCACTGCTTAGTAGGAGCTATCCCCTGAGTGGTGGTTGCTATAAAAAAGGAAAATACACTCGTTATGGACTTAACAGCAGCCTAGTTATCTGAATAATTTAAGAGATTTTCAGGGAAAATCCCACCATTCAACACACATTACGCCGCTTTCAAAATGGCTATGACCTTCGCCTGGAAAACACTACAGTGGTCAGGCCGCCTATAAGAAAGTTTAATATCAGAACCCTACATAAATATACCATAGCACACTATGTAACTGGAGTTCTTCAAGGGGTAGGTATAAACCTCAAGTGTTCCATTAGAAACCTTCGAATCTGTAGACCTGAAATCCCTTGTTGGAATTCACATATCAAATAATCTTTTTAGAATGTTAGAAGGAACCGTATAATCAACCAGGATGTATCCCTGTCTTCCCAGAATAATAGTCTGTTAATAGTCAAGTTTAAGCCAGGATTTAACTGCATTGAGTGCTACTGCCACCAACTTAGTCGTCTGCTTTAAAAGAGGGCCAGAGGGCAGTCAATTGAGTATAGTAAATAGTGCCTTGGTTGGAGTGAAACGCAGCACACTGGTGGCCAGGATAGCTGACTGCCTGCGTACTCTGCGTATCAGTTGACAGTTGCATTGTTATTTCCACAGCGTACACCAAACATGTGCATTACATAGCAATGTTTGTTCCAACAACGCCTTATAGAGCTAGTATGCGATTGCTGATCTAAGACACCGGATCTTTTCTACGGTCCTTTTGCAGTTGTAAAGCGCTGTTGTCACTTTCTGAGCCCTCACAAATATCTTGTCCTTCCATGTGAGCTTGGGATCCAGAGAGACCTCTAGATATTTTATCCTTTTGGATAAGAAAAGTTGAATCCCATTAAAGATCATACACATACATAATTGGACATTGCAACCTTTCAGTAAGGATTACGACGTAGCTTCTCACACCACTTACGTTGTATGTGTTAATTTAATACATGAGTGGCGGAAACTAAAGTTTAAATTCGACTGCGAACTACAGAGTTTTGAGAAACTTTTTATGACAATTTTATTTACGCTCAGTTAGAAGATGGTAAGAACAAGTCGCCGGAGAAATATTTTTTTCATATTTCATATCGTTCGACCTGTGGTGGGCTCACGCCTAATAAGCCAACATCCTACCTACCAGACTACGGCGACTACATTAAAGATCGGTAAGTTATAAAAGGTATCTTATGTCGCCTGAAAAAACACATCAACTCCATTTTGTGAGGATTCACACTTAAACCACACGATGTGCACCATTCAGTTGTAACATTTAGGCCCTGAATGTATCTCAAAGGCTAACTTACTTTAGAGTTGCGTCATTAAGAAAATTGAATTTCAATATATTACCATGGTTAAGTGCGCAGGAATTGTTTTTGATAAAAATTTAATCGCAGTTCATGATATAGAGTAAATACAACGTATGGATATGGTAGATAGTATCTACTATCTACTAGATACTATAGATATTTTTATCTTTTTTTTTATTGTAATTTTGTCGCCATAAAGACAATCTTCTGAACTAAAAAACTTTATTCTTCTGTCACTTTTCCAAAAATATATTTTATTGCTCGAAAAAAAAAAGAAAAAACAGAAAAAAGAAGGACTATTTATGCCTACAAGTTTTATTGCTGCGTATAAATTAAGAAACATTTCTGTGGCCTGGTGGAACCAGTGTGTGTCACACATTCTCTCTTTTTGAAATTGAAAAAGTCTTTGCGGTTGGTCTTAATCGACTACAGGTTTTTCTTTTTCGCGTTGTTTCTTTACTTAACATTTTCGTTACGTTCAGTTACGACTTGTGTGTACTTTACGAGCTAAAAAAAGAACTATTTACAGCCGCCACATATTTTTTAAAAATAGCTCGAGTGTATGAAGAAGAAGAATCATTTTCTTTCGTTTTTTTTTTGTTTTTGTTTTGGTTTTCTCAACTGTCGCCCAATAATATGTATGTGTGTGTATTTCATGTCAGTTTCAACGCATAAAAACATGATTATATACATACATACATATACACACACACATATGCATTTAATCTTTTTATGCATGTGTAACAGAGAAAGAGAAAAGCATAAACGCTTACATTGTGTCATGAGGTTTTTTTTTGTTTTGCATTGCATTGCAATGATGTATACACAGAACAGAACAGAACATAACAAATGCTGTGATGCGTTATGATGTTGTAATTTGTAGTTTTTATTCTCTTGCTTTTCCTCTATCTCTCTCTCTCCCTCTGTCTCTCTTTCACTCTTTCAATTCTCACACATTTATATAATATTACTCCTCTTCTGATTTTCTTTAATACTCTTAAAAGTGCGTATGTTTTTTTTTTACTGGAAATGAATGTATGCGTTTATTTCTAATCCAGTGAGCATTTTGCGAGCCAACCTTGCAGTACTCCGCATTGATGTGCTGCCTAATGCTAGAACAATAAAATGCCTCCTAATTTTGAGGACACTATGAGCGATTGTGAAATGACTATTGTTATGTGTTGCCAGACTTACTTACTTAATTGGTCAGTACAACCCTTCAGTCAGGATTACCACCTAGCATCTCACATCATTTATGTTTTGTATGTCAATTTTATACATGATACCTACAGTTTTTAAAGCCGACTCCGAACGATAGATTTTTGAAAAACTTTTCATGGCAATTTGATTTACTCCCAGAGTTTTTGCCAGAATTCTGCTGAGAGGAAGCCGCCGAAGTCATATTTTTTCATATTTTCGTTTCGATGTCTGACCTGCGGTTTGAACCGTGGCATTACGTCTAATAAGCCAACACACTACCTTACTAGAATACGGCAACTTCTTAAGCTGACTGCTCTAGGGAAACACAATATCTGTCCCATGGCAATAGCAGTCATAAGCTATTAAAACGAGACGGAAGTATGTTAAACTAAAACAATAGTTTAGGTTAACTAAGGTGGGAGGCCCTTCTTAAAGGAAGGGAGTCCCACTTAGGCCAGCAGTTAGGCCCAATGTGGTACCACAATAAATTCTACCCGGTGATCAAACATTCCATCAAGGAAACCATCTCGGGTCCAAAATAAATCTTTCTATTTATTGCAGCAATTTTTATATTAGATATCTCAGTCAAAGATGTCAGAAAATGGGAGGCCAAAAAGAAGCGTAACTCTACGACAAGACACAAGAGGTGAAAGACAGTCTCTTCCTCCTCCTCAGACCTACAGCTTCTAGAGAAATCGTTTATCGGAAAGCCAAGTCTTGCGGGCTAACTACCAAATATACAATGGCTCGTAAGAATCGCTATTGTACAATGGACGGCCATGCGACTTCAGGACAAAAGTAAGTCGGTCCTCTGCCTGTCCATATATATCCAGCAGAGTCTAGCAATATTGCACGTATCTTTCAGCTGACAACGAGATTTAGCTTCCCTGTAAACCGAGTAGTTGAGGCAATCGAAATACCTACGTTCTGTAACATGTTCGAGATTACGTGTTCCATACCGGCCCTAGTCAGCTCATCAGCAATGCAATTTCCAAGGATATCCCTATGTCCCAGGACCCATATAAGAGTTACATTTGAATGATTCGAAATTTCTCTGAAAAATCTCCGGCATTCATGGAAAAGAACGAACGTTGAAACTACGAAATGAAACGACGCCCATAAAAATAATTTTCTTTTCCACAGCATGTGTGCTCTGATTAAGTCTCATTAGAAATCTCCTGGTATTATACCACTTCTTGCATTCAAACAGATTGTTTACTGGGTAGTGTAGCGTGTGATATTTTGATACGAATCTGACTTTCTGTCTCAGACAACTTCACATCTTTATTTATCTTTCTTTTTTTTTTCTACTTTCGCTTTTTTTTTTTCTCTCCTCCTCCTACTAGTTTCGTTTAATATTTTCTCTTTTCAGTTTTTTGTTTGGTTTTATGTTTATTATTATTTCTCTTCCTCTTCTTCTGCGTTTTTATTCTTCGTTGCCTGCGTAAAATTTTCTGTTTTTTTTTTTTCATTTCAAACGTTTTTTGTTTGTTTTCATCTCCTAAATCGTGTTCATTCATGCTGAAAAGAATTTTTCTTTATAAATATTTCGACTAAAAACATTTTTTTGTGTGATATGAGCGTTGCTGTTGCTGTTGTTTGTTTTTGTTTTTTAAGCAACAGCACAAACAAAAAAAAACAAAACTGGCAAGAATAATTTGTAAGATGTTGTTATTATTATTGTTGTAGCTGCTGTAGCTTTTGTTATATTGTAATAATAAGTAAAGCGTTGTACATACAAACATACATACACACACACAACAATAACAAAAAACAAACTCATTAAAATAATCACATACACTTAGAAAACGAGAAAAGAATTTCATTTGAAAAACATTTTCTTTCTCATGGAACGAAAATTTTAAATTTTAATAAAAAAAATTCGAAACTGTTGCACAAGTTTGTCTGTAATGGTGCCTTGCGCCTCTGGGCGACTGTACAGTGATATCTGGGCGACTGTATAGTGGTCTTTGGGCAACTGTATACTGTTGTGACATGACATGACATCGCTTTACGGCTTCTCAATGAGATTCAAGACATATTTTCCTTACAAGGATGTCTGGGAAAATGGTACTTATTACCTCATCCTCGTATATACGTCTCTAACGGCTGCTTTTGGAATTTTTAGAAATTCTGAAAGCAAAATATCACAAACTTTTTAAAGGCAGGAGTAATATTTAAATTGAATTGATCTCGAACTTTATGAACCATATAATGGTTATTTCTCATGGAACAAAAATTTAAATAAAAAAAAAAAATCGAAACGGTTGCACAAGTTTGTCTGTAATGGTGCCTTGAAATTAATGGAGCCTTGCGCCTCTGGGAGACTGTACAGTGATCTCTGGGCGGTATGGTCAAGAGCGCTATGTATATTAGACGGAACAGTTGGATGAACAGTCCATCAGGCCACAGATGACTGTGGCATATTTCAGATGGAGGGGCCTGTAATAAAGACTGTGGCGAAAATTATTGAAGACGTAAATGTCCCCAAGCAGGACATTACAATACTTGCCGATAGCCAGGCTGCTATCAAAGCGTTGAATTTCCAAGACAGTGTAGAGCTGTCGCAGATATCTCAATAAGTTCGTATAAAGAGTCATATCATTCATATCATATGTATATCATATGGGTACCAGAACACAGTAACATTCCAGTTAACTGTATAGAGTAGATGGCCACTCGAGTCACAACCAACGAACTCTCCTACAAATTCTCTACATAGAAAATCTCTGTAAAGGCCTGCAAGGTTATGCGATTGTCGATTCCGTCAGTAATATGTGAGCAGTTTGGAACAGTTGCAGAACGGCGTAGAAAATCTGGCCAAAACTGAATGCAGGGTGCACGACAAGCCTACTTAAACTGCAAAGAAGCGCGCTTAGTGTGGTTCTCAGTGTCATTATGGCACGAATACGAGGCATATTGGTCTTTAAAACGTTGTTAATGATTTCTACAGAAGCTGCAGATATGTGAAAGGTGAGAGGACTGTTCTTCTCCTCCTAGGAACTATCGTATTTGTGAATATGAATAACAGTTTAATTTTGATTTCAAACGACAAGTTTGACTAACTTTTCATAGCATTTGCATATTACTCTGAAAGTTTTTGTCAGAAGACTGCTGAAAGGAAGTTATTAAAAGAAATATTTTTTCATACGTTGTTTTGAACGAAACGTCTGAGCTGGGCTCTGAACGAAAACTTTCTAGACTACGGCGACTTAATCGTTTTTAAATTGCTGTAGATAGATGACTGTGCCGGTAGTCTAATAGATATTGTGCTGGCTTATAAGACGTAAGGTTCAAATTCCATGTCAGACATCTCCAACAAAACGAAATATGAAAAAATATTTCTTCGGCAACTTCCTTTCAGGAGATTTCTGGCAAAAAACTCTGAGAGTAAAATAAAACTGCAAAATCTGTCGTTCGAAGCAGACTTTAAACAGTAAGTCCCACCACTCATGTATACAATTAACACACACAACATAAGTGTTGTGAGAAGCTAGGTCGTAATCCTGACTAAACGATTATAATGACCAATTATGTACGTATGTATGTAGCTATGCAACAATTCTGCAGTTCTTGTCTTGGCTATCTGAAAGGGTATGAATGAACACCGAGAGTTTTCATAAAGCCAGTTTACATTCCTGTGATTGACTATGTATTCGCCTAAGAGGAAATATATAAATCAGTATAAGTTTCTGTTTAACTTAGCCCTTAATAGATTTTATTAAAATATCCTAAAGTATCTTAATTTCTTATTTGCATATAAGCACTCTAAATGGCTTTCAATGTCCAAAATAAAATTATTTCGTTAATTTAAGGACCCCAATTAATTTATTATGAATTTAATTTGTTTTTCCTACATGTTAGCAAATACTTCATATATTTTCTAAACGTGTAACACACAATATTTTTTGTTAAAGTTTTTTAATTTTCTTTCTTTCTCGTGTCATTTTATGGCGTAAATTTCTCGCCATTGTTTTTAGTTTTAAGGAACGTTTAAGTCATGGTATTCCGAGTTGATATTAAGGTGTACCGGAATATGTATGTATGTATGTATGTGTGTATGTATGTGTGTATGTATGTGTGTATGTATTTGCAAATGTCTTTGTTGTCAGATAAATGTTGTATGAATTTTACTTGAACTCACATAAAGAATATTGTTGTACATTTTGTTGGTGTTGTTGCTATTGTTGTTGTTACTTTCATTTCCTTGAAATAACTTCGCTACATAATACGTGGCTATAAAAAAGAAATTACAAAAGATTTAATGGTTTTTACCTTTATTTGCTCGTCTTTCTTTTATTTTCTTTACTTTTTTTGTTATGTTTTGTTTTGTTTTCTAAGGACTTTGGCTTGGCATCATTTGTATGTTTCTGTTGGTGGTACTGTGCGTGTGATATCATACTTTTTATTACAAGGAAAAAGGCTTAAATTTAATTTAGTCCTCCATTGTATAAAAGGGTTAAAAGGTACAATACCACACAAAGATGCCACAAAAATAACAGGCTGAACAAAAAAAAGAAGCAAAAATCCACACAAATGTGGCAAAAGTATTTATATGAAGTCATTTTATTACATGCATGTGAGTTTGTGTGTGTGTGTGTGGTAGGCCTTAGGTGCTTATATGTATGTCTGCAGAAGAAGGAATTTAACACCACTATTGTCTTTTTGTAATATATTGCTAATGACTTGTATTAAGTTGTGGGTAAAAGTGAAAAGATTTCAATATTTATTCGAAGACAACAACAAAACATAAAGGCAACACAGGTGTACGGTATACTCAATGTACGAGGACAGATCAATAATTCGCGTGCGGTAGGCTGCTAATGTTCAAATTTCAATAGAAGTCAACTGCCACAGGCGAGGGTACATACTGGCGTACCCTCGTATATACGCTTCTAACGACTGCTTTTGGAATTTTTGAGTAAGTCTGAGAGCAAAATATTACAAACTTTTTAAAGGCAGGAGTAATATTTAAATTGAATTGAACTCGAACTTTATGAACCATAGGAAATTAAACGGCTTTTGAGGGTAAATAATGGTTAAGCTTTACAAAGAAAAAAAATTTTATGTTTTTGTTAAAATTTTTGGGTGAAAAGAGAACTTGGAATGTGATGGGAAAAAAGTTAAAAGGACAGAAATATCAGCATAATATTGAAAAGCTAATAAACAAAATTTAAAGAATTTTTTGCTTGGCACAGAGGCAATTTAAATTGTTTATGTTTCGAAATAAATTAAATAATTAACTATTTTCACTTCGTTAACTCAGGATTACAAGCCTTAAGCCAGGATTACAACCTGGCTTCTCACACATTCATGCTTAAAGCGTTAATTGTATCCATAAGTGGGGGGACCTACAGTTTAATGTCAACTCCGAACAACAGATTTCAGAAACTTTTCATGGTCGAGTATAGGTGTCTGAGCCAGGGGGTTTGAACCATCTTTTAAAAACTAGCAATCCAATACTATTTGACAGTCAGCGCATCGTTAAGTCGAAGGTAGAATGGAACAGCCTGAGAAAGCTGAATCGGTTAGTTAGGAAAAAATAAGGCCACCATCTGTAGTGTTCCAGGTCATGTGGAAAATTTCGGCAATAAGCAAGCAGATGTGCTTGTGAAGAGAAAAATTTCTAAGCCCCTGATGGCGTCAGAACCCTTCTATGGAGCGGGAGTGGATGTTTGGAAAAGGTACGATCATCGAAAAGGAATATAAACACAGGTAAAGACTCTTTTCAAATCAAGTTTTGTTTAGGACACATGAGAAATAAACAGGATTGCTATCCGATCTTTTGATAGGGGCGCTTTAGACTCTTAGTACACTTATTCAGAATACGGACTGTCCTGAACCCAACATGTAAATTCTATGACGATGGAAAAAAATAATCGAAACACATTCTTGGAACGTCCAAGAAAGAATCACTTGGGTTCATATAAAGTTCTAGGGAATAGTCATTGTCTGAGAAAAGGTTTGTCTGGTAATTTAGCTTGGAGGAGACATTGTAGGGGCACCGTATAAACTTTGCGGGAATTACAATAGATCCCATATTCGCAGTACTGCGACATCTCTTCACAACAATAATAATAATAATAACAGTGGCGTTGTAGGCTCTTGAAACTACCTCATCTATGGCAATGATCACAATCTTTGCTTTACAAAAAGAAATGCTTCTTAAATATGTATATACTCGTACAAATACTTCGATTATAATAAACGTTTTGGACCACGTAAGCATTGTATTTCAGGTCATTACAACTGTATGCTTATTTATAATAATAATGCCATCGTAAATCACCAAAAGCGAGCGGTTCAAATGATTGGATCAAGTACTGCATTGCTCTTTGCCAGAATGAAGCTGCTGTGACGTTAAAACTGCATTGCAGTTCCTAATTACCAACACCTGTTTCTCACACTAGACCAAGTTTTCAATATCCTCAAGTTTGCTTCTTATAAACTAGGACCTTAATATGAGACATTCACATCAGACATTTACTATGTTTGCGTTTGTAAAGTTTTTGTTTACTATTGCTTGTGAAAATACGGAATCTAAATATAAAGGATTACCAATTTCTATCGATGCGGTGATTATCCAGTTTGATCATTCAAATTCTTGAAATCATAATTCTCTTTCTTGAGAGGAACATCTCACATCGACATATCTATTTCTGTACTCCCTAATAAACACATTAACTAGTTCTATTAATTTATTGAACTGTCCACGTGTCCTAGTACTTACAAAATATTGTATGTTGTCTGAATTAATAATTTATAGTTGTCTGAATTTTATATTGTCGATGAAAATCCGAAATACCGGCGACCACTTTTAGGGCAATTCACAGAATATTAACGTTTCTGACTTTATGTGTTTTGTTGACTTTAAAGCTGCTTTTATACATGAAAAGTGAAATTTGCAGGCTCTGTAGGAATCATAGCAGCTCTTCTTCTTTTGTTTATTTTACTACTGTTTTTATTATAAATTTTTTTTTTTATTTCTCTTAACTTTACTCTTAATTTTGTTTGTTTTAAATCTATATATTCCATTGCATTTTCTTAAGTAATTTTAATTAACAACGTTAATGAGTATATTTTTTTTTTCTATTTTTAAATATTTTTCATACATTTTTCCATTAATTTCTAAAAGCTTCTTCACTGTCCTCAATATAAATTTCAATTAATAAATTTATAGGTGCTGGATTGTTGAAATTCCTTGTGCTTCCCATTGAAGGAGTAAGTTTAAAAACCCCTAAACTATTGTGCTAACAAATATTCTGAACGGATTCCTCTTGTCCTTTTTGAAAGCATTGTGGTGTTTTTTTTTAAATTCATTTTCAGTTGTTTAATTGTTGATATCATTTTGTGTTTATATATGTTTTTTGAAATTGATTTTAAGTTTTTTTTTTTAGATTTTTGAGCAACTTCTTATGGGAATTTTATTTACTTCTCAGAGTTTTTGTCAGAAGACTACATACATAAGATTCATAATTGGTTATTACAACCCTTTCATTAGGATTACGTGCTAGTTTTTCAAATCACTTATGCGTTAATTTTTATACATGAGCGGTGGGACATACATACATTTAACAGTAGACTACGAAACTTTTCATGGTAATTTTATTTACTCTCAGAGTTTTTGCCAGAAGACTACCGAGAGGAAGGCGCCGAGAAGATATTGCTTTAATATTTCATTTTCGAGATGTCTGGATTGCGGTTTGAACCACAGCCTTTCGCTTAATAATCCAACACACTATCTGCTGGATTACGGCGACTTAAAATTACTTACAAAAGTTCTGAGATGTTTTGATTATTAGAATTATATCGGAGCTCTTTGAAAAGATTTTTTTAAAGAATTTAGACAAGAGCATCACTCGAGTGTTTATTTTAATTTAAATGAAAGCTACGAATACGTATGTATGTAAATTTCAATTATGAAAAATTTATTTGATTCTTTAAAATAACGCTTTTGCAATTCCAATTACTATTATTCACTTAAATGAATTCATGTATCATTAATAGCAGTCATGTACTATTAAAAATCAAATAAAAAGAACACTTACCGCTCGTTAAAATTTAGCACGCTTGAGAGTTGCTAATGCAGCGCTAAATTTTTTTTTTATAAATTTTTTGTTTTTCTATTTATAAGTCATCACAAGTCGTATTGAATTCAATTCAAATAGTCGTTATTGTTTCCATTGAATCTTTTTGTTTTTTCTTTCGGTTTCTTAAAGAAGTTCATTATTATAGGAAAACAATTTTTATTAAATTTTTTTTTATTTGGTTTTCGAACACTACGTTGATCAATTGAATCAAAGAAACGAAACGAAATTAAAACGTAAATTAAAACAAACTAATTTAAGGAGGAAGCACGACACCAAACGAAATTTTTTAAAAAATAAAATTTCAATTTAAAAAACACGTGCCAAAAACGTAATTGGCTTGCGCCCACGCCTTACAACACCCGTGTGTCGTATGCGTACAGGCGGCGTTTCCTTACGCGCACTTCGAAATAAACTGAATCGTTATAGGAAACCAATGAAAAAATCAACACTTTTTTTTCGCAAAATTCAATTGCTGTCGCACTATGCATATGGTGTTTATATAAAGAAAACAGAATAAAACAAAACCAAAAAAGCCACTTAAATTTACGTTGAAGAAAGACACACAATTTGAATTCCTAAAGATATTTGTGTTTCCAACATCATCAGTGCAATCGGTATTGTAAACAAATTTTACTGTGTAACCAAGTAAAACAGTAAAAGGCAAATTGTAAAATCATTTTAAGCTACTAGAATGCTACTAGAAAACGCTAAGAATAGTGCTTGATACCCTACAATACTTAAGCTTCTTGAATTTGTATAAGGCCCCTGCCTAATGTAACGAGTATCGCTAATTTAAGAGTCATTTATATTCGTTCTTGCCTACACAATACAGAATATCTACAAAAAATAAATTATTTTTGTTGTTTCTATTTTAAAAATACTTGAATGGCAGCAATTTCGGGAGTTATGTCAAGTAAATGCGAAGATCTCTAGTAAACAAGGTCATTGAGGGGCAAGCAGACCTCTCTGTCTCAAGACAATATTTTCATTGCGCAGAAGTTGTAGTCAAAAGGGCCAGAAATAGATTAGCTGATGTCGTTGCATACGAAATGTTTACAGAGAACATACTCATAAAATTCCAAGCAATTCATATTTAATTTAATAAATCGTTGACAAAATATTGGTCTTTACTATCGTGTCTTCCAGTAGGGATTTCCATACTTATGTAGTTGATAACGGCCATTTTGTTGAACCTAAATCGGTCAAAGAAGTTGTCATTTGTTTTGTCTGTTTGACTAAATCAACATGGAAGGGTACGGCATTCGACAACATGTGCAAAATAATAAAATTGTTGCATCAAACCAGGTGCTCTGTCTGATCTCAAACTCCCAACGAATAATTGTTTTCAGCGATGAGGGTTTTTTCAAGACAAATGGGTATGTGAACAAACAAAATTCTCGCATTTAGGACGACTCCAATCAATATTAGATGCAATAGCGTTCCATGCATCCCGAAGAAGTTACTGTTTGGCGTGGAAATTTGGGGCGGCACCCATCCACATGAGATCCAAGGGCGTCCAATAAATTCCGAAGAAGTCACTGTTTGTGTATGTATGTATGTAAATGCATTCCGAAGAAGTCACTGTTTGGTGTGGATTTTAGGATTTAGGTTCGTATTTCTTTGAGAACGATGCTGGGCAGACTATCACTGTCAAAAGCGAACAATAGCTTCATGATTACTAACTTCTTTTGGCTTAAAGTAGAAGATATAGACGCCAACGACATGTCGTTTGATCAGGTTAGATCTACGTGCCATACAGCTCATGCCATTTAGGGTATACTGCACGAGTGATTTGAGGGTATGGTTATCTTACGAGGTGTTGGTATTAACTGACCACTGTGATCATTCGATTTGACTACGTTGGAATTTTTCTTATGGGGTTTTCTTATGTGACTGGTGTATGCAAATAAACCACATATCACACTGATTTTCACAGCCAACATAACTCATAGCCTGATTTATGAGCCAGATTCATGAGAAATGGACTGCACTCCATCTAGAGAAGCCATGGCAGACAAATAAATAGATTTATATTCCACACATAATGGTATCAATACCATAATTGTTCATTAGAACTCTTTAGTAAGGATTACAACCTAGCTTTTCTCACCACTTATGTTGTGTGTGTTAATTTTATGCATAATTGGCGGGACCTACAGTTTAAAATCGACGCCGAACGACAGATTTTTGAAAAAATTTTCGTGGCCTTTTTATTTGCTCTCAGACTTTTTGCCAGAAATCTGCTGAGAGGAAGTCGCCGAAGACTTAATTTTTCAAATTCCGTTTTTATTGAGATATCTGGCCTGGGATATGAACCGTGGCCTTACGTCTAATAAACCAACACACTACTTATTACACTACGGCGACTTCAATAAGTCTTCCAAATGAATAAAAAGTGCCTGTGATATCTCACACCCACTTTGTTTTATTTAAATTTACAAAATAGGAAGCCTTTTATAAAAGACCTGATACATTTACACTTCATTACAGAAATTCTATACAATCTAATACAAACGGAAAAATTACTTTTTATTTCGTGAAACATTTTTATGAGTTTATTAAACTCAGCGCAGCATAATTTTGAGGAAGTGAAAATGCTGTCATCTCTTACAGAATTTCAACACACTCAACTAATTTTAAACAAAAAAAAAAAAAAAAACAAAAAAAAGAATTCAAAAAAAAAAAAAAAAAAACTAAACAAAAAAATCTTTTTTTTAATACGAGGTAGAGAAATAGAATTTGAAACACATGTGTGTTGATTCTTCATTCGTGTAATCGTATTCTTTTAAAATTTTCGGTTTCTCTTGATTTTCATTTATTTTCGCCAAGTTTTTTTTGGCGCTCGAATACATTGGATTACAATCGCCTACTTTCTAATTTATTTGTTTGTTTATTTTTTTAGATAAATTAAAAGATACAAACACTTATTGGACGTTTCAATCAATTACAAGATAATACTACGCTCTTCTAGATTTTCAGTGATGACAGACAGATTTTTTTTAGTTTGTTTTTTGGGGATATCGTTGAGCTATTTATTTTAAAATGTATCACAGTGTTTATTTGTTGCAGAATTTTACATTTTATTGTGTTGACCGATGTTGTAAACAACATAATTATTCTATGGGAATGCATTCATTTTGTCCACCAATTAGTGTGATGTTTTCCTTCGAAATCAGAAGCTCTCAGATTCTAACTCGTCTACTATCATAACATCTTTAACGTCTCAAACAGCTAGCGCACTTGAGCCTCCAGATCTCTTCGCCATACATATCAATTGTAATATTAGAAGAAAATGTGCTTGATAACGTCGTATAAGCGATATGGTATGTTGTATTCTTCCACATTCTGCTGATAGTAGTGATATTACCAATCACTTAAAACCATCTACATCAAGTAATAGTTACTTTGGTTAGTGTTTACTTACTCTAGACTACTTTTCAGAAGATTGCTCAATGGGAGTTACCGAAAGATCTGTTTTTAAAGATGTCAGAGACGAAGTTTAAACTTGGCTCTATTGCCTAGGAAGCCCAAACACTGCCCACTAAACTGTGGCGACGAATGTTTTCTATTAGGCGGCTCAGTCATGTCGTACTTCCAAACTGCCTTATATACATCATACTAATGCTAATACGAGAATGTTAACTTTGAGTCAAGTCTTCTTCCCAAATAAGTCATACATATACACATAATTGGTCGTTACAAAACTTCAGTGAGTTGTGTGTCTTAATTTTATACTTTGGACCTGCATTTTAAAGGCGTCTCCGAAAAACATATTTTTTGACAAACTTTTCATGGTAATTTTTATTTACTCTTACATTTTTTTTCCAGAAATCTGCTGAGAAGAAGTTGCCGAAGAAATATTTTTTTTTCCTTTTGTGGTAGATGTCTCATCTGGGGTTGACCCGTAGCCTTACGCCTAATAAGGCAACATACTAATTTGTATATTTTTCCCACAGGTGTGTCGCTTTTGAGGTGATGCTATGAATTATGAGTCACTAATTGTAAACCATGTTAAGATAACCACAAACCTGTTCCCATGTGAACTTGACGCTATTACCGTGTGATGTAATCCACATTTCTGGCTGTAATGTCACAATATTCAACTGAAGCTTGCGTTCCACAGACTTACTTATATAATTGGTGATTACAAAGCTTCAGCCAGAATTAAAACATAGCTTCTTTTGCCATTCATGGTGCTGGTTTTAATTATATCCATTAAATTTAAGAAACTTCTCGTGACAATTTTATTTTTCTCTCAGAGTTTTTGCCAGAAAACTGCTAAGGGTGACGCTGACAGAATTATTTTTTCATATGTCGGTTGGGGGTAGAACCACGGGCTCTCGTCTAATAAGTCATCAGACTATCTCC
The DNA here is from genome assembly GCA_927399465.1 of Sarcophaga caerulescens. NCBI lineage: Eukaryota > Metazoa > Arthropoda > Insecta > Diptera > Sarcophagidae > Sarcophaga > Sarcophaga caerulescens. The sequence goes on along the minus strand of OV656867.1, from coordinate 82,170,173 downwards.
TAGACTACAGTGCTCGCAGACTTTGGCTCAGGATCAAGCCCTAGTCTGCCCTTAATGTTACTTTAATTTTCTTTACAACCTCAAATGTGCTGCGTATGACTCCAATATTTTAGACGGAGCATTTCGATATTTAAAACTTTAATTTAAAATCGTTCTTTACATTCAACGTAGCATGAAGCATTAATAGCACTCAGTAATTGTTCCGTACTGTAACTGCTTCTGATGGCTCGATGACATAATTTATAGTTCGAACTATAAACCTGCCTTAAGGTTAATTCAAGTTCTCTTTTAAAGAGTTTACTTCCAGCACGTATACATCTACATTAATGAGTGGTTTAAGGGTATACCGTGTAGTTTTCCTTAGCAAAAGTATTGAATCTCCTTTAAGATAGCCGATGAAAATGTACTGAATTTCTGACATCAACTACGATATTTGATTTCTTACAGATTATCAGATATCTTTCGAGGAATTGATTAAAGCATTTATAATTTATCCTTAATTGAGTATACGTTCCCCAAATGAAATGGTGAGACATCCTGTGTCAAAATACAGTAACTGTTACGTTAGAAAACTCACTATCCCACAATATAAGTGGAGATTAATCATTCCAAATAGCATTGACGGAGTCCTTTGATTGAATTGTAGATATTTTCACCCTTATCCTAGGTCTGTGTAATATCTAATATCAACTCATAACTTAAATGATTACTCATCATTGTAATTTTTAAATATGAAGCCACTACTTTTGACTCGTATTCAATGTAAACATAGCAAAGAATGGATGACATTAGTCGTAGCTTGACAAGAGAAAACTCTGAATTTAAGTTTACTATAAAGTATGACGACGTATAATGTATTTAAAATAAAACTTCATTCTAATCCTGGGGTAAAATTCTTCTTATTTCAATTATGCTGTTAATATGTTCAAAGCGAATGTCTGTGGGTTAAGTACGTTATCCCAGTCATACACTAAATTTCGATTTTATAACAATAAAATGTCACACACAAGAATAAAAATGAAATAAATTTTCTAAATTTTGAAAGAATTAGAAATCATCATCACACAATAAGCATTCATTTAATAAAGGTTTTTATAAATTTAAAAACATTTACTTTTTAAACAATTTTTTTAGTTTTTTTGTCTTCAAACCTTCAGAAAATAAAAACCCCGAATGTCTGTTGTAACCCAATGTTCCAGTAAGATATGTAAGTAAAATGTTAACATTCAACAAAATAATTTCGTATTTAACATCAACAAGTGTCTTTTGTCAAGATTAACATGGCTGGCTAGGATGAATACTGAATGAAGACGAAGAAGAATGGAAAATAATGGTAAATCTTGTCATAAAACAAAAGAATTGTTATGACAGTTGCCACCATTGTGACAAATGTGAACAATTCATGGCACACGACAATGAATTGTTGCAAAAGCAAAAATACATAGGAGAACAAAGAAAAGACCAACACAACCTATTCGTACAGAACACATTACCGTTGTATATGCATGCTACATCAGCAGTAAAACACATAACAACCAACAATGCAACTGCAAACGTTTTTTCTTCTCCGCATTTCAGCGAATGAGCAACGAAACCGTCATGTTCCTTTTGAATTCATTGTGTTGTCATTGTGCTCTCTACAAGAACTAAAAAGGATCATCAGGCCAGGCTACCAGATGACTACTAAACACGACAACAACAATAGCACAGGCAACATAAAATTTCTATGTTTCGGCTTCTATGCAGAAGATGCGCAACGTAAAAAGAACGATTAAAGAAAAACGATGAGACACTAAAAAAAAAGAAAATAGAAAACCTTTTAGAAAACAAAAGCTTAATTGTGGACATTAAGATGGAGTGGTAAAAGCATTTACCATTGCTTACAATGGAAATGTTACAAAAAAAAAAACAAAAACAAATGCAACGACAACAGCTACAAAAACAACAACGGCAACAAGAAATGAAATAATGAATTGAGGAAAAGAAACAAATATCAGCAAAAAAATAATAGAAATTCCTCATGGGAGTGCTATTGACCGCTGCGTTGTTCTACAATGACAACGCTTCACTGCTGTGGTGGCGCCTGCCTCTTCTATTCCAATAATAACATTACAAATCCAGATGGAATCTAGGTTATCGTAGGTCATAATACTTATCACTGTTGGTCAATAAACTGTATGACCATACCACTACTTCCTATGAAACTCTCTAAACAACATTTGGAGAAATCGCAAATTTGGATGTCCTTAAAGGGCCATCCGAAGATGTTGTGACAGACAAGAAGCTTCATTCGCACCCAATCTAAAAAATTTCAACCTTTGTCCCTGATTATCATAAATGATTCACGAAACAGTCATCTTTGGAGAATATTCGTCATAATAAGAGAAGTTCTCCTCTGTTACCAGAAAAAATGCTGCCAGCCTGGATATCAATCTTAGAGGCACTCTTGTCAACAGGTGCCATTATGGTCTCAATGGGCAGGTGATTAGCAGGGCCTCTCTCTTGTGACGAAACTAATACTATACAAGTCGCTAATCCTCCCCGTGGTCTTACATGACTCATAAGCATGGACGCTATTAAACACAGAAGAAAATCCAACTTAAGATCTTCGTTCCAATGCGGGTTGGCAATGAATTTCGCATCCGAACCAACAATGAGCTGTATGAGCTCCTCAACGACATGGGCGTTGTGCAGCGCATTAACATCTAGCGGCTGCATTGGCTCGGCCATATCATTCTGATGGAAGAGGATAGTTCGGCATGACGGGAAATTGGATGCAGCCATTAACGGAAGTCGGCATAGAGGGCTTTAAAAGGACAAAATTGAGGAAGACTTGTCATCCACTGGGGTGGCCATCTAGCAATGGTGTGCAAAAAGCAGCGGAGCCTGGAAGAATGTGTTACAGGCCGAAATCGGGTTGTTAATGACCAATTAGATAAATTAATAAGTAGATATTGCCTATAAACCGGATTATTGCAGGGCATGTTGCGATGAGAAGGAGTTGGAGACTATCGAACATCTTCTATTCAACTGTTGAGGCTGAGGACCGTGGACATGGGCTTCTTCAAAAGCTTGTACTCTTTGTCCAGAGCTGATATTAGGGCTCTCCGTGGATTCATAAATAAGATGAGCTGGTTGTGAAGTACTAGGGCATCATGGTTGTAGTCGCGCTACTCCTTTTCCCATTTCCTTAATTTTTTCATTGTGCTCTTTCTCTCTCTTCAAGGACTCATTTACAATGGGTCATTTTTACCTCCCCCATTAAGATGTAGACGTCCTCTAACCTAACCTAATCAAACCTATTGGAACATTACGGATCGTATATAGAGTCTACAAATCATTATCGAGCAGATCGTTGAAATCTAGAATCTCTAGTGCGAATCAAATGTACTACTCACCAGAATACAGGGAAATTCCATGGCTTTTGTTATAAATTAGAAATCGTTGGACAAGTTGGTGTGGAGTATGAAATATATTGACAACGATAATGAGCACAATCTCATTAAGTGATGATTGCAAAGCTACACATGTAACTGTGCTTCAAAAACGAAAGAAAGAGACGAAGAGAGAGCGAGAACGAATACGTAATAATAATTTCTTGTAATCTGGCGTCTAATCTAATAACAGCACCCATACATGAACAAACTAGTTTATTTGTGGGTGTATTAGTCGAGTGAAATCTAGCAAACATTGCATTGATAGTGGCATACAATGGCAAAAAAAAGTAAAACATCGGCAACGACTTTGGTTAACTTTAATAATGATGACAACCTATGGACATAACAATTTTCTTACTATTCTTGCTGTTATTGTTGTTGTTTTTGTTTCTTATTTAGAGGTAACCATCAAACGACCAAATATTCAACCATTTAGTCAACCATCTTAGTCAGGCAACAAGACAACAAGCCAAGCAGCGAAGCAGTCAACCAGCCAACCATCCAGCAGCTATTGTTGTTACATTTGCAAACACTAAACAATGGCAAATAAAATCCTTTTCATGTCTCATTTAAAAAATTGTTTACTTGCCAGTGTATGTGTATGTTGGTTTGTTGTTCTTTCTTTCTCTCTGACAAGAAAGGCTTCACAATACAAAATTAAAAAAAGAAAAGAGAAAAAGAATCTGTAACAATGACAACAATAATAATAACAACAACAACATCAACTATAATAGAAAAGTAACATCAACAACTATGTGAAGAAGAATAAGAGCAATAAGCAACAGCTCTAGAAGCAATAACTTAAGGAAAGATGTTGTTGACGATGATGCTTTTGTGCCATTTGACTTTTACGTTTCAAAACTTGTAAAATGTAAATATATTTCATTGTTGTTGTCCTCGTCTGTAGTTGCTATTATTGTTGTTCTTCTAAGTTTTCCACAGTTTTTCTTTTTTATGGTCGTGTCGTTATTATTTTTTATTAATTTTGGACACACTGTAAATGACTAGAAGGGTTACCCAGTACGACGACTAAATGTGTTTTAAGTACTAAAAATTGTTAAAGTGATTTTCTTTTTCTTCTTCTTCTACATGCTACTTTATTGTTGTTGATTTTCATTGCTGGCCATTTGCAGACTTAGTGGATGCAACGAGAAGAAAGTGCCGCAAATTTAGTAAGTAACTGCCAGTAGTTTGTGAATAAAAATTTCATAATTTGAACATTTCATATTTAACATCATCAGTTTTGTGGTCGGTTTCATCTTTGTTTTCTATAATTTTAAATTATTTTTAAAGGGAAGTGTTTCGTAATGAGGCAATAAAGTGGCTTTAATATAGTTTTCAAATTGGCGATTGGGCAACCAATTTTTTTTTATGAAATCAACACTCAGGGGATGTTATTGCTCATGTCACTGCTTAGGTTGGAATACCGAAAAGTAAGGAAATAGAAAGTATTTTTGCTGCAAATTGGTGTTAAGTACCGTATTTTTATTATTTTTATTCAAATATTTCATAAATTTCAACAAATGGGAGTCGCCATAGTCTAATAGGTAGTGTGTTGGCTTATTAGACGTGAAGGCCACCGTTCAAACCACTGGTCAGACATCTCCAACAGAACGTAATACGAACTAATAATCCCTCGGCGAATTCCTCTCAACAGATTTCAGACAAAAACTCTGAAAAAAAAAAATGAAATTGCCATGAAAAGTTTCACAAAAATTTATCGTTCGGAATCGACTTTAAACTCATGTATAAAGTTAACACACACACATAAGTGGTGTGACAAGTTAGGTTGTAATCCTGATTAAAATGCTGTAAGGACCAATTATGTATGTATGTATGTATGTAAAGTCTGAAGTGGGAATCAAACCCACAACCCCCATATTCATTAGCACGTTACTCCCTTAACTACTGGCGTATCTAAACTTAGTTTTTTTGATATCTTGCATAGGTTTCCTAAGCTATTAAATACGTCCGGTTGTAATCTACTTGAACTATCTTCATTAATACCAGAGATGGGAAAATACCGTGGTTACAGTGCCTGACTATAAAGCAAAGTACGCCAAGCTAGAGTACATCAGAAGACTGGAGGAACCACACCCTCATCCTTGTCCATCCTCGTTAGATTGACTCTGGCCAAAGACATAGTGACGGGGCAGCAAGTAGAACAAAGCCACTTAAGCATAACAAAGAAATTCTGTTTGAGTAGTCCCTAAAGCACTGTGTAGCAACAGATTATTTCAATTTATCAAGGAGTTTCACACTGCTATTTTTATTGCGAATAGTCTACCAGCATACAACTCCATAATCTAACAGGACGATTGCAGCAATTGTTCTAAAGCAGATATAGGTGACTAAATATCCGGATTAGCAAAGCTACTCACTTGACTACTGGAGTACCTTAAAATAATTTTTTTTTTGTTTTTCGGAAACCTTACAAAGGTTTCCTAAGCTATTAAATTCTCAAGATTGTAATCTACTTAAACCGTTACCATCGTTACCAGAGATTTCGGAATGCTGTGGTTACAGTGTTTGACTACAAACCAAATCCTGCCGCTAATATCGCCAGCATACGCAACAACTTTGTTGATCTCGAACTCAAGGCGAGTAAGAAACATGTTGACCGCAACATGTTGAATCCAAAGAAATGTCGAGAGAATTCCACCTTGTATTACTACTCTGTTTATTACCTTTGGTCGCTGTGCACCTCCATTGAAGAAAGTAATCGAAGCAGGTTTAAGAAGACATCGGGATAGGCTAGGACAAACGCTGCTTAAAGCGTCTTCAATGCTTATCAAATAAGTATCGAGAATACAGGAGTCTTTGAACTCTCTCTTTAGAGCGCTTTCAGTAAAAAGAACAGAAGCTAATTGTTCTAAAGTTCTTTGCTTTAATAGCTAATGCTGTACCAGGTTTGGACTTCTCGTAGACAGATATTGAAAATAGCTGCCTTATAGGGCAGAATAAATTTCTTTGAATTTTTAATGGCATCAAGTGGCCAATGGGCGTGGCATTTATGGATATACGTGAGCTTTATTAATACGTGTCCAACAGAGTCTACCAATAGTGCACGTGCCAATTTATAACGAGATTGAGCCTGTAAAACGAGTTAATAGTGTCCAATTTAATCGAGACAATCAGAATACCTATGCCCTGTAGTGTATTGGAGATTGAAGGTACCGTACCGGCCCTGACTCTTGTAAGACTTACCTTTGTTTGTGATACGAAATTTGCTGTGGAAATCCTCGGCGTTCATGGAAAAGAACGGATGTTGAAAATACCTTCTTTAGGACTTAATCACATCCTGGCTGTCTGAGCAAATCAAGATATTTTCAAGGAAAATCTTACCACCTAAGTGGCATTTGCGCCGCCTTCAAAATGTATAGGGACCTTTACCTGGAAAACACAGCAGTGATCAACAACTTATAGAAAGTTTATGCAGGTTTCGTTTGAAATAAAACAGAATATTTTTGAATTTATATTCACAGAACATGATTCCATTCCGTCCGTTAGTGTAATGCTAGAAAATGAAATAATTCTCTCTCTCTCACGCTCTCTCTCCCTCTCTTTCTAAATTTGTATTTGAAGGGTATTAAAAAGTATTATAATGTGTAAATGGGTATTGTAAACAATGTTTTTATTATTAAATAACACATTTGCGCTTAAAATTATCTAAACATACATACACAAACACATATACATACTCGTACATATACACATAGTGGTATGTGTATATATAAACTCATTAACACTAACACGTTTAAATATGCAGATTGAAGTACGGAAGTATTTTAAATGGAAAACGTTAATGGCATTTCAATTTGAATGTGATGACATTGTCATGATGTATGTATGTATACATAGTATATACAGTATATGTGTCAGGTTTTTAACTATAGTATATGTATATGTATGTGTGTAAAATTTCTATTGTATTGTTAGCCTCATGAACACACCAACGTAGACGGGCACATGAATTTCTTTCGAAAATACAAAATAGAGAAGAAGTGACTTCAAACAATGAAGCAAAGAATGTCGAATAATACATTCACACTTGCACATTAAATTTACATTTAATTCATAGACACACATTCGTAACGGCGACCTATTCACCAATTCATCCTAAAAACTATATTTTATGAGAGACATTATATTGTTTCCTAAAGGAATTAATTCTTTAAGGGAGCTCGAAAATATTTAAATTTACTTCGGGACTGGTATAGCATCCAAGAGATAATATACACTGCTTATGTGCCAATCCTTTCGATTTTCTTGACTTTTTTGTAACTGATCGAACAGGGCGACATGCGTTTTTAACAACAAAATTATATGATCGGAGACAAGTAAACGATTTCACTGCTGCATTTCTAGTTACAGAATTGTCCACGTAAACTTCATCGCACAAATTTTATTCAGTGGTCTACAGCCCATTTTGAAAATATGAAAATAAGGTTCCGAATTTTCACTCAGTTTTATGTGATTTTAGTAAAGTCTGCTAACAAGGTTAAGTTAGGAAAGGTGGCGGACACCCCTCTAATGAAGAAATCCCACTTAGACACATACCACAATCAATACTACATGGGGATCAAACATTCTCTAGCGAGACAAATCCTCAAGTCTGAAATAAATCTTACTATTGCGGCAACCTATGTATTAGAGAGCTCGGTCAGGGATGTCAGAAAGCGAAATATTAAAAACATCCATCTATTTACAACAAGAGCTGGGTACCGAAACATGACGTAAGAGGCAGGCATTTCCTCCTCCTTAGTCCCATAGCTCCCGCAAAAGTCTTTTGACAAAATGCCGAGACTTTCGGCGTGCCTGGTAAGAAGACAATCTTTTTTGTACAATGGATGGAATGGAATTTTACATGTATCCTGCTGCCAACGGGAATAAGTTTCCCCATCATAATGCTATCTAATTTAACAGAGGCAATTTGAATACACATGATGTCGCCGTAGTCTAGTAGGTAGTGTGTTGGCTTATTAGATATTAGGTCACGGTTCAAACCCTAGGTCAGACAAAGACGAAAAATGAAAAAAATATTTCTTCGACGATCTGTCGTTCGGAACCGACTTTAAGCGGTAGGGCTCCGGCACCACAACATAAGTGGTGTAAGTAGCTAGGTCGTAATCCTGACTAAAAGGTTGTAATGCCCAATTATGTATGTATGTATGTAATTGGAATATTCATGCCCTGTAACATGTCGGAGATTGAGAGCACCGTACCGAGCATTATACTGCTATTCAAGTTTTAATTTATTTAAGTTTCTGCATAAATATGTGTGTAAGCTTGTGTTTTTTTTTATTTTCGTAACTTAAGTGCCATTGTTTTGCCATTGGCGCCATTGAAGTTTAATTTTTTTCATCGTTTTTTTTTTGCTGAAACTTTTAATAAAAATGAATGTTCTTTTGTCACGCAATCTAAACAACAATGACTTACGACCATTGGCTATTTGGTTACGAAAATATGTATCGAAAAAGAGAGAAAGCAAACGTTTTAATTTAAAAATATTAAGAATTCATTTTAATGAAAAGTTTTTTGCAAAAACAACAACAACAACAGCAATAAGAAATATTTTTAAGTCGGCAAAGAACGAACAAGTTAGTGACATATTTCTGTGGGGTGAAAATATTTTAAATTTTTCAAATATTTCCATCATGTCAGACTATACACATGTACGTCAGTCAAATTGCAAAGACACGTTTACGTTTTACAAGTCAATGAAAATATGGGGAACTTTAAAATACGATACGAAAACTGGCATGTTTTAATTCGTTATAACCTTAAATAATAGGTTTTTATGCTGACGTCTCATGTATAAAATTAACACACACAACATGAGTAGTGTGAGAAGCTAAGACTGAAGGGTGCGGGCTTCTTGGGGACGATTGCTGTAGACTGCCTAATGGTGAAGGTATAGCACTGGCCATTTTATAGTCACCTAGCAGCAACCATTTTCCTAAAAAACCTGCACAATGCACTGCATGAGTAGGGGCCATCCCCTGAGTGCTGGTTTCAACAAAAAAAAAAAAAAAAAAAAAAACATTATTTTGGAATTACTCATTACTCATTACTTTAGTCTTTAACACGATCTTTCCAAGAAAGTAAAGTACAGAAGAAATTGTAATTACATGATATTTGGATTTTAGCTATCGCGCAGGCAATCATATCTTCCTTAAGCGAATATGGCTTTTAGGATGTAATGTCTTTGAATGCCTTTCAAGTTCCTTTCAATAAGTCTCTATCTTAGTCTGTGGCATATCTAAACGTTTAGGCATACGCAAGCTCTTAGCATACTAAGGGGTGGCTGTAATGAGCCTAAAAATTTTACTTCGATTTTCTGATTCCTGACTAGACACTGAGGCAATGCCCCATTACATTTAAGACATTATTTAATTCATTTATCTATTACTCACATACGGTTGCCCCCAAATGCTCTCTTTCTATGATCGGCCATATCAAATTTCCAATCTTGTGTAGTAACTTCTGCTTTCAGACTGGCAGTATATATGTATTTGGCGATCATATTCTACATCTAGAATCCATCTAGAAATCCATGCCGTACGGATTATGCAGTGGATTATCATAAAATCGGTGGCAATAATAATGTAGTCGACGATATAAGTAACAGTGAACATGTGTTATATTCTAATATTGGCAACTTGGCCTCTGTTTTAGTATGATCAGTATTGGCTATACTCTTTAGTAGTCATATTAAGTTTTATATCGTTAATGATCGCGCATTTGTTCATCACTACATCGAGCCTCATGATAAGGTACGCTGTTCTAGTATCAATAGTGGAAACATGTTTCCTGGTTTTTAACTTACTCTCGGCTTGTTGTTTCTCCGCTGCATTTCTGAAATGTACATTGTGAGGTACTCGCTGATAGGAACTAGTTCCTTCTACTTTAACGGGGACCCTAGATTACGGCGAATCCTTTGCGGGAGGGCAGAGATCGTCCTTTTACATTGTTAAAAATGTATACTTTGTGCTACTGTTGTAGTCTAGTAGGTAGTGTGTTGGCTTATTAGACGTAAGGCCTGAGTTCAAACCCCAGGTCAGATATCAAAACGAAAATATGAAAATATTTCTTCGGCGACTTCCTCTTAGCAGATTTCTGGCAAAAACTCTGAGGGTAATTAAAATTGCCATGAAAAGCTTCTCAAAAATCTGTCGTTTGGAGTGTTTAACTTGTAGAGACTTTAAACTGTAGGTCCCGCCACTCATGTATAAAATTAACGCACACAACATAAGTGGTGTGAGAAGCTAGGTCGTAATCCTGACTGAAGGGTTGTAATGACCAATTATGTGTGTTATGTTATGTATGCTTCTGTTGTTTTTCATTTCATATTTGCCTAGAAGTCGCGATAGTCCGCAGTCTAGTGGACTTGTCTTATTAGACGAGAGTCAGTGGTTCAAACCCTAGCTCTATCTCGAAGAAAATTAAGTATGAAGGGAAAAAACAAAATTATTATTTTGCTACTTTCATCTCAGCTATCTTGAGGCAAAGCTTTTAAAATATGTCGTTCGGAGTCGATGTTAAACTGAAGGTCCCGCAACTTATGTATAAAATTAACACAGACATCTTGAGTGGTATGAAAAGTTAGGTCTTTGTCCTGACTAAATGTTTGTAATGACCAATTAAGGATGGTAATAAATGATGCTTGTCGGCTTCTTTCATGTCTCTTCTATGCCGTTAGTTGGGCGTAACGGTGGTCTATTGCAAACGCCACTGTTAAGGCAATCGTTGCTTGCTACGCCCATAGCCAACTTAGCATTTGGATCGCCAATGCTATTGCATGTAATAATCTACAGCCTGTTGGTCTAACCTTTACCACTACATCAAGGAAAAATCAGGAAATTTTTGCATTTGGTATGTTATTTACATGCAGTATAGATCACTATTGCTTTCTCCCTTAAATTTTCGTTCAAGCCTCGCGATCAACCCGTTATATTTATTTTTCCAGCTCCCGGGTACTGTTTCTAGAACTATTGTAACTTTTTTTTTTAAGGCCAAAAAGATCTCTAGAGCCTAATAAAACAAAATTATTTTCTTTAAACGATATTCAAACATGTAAAAACAATTATTTAAGTCTATAACGCTGTACAAAAGCTTATTACCAACTTAATATCAAACTGAACATGCATTTCTTCAATCGCCCTCAAATTAGCATTGTGTGGACGTGGTTGAAAGACCGAAACTGAAAACAGAAGCAGTCGAAAAGAAAGAAAATCTAAAAAACTATAAAAACGCAAAGTAGATTTAATTTTTGTTTTTCCCAATAGCAGTTCAGTTCGTGTTTGTTTTTTCTTCTTTTTATTTTTCATTCAATTCCCACTTTTTATTCGCTTTGTCTGGGATTTTATGAAGACATAAAAGTTGAAGCTTAAGTTGATTCTATTTCCTCTGTTTCTATTTCTATTTCTGTTTTTGTTTAAGTTTTTTAAATTATATTCTTTTCTTCTTCTTCATTGCTTTGTTTTCAGACATTTTATTGTTGCTTTTAAGTGTTTTTGCATTTTATTATTATTTTCTATAAAACATAAACAAATGTACACAATGAATAAAGCAAAGAAAAAAAGGGGGAAAACAATAAAAACATTAAACATTGTAAGGAAAAGCAAACTGTTAGAGAGTCATTAATTATGTTCCAACGGACTTTTGAAGGAACAGTAAATACTGCTTTAGGAGATACGATTCTGATTTATGAATCAAAATATCGACGTCATAAAAATATAAATTTATTGATCATTTAACAGCGCTGACTTAAATATTAGGGTAAAGATCGAATACGCAATAGGGTCCATAAGAACTATTGTAATACTAATAAGGAGTGTAATTAGTTCAACTACCAGAACAAAAATCTAATTACTGATCACACAAATTATAATAATTCATCCGTTTAGAGTCTTCTAATTTTGCTAATCCATGGGTCCTATCAAGGAATTCTATATTAAGTAGTCCATAAACATTTTCTGCAAGTTGCTGGGATCAAAGAGTTTATAAATGAAAATTTGCACCACCATCGCCTAGGTTAAGTTAGATTAGGTTTAATTGGCAGCCGTCCGAATATATAGTATAGTTGAGTTGTATAAGGTCCCATTGTAACACCGATGTTAGCTATTCCATCGTAAAATTACAATTTCAAGAGTTTTATGATCTTGTGTAATTTATTCAAATCGCCTTTGATTAGACACGGCCAATAAATTCTGGGTGCCCATGAATTCTTTTTCTTAGATTCTCAAGCACCGGACAAAAGCAGAGAATATATTTTGGGATTTAGCTTTGTGAATAGCTTTGATTTCGCAACACCCCTCTGGGAAAGTCTAACGGGGTTAAGTGTAGGATCTCAATGGCCAACTTACATTAACTCCACATGTGTTGATAAGTCCTGAAATAACCTGTGCGGAATATTCGATATGAAATGAACTGTGTGGCATTTACCGACGGTCTATGAAACCACATGTCGTTGGTGTCCAGATCATCCAAATGAAGACGGTGCCCGCCTCTAACTTCAATGGCCTGGCGAATGGCAAATGACGCTGCCAGCTCAAAATCCACATAAAACAGTGAATTTTTCAGAATCCACTAGACTGTCTTATAGACTGGTGTCGTCAGAAATTTGACGTATTTGTACATTTGACGTACCCATTTATCCAGAAATGGGCCTTATCACTGAAGATGATTTTTCGATGAAAATAAGTTGCCAACTGGCCCAGAAGCCTTTCAGCGAAAGTACGTCAGTCTGAAAAGTCATTCATGATTGATTGAATAAATTGCTGACAAACTGACTGAATAAATGACCCCTAGTTTGACGAATCATTAAATCCATGCATTCAAGGACCATAACTTACGTCAGATATAATGGAAAAATTCACAACGAATATCGATAATACCATAAATCATAGTCGCCCTTTGGTCCCACGATTTTTCGCAATAATTCCTGACGAAATAAAAATAATAGATTCAAAGATAAGACCAATGAAATGCCAACCAACCCTAGCACATATAGCACACAACACAGTACATTTACATTTACAATGTGTATGTCGTTAGGAAGTATATGAAGTTGGTATGACATGTCAAGTCATGGTTGCACTTTCAAGTCAAACCAGTATGCGATAATTATGAAAGTCTTTACTTTTCGATATAGAATCGACACTTGAATAATTTATTTAAGAGATACCTGCGTATCGGATATTGTGGACTATTTAACATGGAGGTGCTTTTAACGGAATCCGGATGTCCTGTAATGTGTTGGCGAAGAATAATAAGTGAGTTAAGAATAACCAAAAATATGTTTCGTGAAATCAAAATGATATTTTAAGATAAAATTTCTGTAGGGTTATAACCAAGCTTCTCACACTACTAACACTGTTTGTGTTCATTTAATACTTGAGTGGCGGGACCTACAGTTTAAAACCGAATCCGAACAACAGATTTTTGAGAAACTTTTCATGGCAATTTTATTTACTCTCAGAGTTTTTGTCAAAAGTCTGCTGAGGGAAAGTCGCAGGAAAAATTCTTTTTCATTTCGTTTTGTCCGAGATATCTGACCTGGGTTTTAGAACCAATGCCGCACGTCTAAAAAGTCAACACACTACCTACTAGACTACAGCGAATCCATGATCACTCGAAATAATTCTTGTTATGTTCAAAGATATAATCAATGATATGCAAACCAACCCTAGCACAGAAAATAGCACAGAATTACATAAAAGTAGGTATGTCATCAGTAAGTAAATAAGTAGTGTGTTGGATTATTAGACGTGAGGCCATGGTTTAATACTCACGTCAGACGTCTTCAACAAAACGAAAATATGAAAAAAAATATTTCTTCGTCGACTGAGAGGACTCAGCAGATTTCTGGCAAAAACTCTGAGAGTAAATAACATTGTCATGAAAAGTTTCTCAAAAATCTATTATTCGGAGTCGACTTTAAACTGCAGGTACAGCCACTCATGTATAAAATTAACACACACAACATGGGTATTGTGAGAAACAAGGTTGTAATCCTGCTTGAAACGTTCTATTGACAAATTATGTGTGTATGTTTGTAATTTATTATGTTCATACAATTTGTTAAACAATATTTATCGACCAAAACAATGTTTAATTATGCTTCAACAGACAAGCATATATTCCATTCAAAAGCAAATAAGCAATAAAACAGAAAAAAAGGCGCAACATTTTTCAGCAAAAAACAGGGCCTTAATTTACTACTGAATGCCAAAAATTCATAAGCAATTTCGAAAATATGCAACAAGAAAAAGGACAATCTTGGAAAGAAGCCAAAATAAGGAATATTTTCATCAAAAAAGAAAAAAAGGAAATGTGAAGTGTGATGATTGGAAATTGTAAACAAAAAAAACGAGAAAAAATAGTTTGGAATTGAGACAAAAATAAATAATTATAATGATTTCGGGTAAGAAATAAATCAGAAACCAGGGTAATTATTGGTGATGACAAGGGCACAAAAAAATCTAAAGTCCTGTGAGGCAATTTAAAAATTCTTCAGTTTATAGCGACCGAAGGCGAAATTTAAAACCCGATGATATTAAGAACTCTTCACTTATTGTATACAAAATTTACGATTTTACTTTTATTTTACCTTCATTAATTATTTGAGTAAAAATCTTACCGCTTATAAGACAAACAGGTAAACAAACATAGAGGAGATCAAGGAATCAAGTGTATTGACAACGCAATTTATTTTTCAATTAAAAAAACGGAAAACTATTCAGGCGCCTAAACTAAGAGAAGTGCCAAGACTCATGGATAAATCCATCAACTCTAAAGAATTAAAAAAAAAAGAAAAATTTAATTAAATAACAACAAAAAAATAATAAAATTAAGAATGACACACATCGATGCTCATTAAAACACACTTGACTTGACACTGAAATGCACTAAAAAAAGTTATATGTATGTACGTGTACATGGTTTGCTTTTATCTTTTATAGTAAATCTTACACACACGGCTACAATAATATTATTGAACACTGTACATACACACAAGAACACAGATCCTGTCAGAGGATAAAGCTAAGAAAAAAGGTATGAGACTCTATGCTTGATTAGAGTTTGCTTTCTTCATTTAAGCTTATCGCACATCATCTGAAGCTTATACAAGAACACATACACCTATAATTACATTAAAACTAATACAATTATATACATACATACATATACACGCATTCCAAACAAAAATAGAAACGCATTAAAGAAGTGAATGAACCCAGCTCCTCTGACAGTTTGACGTTCGTATTAGTCACCTCCGTTTTAAACCGCAAGTGTATTTCATCAATCACTCCAGTTTGACTATAAAAATTTTCCAAATACTTGATGAGGCGATGGAATGCCGCAAAATTACTTTCTTTTTCTCTGCACTCAACAATATCTCTCCTATACTTTGTTTTTATCATTCTATTCACTGTATACCACCACCCATCTCTGCCTACTTTCTATGGCAGTATAGTGATGATGGTGGTGGTGGTGATACTTATCAAACTTAGAAATCTGGCGGCTGTTGTATTGGTGTTTGTGTGTTTTGTAAAAATGTGCGTATACACACACACACCATACTTAAGTTTGGCTTTGAAAACCCAGTCGTTTGGCCAGATTGTTGCTACTGTTGCTGTTGTTAGTGCCATTGGGTTGCGAGATGCTAAGACAGCAGTAAGCTTATAGAAGCCATCGTCTTAAATCGACATAATGAAACTGTGTGTGCAATGATGGCAGTCAACGAAAACTTTCACGATTAATTTCATATAAAGTTAACGCCACGTGAATAACAATCGACTAATGAAACTGATGATAAATTTTCCTTACCTCTCTGCCTTACCTCCGCAATCCGCATTGACAGAACAACATTGAAAATCTAACAACATATGGGTTTTTTCTTCTCTCTGTTATTTATATATCGTAAAATGTCTGTGACTAGGTGGTTATCAAAATTAATATTTAATTTAATTTATAAATATAGCATACATACGTGGTCAGTTAAATAGCATATATGCTACCTTTTAATATTTTTGTTTCCTTCCATTCCTCCATTAAGCCTTACATATCTTTAAATTTAAATAAAACAAAGAAAGTGTAAGTTATCATCGAATTTTTATTCGTTTGAAAGCTTTATTAATGCCTTTATGTGTGGAATGTAACATCCTTCAGATGCTCAGCCGAATTTAATGGATGGCATGGTTTATGTTGGTTTGGAGGACCGCTGTGATGTGTGGCTTATTCGCATACACCTGAGACATAAGATAACCCCACTAGAAAAAGTCTAAATGGGTTAAACAATCCCCTCAAATCACTCATGCAGAATATCGAATGAAGCATGAGCCATATGCCCGTTTGAAACTACATATCGTCAGTATCTAAATCATCCAATTCAAGTCAGTAGAAGTTGGTAATCATCGACCTATAGTGCTAGCTGTAGACAGTGATGGCCTGGCCAAGGTTGTTCTCCAAGATGTATGGCTCGATTGCGCCGCCAACTCAGAAACCAAGCAAAATAGTAACATAGACCTGCAACTTAAAGAAACTTCTCGAGCCCACATCATCTCCATGTGAGATGACCAATGTGGCTTGAGCAGTCTGGTACATGGCGCCGTCTTATTTAAATGACAGATCGTTGTTTTCATGATCATCCAAACCAGGCCGAAATAGCGTATACTGTAGTGAAACATGTCATTTCTCCGGAAACGGATAATAAATGCTAGAGTAAATATGGGTAAAAAAAAAAAACGAATTACTAGGGCACTGGAAATAAAATCTATAATAAATTCAGCACAATAATGAATACAGTTAGCAACATAAGTCTATCTACCCCAATGTATTTAAACAATTTTATGAATTTTAAGACAAATTTTTGTAAATCATTTTATTAATTTAATTTTATTTTATAATAAAACACAAAGATTATTAACATATTCAACAAAAGGAAAACCTTCCAAAGACTATATATTTTGGGGTACATCGATTTATGCTTTACACTGTATATAAGCCAATCTAAAGTATCAATGTATAGTGAGCGTCAAAAGTGAGTAAACACCGCTGAAATAATTCATTTTCTTAGGATAGCGAGAAAAGTAAATGAGAATAGTCGAATAAATTTTCATAAATTAAAAACGTTTATTTATTACTTATAAAATGTTAAAGCAAAATAATCGCAAAAATTATTGTTGTGCTACAAGTATATTTTTTATAATAGAAAATTTAAAATTATAGTGGGTGTTGACTCGCTTATGGCACTCTGTGTATGTATAAACCCCAGCCATGGAGAAATTACAAACAACTGTACCAATTTCAAATGGAACATGATGATAATAGGAGTTTTAGACAGAGTACTCATCAATGTGCTTTCGAAGGCTGAACTACAAAATAGACTTTGTTTGCTTAGACGTATGGCAAAATCTTTTTAAAAAAGTTAATAAAACCGATGCTGTTATCCAACATGATGTAGGAAATAAGTACGTATTGCGAATGGCAGACGAAATTTTGCATGGATAATACAGCCCAAGTACAGTTCAATAGTATCTAGCATGGTATGACCCCGCTTATTCGTTGCTTTCTGTAACTTTTCGAAGAATGTAATTGTATGAAATACGTAGTCGTAAGTAGTATGTTTTCTCATTAGAAGTTAGGCGTGCATCTAACTTTCAGACGTCTCCACTAAAACGAAACATGGAAACAATATTTCTCCGGCGACTTCCTCTCAACAGATTTCTGGTAAAAATTCTGGGAATAAATAAAATTGTCATGCAAAAGTTTCTCAAAAAATCTGTCGTTCACAATCGACTTAAGCTGTAAGCTAACGGCCGCTCATACATAAAATTTCACGCACAACATAAGTGATGTGAGAATATAGGTTGTGACTCTGGCTAAAGCGTTGTATTAAAAACATTCTTTGCTACAAAATATCGTAAGGTTTTTTTAGCATTCTGAATACCTACTTAATATTTTTAATCAAATATTACTGTAACTCTGATTTCACTTTAGTTTTTCTACAGCCTTCGTAGGCTGTTTAGTTTTCCCACTACTATATAAACCATTGGCCATATACATATGTATGTAGCAAAGAATTTATATTGGATTTTAGGAGTCACAGGATTGTCTATTACATTGAAATTATAAGTTTTGTTTGAATTAAAACAATAACAGCAATAATAGCAACAATGATAACAGGATTAGTAAAACTGGCTGTTAACAGTGATATCCTTTGATTACATGTCCCAGATGTTATTGCATACAGAAGTTCACATAAGCATTTAAACTTTGAGCTGCAAGTTCAAGATGCCAGTTCTTTAAAAATAATTTCAGAACTGTTACTCATAGTAGAGGATATTCTTTACACGACCTATGAAGTTTCCTGAATTTTATGAAGTTCAAGTGACCTTACCAGTACAATCACTACGGAGACAATCACCAGATCTTCAAGTTATAAATTCTTATACGTACATATTTGACCAACATTCAGCAGTCAATCTAAACTGAAATTTTGAAATTTTGCACAACATAAAACATCACGTACGCATTTAAGCTTTAGCACTTGTCTTGTGTTTCTTGACTTAGTGTCGTTGTTATCTACGTTGTTTGGTTGTTGTACAATTCAGTCAATCTGGGTGCGTACATTAGAAAATATGTGTTTATGTGTCTGTTTAAGTACACATATGAAACCAAAAACTCTCTATTTGACAGACTGATTGTCAGTCTGGTTGGTATTGATTCATGAAATACAAGCAAACTTAAGTCAACGAAGTTGAATGTTGTTTATAGCACAGGCGTATTTACTGTTAAACTTCTCAAAAGTAATTACCAGTTGGATTTTATCGTGCACGATACATATATCTACCTACACTCGATAATATAATTTCAGGCACGAATTTGTAAATTATTTTTATTACTTGCTTAACTGGTTATTACAACCCTTTAGTCAGGACAACAACCTAGCTACTCACACCACCCATGATGTGTAGGTTCATTTCATCAATGAATGCATCACGCCTCCGAGTAATTTGAGAAATTTTCATGGAAATGTTATTCCAGAATTCTCTGAATGAAGTATTTTACATATTTCGTTATGTTCGAGACTTTTGAGCTGGGATTTGAACCAAGGGCTCTCATCTAGACTATAGTGGGTTGGTATTAAATACAGAAGTGTAACTTAATGGCATGTATATTCAGCTTTAGTTGTTTCTTGTGTGATGATCGAAGTCAACATTAAACTATAGGTTTTGCCAGTCATGTTTAAAATGAACACACAAAACATGAGTGGTTAGAGAAGCTAGGTTGTAATCCTGGCTAAAGGGTTAATAACAAATTATGTTAGTAAGTATGTCTGCGGTATTAATTAATGTTTCAAGTAAGGGTTTCTGTATTTTTTTTATCACTGTTCCTATAATTATGTTACACACTGTATGTATTTGTTTTAGTTGTTGCAGTTAACTTTTAACGAAATAATGAAATAAGTAAAGAAGAAAATCAATTTTATCAGAAACTTTATTGCCGGTTTATTGATTTCATTAATCTCTTCGCATACGGTGTGTAACATACAGACATGCTTTCACACATACATATGTACATACCAAATAATTTTATTTAATTATCAGACAATCTTTTCCTTTTTTTTCCTCCCCGTTTGTTTTTGAGTATGTGTGTTGGTGTGTTCTTTTCAGAAAAGTTTTCACTGGTAAGTGAATAAGTTTTTAAACATGTTCACACTTAACTGGACAGAGTGAGAGACTTACAGACAATGTCATACAAAATACTCTTACACATTTGCACTTATAAAGTTACATGTAATTAAGAAGCAGATTGTCTGTTTATCATCAAGTTTAAGTAGAGCATTAACGCCAAACACTGTCCAGAACTTAAACACTGTTTAACGTGAATGAAATGTATTTCAAAAGCGTCCAATAAAATTACGATACGAGTTCGAGTTGAATGCAAAATAAATGTAATGAAAAATTAAACAATAATCCTTTCATTCATTGTAAATGTAATTCGCTTGAATTTTTTTTTTTTTCTTAAAATATTGGCAGAGGTTTGACATAATTCAATCCGACGGCTACATTTAATAGGTAATTTAAAGACAATATCGTATAACGATGAACATAAAGTCGACATAATAAATTATTTATGATTCTAAGCTTGTTTCGTTAATCGGATTTTGATAATTTTTGACGTTCATTCTTTAGCTTTTAGTATCAAGCCTTTCAAAAACGTATGATTGCAATCGTATGGTTTTTAAGTCGCCATAAAGTTAATAAACGATTTGAAATACTAAAGAAGTGAATAATATTAGCTGTCTTAGAATAATTTCAATAAAATAACTATTACAGCAGTGTGATCATTTTAAAATCACTCATAGATTTAGCTAGAACGTATACTTCCGCCTGTGAATCCAAATTAACTTGTCATAATCATCACACAAATCTTGATGTTGGAAAAAAATTTGTTGCGGTTCTAAACATAAGCCTTCTGGGTCGAATGATATTACAGCTCTGGTCCTGCTATAGTAGTCTTCGACGCTTACTACTCCATTAACTACACATACATACATACATAATTGGTCATTACAACCTTTCAGTCAGGGTTACGGCCTAGCTTCTCACAGCACTCATGTTGTGTGCGTTAATTTTACACATGAGTGGAGGGACCTACAGTTTAACGTCGACTCCGAACGACCGATTTTTGAGAAACTTTTAATGGAAATTTTATTTACTCTCAGAGGAAGTCGCTGAAGAAATACTTTTTCATATATCGTTTTGATGTCTGACCTGGGATATGATTTCATCTGCTATAACATTTCCAAAGTTTTTAACAGAGTGTAGCACGATGGACTTATATCAAAACTGATTTCTTTTAGCATCTGCTTTCACTGGATTTATATTGAGTTTTCTCAGGGATGTCACTATGCGAATTGTTATCATTGGGATCTTATCGAAAGAGTTCTCACTAAATTCAGGCATAAATTATTCTCCAATCGAATTGCTCTATTGCGTTTGGTCATGATCTTCACTCTTTAACTTGTAATCCAATGCACTTTTTTACAGATGACAGCAACATACAATATCACTCACATGTCTTTGATGCAGTTTGATGTGAAAAAGGTCGCTTACAAGCAATATTCGAAAGGGGCCGTGGAAATATAATCGATTTTAGTGCACGAAAAAGAGATAATAAGCGATCTTTATATATTGAGGTTAAACTTATGATGTCCGCTGGTATCAGCATATAATTGCCTTGGGTTTTCGAAATTTTACCTTTAAATGTAAATAAAATAAAGTGTGTGCATGCTCGAAATTACCATTACGTGTGGTATGCAACATCACTTATATCGCCACATCATTTTTGGGGGGAGCACATTCCAAATATCCAATTTTTCATAACTCTGATGCATAAATCAGTCTAAATTTGACTGATAGCATAGATCATGTGGCCGCCTGTGGTTTATGGTTTATTCGTATACACCTGAGTTTTAAGACAACCTCACTACAAAATGTCTAAAGGAGTTAAATCGCACAATTTTGGTGGCCCGTTCACATCACTTAAATACGAGGTAACCATGCCCTCAAATTTCTCGTGCGGAATATCCAACGAGGCATGGTCTGTGTGGCTCATAGCCCTGTTGATACCACATGTCGCCAAGTATTCAAATTATCCAATTCATGTCAAAAGAAGTTGGTAATCATCGACCTATAGTGCTTGCTGTAGATAGTGATGGCCTGGTTAGCGTTGTTCTCAAATATGTATGGCTTGATGATGTCGCGAAATCAGAATCCATGCCAAACAGTAACTTTTTCGGGATGCATTGTTCGTTTCATTCGTTTAGAAATTGACCTCGTCGCTGAATATGAGTTTTCCAAGCAATTTAGAGTTAGTTGCCAACTGCTCCAGAACCCATTCAGCGTACAAATGTCGAAGTATATAGTGGTGCAGCCCTTGCGCTGACCAACTTCTTCCTCTTCGCTGGGTTTGTTAGAACTTGGTACAGAGATTGCGTTCACCTGTGGCGTCGCAACGGGCCGCTATGAGTGGTCAAATGAGCTTTTTGATATCAGAGCTACCACTTCGACCTAAACCTAATATAGTCGTTTACCTTCTTTTCAGGCTCAGTTGAATTTTGTTTGCTTGCAGGCTCAAGTCATGATGTAAAATTCGCAAAGTAGTGATCTGTGAAAAAACCGATTTCTCGCGAGTCACGCGAAAACGACTGTTTCGGATTCCCCTGCTCGGACAGCTCCGATATTGCTTTGCGTCGATGTACGGATGTTTGTCGATCGTTAACAAAACTAGGGAATTCGAATTTATCCACCATTGTGTATATAGGACGACTATGGCTGCTGGGTAGTATGGATATGGATAACTCTTATATCAGGAGATATCAAACTCTGTCTTTTTTTACTCATGGATAAAATTAACGCACATTACACGAGTGCTGTGAGTATCTAGGCTGTAATTCTGATTAAAGTGTTGTAGTGGTCAGTTTTACTTTTTCATGGCCTATAAGCTTAATGTGCACGTAATTTAAGTAAATGAAGTAAAGGTCATTAAGAAGAAAATGTTAACTTTTCTCCTTAGTTTATAGAAGCATATCGGCTAGTTTACAAAGTTGCTAGCCTTTGGACATTTGCTGCTGGAGATACAAGTTTTATAACAAAAGATACTGATAGCATTTAACTTCGGTCATTCCACAAATAGTAATTGCAGTATGTACTTTGGGAGTCCATAGTATTTCTGTAGTCAATTAGAAATTCATAAAGTCTTAACACTTCTTTACTTACTAGAGAAATACGTCTAAAAATTAACGACGATTCAGTGCTGAAACCAATAATTTTAGAAATTTCTTGAATTTTCATAGAAAATAAAAATAAAACCAAATGACTTATAAAAATTATACGAATAATTTCATATGGCCACTGACAACACCAGAAACCCCACATTATAAGAGAAAAAGAAAATTATTTCAAAAACAGCAACAGGAAGCGGAAACAGCATATGTACAGCGCCTTAAAATGTGTATTTTGTAAGCCTGCAACTCGAACATGCTAAAAAATTCAAAATTCTTACAAGAAAAGAAAAAAGCAAGTTATTTTCGTAGCAGCATTTAAAATAGTAACGTAACAGGCATATAATGAATGGAACGAACGTTACGAAATATTAGGACATTTACGCACGTAATGTGGCCAAAAAGAAATTATTATGATTGCAATACGATGAAAAATTCGTTTTAAATTGGCAACAAAAAATATATAAAAAAAAATGGAAAGAAATTGTTAAAGAAATATAACAACAGAGTGGAGTGTATGTGAAATTTTGTATGTAAAAAATGTATACATTTTGACAGGAATACCCCAGGGAAGCATCAAAACGTAAAATAGTGGTTGCCATAAAACGTGACGAAATTGGCAATAATTTAAAAGTCTAAAATACAAAGGGAATAAGAAAAATGCCAAATAAATGCTGTTTTTAAACGCAAATAAAACAAGAAAAAATTAAAAGCGCCAGAGTGAGAGAGTGAAAAAATAAAAACTGAAATAAAATGTTTGCATGTTCATGCCAGCCAATTTCATTCATTCCCCCCTGAGATTTGGAATTATATTCGCTTTACAAACTGGCACTGACAAGGCATTAGCAATTAGCATTAAATGCTATTTAACATTAATTTAATACTTATTAAGCTAGCTATTGATGGAAAGATTGTAAAACGCACAGCACAGAAAAACGAACACACTTCAAAAAAGGAGGACAACTGTCAAATGCTTATTTATCAATTTATTTTCATCTGCAAAGTAATTGATACGAAACAGTTTCTTGTAGAGTTGAAATATCAATGAAACCCAAAAGTGGTATCAATGTGAATGACAGTAGGAGTGAGGTGTCTTAAAATGTAACCATAATAACCAGAAAATATAGTAAAGGCCATAAATGTACGCGTTTATAGAGATCCTGAAATTTTAATAACGTTTCGAACGTAATCCGAAAAGATCACTGTTTTGTGGGGATTTTGTGCTGGTGGTATCTTTAATCCATAATTCTTTGAGAACAACGTTAGCAAGGTCATCACTGTCAACGGAGAGTGCTGTAGGTCAATTAATACTGATCTGTTATGACTTGAATTGAATAATCTGGACACCAACGACATGTGATTTCAATAGGGTAACGCTACGTGCCACACTGCTCTTGCTCAACTGGATATTCTGCATGAGCGATTTGAGGGTATAGTCATATCGCTTGGGGTTGATATGAACTAGCCACTAAGATCTTGCAATTTGACTCCGTTAGACTTTTCCTGGTGGTGTTTTCTTAAGGCTCAGATTTATGCGAATTTGCCACAAATCACAGCAATTCTCACAGCCAACATAACCCATACAACCGTTCAAATTCTGTTTGATTTATGACTCATTGTCATGGAAAATTAGAGATTTCGAATGGGCTCTACCCAAAGAAGCTGTAGCGGACATTTAAACGATGTTACATTCCCCACATATGAAGTCATCATAGTCTAGTAGATAGTGTGTTGGCTTATTAGACGTAAAGCCGAGTTCAAATCCCAGGTCAGACATCAAAACGAAAATATGAAAATATTTCTTCGGCGACTTCCTCTCAGCAGATTTCTGGCAAAAACTCTGAGAGTAAATAAAATTGCCATTAAAAGCTTCTCAAAAATCTGTCGTTCGGAGTCGACTTTAAACTGTAGGTCCTGCCACTCATGTATAAAGTTAACGCACACAACATAAGTGGTGTCAGAAGCTAGGTCGTAACCCTTACTGAAGGGTTGTAATGACCAATTATGTATGTATGTACATTCCCCACATAATGACATCATTAGGGATTTGAAACAAATAAAAATTTCGATAATATCTCAAACATACATACATACATAATTGGTCATTACAACCCTCAGAAGCTTCTCACACCACTTATGCTGTGTTTGTTAATTTCATACATGAGTGGCGGTACCTACAGTTTAAAGTCGACTCTGAACGGCAGATTTTTGTGGAGCTTTTCATGGCAATTTTTTATTTGCTCTCAGAGTTTTTGCCAGAAATCTGCTGAGGACAAGTCGCCGAAGAAATATTTTTTCATAATATCTCACATACACTTTGTATCATTTAAATTTAAGTATACAAAACGCTTCATGAAAGACCCGTTATATGAAATTAAACTGACTAACTTTGGAGGAAACAGCACGATACATATATAAACAGGCAGACAAACTGGATAGTTTATGGTCTAAGTAAAGTTATGAATTATATTGCAGACGAGTCTCTTAACGCATTGAAAAAATTGTTAAGATTTCACGGCGATTACTGTGATGACATCAAGTAGAGTGTTAACGCAATTTTATTGTAGATGTAATCATTACCAAGTAGCATTCAATTAGTATGGAATCGACTTTCAAATCTGACTTATTCTATAGAAATTACAATGTTCCACAAGCGCATAATTACCGTAAACTGCACATGCTGAACACTTAGGGCACCTAATGAACACCTTGCAAATGTGTGCTGAAAATTACTACTCAACACCGATAAAATTTAAAACCATGCTAGCAAAGTAATCATCTTCATAGTAAGTCTGTTACAAAGCTTAACTTACCCTGGCAGCCATATCCCTCTGTGTACGGTGGTGTCAAAACAGATATCGGTATTCGACTTACCAAAACAAAAAGAGTTTTTGGAAGCCATACAGGCATGAAACTTTATCTGTGTAGGTGGAAGCAAAAAAGAAACTGCTTTCATCGCCCTGATAAATATTACGTGCATATCGCGGCACCACATTATCACAGGCCTACAAAATAGGTTTTCGACACACATACATACGTACATACATAATTGGTCTTTACAACCATTTAGTCAGGATTACGACCTAGTTTTTCATATCATTTATGCTTAATTGGTCATTACAACCCGTTAGTCAGGGTTACATGCAAACTTCTCACACCACCCATGTTGTGTGTGTGTGGTAATTTTATACATGAGTAGCAGGACCTAGAGTTTAAAGTCGAGCCTAAACGACAGGTTTTTTGAGAAATTTTTTAAGGCAGTTTTATTTTTTCTCAAAGTTTTTGCCAAAAATCTGCTGAGGGGAAGTCGCCGAAGTAATATTTTTTCAGATTTCGTTATGTTGGAGATGTCTGACCTGAGGTTTGAATCGTGGCCTCACGTCTAATGAACCAACATATTACCTACTTGACTACGGTGACGACCAAGCCATATGTATGTGAAACTCTTTGTTAGTAGAAGCAACGAACAAACTGATTTCATTAGCAGTAGTCTGATAAATGTTATATTCATAATAACCACAATAAAACAGACCCTACAAAATAGGATTTCAAGATATCCTAATCTAAAGTGCAAAAACACTTGTTTTTGACTGTATTTAAAGGTCATATTCGGGCTTTGAACCACACGAATTTGTCTAACAAGCCAACACACTACGGCAAATGCACTTGTACTGCTACCATGTGAAAATATATTTTCTGTTCTATAAAAATTATCTCCAATTATATCCCACACTGTACCCTCCTTTAGTGCATATTGTGCTAAAATACTTAATTTAATACTTTTTAAGGTTTTTCTTTCCGTATTATTTCATTGGTATTTGCCACTCATTTGGGAATTTCTTTTGAAATAATTGGATAATAAATTGATTACATAAATGGTTGGGCATGAGTTTGCTACGAACGCAATAAATGTACCAAAATGAATACGTCAAACCAGTATTCAGCTCAGCTCAGTTCAGCTCATCTGAATTCTCATACACGTTCGACAATTTGGTATGTATAGTAGCGAAGCTCTAAAAGCATAAGAAACCATACATGACTGGCTGCTGCTCGTACACAAGCATTCAAATGCATTTTGATTTTGGAGTTCAATGTGTGTGTGTGCCTTTGCTAAATATTTCTTGCAGCGTTTTTCGTTGTTAAATGGAAAGATGGATTGATACTGTTTACTGTTCTGTATAATACATGCATACATTCCATATCATATATAGTATATGAACATGGACATATAATGTGATGGTGTTAAATAATAATCACGATTAGGATGAGTAATTGTACACATTTATATGGAGCTGTCATTTATGTTTATGTGATTATCATTATCGTAATCATCATCATTATCAGCATTATCTTCATAAATGGTAAATAATATTGTTTACATACATCTGTTGTCAACTAATTAGAAACAATTATACGAGCATTGTGTGTTATAATCACAATCATATAAGCCATTGGAGTATTCAACTAAATCCGCTAATAATACAACACATAACATACAACGAGTTAGCAGCAGCAGCAATTAAATTGAAAACCATGTGATAATTCAAAATGTCTAATGGGAATGTGTTATCAGACACACTAAGGGTAATATTGTTATAAGTAAAGTAGCAAATGCAGGCGAGTAATATAAATATATTTACATCTTGGTATGTAGGTCTTATTATTGTTTTTGAATTTGGAGTCTTCTAAAAGCTGTTAAAGTTTGCGCAAAACATTTGGTGCAGATGTTAAACAAAACGATGTGGTTTGCTCCAAATAATTAATTTCCCTTGTTTTGTTAAGAAACAGCAGAAATTAACCTACGTTAACTTAGCCGTAAGGTCTGGTGAAATCCAGATTTCCTTATTTATTTTATTATTACTACTACTATGGCGAAGAGATGCCTCAGTATCTTTATCACTATAACGTCTCTTCCAAGCCTATTGCCCTGGCAACTTCATGGTATCATGTTCGGTGTCAACAATTCCTGTACAGTAACTGGTGTGTATTGTGGCGATTCCTTTTGGGAAGCATTACTGCTTCACTAGTACCAAGAATGTGTTCCAATGATTCATTCTCATTGTCACAGAATCTACATGAGACAACTCCCATTCTGAATGAGGGTGCTCTACGCGTACAATATCCTGCCAAAAAACTGGTTTTCAACCTCAGTAGTCTTATAGTCGGTACGAATTAATTCGTCATAGTCTAATAGGTAATGTGTTGGCTTATTAGATGAGAGGACATGAACGATACGATAAATGAAAAAAAAACATTTCTTTGGCAACTTCCTCTCAGCAGTCTTCAGGCAAAAATTCTGAGAGTAAATAAAAATTCGATGAAAAAGTTTCTCAAACATCTGTCATTCTGAGTCGATTTTAAACAGTAGGTCTTGACATTCATATATCAAAATAACACACACATCATGGGTGATGTGTGAAGCTAGGTTGGAACCCTGACTAAATGATTGTAATTACCAATTAACCAAGTAAGTAAGTAAGCTTGACGTGAGGTCACGGTTTAAACCTCAGGTCAGGCAACTCCAACAAAACGAAATATACAAATAGACAGCGGGATTCTGGCAAACTGGCAGATCAAATAAAATGGTCATGATAAGTTTCTAAAAAAAAAAAAAATATGTCGTTTAGAGTCGACATTAATCTGTAGGTCACGCTACTCACGTATAAAAATTAACACACACAATACAAGTGGTGTGAGAAACTAGGTCGTAATTCTGACTGAAAGTTTGTAATGACCAATTATGTGTGTATGTATGTAAACAAGTGTGTTACATGACTCAGATCTCTTCTTATATTAATTACTCAACAAAAGTTTTATTGCCACAAATCCATTTGGTATGGATTCTCTTTTTATTTTCCCTTTCGCTGAGCATATCTTTTCGAACATCTGGCTTCACTTCACAAAAGGGTTCTGGCATCAACAACCGCATGGAGGTGTTACCCTGCTCTTAAGCTCGCCTGCTTGCTTAAATCCTAGAATTCTAACATGACCTGGGACCCCAGTTAGATTCAGTTCCCTATAAGCGAGTATACCTATGAATTGGATTGTACCCACGATGTCAATAAAATCGTTTAAATAAAAATTTTAAGTTTCTAATTCCTTTGTTATAAATGTAATCGTATTTAGTTTTTCGCCTAAGGTGTGGACACTTGTAATATGATTCTCAGAGTTCTACAGGCAAACAAAATAACTAAAAAAATAAATAAAAAACCAGCAGCAAATAGTAGATGAAAATAAAGAAAAAAAACAAAAATTTTGTTTTCATAGTTATTTGTTCACTTTATGACTGTATGTTGTAAACAACGTTGCCATCATCACCACCATCATCATCATCGTCATTATGTTGGATTCCAGTGGTGGTTATGCCTGTGGGTAACTGCTCTAAGTATAATAAATGTGATTATTTTTAATCCCAATTGAATTCGATTTCTTAACATAACTCTTACCACACTTGCTCTCACCACTATGGTATAACATTTTCAATTTACATTTGATTGATGTATGTGTGTATGTATGTATGTATGTATTCGTTTCATCGAATTATATTTCCAAATCAGTGATTACATTTCAGTCCTTACAAAAAGATAATACCCAGGTAGTTTTTTTGTTCTTCTTTCTTTGCTAAATTCTTCCTTTCTTTCATTTCTGGTATAACAAGTAAAAGAAATGCTTCTTGACATAAGCGCAACATTTGTGGTTAAAAAAGCTTACAAACAAAATTAATTTTTTTTTTTTGGTTGAAAATTAAAATTTGTAAAGAAATAAAATGCCATGTTTCAGCCAATATAAACACACCGCCTTCATACATATTTATTGTTTAACTTTAAACTTTTAAGCTGATAAAACATCATTCCTAACGAATTGTGAAATAAAAAGGATTCATGCTTCCTTGCTGTAAGAATCTGAGAAAAAAACGTGTGTAATACTGAAATCCCTTGCAAAAATTTATCATTCGACGACAGTGCTTCATCAAAAGACTCATTGAAGCATAAATTTAGTAAAAACAAAATTGTGCATCTCCATGAAGAAAATTTTTTTTTTTGTGTCAAAAATATTTTACAAAATACTCGTCCTAGTGTATACACCACCACACCTGTTCAAATGCATGATGCTGTGTGTGTGTGTGATAAAAAGGAAATAAACTGCAAAAGACATATTGTCATGCAAGGAAATTATGATTACAATGAGAACTCTAAAGAATTTACAATATGTTCTAAAAACGTACATACATACATAAAAACATATCAATAAAAGCAAATATTTCAAAAAAACAAGATAAAAAAGCAAGAGTTAAAGATAAATAATGTAACACGATCATATACACAAATAAACTATTTAAGAGAGTAGACAACAAATTTAAATTCTTGAGTATTTTGAAAACAAAAATTTAAAAATTACTTGCACAACACTAAAGAAAAGCATGATTGGTAAATTGAATTGAACATAAGTGTCAGTCTAAAAATATTCTGTCTTTACGTTCCGCCATTCATATCTGTAACGTCCACACAGCGAGCCAGGATTTGTGAAAGAACGAGGGTGGCTATTCTAAGCCATATTTGTGCTATGTGATCAAGAACTTGAGAAAATCAAAGATTTGCGTTTTTTCATCGTAAGTACGAAGAAGATTCTTCAGTTCAGGCAGATCAGCTATCATGCAGTAATACGTACAAACATACATAATTGGTAATTAAAGCACTTTAGTCAGGATTACGACCTAGCTTCTCACACCACTCACGTTGTGTGTGTTAATTTTATCCATAAGTGGCGCTACCTACAGTTTAAAATCGGCTCTGAAATACAGATTTTTGAGAAACTTTTTCATGACAGTTTTTGCCAGAAATCTACTGAGAGGAAGTTGCCGAAAATATATTTTTTCATATTTTCATTTCGATGTCAGACTATGAACCGAGGCCTCACGTCTAAAAAGCCAGCACACTTCCTACTAGGCTATTGGCGACTTCATGCAGTAATGCATGCGTTAAAGTCACCGTAGTCTAGTATGTTGAGTGTTGGTTTAATAAACAATAGCTCGTGGTTCAACCACTGGCTCAGATATCTCCAGCAAGGCGACATATAAAAATTATATTTCTGCGGCGACTTCCTCACAACAGTCTTCTGGCAAAAACTGTGAGCGTAACATAAAATTGCTATTAAAATTTTCTGAATTCTGACGTTTGATGCCGACATTAAACACTCGTGGATTAAATTATCCCACACAACATGAGCAGTGTGAAAAGCTAGGTCCTCATTGGTTTTGCAATGACCAATTAAATGAATATGTAAGTATCAATAATAACAAAGTAATTATAGCTCCTGTTTGGCATCTTTAAACCAACCCGAGAGTCCTATGAGAGTGTAAATTTTTTTGTCAAATCGACAGTGGCGCTCTTCTCACGTTTCCACGCGCTGGACAATGACAGAAAAGATGTTCTATGGTTTGCCCTTCCTCTCTGTCGTTGCAGTCTCCTGTCATGGACAGCCATAGGCTAGTGTCCGGTTATCACTGCGGTAAGGTTTCTCAGAAGCAATCTTGTTAGATTCAATATAAATTATGTTCTGCATGTTTATACTGGCCCAGATATCTGATGAATTTACAAGTGGGTTCATTATACCACCTTATTTTTGTTAACAAATAGAGGTTTTGTGAGACCATTTGTTTGTCTTCATGTAGGAATTGATTTGAATTTTCCGTGGTGCTAGCTTTAGCAAGTGTATCGTCCTTGTTGTTAACTTCGATATCGTCGTCATCCAAGAACCAAAATTAATGTAACCGTCGAAAATCTGACAAACTCCTCAAGAGTAACCTGGCATTTTTAGGCAATTTTAGATGCATTTTCTAGGGATCTAATGACCGCTTTATTGTCAGTAAATATGCGTATTTCACCATATGATACAATCGTCGTAGTCTTATTAGACGTGAGGCAACGGTTCAATCCCCAGGTCAGACATTTCCAGCAAAACATAATATGAACAAATATGTCTTCGGCAACTGCCTCTCAGCAGATTTCTGCCAAGAAATCTGAGACTAAAAATAAAATTCTCTGGAAAAATTTCTCAAAAGTCTATCTTTCGTAGTCGACTTTAAACCCTGGGTCCCACCACTTATGTATAAAATTAACACACACACAACATAAGTGGTGTTAAAATATAGGTTATAATCCTGGCTGAAAGGTTGTAATGACCAAATTCGCACGGTGACAATTTTTACAGCCATTCTTTCAGCCTGTAAAGTACTACAATAAATTGATAGTGCAAGGAATGATGCGTTCGTAGCCTTCATATAAACAGATTGTCATCCTTTTAATAAGTTTTTGTTGTACTGGTAGCTCAGATGAAGTTCATTTCCATTTGGTGGGATATGTAAACACTTAAAATTCTTGTATTTGAAGAGAAAGCTTCAGGAGAATGTCTACCATAAGATTATAAGTTTTGGATGTTCCCTTTTAATTTTCTACGTGTAGAGAACGTACAGCTGTGCCTAAGTTTTATGGAGCAATCATTGACAAGTGCAAACACATATACTCAACTACGATTTGAGAAAATGTACTAGAGTGCACGGTTTTTTACTCTTTCTTTTCTACTAGGAATAGTTTCATTAGGACTAAACATACTAGAAATTTTACTACACACCTCTTACAAAATGTAATCCAATTGATTAATTCCATTCCACATTCTCCTCTTTAATGCATATTTTATTAAAACTGAAGATGTGATGAACAATGTTGTCAGCCAGGATAAATAATGCCTATGAAGCTTAAGAGAACATCAACTTCATGTTCATTTTTAAACACCATTTTGCTTGAATTTCAAGTTATTTATACATATTAAATCAGCAGATAAAATACATATTTCAGGTAATTTTATGCCTCATAAACATTTTGCGGCAACTCGAATAACAATGACGACTGAAAGACGTTGAAAGGACGTTGAATATTATGGACATACTCCAGCAGTGACAATGCTAATGAAGAGTAATACAGTAAAACAGAAGTCAGAAAATGGTAGAAAGGGTAAAGAAAACAGAGAGAAAAAATGAGCAAAAAAGGCAGCAGCAAAACATTTCAAAGCATTATTTTCATTAACAGTGCACAGAAATGCATTTTTCTGTCTCATTAAGAGTGTGAAAAAGTACCGGTCAAGTATAATTTTACCATGCTGTTGAGTATCTTCTACAAGATACTAAAATGCACCAGACTACCTAGTACTCGTACTCTGATCTTAATGAGCACACAGTATATTATTTTACACATACAATCAAATATACCATACCATACCATACCATAGTAAGTAAGTGTCTGTGAGTGGTGAAAGTCTATAGAAATTTTAACGTTACAAAATTAACTGTATAAAGTGTTGTGTGGAAAGAAAAAACATGCCGGCTCTATTACGTAATACCATACATACATACATATGTATGTGTGTAACGACATGTATTAGTCTTTAGCATTTAATTGTATGCGAGAAAACGTTAGAATTATAAGGGATCTGGAAGCAAAAAAAAATTTTACAGGATTTTTACAAAAGAAGCAAGAAAAGCGGAGTGTTTTAAAGAGCCCAACAAATAGAAAAAAGGGAGGAAAAAAAGAAAAGAATTTAACCAGTGTTGCACAAAAAAAAAAACGTAATTGTATATGGTAAAGAGTAATTTAAGCATTAACCGCAAAAACTCGTTACATTAATTTGCGTATCTTATAAAGAAAAATAGAAATTAAAGCGATGGCAAGCAAGTAAGGCACAGAGTTTGTTAAGCCCGACTCACTTTTACTCTTCAACATAATGTACTCATACTTTTGGCAATAATTAGTTGCATATCGTCCAATTATTATGGTATAAATGGGAAATTAATTAATTATTAATAATTAGAACCCTTTAGTCAGGATTACAATCTAGCTTCTCACAACATCCATGTTATGTGTGTTAATTTTTTCCACTAGTGGCGGAACCTATAGTAAGGTCAACTTCGAGCTACAGATTTTTAAGAAACTTTTCAAGGCAATTTTCTACTTACTTTCATAGTTTTTGTCAGAAGACTGCTGAGAAGAAGTCGCCAAAGAAATATTTGCTCATAAATCGTTTTTGTTCGAGATTTGTGAACAGGGGTTTGAAGCACACTACCACATAGATACACTGCGGTTCATCAGGATAGAACCAACACTTTTTAAAGCAAAAAAGCTGTATAAATTGCAAATAAAGATAAAATAAAAAATTTAGTTTTGCAGAAAAATAGTTGATACTGTAAATGATAATTTAAACACAAAAAATTGTATAAAAATCGATTATAGCGGTACTTTTTCTATTCCTTTGTAGTCAAGAATAAAATTTTTCATTTATTTTTTAGTTCAACAGAATAGAACCACGTGCATTTTTAACTTAAATCAGTGGGCGGTTGTAATAAAGCTTTATAAAAACCAAATAAAATTAAAATTACAGTTTGTGACTGCAGTTAGCTAAAACAATATGGGAAGAAAAAGTTCTTTAAATTCCTCTGAAATGGTCAATTTTTACCATGTTGTTGACGGATTGCATTTAATGCAGGTTCTTTCTTTAGTTTTCGGAGTTGTAAATGTTCACTGCTTAAAATATCGCGACGAATTGTTGATTTACTTGCATTAAGTCCTGCTAAATGCTTAGTTTTAGAGGTAGAATAGGCTGAATTTGAGGCAATTCGAGGAATTTTTCGCTTGTCCTGTGGTGTTAGAGCTGTGTAAGTACTTCCTTTGTAATTTGTATGATATCTTTCACGATGTTTTATGTAATTCATTACCACATTATGACTTCGCCCGCTTTTTCTACCGATTTCGCGATAAGAATAATTTTCAGAATGGTAAACATCAATTTTTACCATTTCAGACGAATTTAAAGAACTTTTTAAAGAACTGTGAAAAATTGGAACGTGCGGTGTGAAAAATTGGAACGTGCGGTGTGAAAAATGGAACGTACGGTGTGAAAAAATATGGAACGTGCGGTGTGAAAAATTGGAACGTGCGGTGTGAAAAATTGGAACGTGCGGTGTGAAAGATTGGAACGTGCGGTGTGAAAAATTGGAACGTGCGGTGTGAAAGATTGGAACGTGCGGTGTGAAAAAATGGAACGTGCGGTGTGAAAAAATGGAACGTGCGGTGTGAAAAAATGGAACGTGCGGTGTGAAAAAATGGAACGTGCGGTGTGAAAAAATGGAACGTGCGGTGTGAAAAAATGGAACGTGCGGTGTGAAAAAATGGAACGTGCGGTGTGAAAAAATGGAACGTGCGGTGTGAAAAAATGGAACGTGCGGTGTGAAAAAATTGGAACGTGCGGTGTGAAAAAATTGAACGTGCGGTGTGAAAAATGGAACGTGCGGTGTGAAAAATTGGAACGTGCGGTGTGAAAAATGGAACGTGCGGTGTGAAAAATTGGAACGTGCGGTGTGAGAAAATGGAACGTGCGGTGTGAGAAAATGGAATGTGCGGTGTGAAAAAATGGAACGTGCGGTGTGAAAAAATGGAACGTGCGGTGTGAAAAAATGGAACGTGCGGTGTGAAAAAATGGAACGTGCGGTGTGAAAAATTGGAACGTGCGGTGTGAAAAAATGGAACGTGCGGTGTGAATAATTGGAACGTGCGGTGTGAAAGATTGGAACGTGCGGTGTGAAAAAATGGAACGTGCGGTGTGAAAAATGGAACGTGCGGTGTGAAAAAATGGAACGTGCGGTGTGAAAAAATGGAACGTGCGGTGTGAAAAAATGGAACGTGCGGTGTGAAAAATTGGAACGTGCGGTGTGAAAAAATGGAACGTGCGGTGTGAAAAATTGGAACGTGCGGTGTGAAAAATTGGAACGTGCGGTGTGAAAAAATGGAACGTGCGGTGTGAAAAATGGAACGTGCGGTGTGAAAAATTGGAACGTGCGGTGTGAAAAATTGGAACGTGCGGTGTGAAAGATTGGAACGTGCGGTGTGAAAAATTGGAACGTGCGGTGTGAAAGATTGGAACGTGCGGTGTGAAAAAATGGAACGTGCGGTGTGAAAAATGGAACGTGCGGTGTGAAAAAATGGAACGTACGGTGTGAAAAAATGGAACGTGCGGTGTGAAAAAATGGAACGTGCGGTGTGAAAAATTGGAACGTGCGGTGTGAAAAAATGGAACGTGCGGTGTGAAAAAATGGAACGTGCGGTGTGAAAAAATGGAACGTGCGGTGTGAAAAAATGGAACGTGCGGTGTGAAAAATTGGAACGTGCGGTGTGAAAAATTGGAACGTGCGGTGTGAAAAATTGGAACGTGCGTTGTGAGAAAATGGAACGTGCGGTGTGAAAAAATGGAACGTGCGGTGTGAAAAATTGGAACGTGCGGTGTGAAAGATTGGAACGTGCGGTGTGAAAAAATGGAACGTGCGGTGTGAAAAATTGGAACGTGCGGTGTGAAAAAATGGAACGTGCGGTGTGAATAATTGGAACGTGCGGTGTGAAAGATTGGAACGTGCGGTGTGAAAAAATGGAACGTGCGGTGTGAAAAATGGAACGTGCGGTGTGAAAAAATGGAACGTGCGGTGTGAAAAAATGGAACGTGCGGTGTGAAAAAATGGAACGTGCGGTGTGAAAAAATGGAACGTGCGGTGTGAAAAATTGGAACGTGCGGTGTGAAAAAATGGAACGTGCGGTGTGAAAAAATGGAACGTGCGGTGTGAAAATTGGAACGTGCGGTGTGAAAAAATGGAACGTGCGGTGTGAAAAAATGGAACGTGCGGTGTGAAAAATTGGAACGTGCGGTGTGAAAAAATGGAACGTGCGGTGTGAAAAAATGGAACGTGCGGTGTGAAAAATTGGAACGTGCGGTGTGAAAAATTGGAACGTGCGGTGTGAAAAATTGGAACGTGCGGTGTGAAAAATTGGAACGTGCGGTGTGAGAAAATGGAACGTGCGGTGTGAAAAAATGGAACGTGCGGTGTGAAAAATTGGAACGTGCGGTGTGAAAGATTGGAACGTGCGGTGTGAAAAAATGGAACGTGCGGTGTGAAAAATTGGAACGTGCGGTGTGAAAAAATGGAACGTGCGGTGTGAAAAATTGGAACGTGCGGTGTGAAAAATTGGAACGTGCGGTGTGAAAAATTGGAACGTGCGGTGTGAAAAAATGGAACGTGCGGTGTGAAAAATTAGAACGTGCGGTGTGAAAAATTAGAACGTGCGGTGTGAAAAATTGGAACGTGCGGTGTGAAAAATTGGAACGTGCGGTGTGAAAGATTGGAACGTGCGGTGTGAAAAAATGGAACGTGCGGTGTGAAAAAATGGAACGTGCGGTGTGAAAAAATGGAACGTGCGGTGTGAAAAATGGAACGTGCGGTGTGAAAAATTAGAACGTGCGGTGTGAAAAATTGGAACGTGCGGTGTGAAAAATTGGAACGTGCGGTGTGAAAAATTGGAACGTGCGGTGTGAAAAATTGGAACGTGCGGTGTGAAAAAATTGGAACGTGCGGTGTGAAAAATGGAACGTGCGGTGTGAATAATTGGAACGTGCGGTGTAAAAAAATGGAACGTGCGGTGTGAAAAAATGGAACGTGCGGTGTGAAAAAATGGAACGTGCGGTGTGAAAAAATGGAACGTGCGGTGTGAAAAATTGGAACGTGCGGTGTGAGAAAATGGAACGTGCGGTGTGAAAAAATGGAACGTGCGGTGTGAAAAATTGGAACGTGCGGTGTGAAAGATTGGAACGTGCGGTGTGAAAAAATGGAACGTGCGGTGTGAAAAATTGGAACGTGCGGTGTGAAAAAATGGAACGTGCGGTGTGAAAAATTGGAACGTGCGGTGTGAAAAATTGGAACGTGCGGTGTGAAAAATTGGAACGTGCGGTGTGAAAAAATGGAACGTGCGGTGTGAAAAATTAGAACGTGCGGTGTGAAAAATTGGAACGTGCGGTGTGAAAAATTGGAACGTGCGGTGTGAAAAATTGGAACGTGCGGTGTGAAAAATTGGAACGTGCGGTGTGAAAGATTGGAACGTGCGGTGTGAAAAACTGGAACGTGCGGTGTGAAAAAATGGAACGTGCGGTGTGAAAAAATGGAACGTGCGGTGTGAAAAAATGGAACGTGCGGTGTGAAAAATTGGAACGTGCGGTGTGAAAAAATGGAACGTGCGGTGTGAAAAAATGGAACGTGCGGTGTGAAAAAATGGAACGTGCGGTGTGAAAAAATGGAACGTGCGGTGTGAAAAAATGGAACGTGCGGTGTGAAAAATTGGAACGTGCGGTGTGAAAAATTGGAACGTGCGGTGTGAAAAATTGGAACGTGCGGTGTGAGAAAATGGAACGTGCGGTGTGAGAAAATGGAACGTGCGGTGTGAGAAAATTGAACGTGCGGTGTGAAAAAATGGAACGTGCGGTGTGAAAAAATGGAACGTGCGGTGTGAAAAAATGGAACGTGCGGTGTGAAAAATGGAACGTGCGGTGTGAAAAATGGAACGTGCGGTGTGAAAAAGGGGAACGCGCGGTGTGAAAAATTGGAACGTGCGGTGTGAAAAATTGGAACGTGCGGTGTGAGAAAATGGAACGTGCGGTGTGAGAAAATGGAACGTGCGGTATGAGTAAATGGAACGTGCGGTGTGAAAAAATGGAACGTGCGGTGTGAAAAAATGGAACGTGCGGTGTGAAAAAATGGAACGTGCGGTGTGAAAAAGGGGAACGCGCGGTGTGAAAAATTGGAACGTGCGGTGTGAAAAATTGGAACGTGCGGTGTGAAAAATTGGAACGTGCGGTGTGAAAAATTAGAACGTGCGGTGTGAAAAATTGGAACGTGCGGTGTGAAAAATTGGAACGTGCGGTGTGAAAAAATGGAACGTGCGGTGTGAAAAAATGGAACGTGCGGTGTGAAAAATGGAACGTTCGGTGTGAAAAAATGGAACGTGCGGTGTGAAAAAATGGAACGTGCGGTGTGAAAAAATGGAACGTGCGGTGTGAAAAAATGGAACGTGCGGTGTGAAAAAATGGAACGTGCGGTGTGAAAAAATGGAACGTGCGGTGTGAAAAAATGGAACGTGCGGTGTGAAAAAATAGAACGTGCGGTGTGAAAAAATGGAACGTGCGGTGTGAAAAAATGGAACGTGCGGTGTGAAAAAATGGAACGTGCGGTGTGAAAAAATGGAACGTGCGGTGTGAAAAAATGGAACGTGCGGTGTGAAAAAATGGAACGTGCGGTGTGAAAAATTGGAACGTGCGGTGTGAGAAAATGGAACGTGCGGTGTGAAAAAATGGAACGTGCGGTGTGAAAAATTGGAACGTGCGGTGTGAAAGATTGGAACGTGCGGTGTGAAAAAATGGAACGTGCGGTGTGAAAAATTGGAACGTGCGGTGTGAAAAAATGGAACGTGCGGTGTGAAAAATTGGAACGTGCGGTGTGAAAAATTGGAACGTGCGGTGTGAAAAATTGGAACGTGCGGTGTGAAAAAATGGAACGTGCGGTGTGAAAAATTAGAACGTGCGGTGTGAAAAATTAGAACGTGCGGTGTGAAAAATTGGAACGTGCGGTGTGAAAAATTGGAACGTGCGGTGTGAAAAATTGGAACGTGCGGTGTGAAAGATTGGAACGTGCGGTGTGAAAAACTGGAACGTGCGGTGTGAAAAAATGGAACGTGCGGTGTGAAAAAATGGAACGTGCGGTGTGAAAAAATGGAACGTGCGGTGTGAAAAATTGGAACGTGCGGTGTGAAAAAATGGAACGTGCGGTGTGAAAAAATGGAACGTGCGGTGTGAAAAAATGGAACGTGCGGTGTGAAAAAATGGAACGTGCGGTGTGAAAAAATGGAACGTGCGGTGTGAAAAATTGGAACGTGCGGTGTGAAAAATTGGAACGTGCGGTGTGAAAAATTGGAACGTGCGGTGTGAGAAAATGGAACGTGCGGTGTGAGAAAATGGAACGTGCGGTGTGAGAAAATTGAACGTGCGGTGTGAAAAAATGGAACGTGCGGTGTGAAAAATTGGAACGTGCGGTGTGAAAAAATGGAACGTGCGGTGTGAAAAATGGAACGTGCGGTGTGAAAAATGGAACGTGCGGTGTGAAAAAGGGGAACGCGCGGTGTGAAAAATTGGAACGTGCGGTGTGAAAAATTGGAACGTGCGGTGTGAGAAAATGGAACGTGCGGTGTGAGAAAATGGAACGTGCGGTATGAGTAAATGGAACGTGCGGTGTGAAAAAATGGAACGTGCGGTGTGAAAAAATGGAACGTGCGGTGTGAAAAAATGGAACGTGCGGTGTGAAAAAGGGGAACGCGCGGTGTGAAAAATTGGAACGTGCGGTGTGAAAAATTGGAACGTGCGGTGTGAAAAAATGGAACGTGCGGTGTGAAAAATTAGAACGTGCGGTGTGAAAAATTGGAACGTGCGGTGTGAAAAATTGGAACGTGCGGTGTGAAAAAATGGAACGTGCGGTGTGAAAAAATGGAACGTGCGGTGTGAAAAATGGAACGTTCGGTGTGAAAAAATGGAACGTGCGGTGTGAAAAAATGGAACGTGCGGTGTGAAAAAATGGAACGTGCGGTGTGAAAAAATGGAACGTGCGGTGTGAAAAAATGGAACGTGCGGTGTGAAAAAATGGAACGTGCGGTGTGAAAAAATGGAACGTGCGGTGTGAAAAAATAGAACGTGCGGTGTGAAAAAATGGAACGTGCGGTGTGAAAAAATGGAACGTGCGGTGTGAAAAAATGGAACGTGCGGTGTGAAAAAATGGAACGTGCGGTGTGAAAAATTGGAACGTGCGGTGTGAAAAAATGGAACGTGCGGTGTGAAAAAATGGAACGTGCGGTGTGAAAAAATGGAACGTGCGGTGTGAAAAAATGGAACGTGCGGTGTGAAAAAGTGGAACGTGCGGTGTGAGAAAATGGAACGTGCGGTGTGAAAAAATGGAACGTGCGGTGTGAAAAAAATGGAACGTGCGGTGTGAAAAATGGAACGTGCGGTGTGAAAAATTAGAACGTGCGGTGTGAAAAATTGGAACGTGCGGTGTGAGAAAATGGAACGTGCGGTGTGAGAAAATGGAACGTGCGGTGTGAGAAAATTGAACGTGCGGTGTGAAAAAATGGAACGTGCGGTGTGAAAAATTGGAACGTGCGGTGTGAAAAAATGGAACGTGCGGTGTGAAAAATGGAACGTGCGGTGTGAAAAATGGAACGTGCGGTGTGAAAAAGGGGAACGCGCGGTGTGAAAAATTGGAACGTGCGGTGTGAAAAATTGGAACGTGCGGTGTGAGAAAATGGAACGTGCGGTGTGAGAAAATGGAACGTGCGGTATGAGTAAATGGAACGTGCGGTGTGAAAAAATGGAACGTGCGGTGTGAAAAAATGGAACGTGCGGTGTGAAAAAATGGAACGTGCGGTGTGAAAAAGGGGAACGCGCGGTGTGAAAAATTGGAACGTGCGGTGTGAAAAATTGGAACGTGCGGTGTGAAAAAATGGAACGTGCGGTGTGAAAAATTGGAACGTGCGGTGTGAAAAATTGGAACGTGCGGTGTGAAAAATTGGAACGTGCGGTGTGAAAAAATGGAACGTGCGGTGTGAAAAAATGGAACGTGCGGTGTGAAAAATGGAACGTTCGGTGTGAAAAAATGGAACGTGCGGTGTGAAAAAATGGAACGTGCGGTGTGAAAAAATGGAACGTGCGGTGTGAAAAAATGGAACGTGCGGTGTGAAAAAATGGAACGTGCGGTGTGAAAAAATGGAACGTGCGGTGTGAAAAAATAGAACGTGCGGTGTGAAAAAATGGAACGTGCGGTGTGAAAAAATGGAACGTGCGGTGTGAAAAAATGGAACGTGCGGTGTGAAAAATTGGAACGTGCGGTGTGAAAAAATGGAACGTGCGGTGTGAAAAAATGGAACGTGCGGTGTGAAAAAATGGAACGTGCGGTGTGAAAAAATGGAACGTGCGGTGTGAAAAAGTGGAACGTGCGGTGTGAGAAAATGGAACGTGCGGTGTGAAAAAATGGAACGTGCGGTGTGAAAAAATGGAACGTGCGGTGTGAAAAATGGAACGTGCGGTGTGAAAAATTAGAACGTGCGGTGTGAAAAATTGGAACGTGCGGTGTGAAAAATTGGAACGTGCGGTGTGAAAGATTGGAACGTGCGGTGTGAAAAATTGGAACGTGCGGTGTGAAAAAATTGGAACGTGCGGTGTGAAAAATGGAACGTGCGGTGTGAATAATTGGAACGTGCGGTGTAAAAAAATGGAACGTGCGGTGTGAAAAAATGGAACGTGCGGTGTGAAAAAATGGAACGTGCGGTGTGAAAAAATGGAACGTGCGGTGTGAAAAATTGGAACGTGCGGTGTGAAAAATTGGAACGTGCGGTGTGAGAAAATGGAACGTGCGGTGTGAAAAAATGGAACGTGCGGTGTGAAAAATTGGAACGTGCGGTGTGAAAAATTGGAACGTGCGGTGTGAAAAAATGGAACGTGCGGTGTGAAAAATTGGAACGTGCGGTGTGAAAAAATGGAACGTGCGGTGTGAAAAATTGGAACGTGCGGTGTGAAAAATTGGAACGTGCGGTGTGAAAAATTGGAACGTGCGGTGTGAAAAAATGGAACGTGCGGTGTGAAAAATTAGAACGTGCGGTGTGAAAAATTAGAACGTGCGGTGTGAAAAATTGGAACGTGCGGTGTGAAAAATTGGAACGTGCGGTGTGAAAAATTGGAACGTGCGGTGTGAAAGATTGGAACGTGCGGTGTGAAAAACTGGAACGTGCGGTGTGAAAAAATGGAACGTGCGGTGTGAAAAAATGGAACGTGCGGTGTGAAAAATGGAACGTGCGGTGTGAAAAATTGGAACGTGCGGTGTGAAAAAATGGAACGTGCGGTGTGAAAAAATGGAACGTGCGGTGTGAAAAAATGGAACGTGCGGTGTGAAAAAATGGAACGTGCGGTGTGAAAAAATGGAACGTGCGGTGTGAAAAATTGGAACGTGCGGTGTGAAAAATTGGAACGTGCGGTGTGAAAAATTGGAACGTGCGGTGT
This sequence comes from Sarcophaga caerulescens, assembly GCA_927399465.1. Lineage (NCBI taxonomy): Eukaryota > Metazoa > Arthropoda > Insecta > Diptera > Sarcophagidae > Sarcophaga > Sarcophaga caerulescens. The sequence goes on along the minus strand of OV656867.1, from coordinate 82,126,979 downwards.
GAGAAAATGGAACGTGCGGTGTGAGAAAATGGAACGTGCGGTGTGAGAAAATTGAACGTGCGGTGTGAAAAAATGGAACGTGCGGTGTGAAAAATTGGAACGTGCGGTGTGAAAAAATGGAACGTGCGGTGTGAAAAATGGAACGTGCGGTGTGAAAAATTAGAACGTGCGGTGTGAAAGATTGGAACGTGCGGTGTGAAAGATTGGAACGTGCGGTGTGAAAAAATGGAACGTGCGGTGTGAAAAAATGGAACGTGCGGTGTGAAAAAATGGAACGTGCGGTGTGAAAAAATGGAACGTGCGGTGTGAAAAAATGGAACGTGCGGTGTGAAAAAATGGAACGTGCGGTGTGAAAAAATGGAACGTGCGGTGTGAAAAAATAGAACGTGCGGTGTGAAAAAATGGAACGTGCGGTGTGAGAAAATGGAACGTGCGGTGTGAGAAAATGGAACGTGCGGTGTGAAAAAATGGAACGTGCGGTGTGAAAAATTGGAACGTGCGGTGTGAAAAAATGGAACGTGCGGTGTGAAAAATTGGAACGTGCGGTGTGAAAAATTGGAACGTGCGGTGTGAAAGATTGGAACGTGCGGTGTGAAAAAATGGAACGTGCGGTGTGAAAAAATGGAACGTGCGGCGTGAAAAAATGGAACGTGCGGTGTGAAAAAATGGAACGTGCGGTGTGAAAAATTGGAACGTGCGGTGTGAAAAAATGGAACGTGCGGTGTGAAAAAATGGAACGTGCGGTGTGAAAAAATGGAACGTGCGGTGTGAAAAAATGGAACGTGCGGTGTGAAAAAATGGAACGTGCGGTGTGAAAAAATGGAACGTGCGGTGTGAAAAATTGGAACGTGCGGTGTGAAAAATTGGAACGTGCGGTGTGAAAAATTGGAACGTGCGGTGTGAAAAATTGGAACGTGCGGTGTGAGAAAATGGAACGTGCGGTGTGAGAAAATGGAACGTGCGGTGTGAGAAAATGGAACGTGCGGTGTGAAAAATTGGAACGTGCGGTGTGAAAAATGGAACGTGCGGTGTGAAAAATTAGAACGTGCGGTGTGAAAGATTGGAACGTGCGGTGTGAAAGATTGGAACGTGCGGTGTGAAAAAATGGAACGTGCGGTGTGAAAAAATGGAACGTGCGGTGTGAAAAAATGGAACGTGCGGTGTGAAAAAATGGAACGTGCGGTGTGAAAAAATGGAACGTGCGGTGTGAAAAAATAGAACGTGCGGTGTGAAAAAATGGAACGTGCGGTGTGAAAAATTGGAACGTGCGGTGTGAAAAAATGGAACGTGCGGTGTGAAAAAATGGAACGTGCGGTGTGAAAAAATGGAACGTGCGGTGTGAAAAAATGGAACGTGCGGTGTGAAAAATTGGAACGTGCGGTGTGAAAAAATGGAACGTGCGGTGTGAAAAATTGGAACGTGCAGTATGAAAATATGGAACGTGCGGTGTGAAAAAATGGAACGTGCGGTGTGAAAAAATGGAACGTGCGGTGTGAAAAATTGGAACGTGCGGTGTGAAAAATTGGAACGTGCGGTGTGAAAAATTGGAACGTGAGGTGTGAAAAAATGGAACGTGCGGTGTGAAAAAATGGAACGTGCGGTGTGAAAAAATGGAACGTGCGGTGTGAAAAAATGGAACGTGCGGTGTGAAAATATGGAACGTGCGGTGTGAAAAAATGGAACGTGCGGTGTGAAAAAATGGAACGTGCGGTGTGAAAAAATGGAACGTGCGGTGTGAAAAATTGGAACGTGCGGTGTGAAAAAATGGAACGTGCGGTGTGAAAAAATGGAACGTGCGGTGTGAAAAAATATGGAACGTGCGGTGTAAAAAAATGGAACGTGCGGTGTGAAAAAATGGAACGTGCGGTGTGAAAAATTAGAACGTGCGGTGTGAAAAAATGGAACGTGCGGTGTGAAAAAATGGAACGTGCGGTGTGAAAAAATGGAACGTGCGGTGTAAAAAAATGGAACGTGCGGTGTGAAAAATTGGAACGTGCGGTGTGAAAAAATGGAACGTGCGGTGTGAAAAATGGAACGTGCGGTGTGAATAATTGGAATGTGCGGTGTGAAAAAATGGAACGTGCGGTGTGAAAAATGGAACGTGCGGTGTGAAAAAATGGAACGTGCGGTGTGAAAAATTGGAACGTGCGGTGTGAAAAATTGGAACGTGCGGTGTGAAAAAATGGAACGTGCGGTGTGAAAAATTGGAACGTGCGGTGTGAAAAAATGGAACGTGCGGTGTGAAAAATTAGAACGTGCGGTGTGAAAGATTGGAACGTGCGGTGTGAAAGATTGGAACGTGCGGTGTGAAAAAATGGAACGTGCGGTGTGAAAAATTGGAACGTGCGGTGTGAAAAATTGGAACGTGCGGTGTGAAAAATTGGAACGTGCGGTGTGAAAAATTGGAACGTGCGGTGTGAAAAATTGGAACGTGCGGTGTGAAAAATTGGAACGTGAGGTGTGAAAAAATGGAACGTGCGGTGTGAAAAAATGGAACGTGCGGTGTGAAAAAATGGAACGTGCGGTGTGAAAAAATGGAACGTGCGGTGTGAAAAAATGGAACGTGCGGTGTGAGAAAATGGAACGTGCGGTGTGAAAAATTGGAACGTGCGGTGTGAAAAATGGAACGTGCGGTGTGAAAAATTAGAACGTGCGGTGTGAAAGATTGGAACGTGCGGTGTGAAAGATTGGAACGTGCGGTGTGAAAAAATGGAACGTGCGGTGTGAAAAAATGGAACGTGCGGTGTGAAAAAATGGAACGTGCGGTGTGAAAAAATGGAACGTGCGGTGTGAAAAAATGGAACGTGCGGTGTGAAAAAATGGAACGTGCGGTGTGAAAAAATGGAACGTGCGGTGTGAAAAATTGGAACGTGCGGTGTGAAAAAATGGAACGTGCGGTGTGAAAAAATGGAACGTGCGGTGTGAAAAAATGGAACGTGCGGTGTGAAAAATTGGAACGTGCGGTGTGAAAAATTGGAACGTGCGGTGTGAAAAAATGGAACGTGCGGTGTGAAAAATTGGAACGTGCAGTATGAAAATATGGAACGTGCGGTGTGAAAAAATGGAACGTGCGGTGTGAAAAAATGGAACGTGCGGTGAGAAAAAATGGAACGTGCGGTGTGAAAAATTGGAACGTGCGGTGTGAAAAATTGGAACGTGAGGTGTGAAAAAATGGAACGTGCGGTGTGAAAAAATGGAACGTGCGGTGTGAAAAAATGGAACGTGCGGTGTGAAAAAATGGAACGTGCGGTGTGAAAAAATGGAACGTGCGGTGTGAAAAAATGGAACGTGCGGTGTGAAAAAATGGAACGTGCGGTGTGAAAAAATGGAACGTGCGGTGTGAAAAATTGGAACGTGCGGTGTGAAAAAATGGAACGTGTGGTGTGAAAAAATGGAACGTGCGGTGTGAAAAAATATGGAACGTGCGGTGTAAAAAAATGGAACGTGCGGTGTGAAAAAATGGAACGTGCGGTGTGAAAAATTAGAACGTGCGGTGTGAAAAAATGGAACGTGCGGTGTGAAAAAATGGAACGTGCGGTGTGAAAAAATGGAACGTGCGGTGTAAAAAAATGGAACGTGCGGTGTGAAAAATTGGAACGTGCGGTGTGAAAAAATGGAACGTGCGGTGTGAAAAATGGAACGTGCGGTGTGAATAATTGGAACGTGCGGTGTGAAAAAATGGAACGTGCGGTGTGAAAAATGGAACGTGCGGTGTGAAAAAATGGAACGTGCGGTGTGAAAAATTGGAACGTGCGGTGTGAAAAATTGGAACGTCATCATATCATTTACAGTATCAACCATTTTTCTGCAAAACTAAATTTTTTTATTTTATCTTCATTTGCAATTTATACAGCTTTTTGCTTTAAAAAGTGTTGGTTCTATCCTGGTGAACCGAAGTGTATGTGTATTAGTCGGCTTATAGATAAAAATACATCAGTTTTAGAAGCGTATTAAGAGAATCAATGTTGCGGCGGACCAAGTTAGCTTAAAGTATTTGTAGATCAAAGGGTTCATTTGAGGACTGCCAGAAGAACATTAGAAGAGACAAATGCTTGTAAATTGTTTCGGTTGAAGATAATCAATGTTGTGGCAAGCCTTGCCCTCTTAAAACATTCACAATTTATAGTCCAGCAAGCTCACATGTGATCGTTCTACAGATAATATAATTCAGAGCAAGGTGATTGGAGATTGGGAATACCTAATAACGACTTCTGCAGAAGCTGCAATGACTTGTAAGCACACAGGAGAGCACAGAACATTTTCTCTGTCATTGTCCGTCGCTTGGGAAAATAAGAAGAATAATTCTTGGGTATCCAGAACTTAGTGACATGTCTAGACAAAGACGATTTGAGAAAAGTTTACGCTGTTTTAACTTCATGCATACATACATTATTTGGTCATTGCAAGCCTTTAGTCAGGATTACGACCTAGCTTCTCACATCACATATGTTGTGTGTGTTAATTTTATACATGAGTGGCGGGACCTACAGTTTAAAATCGATTCCCAACGACAGGTTTTTGAGAAACTTTTCATAGCAATTTTATTTTTACCAGAAATCTGCTAAAAAAAATTTTTTTTTTCATATTTCGTTTTGATGTCTGACCTGTAGTTTGATCCGTGTCCTCAAGCCTACTAAGCCAAAATACTACCTACTAGACTACGGCGACCTTAACTTCATGAGGTGGTGTAAAATCTTACTGGAAAGTTCACTTTTAGTTTTGGATCGTAGAATGGTCAACGTGTGTGCTACAACAGCTTCCAAAATGATTTCTTAGTAAACCTTGACTGATGTTTTGACCCTTTGTTCGTATTTCGAATTTCTATTCACTGACCCTATTGTAACAGACACTCCATCAAATCATGACAGAAGCTGGAAGCCGACCCTTTTCAAATCCTGACCCCTATTTCTATGCAAGTTATCAGCAAAAGACGTTTGGTTTCTTCCACCTTGTTTTCATCAAAGCCGCAGTCAACAATTATTCGACACGGTGTTTGAAGGCCCCAACACCCAAGTCTATTTTAATAACTCGACTCAAGGAATCTTGCGCGACATTCCATTCCTTTGCCATAATTTGTTGTTTTTGGGGGGGAATTTTACTGAATTCTAGAATTGAAAGTTGTGATGATTTGCGGGGATGATTTCTGTGGCGGTCTGTAAACATGCGATTAAACCCGAGCGAAAACATCACCATTTCTTATAACACATACGGTGGTAATTATAGCTCATTATTACTGTTAAGTAATACGATATCCGTGTGGTAGCGGGTAACAAAAGAATACTGCCACAGCCCATCAGGCTTATCGTAAGAGGCGACAAAATGGCTAGTAATGTACTGGGAATTTGTATTTATACGCTGTTCTCATACATTGCAAAAACATGCAATCATAGTTGCTAAGTTGGAATTTGCAACATATTTTGTATGTATAAAAATTAATCATTGTGGGAGTTTTGACATATTCCAAATTGGCTTTTGATGTGTCTGGCTCTTTTAAATGATTGGTGATGCAATGGGAGTGTATTACATTCTCATGCATTGCTAAAACATACAATTATAGTTGTACTTATTTGATTCGTCATATAAGTTAATTACTCATTTTCTTTTCTTTTGAGAAGATTTTGGGTTAAGACATTCGCAACACAAATGTATATATAAAATAAATTATTGAAGAGGGTTGATGTATGCTGGTTTGATTTAACTGGTGTATTTCGATTCCTTCAATAAGCTTTGACATGCTCTCGAAAACGTAAGTTTTCAAACTGTCACCAGTCAGGAACTATTTGGGGTTCAACTGGTAGCAGTCTGGTCTTGGCTTGGCTGCGAAGCCTGACCAGAGGTCTTTAATCTGGTGCCACAGGAGCCCCAGAGACTTGTCTCTGCCTGGCAATTGGTGAGGCCCCCTTTTGGGAGCACGTGGTGGCTGTGGATTGGACCTAAATCGCGGGGAGTGCGCGATAGTACGGTGTGGCGTTACACTCTTAACGCATTAAAGGAGTTTAGATGGTCTCCGACCCCTAAACAAGAGGGAAGTCATGTCCAAATTAGCATGGTTTCGAATTGGTACCCACATATGGTGATGTGATGCGTGAACACGGCACGCGATTGCATTCACCCACATGTTGGTGACGTGATACATGACAGACATGTATCACCCACATGTTATGATGTTGTACGTGGCACGGCACGTTGATGCATCATTGTGTGAGGAGGCGTTGGTGGACGCATTCTATCTCACCTGTGTTTCAGACACTGTGGGGTATGCCTGACGGCGACACTCACATTAAACTGTAACTCATTTGTTAAGTAATACGATTATCACTATCTGATCACTTCATGATGAAAACTGAAATAATTTATATTTCTTGGTGCAGAATACGAATTATATTTCCTAACCCACGTGGGAATAATGTGGCAAGTACAATTCTTCTATTAGAGCGAATGTTCTTATATTGCAGTGATATTTATGTGTCCACTAAATATATGACCTGGACTTATTATTTAAGTTGCTATTAATTTCAAGCAATTCAACACAATAAACAATATGTCTGTTACGTTTGGTACTGTAGGGCATAGAAATAAATAAAAAACGGTAGCACAACCAAATAAAATTTTACCGACTATCACGTTTACATGCACACTTGTTGTTCCCTCATTAGTTGGTCTTTATTTAGTTTTTGAAGACGTATTTATTTTGAAATGTTTTCTTTTTTTTTTTTTTGTTTTTCTCTCAGCACTTTTCAATGTTCTCAACAACAAAATGAAGTTGTTTTCCTTTCAGAAAATCTTGCATCTGAATTAAACAAATTATGTTGGTGCACTGTACGTACCTATGTACATATGGTAAGTAAGTAGTTTTTTTTTTATTTCCCAAATAGAACAATATCTTGTATTTAGTTGGTTGCATGCATGCCGAACGTGTTAAAATTTATATTTTTGCAAAAATAATTACTACACAGATATCCTGGATGAAAACTAACACTCTTTCTTATTCAAAATATGGTTGGTATACTCAACTGCTGTAAGATAAAACCGTACGTACGTAAGTTTACACGATCTGCAATTCAACAATGTGTACATATGGTTAAACAAATAAGCATTTAGAGCAAATAGACAATCAAATGAATGCATATTTGGTAAGGAATACCCATCAGGCAGGTAGTTCAGTGCTTGTAAATTGGAATTTATTAGGAATGAGAAAAACTTTAGGGTTGTGGAAAGTAAATCTTATTCCTGTTCAGTATTCCATTCACACCTCTATCGTAAACTATTAATATTGTTACGTTTTTACCCTTTTAAAAACATTTAAAATATTAGTTCGGGTTCCAAATAAAATAAAAATAAATTTATGTTTAGTTTTAATTAAAATTCTTTATTGTTCGCACAATTCTGTGTGCCACTGTTCACAACTTAATGTAAACAACAATAATTGCTTTGTTTGTTATTCTTCTTTACACTCTTTTGCGTAAACACTAACAATTGTTCTGCAGGTCTTTATAACGGAGATCTTCAAACCACGATTATTCTCTTCAAACGCAACGCGTCTTGACACAAGACTGACTGAATTTTTAACTGACCCCGTTGCCTGATTTGTCTTTCCTTTTATATGCAAACGCAAACAGTCTGAAAAATGATCTTGAAGTCGAGATCTCTCGAGATTCTCGAGATCTCTATAAATGTAAACATAGTTGTTTTATTATTGTTGTTTGTGTATTATTGTTTACATTTATTCTTGCAGTGTTTGTTTACTTGTTTATCCCTTTTTTATATAAGTTTTTTGTTGGTATATTTTTGTTTACTTGTTTATCATGTAAACAAGTTCATTGTTTTTGTTTTTGTATCTTTTGTTTACAATTTAAACGATGTGAAAGCAAAACACCATTTTCGTAACAATATTGTTTCCTTCGTTGTCTTTATCGTCATTGCCATTTCGCAATACAGTTGTCTTCTTCATGTACAACCCATCTTTCGCATTTCTTAATATCATGCGGTTATCTTTGTTAGATTAACTGCTGTTTCGCGTAATGTGTGTCCTAGCGAGTGCTACTTAAAACCAATTATAAATAGACGTTATTAGCTACCTTACTTGAAATATTTTCCATACTGGTTTGTGTGATATCAGAAAGTGTTAACATCTTCAAGCATGGCACCTCTCCTCTGCAGAGTTATATTGTTGCCAGCAATCGCTTATATGCATACTGTATTCTCCCAGTTTATTTCGGTCTAACTCACGCTCGCACTAAGCCTAAATGTCGTAGCTTTTCTATGTCGCAGAACGTATTCGAAGGAACCAAATGTCCTCGGTATAGGAACCATAGAATACCGCTAGAATTTCTGCTACAGCGGGAGTGACATGCGAAATTAGATTTTTTCTAGTTTCTATACCTTTGCTAAGCAATAAAATACTCTTCGATAATATAATCCTTCAATCATTGAGAGGCTTCAAGCGCATTTACGTTACGTTAGACTGTTCGCTGTCACTCTCCTAGTTCACAACGGATTTTCCTGTACTTTTTACTCTAAGTCGGACATTAGTTGGTTCCTGGTGCTTTGTTGCTTTTTAATGCCTTAGTTGCACTGGCAACTCTCAATACTGAAGGGCTTAATAGGTAGGTATATCAGGTCTCACTGCATGGGCTGTACAATTGGAAATTATATCTGGAGTTTGAACAAATCTCCAGCTTTTTGATGCTTTCTGAAGACGAAAGATTTGTTGGTGAGTTACATTGAATACGTAGCAATATTATTTTCAGGTTTTTTTGAACTATTTCTACTAAGTGAAGTCGCCGTAGTGTAGTAGATAGTGTGTTGGCTTATTAGAAGTGCGGTCACGGCTCAAACCCCAAGTCACATATCTCGATCATATCGAAATATGAAAAATATTTCTTCGGCGACTTTCTCTCAACAGGTTTCTGGCAAAAACTCTGAGAGTAATAATAAAATAGTCATGAAAAGCTTCTCAAGAATGTGTCGTCCGGAGAAAATTAAACAGTAGATCCCGCCACTTATGGATAAAGTTAACTCACACAACATAAGTGGTGAGCTTCTCACATCATTTATGTTCGAAATTCTAACTGGAGGGTTGTAAAAACCAATTATGTGTGTAAGTTCTACTAAAGAGACTGTTTTATCCCGGTGTTATCATCTCAACTCAGGCCTAAGCGAAGCATAACTTTTTATTTCTATTTTACCGCTTACGAAACAGTTTGTTGTAATCGCGCTAAACAAATTTTAATTTCCATTTTCCTTCTTTTGTTTGTGGCAACATTGCCTATTGGGTAATGCGCCATTTGAAACACTGTATTTTATAATTTGTTACATTGGCGGCAAGCAGCAAATGTGTGTATGTATACATTTTGAAATACGTAGCGCTTCTTTCATTATCTAAAGAAATAATTCCACATGTAAGTATACTGTGTGTGTGTGCAGCGTACTAATTAGACCGCATTAGTTTCATCTTTGTCATGTATTCTTGAATACTCATTAGCATTGTTTATACAATCTACTATTTCTACAATGAAAACACTGTGTTCTAATAAAATATTGCCACGATTTCTAAATTTATTTGTTCCCTTTTGCGATCTACTATCTGGTAGCTGTGATTACATGTGAAACTGTTGCTTATTCTATAAATTCATTCGTTGCAGCTGATAAATATGTTTTCAACAAGTTTTTCTAGCATTTACTTGCAATTGTAAGCCAGTAATTTTATTTATTTATTATTCATTGTTGTTGTTGTACACAAATATTTACTGTTAATTGAATACACACGATTTACAGTTACTTATTATAGTGGTAAAAAGAATATGGCGAAAGGGAAACAATTAAATTAATTTTGTATTCCATAAATGCATTACAAACGATGTCGTAAGCAAAAATTTGTTTTGAAATTTTCATTTACAATGGGAATCATTTGAAGGAATAAAAGGATTACAGATATGTGATGCACACTGATTGAATACTTGAAAGGAAATGTCAGAGTATATGATTGGATATTCCTCTATGATGGTTAAAGAAACATTAAAGAAGTGGCAAAAAATATGAACGAAAATCATAAGTAGAGAATAATCTTTGCACAGAAGTTCAAACTTTGAATAGTTGTTATAACAATTAGCATATGAGAGCATAACCGATATTTCAAGTACATCAACTTGCTACGAAGTGCTTCTCAATAGCGATAATAAGAATCCAAGCATTTTTATTCCGCTGAGAACAAAATCATTAGTTGGAGTTACAAAAAAAAATAAAAATAAAAAATACAGAAAAGAGAAAAGAGATTAAGATGTACATCCCTGACCACTCCCTAAGTCCAGAATTCACAGCATAAAGATATCAAGTATATGAAAACTCATAAAATCTTTTTACCATGAAATGCTTTTTGAAAACGGATTAAATTTTAAACTTCAAATGGTTCTGAAAGCAAAGGGACATCAAATATTTAAGTTGCTAAAATACTTGTAATTATCTGGAAAATTGAAAAATTTTGTTTTTTATGGTGAAAATAATTTACCAAGGTGACCGCAGTTGGTTAAAAATCAAATAATTTAGTAGGTATGTGTATTGGTATTATTAGACGTGAGGACACGATTCAAACCACAGCTCAAACATCTCCAGAAAAACGAAAAATTAAAAAATATTCCTTCGGCGACATCCTCTTAGCATCTTTCTGGCAAAAATTCTGAGATTAAATAAAATTGTCATGAAAAGTTTATCAAAAATATGTAATTCGGAGTGGTGTGAAAATCTAGGTAGTTATCCTGACTGAAGGGTTGTAAATACCGATTATGTAGGCGTAATCGCTCTGTGTAAACAATTTTCGACATCAATTTTGCTTTTTTTGTATTTATTTTCAATCTTTTGAAGATTATTGAACATCTTGCTCATAATTTTATTATTTATTCGCTTAATTCAGTTTCTCTAATCTAGTTTTTTCAAAAAAGGGAGAAAATATAATGTTCTGGAATGATAGAGTTGTTAGCTGGGCAGTAACAGTTGTCCATACGTTGAGCGACAATCTCTACGTCCTCTTTGAAAATTTAAAGGTGTTGTTATATTGAATGCAGTGGTGAGAAACATTGCTCAGTAAGCTCTATTGTTTTGTAAGGAATTGGCTCAGCCTGACACCCGTATGTTTTTTGTTAACATTATTCTCCTTGGATGTGATAGGCAGTTTTCTTAAGCCTCCCCATTTATAAAATTTGGAAACTACTTCGCTCTATTTATATTGCCTTATATTATGTCTGACAACTTCGAGATCTTTCTATGTAGTTTTGTTTTTGTATTTCAGTTAATCGCACATTCTTGTGTATGTAGTTGGTTTTGTAGAGGAGGATTTGTGTTTTTGATTTTGTTAGTTTGTTTTTATCTTAAGCGCCTGTTAAGCGATCCAAATTCCCCTAACAGCACTGCCTGATGGCAACCATCCTTCTGGTGTAAGGAGCAAAATTTATATTTATCAACATAACCTCCTGAAGTTGGATCTTGTAACAGGTGCTTTAGTTCACGCAGCTTGGGAGGCTTTCTTGTTTAGTCTGCAATGGTATAAACAGCTCTAAAGTTGACTGCCACAAGTAATAACAATATTGTTTTTGAATATAAAGTTATAAAGTTATATTAATAATTTAAAAGTAGATTCTTTTTAAAATCACAAATGCGATAATGAAGTTTCCGTAATTATTTGCGTCTAGGATTGATTTGACAGAGCAGACTGGAGACCATTTTGGACATTGCTTTCTCGAAAATCTAGTGAATAGAGTCGCATATACATATTACAGAAACTTAAGCTATTATAGCGTAAGGCATTGTTCATTGACTAAACCTTTTTATAATAGAGTATCGACATGCTGACTTACTTAATTGGTTATTACAACGCTTTAGACAGGATTACAATCCAGCCTTTCCATGAATGGCGGGATCTAGTGTTTAATGTCGACTTCTTACGACAGATTAGAGAAACTTTTCACGGAAATATTTATTTACCCCCAGAGTCTTTGAAACAGAAATCAGAAATCTACTGAGAGGAAGTCGGCGGAGAAATATTTCTTTATATTTCGTTTTGTGCAAGAGATCTGATCTGGGTTTGAACTGTGGTCTCATGTCTAATAAGCCAACACACTTCCTACTAGACTAGGGCAACCACAAAAAGGACAACAAGGTTTTCGTATTTATTTGGGTTTAGGATTGATCAGAAAGAGCAGAGATTTAAAACCATTTCGGGCATTGCTGACTCGAAAGTCTAGTGGATAGTGTCACACAAATTTTAGAAACTTAAATTATTAACGCATTGTTCATTGAGTAAACTTTTTATAACAGAATATCGATATACTTACATACTTACTTACTTAATTGCTCATTTTAACCCTTTAGTCAGGATAACAATCATCCTTTTCAACTTAAAAATGTTTTATTCTTGTCACATTAAAAGTCCTCTTTGAAGTAAATAAATCTTATATAAAATTTGGCGACATTATCAATTATTTAAAACACACATGTAAACCCGAAAAAACAAAATCTAAATTCAATAAAAAGAAGACTATTTTGTACCTTTAATTGCAGCCATTTGACTAAATTGCAACCATTAAGCCTTAAAAGACAATACTTCCCCTGCCATAATTTTCAACGACGCACTGCATAAATGTTTGTTACGTGAATATGAAATGAATATTAAACGAGAAACTACTAAAACCTTTACATTTTTACTTCCTTTTTTTGTTTTGTTTTGTAAGTTCTCTACTGTGTTGTTTGCGTTAATGCACTTTTTAGCCGAAAACGATACATTTTGGTTAAAACAGCACTTACTTAAATGCCATGGGTTATATTGTTGAAGAACATAATTATTAGCGTATATACTACATATATGATGTGCTCGTAAAAAGGCGAACATAAAACTGTTTTAAACGCACAACTCTTGAAATAAGATTTACCGCGATATATAAAAATGGCATAAACTGCACCTGATATGAAAGCGAGTATGAGGATTCATTCGTTTATTCATTCATTCATTTGTTTCTCTTGCAGTTCCTTTTTATCTTTTCTGTTCTTCTTCTTTTTTGTTGCCATGGAAGGTATTATTATGTATAGGTATATAGGTTACCTGCATATCCATAATACTATACTTAGTAGTATGTTTTTGGATATGAATATATGCACAGCAGATAATAACTAATTAGACATTTGGTTCAATAGGACTATAAACATTATTTTGCGTTTATTATGTATTTCCCTCTCTTGATTCCTGGTCTATTCGTTATTGCAACAATTTGAGATGTGAATAACTTTTTGTATTGTTCACCACCATATCTATCAATGGGAGTCTGTGTCTCGAAGTGCACGGATTTTCAAAAACAAGGATTGCAACACTTGAATACAATTTTTCTTCAAAATCTTCGCCATTACAAGCCTTCAATCAGGATTATGACCTAGCTTCTCACATCACTTATGTTGTGTTTGTTAATTTTATGCATGAGTGGCACAAGTCGTCTCTGAACGACAGATTCTTGAGAAATTTTCATGGCAATTTTATTTACTCCCACAGTTTTTCGTCGATGAAGAAATATTTTTGCTTATTTCGTTTTGTTGGAGATGTCTGATCTGTGGTTTGAGTCGTGGCCCCAGGTCTAATAAGCCAACACACTAGTAGACTACTGCGACTTCAATAGTTCAACAAATTTTATTTTATTTTATTTATTTATTAAATTTTAAATGGCAACAACTGTATTAGAGTTTTACATGTGTGTGTGCGTGTGGATGTTATTAAATTCTTAGCTATTGCTTGGTAACCAAGTACCTATGTACCCACATGACTCCACTTTGTTGCATTGCACCCAGACTCTTGAATATGCAGAATATACAGTGCTGGCTAATTCAATGGAAACAAATACAAAATTTTAATTCCTTTGTTAGAGAAGCCGAAAATAATTTATGAAGGAATGTGTTACAGCGACTGAGCCAACTAATTTGTCAACTGCATCCTACCAAACATTTTTATCTTTTACTTCACTGGAGGTAAAGTACCACGTCTCCTTTCTTTATTTGGACTGTAGTGATTCATAAAAATAATTCAACAAAAATATGTTTTTTGATCAATGCGGTTTGACACGCACTAGTTGAGTTTTATTTTTAGATTGATTTCTTTAGGGAAAATATCCCTTCTTTTATACTAAATTTTGGTTGATTCAGCATTCCTAAATCAACCCCTTAATTCTAATACATTTCTATATTTACTTAATGCTATTACATTGGTTTGTACTTATGTTCTATGATATTATATTAGTTTGTGTGTATTTATTATTAGGGGACAAGTGGGTGCTATTTGACACGCGTCCACTGTCCCTATATAATATTCATAATTCCCACAGTAAAATGTGAAGAGAGCCACACACGATCACAAGAACCATAATACAACAACAACATACATTGTCCACACAATATGCAAACCAATGCGGCCAGTGTTTTGTCAATGAAATATCAGATGACCGTCGCAATGTGCGCCTTACTATTGCGCTGCAGCGACGATCAGTAACACTGAGTCAAGTGGCCGCAGCTCATGTGCAATTGGATATTCTTTTGCTTGTGCACATCGTGTGAAAATAATACATGAAATGTTGTGTTAGTATTAACGACTGTATAATCATGCTACACCTCCACCCTTTACAAGAATGTTCATATAAACTTTGTTTTATGGACATTCTTTTACAAACTATACTACAATGATTTTATGCTATGAGTTAAACGTTAAAGAGTGTTTTATACAATAATATAAAGTAATTTTATATTCTTTTTATTGTATTTTTTTTTTTTTTTTTTTTTTTTATAAATGTTTAAGAACATGTTTATTTTTAAAATTTATTATTTTACTCGTTTGGCCAATTGAGTGGTATAATTAAAATTATTTATTATATAGCTTAAGTCTATTCTTATGTACTATTTGTTCCTTATTAGTTATTTTATCCACTATGGTTACATTATTTCTTAAATCTAATTTCTTAATTTTATATGGACCTTTATATTGGTTATCCAATTTGTGTCCGGTTTCATTTTTAAGAAATACTAAATCTCCTATTCTAAAATTACAATCTAATATATTCCTATCATAATTATTCTTTTGATTAATTTTATTTATGTCTAATAACTGTTTGGCTCTCTTAAGAGCTACTTCTAATCTAAATTTTGCTTCTTTAGTATAATCATCCACGTTATATAGTGGTGCAACGCTATCTATTTCATTGAAATTTTTAAAACTGTTTGGGATTTTACTGAAAACTAATTCATAAGGACAGTAATTATGTACTGTTGATGGTGTTGTATTAAAACAGTAAGTAAAATACCTAAGCCACTCATCCCAGTCGTTTTTATCCACTGATATATATGAGCGTACATATTCATTAAATGTTCTGTGAGTTCTTTCTATTGTACCTAATGTCTGGTGATGATGTGCTGTTGAAGTTAATTTTTCAACTTTCAATAGGTTGCAAAGTTCAGTCAGTATAGAGTTTTTGTATTCTGTACCCATGTCTGTAATGAACGTCTTCATTGGACCATAGGTAAGTACAAAGTTTTCAAATATAGCTTTAGCGACAGTTTTTGCCGATTTATTTGGTATTGGTACCGTTACCAAATATTTAGTTAAGTCACATATTATTGTGATTGCGTATTCATTTCCATTTATTGATCTAGGAAATGGTCCGATTGTATCTGCATATACCGTATCAAATGGCATAATGGGTGTTTCTGTGAGAGTCATTGGACTTTTAATATGTTTGGTTGTTTTTGCTAATTGACATTTTTGACATGATTTTACGTATTTAGCTATGTCTTTTGTCATATTCTTCCAGTAGTAGTATCTTTTAATTTTTTCTGCGGTTCTAAATATTCCGCAATGACCTCCTTCAACCGGGTCATCATGGTATTTCAGCATTATCTCTAGAATTGCCTTAGCATTCTTATTATTTACAATTGTTACTTTGTTTAATAGCGCTATTTTAATTTTATTTAATACATTATTGCCCGTATCTTTAAATTCTTTAGTTGAGATAAATTCGAAAATTTTCTCACTTGGTGCTAACTGTAGTTTATTAATGTTCAGTTTACTGGCTACTTCTTCGAGCCTAGAGAAAAATTGTCTTAAGTCAAGTTTCTCTTTAGTAAGCAGATCACTAATTTTTATGTTAGATACAATAGATTTTCCTTTCTTTATATAACTTTTATTAGGAAGAATCTTTAATTTATAATATTTTCTGACGTCAGTATTTTTAATTGGTACATATATTCTGGGCTTTTCAATTTTGTTTGCTTTATGCTGATTTATTACTTTACTACTGTCTTTATTTGTTGCCATCGACCTTGTCGTGACTCTTAGTACCGAAGATACTTTTCTGTTTATTTCTTTAAAGTCATTTATCATAATTCGTGATAATGCGTCTGCGACATAATTGTCTTTTCCCCTAAGATATTCAACGGTGAAATCATATTCCTCCAAATCCAGTCTCATTCTAGTGAGCTTAGAGCTAGGATTTTTCATTGAAAACAAGTAAGAAAGTGGTCTGTGATCGGTTCGAACCAAAAAATGTTTTCCATAGATATATGGTCTGAAATGTGTGATAGCCCAATGTATGGCTGTCAATTCTTGCTCAATGGTTGATTTGTTACTCTCTCCCTTGGTAAATGTTTTTGAAGCGTAAGATATTGGTAGCTGTTTGCCTTCATATTCCTGAGTTAGCACAGCTCCACAAGCATGCTTGCTTGCATCTGTTGTTATACAAAATTCTTTTGTAAAATCGGGATATTGGAGCAATGTCGGACTCATTAATGCTTTCTTTAAGTACTCAAATGCAAAATCGCAATCAGTTGTCCATTCAAATGGTACACCTTTTCTAGACAAACGTGTAAGATGTCTGGAATACTCAGAGAAATTTTTAATAAATCTTCTGTAATAATTACAAAACGCGACAAACCTTTTGGCGCTATTTGCGTCTGTAGGCGTCGGATAATTTTCGATCACCGAGTATTTACTGTCATCTGGTAGTATTCCTTTATCAGTACACTTGTGGCCAAGATAGGTTACTTCTCTCATAAAGAATGAACATTTTTCTGGATGCAGTTTTAAGTTATATTTGCGACAAAGATCGAAAACGTTACTAAGATTGGAAAGCATATGTTTCTCAGAACATCCTAATACGACTAAATCGTCCATGTATAAGAACGCTTGGTCTGGTTTTAAACCGGCGAAAGCAAGTGTCATCATTCTTTGAAAAGAATTGGGTGCGACTTTCAAGCCATAGGGTAGTCTAGTAAATCTGTATGAACCATTGTTTGTTGAGAATGACGTTAAGTCTCTTGAGTCTTCATCCAAACTTATTTGGTGAAAACCCGACATTAAGTCTAAGCAAGAAAAATATTTTGCTCTACCAAGTTGGTCTAAAATATCATCGATTCTAGGCAATGGGAATTTATCTGATATCAATTTTTTATTTATTTGCCTATAATCTATCACAAGTCGCCATCTCTTTTCGCTCGAGCCTGGAAGTGATTTCTTTGGAACTAATAGAATTGGACTGTTATATTCCGAAAACGAAGGTTCAACTATATTATTCTCTATTAGTGTTTTAACTTGATTATTGATTTCCTGTTTATGTGAATGTGGTATACGGTAGTTCTTAATGTATACCGGTTGCATGTCCTTCAACCTCAGCTTTTGCTCATAGAAATTATTTGTTGATATTGCCTCTGCTTCTAATCCAAAAATGTCGGTATATTTTGTACAAAGTTTAGTTAATGTTGTTTTGAACTGTTCAGGAAAATTTTTCTTTAGTAAATTTATAACTTTAGAATCTCTTTCTTCTCTTTTGTTTGAGTTTTGTGTAATTATTTCATAATCTGAAACATTTTCGGTTTGTATATTATCTTGTTTAATTGTAGCTATATTATTAGTGGTATTTAAAAAGCGAATAAATGCATTACTTGATTTTACTAACATATTTGGAATAAAAATGCCTGGTGAAACTTCTTGATTTGGCACAACTATATCATTTTCAAGGTTTACAAATCTGATTTGTCTAATTACTTCCGACCTTGGCGGTAATACTATTTCGTTTTGCTTATTAGTTATCGGTATAGATATACTGTGTGCTAAATTGGATGGTCGTAGGATAAAATAGTCATTTTCATTATTAAAATCCAACACACAATTGTACCTCTTAATAAAGTCCATACCAATGATTCCATCACATGGTATAGGAAAGTTGTTTTGTACCACTTGGAAATAATGTGGTACTATGAAGTTTTTTATTTTCATTTCCAGAAATATTGTTCCTAATGACTGTATTTGCCCATGTCCTATTCCAGTAATTGTTGTTGTTTTATATGTATTTATTAGACTTAAGTCAAAATTTTTGGACTTTATTAGTGAAATGTCGGCACCAGTGTCAACTAGTAGTGTTATTGGAGTGTTAATAATATTTGCATTAATTCGTATAAAGAAGCACAAGCTGAGATTTAGGTTATACACTTTGTGATTTATTGATTTGATCTTAGGGGATGGTCGGAGTTTTCCGAACCAATTGCAACATGTACGTGACTTCGGTTTCTACCTCTGTAATTATTATTTGTATGGTTTCTATTACCATAAGCATTTTGAGGTCTTTGTGAATTATTTCTATTATTATTATTATAACGTGGGTAATTATATCTTCCACGGTATTGTCTTGTATTTCCTCTATAGCTACCTCGGTTGAATCTTTGCCCGACGTACATCACCGCGTTGTACTGTCCAGTTGCCTCTGTGCAACTGCTCACGAATTTACCAATGGCCTCATTCATGTTATTGAATTGGCCTGCTTCCATGATAAGTTTTACCTTATCATTGGAGCAATTTTTCGTAATAGCCTTTACAGCAACTTGTGTAGAGTATTTAGTTGCTAGTTCGCATGATAAGCCATCAGATATGTATGCAGTCTCAAGTGATTTTGCGAGATTTTCAATCTCGGTACAGTATGAAGTTGGAGTTTTACTGCTTTGCTTTATACTCATAAGTTTTGCTGACAAAACCTCAACTGATTCACCTTTAACAGTTACTTTTAGTTTATTGATAATGTCTGCAATAGTAGATTCTTCGCTTATGAGATTTCTTGCATTTCCTTTAAGTTTTGTTTTTATCAAGGATACGGCCGAAGATTCATGTTGGCCCTTAATTGCTTCAACCAATTGTAGGGAGTCAATGAAAGAACGCAAGTTTTCAGATTTACCGTCAAATTCGGTGAGCAGCTTTGAAGCTGTATTTAAAAATTCTACCAATGTTTGTGACATTTCGCTAGTTATATCGTTATTTGTAATCAAATCAAGGTTTACTCTTTCATGCAGAGTATCTGGTAATTCAAGTTTTATGTTTTTCTTGGCTGCTATTTTCAATAGTTTGTTTCTTAAGTCCAAGAAGAATCCGTCGGCGGCTGTCTGATGTCCTCTTGTTAATCTATTATAGTTTACGTTAAGTACGACCCTTATTTGTTCAAATCTGGTTAATAAATTTTGGATGTGATATTGAATGGTTTCGTCTTTTGTTGGTCTGTCAATGTTCAGACATTTGTATGAACGATCGAAATGTTCCTTAATTAGTCTAACCTTGTATAGTATATCCTTCCATTCCATTAATACTTCTAAACTTTGTCTAGGTCATTGCCTCTACTTAAATATCTTTTCTTTAATCTTCTGCTATGTAATGAGTAAATGTGTAAGGCAAAATGGAGACATAAAATAACTACAATTATTATCAAATAATTTTCTATTTTAGAAAGACTAATTGATTCATTTCCTACTTCTATTTCATTTACCACATTAGCATTAGTCCTGTCTACTTTTGACTGTTGTTTACCCATTTCAATTTTCGTAAAATTTTCTAACAATATTTAAGGTCCATTTACATATATGTATATATTTTTATTTTATTTTTATTTTCTTTTATTTTTTATTTTTAAATTATTTCATAAATTTTTAAATTTTTATTAAATAACACTATTTTAAAAAAAAATTTGTTTTTCAAAAAAAATTTTTTTTTTTATACTTTAAAATGTCTCAAGGCTTTTATTGTTTCCTCTTCTATTGACATTTTGGTGACAACATCCTCCATTGTCGGAGCCCTATTCATACCTATTGTTGCCCAATATTTTGTTAACCACACTAAATATTCTTCTTTAGATATTTTTGGTTTTTTGTTTGGTAGGTCCTCAACAGGATTTTTGGATTTAGTTTTTACCATGTTACTATTTCTTATTATTTCTTTCTATTTCTTATTATTATTTAAATTGTTTGCCAAGAGCGGTTAACGCTTTCTGGCCTATGGGGGCAGCTGTGATGCCCCACTTGTTTTTAAGCTAAACTAAATTGTTTTTTTTTAAATTTTTTTTTTTTTGTTACTTATTTTTGTGCTGTTTTAACAGCTGTTCTATCTGGTCTATCTTCGACCAGAGTCTTGTTGCCTCGTCCCACGGTGGCGGATTCTTGTCGTTCAGGATTCTGAGGAGGATGGCCCTTTGTCTTCTTAGTCTGGTTGCGTATCCTCCACGCCGTTTTGGTTTTATCGTCTTCGGGATGGTTGGTGTATCTGATTTTTCCTTTGGTGGATTTGTTCTTCTTTTATATTCCTCGATGGTGATAGCTTTGGGGCCTTCCTTGGACATCCTTATACCACTGTCTTTAGGCCAGACAGTATCTTCCTTCTCGCTGCTGACGGGTTTTCAAGGCTAGCCTCGTCAGGACAATTTTTGTTTGTTTTGTTTTGTTGGGTGCTAGAAGAATTTGATGCACTCCAACCTTATTGCCTTACTCTTGGGTGCAGTGTATTTAAGCACTCCAAGATACTGGCAGGATCGCCATGTAGTGATTCATAAAAATAATTCAACAAAAATATGTTTTTTGATCAATGCGGTTTGACACGCACTAGTTGAGTTTTATTTTTAGATTGATTTCTTTAGGGAAAATATCCCTTCTTTTATACTAAATTTTGGTTGATTCAGCATTCCTAAATCAACCCCTTAATTCTAATACATTTCTATATTTACTTAATGCTATTACATTGGTTTGTACTTATGTTCTATGATATTATATTAGTTTGTGTGTATTTATTATTAGGGGACAAGTGGGTGCTATTTGACACGCGTCCACTGTCCCTATATAATATTCATAATTCCCACAGTAAAATGTGAAGAGAGCCACACACGATCACAAGAACCATAATACAACAACAACATACATTGTCCACACAATATGCAAACCAATGCGGCCAGTGTTTTGTCAATGAAATATCAGATGACCGTCGCAATGTGCGCCTTACTATTGCGCTGCAGCGACGATCAGTAACACTGAGTCAAGTGGCCGCAGCTCA
This sequence comes from Sarcophaga caerulescens, assembly GCA_927399465.1. Classification (NCBI taxonomy): domain Eukaryota; kingdom Metazoa; phylum Arthropoda; class Insecta; order Diptera; family Sarcophagidae; genus Sarcophaga; species Sarcophaga caerulescens. The sequence continues at coordinate 82,105,609 of OV656867.1, read as the reverse complement.
TGTGCAATTGGATATTCTTTTGCTTGTGCACATCGTGTGAAAATAATACATGAAATGTTGTGTTAGTATTAACGACTGTATAATCATGCTACAGGACTCTTTATGTTTTATAAAATGGATTTAAGCATGACACCAGTCATTTCACTATCATACATACATACATAATTGGACATTGCAACCCTTCAGTCAGGACTACGACCTGGCTTCTTTCTCACACCACTTATGTTGTGTGCGTTAATTTTATACGTGAGTGGCGGGACCTCCAGTTTTAAGTCGACTCCGAATGACAGATTTTTGAGAAGCTCTTCATGGCAGGTTTATTTACTCTCAGAGTTTTTGCCAGAAATCTGCTGAGATGTAGTCGCCGAAGAAATATTTTTTTTTTTCATAATTTCGTTTTGATGTCTGGCCTTACGTCTAATAAGCCTACACGCTACCTACTAGACTACGGCTACTACTATCATTTCACTATCATGGGTACAAAATTCAGTTTGCTTAGGAATTCAAATCAGTCGACAATGGAAAGCGCCTGCAATTTTTGCAATGGGTAATGGAACGAAATGGAGTCACTGGGTATGGATTTCGCGGTGACGGTGGTTAGTTATTTAAACATGAGGCCGAAACTATATGCACTGAGAATGATATTCCTTACAGGGATAATATAACGGAATTCTTGTGGCATCAAATAGACAGAAAAGACCAGGATGACATATTTACCAATCGATTAATAGCAGCACCGAAATCCATATTAAATTCTGATGCCAACTGTCCATCAAAATCATGCAATCCAACGTCATGCATTTTTATTAGGGTTTTGTAAATAATCTAGAAACAATTCCTGATGGCGCGTTGCATAACGGATTTGACGTATCACTTGCCACTAGAGCCGTGGTGGCCATTTGGATAATTTATTTCACACTTAATCGGAACATTTGTTCTTCTGAATAAAATAAAAAATCCCAATTGTCGTACTGAAGCACACAAGAGTTAAATGGACTAAGCGTTCCTTGGGTGGACAGTCTACTATCTATCTACTGAAACACTTTTATTAAAAAAATATTATTTCTGAGAAGAGTTTCCACTGAATTGTTGCGCACTGTAAAAACATTGTAAATACTGAAACTGATATTATGAAATAAAGCTTAAGTTCTGTTATCATATACGACACACGCACAGACACACTCACACACTTATCCACAGACAAATACACTTAAAAATTTGCAAAAACAAACACCAACACAAATTTCATGTTACATTGTGTAACACACTTAAAACGCAATTACAATTTCGAAATTTTTCTCCAAAATTTTCCCTTTTTTTTGGTTCATAATTTCATGTTGAGCGGTTAAGCAGAGGCAAACTTGCAAACAGAATCATGTACACACATACATATGTATGTATGTATGTATATGAATGTGGTGGAGTACTTCATATTCAGAAATGATTACAGATTAAAGTTGGAATCTGCTGGGCTTAGCAATAAATCGTATTATTTTAAGCTTTAAAATGCTAGGGAATGCAAGATTCAATAATTATTTCATATTAAAAAAGTTTTGGGGAATTTTAAATTGTAGTGTCACTAAACGAATGGGGTAGGGGAAGAGGTTAAGTTTCTTAGTTCGTCTTAATCAATTTAAGCCAGAAAACTTAATTTTTTATTGAAATTTTAAAACTTTTGAATATCTAGGCATCTGGTGAGGCACTTCTTGAAACGAAAGAATAATAAATTTAATACATACATACATACATAATTGGTCACTACAACCCTTCAGTCAGGATTACGACCTAGCTTCTCACACCACTTATGTTGTGTGCGTTAATTTTATACATGAGTGGCGGGACCAACAGTTTAAAGTCGACTCCGAACGACAGTTTTTTGAGAAGCTTTTCATGGCAATTTTATTTACTCTCCAGTCAGTCAGTCTTATAAACCAACACACTACCTACTAGACTACTAATAAATTTAATAATAAAAATATAGCAGGGAACGAGAACCTACTTAACTACCCAACTTACCGCCAGGGAAGGACGACATTAAACAGACAATAATGCAACAAAAACACGATAAAGCCACAGGTATCAATCACATTCTACAAAGCGTGTCCAGAGAATACAGAAAATATTACATACTCACTCAATTCGTCATTATAACCATTTAGTCAGGATTACAACCAAACTTCTTACAACATTCTTTTTCTGTGTGTTAATTTTAGACACGAGTAGTAGGAGCTACAGTCTAATGTCGTTTCTCAGGCCAATTTTTATTGTACTCTCAGAGATTTTGCTAGAAGAGGAAGTAGCTGAAAGAAATTTTTTTTTCATATTTCGTTTTGTTTGAAATCTCGTAGCTGGGGTTTGAACCACGGACCCTCATTTAATAATCCAAAAAAAAAAAAATACGTTCTAGAATATGATGACTTCTCCACAGTAGAGTTTCATTAAATAATTGAAGCTTCCCCAGGCATACAATAGATTGTACCATTTATGGTTTCAACTGTAAACATTTGTCCACCTTTGTTATATAATTCCTATAAATTTTCATCGCCTACAAACTACAAGGTATTCAGAAATAATTTCCATTTTACTCACTGCCATTACTATTTACTGTCTATCATTGAGTTTTGCAAATTACAATGCTGTACGCCATCAGCAATCAATTCAATTTTAAAGGTAATTTTTATTGTTACAATACAATTTATTGATAGTTTTTGTTTTTTTCCGACAACAATTTTCTAACAAATTCTAAATATTAAAGGTTACAAATTTTCATTAGCAAACATCGTTCAGTTCCTGTTCAGTTCCTATGTATGTGGCTGCAGCAAGGATTCACATTATGAAATATTGTAATGGGCCTAAACAAGAAAAACAAAAAACAGGAAAAAAGAATAGAAAAATTGAACAGAAATAACAGCCGCCATATTTTTCCAGTCAGTGATTACAGTGAATTGCACAACGCAAATATGGCCTTTGCTACAACAACTCATAAAGAACACTTACGCGCAGAGATAAATGAGCAAATGGACCCCACCTAAAAGTTGTTAAAAATTGAACAATTTTATGCTGAAAATAATAATCCGTAATGCTGCTGCTGCTGCTGCTGTTTACACGTACACTGAATGAAATTTTTTATATTTTCACTGAATGAAATTGTCAAAATTTAATAGAAATAGAGTAACATTTCATCTGTTAAAACCCCAGTAAAGTGAATTTTAATTACAGTACGTTCGCACAATGAGCTGTGTGAGCTCTCAACGCTGTTCAGCGCATTAACATCCAGCAGCTGCACTGGCTCGTCTATATCATTCGGATGAAATAGGATACTCCGATGAGACGAGTATTTGATGCGGGAATAAGTGAAAGTCGGCATTAAGGACGACCTTGTTTGCATTGTAAGGACCATATCGAGGACCCCTGTCATCGATTGTTGCTACCAACTGGCGCAGGCACGCATGCAGCAGAGGCGCCTGGAAGGATGTGTTAAGGTAGGCCGAAATTCGATAAACGGGTTGTTGGCCAATTAAGTAAGTAAGTAATTAAACATACATACATACATATATAATTGGTCATTACAACCCTTCACTCAGGCTTACTACCTAGCTTCTCTCATCTGTTATGTTGCGTGTGTTAATTTTATATAGTTTAAGGTCGACTCCAAACAACAGATTTTTGACGAACTTTTTCATTGCAATATTATATTACTCTCAGAAGTTTTGTCAGAAGACTGCTGAGAAGAAGTCACCGAAGAAAATTTTTTTTTATTTTGTTTTGTTGGAGATGACTGACCTAGGGTTTAAACCGCGGCTTCACGTTTAATAAGGCAACACACTGCCTATAAGTCTACGGCGACTACAAGTAATTAAGCGCGTTCTATTAAAAACCACAGAGTAACGAGGGATTTATGCGTTTCAAAAATTGTGGTTTTGTTTATAAATTGACACATGATTTGTGTCAGATGCAACGAGAGCTTGGACTTAGGACCTTAGGAATGAGTCGAGTAGACTATGCCACATGTACTGAAAGTGAGAGATGTTGAAGGACGATTTTGAGTATCTGAAATGATGTTTGATTGCTTTTAAAAGACATCACTTTTGAATCGAATTAGACGATGAAGATGAAAAATGGATTGATTACGACAAGCACAAGCGGGGCAGAACCTACGACCGAGCATAATATTCATTGCACCAAGGTTATGCTCTGTATTTGAGGGTATCAGAGAGATGTGATGTACTATGAGTTGCCAAAATCGAGCCATACTATCACGGGAGACCTACAATTAATTCATTTGAAGTGAGTATTGGCCGAAAAACATGGCAACGCTTGTCCACTTATTGCTTCGATAACTTTATAATTATTTTTCAACTAAAGGAACGCATAGAAAAGAAATAAGTTGTTAGAAAATATTTTCATTTATTTTTCTTGGTCATTACAACCCTTTAGCCAGGATTACAACCTAGCTTCTTACACCACTTATGTTCTGAGCGTTAATTTTATCCAGGAGTAGCGGAATCTACAGTTGATAGTCGACTTCCGAACAACAGATTTTCTAAAAAACTTTTCATGGTAATTTTATTTACTCCCAGAGTTTTTGCCTGAAGATTGTTGAGAGGAACTCACCGATGAAATGTATTTTTTTATATTTGGTCTTGTTCTTGACTGGGCTAAGGTTTGAACCACGGCCTCACATCTAATAAGCCAACACATTACCTACTAAACTATGGCGACTTAGTTTTTTTCTTTCAGTGTAAGTAAATCGATTGTAATGAAACATTAAATGCAAGTGCGTTTGCCATATAATTTTAAGGGTATTTGCTGGGTAAAATATTGATAAAACATGCAAATACGAGTATTTGGCCAGCAATTAACAGGTGGAAACCCTCTATAGTATAAACTATGCAAATTGAGATGAAAATTTTATTTATGAATACTTGATGTTTTGTTGTTATAATGTATGTATGTAAGTAAACCACTTATGCATGTATGCATACTTACATGTATAAGAATCAGAGCATATGTGTGGTGGTGATGGTTAAGTGAATGTGTGATAAATTTTTAGGCATGTTTTTCATGTTTCAAATATTGTGTGGCGGTTTTAGGTGGCTGGCTGGGCAACAAAAAAAAAAACACGAAACAAAATAAACAGAAAAGGTTTTATTTGTTTTGAAGAGGATACAATTAAGAAAGTCAATTTAGTTGACTACGCAACTCAACAGTGCACAATAAAAGTTACAAAGCATATGTATGCGTCAATTATTTGTGGCACACAGTCTTCTTCTATTCTCACACACATTCGGTTATTTTCCATTTGACATTTATTACACACACACACTGTATTACCTTAGACTCACCTAAATAGCCATTATAATGAAAAAATGGAAAATAAAAATAAAAAACTTAACAAAAGTTAAAACTCAAGTGCTCCTGTTCTTTTTTTTTTTGCCTTACTCTTCTGGCACACAATATTGACATTTTTATTATTTGACATTTAATTCTGACGAAATGTTGGTATGTGTGTGTAGAGAGAAAGGGGGATTTGTATGTGTGTGTGTGTGTTTTTCAGGAATAAAAAATAAAAGTTAAAAAATAAAACTTTTCACATTTGAGTTGAAACAATAAAAGTTTTGTAATTCTAACCTTGACTTGATAAAGTTTGTTTACACCTACAAACGCACCCCTAGCACGCACTTGCAAACGTCGTTTATTAATGCGATGTGAAACAATAAAAAATGAAATAACAATCCCATAAAAAATGTGAAAACTTCAGTTAGAAAGTCTTGGCCAAATAAAAAACAAAATGGCAGGATATCATACGTATACACATTGGAAACTTTAATGTCGCCATCATTTTACGTACGGAGTAAATTGGCAAAAAAGTTTAAATTTGACAAAAAGTGATATACTATAGTATACATACATACATAAAAAAATTTGAAAATTCTTAGCAAAACTGATTTTAAAAGAAAACTTTTACTCTTTATACTCTTAAGCTTAGCGGGTATATAGGCACTATGATTTTAATTATTTTGCTCTACATTGAATATGATACAGTGCAATAGAAAACTGAATTCAGTACAGGAGTTTTAAGTATGGAACGTACTACGGTACCCAATATATACACACACAAATATAAAATATCGTATATGAAATTTTATTTTATTGCCAAAACATTTCTAAATTCATTTATTTTTAGAAACGTAAACTATTTAAGAATGTAAAAGTACAATTTTATACAGCATGTTGTAGTGCAAAGAAGTTAGAAAGTCACCGAAAAGCGTACACTTTATTACCCAAAACAATATTTTTTAAGCCAATTTCAGGAGATGATCCCTATTCATGCAGTGCATTGTGTTAGAATTATATACGCGGTTAACTTTGGGATAGAATTAAACTTGACTGTGTCACTCCAACCCCTCATGATCTGTCTGGTATTTTCAACATAAAATCAGCATGATAAACAGGTTTAGGTCTGTTGTACCACGTCATCTGTACGGGCTATAGTTATGTAGCAAGACGTTTAGGAAATTGTCAAACGTGAAATTCCATAATAAGTCCAAGAATACACCTGAATATACCCGAATTATTTAACAACTTTTTGATTTAAATTTTTAAGTTTTTATTTTTTAAAACATATTCTTTGTCATTGGTGACAGGTTCCAAAATACAACTCAAATATATAATTATTGCTTAAGGCTACAAATAAATAGGTACACCAACATGTACATACATATGAGAATATCAATTATATACATATTCATTTGGAAAACAAGTATTGTATATATTAAACAATGTGAATATACTTTAAGACATAATATGGGGTCTATCGTAAAGCGCTTTTCATCTTTAAATTTACATAACACTAGGTGTTCAATTGTCCGCCACGGCTTCTCTGATTGGAGCGCATTCGAAAAGTATGGCAGGCTGAATTAGACATAACCCATGCCATGTTGGCCTTGGGGACCGCTCTGAATTGTGGCTTTTACGCATGCACCTGCGACATAAAAAACTACAATTAGAAACAGTCTAACGGGTCAAATCACACAATCTCGCTGGTCTGTCAACTTTACCTTCATGTGAAATGATCATGTCCTCAAATCGCTCGTGTAGGATATCCAATGAGTCATGAGCTGTGTGGCACGTAGCTGCATATTGAAACCATATGTCTTTGGTATCCATATCATTGAATATAGGCGAAGAGAATTTGATAATCATCTAGCCAAGATAATCATCTTTCTCAAAAAACAGACAATTTTACGACATTCATTTGACGCTGTTGGATCTCATGTGGATTGGTATCGTCACAAATTCAGCAATTTTGTTTGTTCACATACCTATTCATTCAGAAAATTAGGGTCAGAACAGCAGACCCATTTTGATGAAAACAATTTTGATTTATTTGCCCCTTCCATTGTGATTGGTAATACAGACTGAATAAATGACATTTAATCTGACAGATGTAGCTTCGGCAAAATGGCCATTATTAACTGTTAAAGTACGTAAGTCCCTATTGAGAGATCCGACATGTTAGACATGGTTTTTTTTAATTAATACTACATACCCTCTCGCTTTTATGCGATTAAAGTGTATTATTATGTTGTTTATTAAACCTGGAGGCTATAAACTTACTTATTAAACGGATTAAAACTGAAAAGAATATGATTATTGGCGTTCATAATGGCTATTCATTAATAATATTATTCATGTTAAAGATTTTAGCTTATTTATGTGTAAAGTTAAGTTTAACAAAAACACAACTTCACATACATACATATGTATATTTCATTTTGCAGCAGCATTATGGCAAAAGAATTTGAATTACAAAAGATTTTCCAACATCATCATCATCATCATCAATCATGTGTATCCTAATTAATCAATTAAAACATAAATAAATTAATTAATTAAACATTTAGCTGCTTTTGTGCAATTTATTTCGTATAATAAAGTTAACATTCTATTTCGCATTTCTCTTTACATATTTTTGTAATCTTCACACAATTTAAAGTTTTATTAATTAAGCCACACCCTTCATACATATTTTATAACTTCCGGTCATAACTGGTAATAAAATTGTATTTCTCAATATTATTTAAGCTCTCTATTATTACTGGCACTGGTATTTACTTGGTACGCATTTTTAATGCAATTAAAATTAACATAATAACAATAAAATAATAATGATAATAGCCCATGCCCCCTCGTCACCTACCCTCGTACATATACAACAAACTAATATTATTATTGTTAATAAAAACCAACCAAATAATAACAAAAATATTGTGAACTTCCTTTACGTTCAAACAAACACCGGAAGAATATGATAAAAGAATTTATTAACTTATGGGCATATACATATATGGGTCATTTTACGCATAAAGAAAATTTAAGAAAATATAAATAAAATCACAGGTTACATGAAGTTTGTTTAAAATCGTAATGGAAAAGCTGAAAGGAATTGTTAGTCGTTTCTGCTGAATACCTAATGTGGTATAAACTGTGTAGCTCGTAGCGCCTTGCACATGTCGTTGGCATCCAGATTATCCAATTCAGGTTAAAAGAAGATGTTAGTCATTGACCTATACAGCTTGCCGTTAACATTGATGGCCTGACCTACGTCGTTCCAAAGAAATATGGGTCGAAGACACCGCCAGACCAAAATCCATACCAAACAGTATTTATTGGACACTCTTGGATCCCATTAGGATTGGTATTGTCCCGAATTCTGTAATTTTGTCTGTTCACGTTTCCATTCATCCAGATATTGAAGACGATTTTTCGATCAGGATCATGATTTTCGAAAATCAGGATCAATTACTCAACTACCCATTCAGAAAAGGCACATCGTTATCTGTGGTCATCTACTTTCAGCTACTGTTTCAGTTCAATTTTAACTTTTTCGGGATGTATTGGACGCTTTTGGATGTCGTGTGGTATCGTTTCAAGTTCTACGATTTTATGTGCTGACGTACTCTAGCTGTTGATGACGATTTTCCGATGAAAATCAGGATCATTTGCTCAACTGAGTCCATTGAGGGAAGCCACATCATTATCTGTGGTTATTTGCTTTCAGTTCCTGATCAGCCGCCATAGTGGGCCGTCTAGTGGGCACTGTGTACGCTTATTAAATGGAAGTTTGTGGTTCAACCCCTGGCTCAGACATCTCGTACAGAACGAAATAACAAAAATATATCTTTCGGCAACTTCCTACCAACCCTAAAAGGAACATACAATAAAATTGCCATGAAAAGTTTTTCAAAAATCTGTCGTTTGGAATCGACATTAAATAGTAGGCTTCGCCACTCATGTATAAAATTAACACACACAACATGAGTGTTGTGAGAAACTAGGTTCTAGTCCTGACTTCAAGGGTTGTAGTTATCTGTTAAGTAAGTAAGGAAACAGGCTCAAGTCATGGCGCGAAATTCCTTATGTTTTGCGTAAAGTCGAGAATACGAAATCTTCTCCCACGGCTTCTGCTGCCTATGCTTTAGGACAGCGTTTACATCACCTTTACATGAGATGATCATGTTCTCAAATTGCTTGTGTAGTATATTCCATGGGAAATAAGCTGCGTGGCATATCCATCCTGTTGAAACCACATTATAGACAACATTCAGGCCAATGAAACGCTGTCCTCAAAGAAATATTAACCAATGACGCCATCAGCGCAAAATCCACACTAAATAGTAACTTTTGGATCTCATGTGTATTGGTATTGTCGCGACGATGCTTGCGGCAGATGTTGTTGTTCATCGTCATGAGGGATCGATCGTTTACAGAGCCACGTGAACGCCACGTTGCAAAGAGTCCTTTCTATATGGCGATTATGGTGACCTTAAAATGGGCAAAGCGTGTGGTTTGTTGGTCATTATTTGCACGTGTTGTTATATGCTATTACCCGCCCCGAATGTCAAATTAAATTGTATTGCAATCAATAGTTTTTACAACTCATTTGAATACGTTAATAAAAAAGGAGTTTAATTTCTTTATTTCAAATTAACGTTCATTTTTTCTTTATAATCCATACCACCTTCTAACATTTTATGGCTCTTATTACTTGGAAAAGCAAATTAAATTGAATGACCCATATACCCCGACGATGTAACAATTCATTACAGACAATATTTAAGCCGTCACGAAAATGTTTCGCATACAAATACATACTCTTCTTATATAACACATGCATACATCTATGTGTGTATAAACTAGATGTATGTGTGTGTATGTGTAAGTGTTTGTATAGCATAGAATATAAATGTTTATGTATTTATAAGGTGCGTTTATCATAAAATAAATGAAATTTTAGTGGCTCTTCTTATTCTTCTTACTCTTGGAGGGGACGACGACAACAACAAACACTTACAATTCTCAATTTAATCGTAAAACTCTGTGTGAAAGTTTATTAATGAGCAGCAACAGCATTTCCGGCATTTAACAGCCCAAGTAATAGGAAAACTAAACAAAAATAAATAAAAAGAAAAAACGAAAATGAAACGAAGTGAACTGAACTGAACCCTAAACTCCACCAGTCATACCAGGCACACGTTTAACCATCTAAGAGTCCCTACGAATATTTTACCCCAAAATAGAGAAATGTTTGCTACTTAAGGATCCTTAAGAAGCTTTGGCTCAATACAATAGTTTGTTAATGTGAGGTGTGTGTGTGTGAACTGGTAATCATAATTGTATTGTCTTTGTGATGTGTTTTGATGTTCGTTCTTTTGTATATCATATGATGTGTCGGAATGTATGTGTGTGAGTTGGTGTTATTTCAAGTACTATTAGCCGTATTACCCCAAAACTCATTCCACATAAATTGTTACGTGCGTAAATACAAAACGAATATCATGGCAAAATGTTTGGCCACGATTATAAGCCGTAAAATAACAATAAACCTGGCAGTCATAATTAATATTTGTATTGTTTACTTAAAATTAAAACAATCCAAACAATCAAATTAGCTGTGAATATTAAATATTTAAACCCATAATTCCATGAAAAATTAAAAGGAAATAGTTTTCCTTTTTTAATAAAATTTCAAAAGGATATCTCACGATCAATATCAAAAATCAATTCAACTTTTGGTTATTTGATACCTCGTATATGCAAGTGTAGACAATTTTTACAAGCAGTTAACGGTGGCAATATCCCTCTTCTTTTAAAATAATTTAAGGACAATTTTTCAAATCACTTTCCATGTGCCTCTGTTGGAAAGTCTACATCATGCTTTGTGTAATGTTTTTACTACCTTTAGTTTTAGGGTCTTAGTGGGCTTACGTCCAATAAGCCAATACACTACCTACTAAACTACGACGACTTCAAAAAATTATTATAAAAAATTAAATATTTTCCCTAATTTGATCGATAAATAATTCACATGAAGGTTCCAAAGTAAACTCTTCATGACAATTGGGATTCAAAACGATACGAGTAAATACAAGTAAATATGTACCCTCGATTTACGTCGTCTCGATTTACGTTGTTTCGATTAACGTCGTCAAAAATTTTGTTTCTTTCAACTTCGATTTGCGTCGTCATTCGATTTACGTCGCCCCTGTTGTTTATAAACAAAATCAGGGGAATTCCCTCTTTAAAAAAAATTCAATATTTGTGTGTAACTATTTGAATAAAATATAAATAGAGTTTTGAAAAAAATAAATATTTAAGTGCTAATGGATAATTTTTTGTTTTTTATTAAACTTTTTGTGAATAACATATGAAATAAATTTTTATAACAAATCAAAAATCCATCTATATTTATGTATGTACTTAGTTATACAGAATAAAAATTGAATTATTAAATGTGCATAAATAAATGCATCTGATAGTATGAGTTATTTGAAATTCGATTTACGTCGTTTCGATTTACGTCGCCTTTTTCCAGAACATTCTACGACGTAAATCGAGGGAATACTGTACTCGATACTTCTCTTTCGAAAGCAAGTACTTTTGCTATCGAAACTTTATTACGTTAGGCTAGGTCAAAGTGGTAGCCGTGATTACCAAAGCACTCTTAAGCACGCATAGAGTGCTTTGGTAATCACGGCGTCAGAGTTAAGAGTTAAGCGCAGTTCCTGAATTCCACCAATATCATCGAAAAGTAGGTCAGCGCAGGGACTGCATATCGATGCTTTACTACTGAATAGTAAAAATTCTGCTATCGGTCAGAAATAATCGTTTCTTATTTTTTCCCCCAATTTTCCTCGCTTTCACTTTCTGGTTCTTGGAGTATCATACGTTTGCGTGTATTTTAAGGCCGGTCTTAGGTACTTGAGCTTTGAGGAGTCCACTTTAAGACCATTCTGGTTATCCTCTCAGTATTTTTAATGGTATGCCTGATAGGCCTACATTTTCTTTGATTAGAATTATTATCGGTAACTTGTTGGCAGAGTTTCAGACATCCATGTTGCTGATCCTTCATATGATTCGAAGAACATGTTGATAAATACGTATCATTATTATGTGATGGTGCTTGGGTTCACTTCTCCGTGTTGACTCTACACCCGTGTTGACTTTACAATGCGTTGTATATTCTAAAACTGGTTCGTCTACATATTTATGAGAGTTTTTCCATACTGTAGTCCGAATATTGCTTTCATTTTATTCAATCTATTATTTACTTTTACGCCGCCATTTACTACACAGATATCCTAAGCAGTTTACCTACTCATCTGATTGGCCATGCAGCATGATGCTATCGGTGCAAATATTATTAATTCCCATGGGTTTGGTTTCCTTGATATATTTAGCCCAAGTCGAACATTAAAAGCAAATCTTTTCAAGTCTTCTAGTTTTGCTTTTTGGAGCTCTTGTGTGAGATCACAACTGTACGTCCGGACACTTATATATGAAAGTACCGCATACAACACAAATGGTGTGGGAAGCTAGGTCGGTAATCCTAATCGAAGGATTGTAAACACCAATTATGTATGGACAATGGTCTATAGCAGAGACTGCAGGGGGCTTTTTTGTTTTACTCTATTGTATGTATGAAAACTATTTTATTGATATTCCCTTACACAGCTCTGATGATTCGAATTATTGTCTGGCTTACTCCTTTTCTTCTCAATGTTCTCCATATGATAGTTTGTCTAATAATATTGAAGGTTTTCTTGAAATTTACAGATTAGAACGTCATTCTAGAGATTTTTCTTTTATAATACACAGAGTGTTGGTGTGGTCTACGCAGCTCCTGTTTGATTAGAAACCTCTCTGTTCGTCTTGCAGATTTTTCTTTATTTTACCTTGAAGCTGATATTATGAGTGCTAATAGCTTGTACAGTGAGTGTCAAAAGGAATTGTACACAAAGGATACAATTCTAACAATCACCAAACTCAACTTTTTCCATTTAAGGAGAGTGTCCGAAAAAATTTAACAATATTTCGAATTTTTTTATAATAATTTTTGTTTTAATTTTAAAAACTGGCAATGAAACAATAAAATAACGGTAATTTATTAATGCATATTTTTTAATGTACAGTTTCTTTTGATACTCACTGTATATGTTGTTAAGCAAATAATTCCTTACTAGTAGCAGAGTGATCTCCACTTTTCGGTAATTTCAAAAGCTTTTTTTATGTTAAAAGTAGTATGTCTGCATTCCAGACTGATATGTTGTGGGATCGTAGGATCGATTTATTCTGTACAGAATATGTTTCCATTTTGTTGTTTTATTGTCTGCATTGAAATATGTACACAAAAGGAGATTTGTATTACTACGAACAAGTTTATAACGTTAACGCATAAAATTAATGCCGGCAATGAAAAACAATTTGGTTAAAAGAAACAAACGATTAAATTCATCTTAATGGGGCTCATCGTCTTATCGTCCGAAAGATATTTCCAAGAAAACTTTGAAATTTTTAGTTGAAATTGCTAGGCAGGACACATTTAATGTTGCCGACAAAATAATATTTTTAAAAATAAAACAAAGAAAGTAAAACAATATTAGATTTAACTGCTGCTCAACAGACAATGCCCCTTCTAATTACTATGCTGCATTCAATTCACTCCAATGTACATACATATATTGGTACGTATGTATGTATATATCTACATGGCGTATATGTCTTACCCAAAAGGAATTCATGAATAGCATCATTAAATCTTGTACTTTAACGAGATTTAAATTTATTCCGAGAAGTTACTTTCTAATAACGAAACAAAATGCATCTGCCTGTGTATGTCTGTTTGTTCAACTACAATTTATTTGCGTGCATTTTGCAAGACGGACGGTTATAAAGATAAAATGAAAATAAAATTAAAACAAAATATATACAAACAATACGATATAATTTAAGAAACCATAAACGAAGAAAAGAAAAACACTATCCATTCAGCTTGGCTTCGCTAGCAGAAATATTTATCAATCAATGTCCCAGTTTAACCACCCCCCCCCCCCCCACACACCAATGTATACAATATAGTTTTTCTGATTGCATTCTCCCTCCAAATGGTTCGATAGTTGGTTGAGTAAGCTTTGTCGTATGGGACGGATGATATTTTGCATATAAATTTAACGCACCAAACCGAATGCTGTGTTTAAACTATCACCATCTAGAAATCGTTTTCTTTGTTCCCACAGCATATTTTCATCGTTAATATTCTTCATGGCTTGCCATCCTTGTAATGCCATATAGATGACTTCGCTGGCAAGCAGTGCTTGCAACGACAAGAACAACATTAATATTGTCATGGACGAGAAGGCATTGAGAGCTTCATAAACTGTACTGTTGCTAAATAACACCAGAAATTCACCAACGTTTTGAAACCAATTCTGTGTAAATGTTATTATCCATGGCAGCAAACACATCCAATAGTATTTGTGCTGTACGCCCATCATCGATTCCTCGAACTTTGCTAAAGTGTTACCATAAATTGCACGGCCCACGCCCCCAATGCCGCCACTGCCACAAAAGTAACCAAATAAGGCGAGTGTCGAAAAGAAGGTTGACTCGAACATCACCAGTGGCGTATGATGTATGCGAATGATGCATGTAGACTGTTTGACGGAGGAGAAAAATGATTTCGGCACCCAGCGTACATCGATATCAATGGCAGGCCGCACCAGTACGGACCACAGCAATAGCTGTAGATACAGGAAAATGAGCGCAATGGTAAACAGTTTTAAAAATAAATTTTGTTTCGGTTTTGCTGACATGTTCTTCCGGTATGCAACGTTATGCAATAGTTTTTCTTGTTGATGCTGTTCGAGATGTCGTTATTCCTGCTCCCTTAGTTTTGTTGTTCTTTTATAGATTTTTTGTTTTTTTTTTTATTGCTTTCCTTATTCTTGTTGTCTTGATTCGCTTTTGTTGTTGTATTTTTTTTAGATGGATATTGTGACAATCGTAAAATATCACACCAAACTGCAATCGTTATTTATTGTTATTGTTGTTCTTATGTTGCTTCGTTATTGTTGTTTATGTTCAACGACAATTTTTAATGAAGAAAAATGTTCAAAAATTATTTGAAAGAAATTTTAATTTTTTTTTTGTTGTGGCTTGTTTCTGTGTTTCAATTTCGTTACATTTTGAGTTTTCGTTTTCAGGGTTTGGATTTAAAAATTTTCTAAAAATTTAAAGTTAATGTAATTTTTAGGTCGTTTTATTTATTAGTTGCTATATTACATGTGGAACAATATAGTTTTCAATATGATTTTTTGATTTTTTCAGGAGTGATATCATTTTGACTAGAGACATGCAGATAGATCTTAAAGAAGGAAAAGGACAGGTATATATGCTCGTCGAACCTTGCTTACGACCAAAATAAGCAATGCTATAGGAGTCTGAACCAGTCATTAACGGAACTTTACCGTTGCCTGTTCTCATCGATTCAATTTTAAAGGACTTTCCAGGTTAGTGGGAGCTATAACCTATTCGATCTAATTCTACTCTACGCTTATGTCTCCGTCCAGTGGTGTAATGCTAATTTTTTTTTTACTGGAACGCGTATATATAATTATATAGACAGGGCCGATCCTGGGTAGGCGGCCGCTCTGTGCGGTCTCATGTCCCAAATTTAACGACGGGGGTGATTTTCCATGATAATCCTGGCGGCGGCGTTTTATTTTTAGGTCTCATGTCCCAAATTTAACGAATTTTGCCCGTCGCCAGGATCGGCCCTGTATATAGCATAAAAACGAAAGGAAACGAAAATCATTACGAAAACAATTTTTTTCAAAACGTCAGCCAATTCTCGTTATCAGAAATCATTTTTAGTTCCGGAACGCGTTCCTGTCCAAAAAGGAAGTACCGGAACGACGTTCCGAAGCGTTCCGACTCGATAACACCACTGTCTCCGTCCAATCCTAAAAATCCCACCTCTCAATGGTGGAATGACGGTCAACGTCGTAGTGTTGTTCGAGTCCTGTAATAATTAAAGGCAATTACGCCCGATCAACTTACTCGTTATAATCAGGGAAAATTGGACGTAAAAATGTCCGTTAGAAAAGGATGCTCGGGTAAGAAAAATTCCGTGGCTATAGGTAAAGGCCAGCAGAGAGCGGTTGGGACAAGCTCCAAAGAAAGCCTAGATTGTGACTCAAACCTGAACAGCCTTGACCTGCACTGTTTTGTATCGGTCCCGCACTGAGCGGACCATAATCACTAAGCCTGGTCTCTCTCCACGTGTTCATGATGCAGGTTAATAGCTTGTGAGGACCAACGCTCAGCTCTTATTTACAAACTAGTCATTGAGTTTATGGCCGGAAGTACAACATCCTTCCCAAAGGATGACATAAACCACAGACCAAGACATTGTAAATTAATGTCCATTGCCAACCTGCTAATTGACAATAGACACGTGACAAAAGTTGAAGATCTTTCTAATGGTTTAAGGGTCGCGATTATTATTCTAAACGAGGAATCCTTCCTCCTCCTCAAATCTCATAAGGGTTGAATTTTCTACGAGCTTGCCAACATATATTTGATGAATTATAAGGCTGCTATGGAAGCCAAAGCTTAGCTAATCCCTGAGGGGACTGTTGTATCCATCCCGCCAGTGAATAGAGCTTCCACATGGTCACCTGCAACGGATGACTTCACGCTGGAGTGTTCTTTGAACATTTCAACAGGAGTTTGAGATCATGACATCATGGGTAATTAAGATTAAATAAGACCAACTTACATCAGTCGAAAGCTGCTTCAGCTGCACTCTTTTCCGGCCTCATTAGGGGAAAAGAAGATATCATTATGGTTCAAGAATCATGGATTTAACATACTCGTTCGATGTTGAACATAGAAGACGAACTTACGTTCTATAATTCAGTATGTAGGCAGGTCATTGGCATTATACTGCTAAGCGACTCTCAAAGGCAGATCGTATTGAATAGAAGATATCAAAAGACTGCTCCAAAGTGGTTGCCTGAGGGGATGGGTTGACTTTATATGAAGTCATAGGATACTGGTTGAGACGTGTTAAGTTTGGTGTTTTCAACCTGATTAGGAGATATGCTGGTTAGTTAGGACAAACTCAGGTTGGTCAAGTGGTGTTCGATAAGAAATATGTGTGAAAGTGGTATTCTGATTCCACAGTTAGTGAATCTTGTAGCAGACAAGCGGCATATGTTCTGAATACTATTATAAGTAAAGGTAACCGTATAATGTTTACATGTTTTATTTCTGGACTTTGTTTGTGTAAACAAATTTTTTATGTGATGACTGTTCCTTAATAAAAAAAAAAAAAGAGAAACCGGAACAGCAGGATACTTATTGTGTTAATAATACAACTCATAAGCAATTTCATGTAATAAATTGTATGGAATTACATGTTGTAAAATAAAATATTACCGCTGTTAACTTTGCAAAACGCCTGACAGTAACAAATACCATATTGTCGTGGCCAGTATTTGAATATTTAATGGGTCATCAAACAAACAATTTTGTGGTCAAATTTTCATGTCATAATTGCAATACGCGTAAACAATATTTGATGTTTGATAGGAATCAAACAAAACAGAAATCTGAAATTCATTTCATTTAAACAAAATATATGTCAAACAAATTACCAAATAAAGCAAAAGCGGAATGTAAAATAAGCATGTAATTCATGATTTTCATTTTATTTTCATTTTTTATTTCTGTTTTCTTTTGTTTTCTGTATGAATGATTTGAAAAAATTCGAAAAAAAGCAAATTTTTTTTATTATAATTATACAAGCCGAGTATTACCGGTAATTTTATGAAAATGCATGCGTGTGTGTGCGTTGTATTGTTTGTTTCTCTTACAAAACAAGAATGCGTAAAGGTGAATATATAGGTAAACAAGCGGAAACGGAAGTGCGCTAACAAGTACCATGATTGCAAAAGTGCTTGACGTATGAACGTACTCGCATATATGTACATAACATACAGTACGCCAAAGTGTGTAATTATTTCCGTTTCTTTGTAATTTCTTTTTCTTATTCTGCGAATCATATTTTTAATGATGAATGAGTACCTTCTTAAGCACCCCCTCTCCCCATTAATTTCACCTTTCAGTAGGTGGTATATGACATCGGATTTGTTGTGAGCCTGATTATTATGAAAATTACAAATTAATTTTTGAACAAACAAACCAAAGCATACGCATATGTATGCTTCATTAGAACAATTTTAATACATATACAGTGACCGTCAAAAGAAATTGTATACTATGGATAAAATTCTAACAATCATCAAACTCAACTTTTACCACTTAAGGAGAGTGCCTTAAGAAATTTGACAATATTTCGAAATTTTTTAATCTTTTTTTGTTTGAGTTTTAAAAACTGGTAATGAATCAATTTTAAAATAAAAATAACGGTAATTTATTAATGTATATTTTTTTTTAATGTACAGTTTCTTTTGTCACTCACTGTATTTACGCATTGTATGGTTGTAATTGTAATTACCGGAAACAGATTATAGTAAAAAAATATATTTTCTTTTTATTTAAATTCGTTTTTAAATAGTTTTCCTTGTGGTAGTTGTGGCTTTAATATCACATTTTTGTGTTTTGTTTTTTAGTCTCATTTGACTGGAAACAAGAACGAAAAAGAATGAAATGAAATCGAAAAATAAAACCTAATGTTGGTCGATTTATTAAAATTTATTTAGCGAAAATTTATAGAAAATTTATGTGTTTGAATATTTTGAAAAATTTATGTTATTCCAGCCACGTTCTGCTTGTGGTAATAAATAAATAGCTTGTCCTTCTGCAACTTTCGAGTAACGCCAAACCTCTCAAAATGACATACTAACAAACAGCCGTCTGTTTGCATGCACATACAGACCATAGCTACATATCTATGTAACTACAAACATATTTTTTTTTCGTCCATTCATTCATTTGCTCATTCATAGAATAACTAACAGCAATCATGTATCCCTCGTTCATCTACTACCAGCAGTAGTAGAACATATGTTAGACAGTGTTTTGGATTTTTAAGTACGACTTCTAAGTTAAAGGAACAGTTTGTAAATCCTATAAAAAAATCAGGAATTTTTTGTAACATTTTAAGTACGTTCTTTTGAAAAGTTGTGACCAAGTTCTTGTCTTCTTCCACTGGAACGAAGAGGGCATCGATTTTTAGAAGGATTTGAAAGTAGTGTGAAGGAGTCGTTGAAGGAGTAATTGAAGTCGTTTTAGTCTAGTAGTTAGTGTGTTGGCTAATTTGACGTGAGGCCACGGTTCAAACTCCAATTCAAACTCGAAATATAAAAAAAATTTCTTCGACGATTTCGTTTCAGCAGATTTCTGACAAAACTCTTAGGGTGAATAAAATTGCAATGAAAAGTTTCTCAAAAATGAATTAAAAACGAAACGATACGATTAACGTTTTCATTAATTTTGGAACATAACTTTTTCCACTTCTGTCGAAAAATTGGTGGAAATAATACATGGCATTGGCAAACTAATTTCATTTGACCAACTGCAATATATATTTCGTCATTAACTCTTCAAAGTGTATTTACAATTCGTTTCTATTCGATTTAGTGACTTACAGTTCTTATTCTCTATTTTTTAATCTCTTTTCTCTCTTTTTTTCTCGTTTTTTTATGTTCGGTTTAGATTTCAACATATTTTCATTGTGCCTCAATATTGGATGTCAATTTGAAATTCGCAATGCCCTCGACACCATACAACATTTTTTGAGGCATTTCTCTGTGAGAGTTTATTTGTTTGTATCACAGCACATTGTCTATGGCATACACAGTATTTGTATGTTTGAATGTGGCTTATGTCAATAATAAATCAAACTAACTCACTGAAAGGCACATAAACTAAATACAGCAAAAGGACTGACTGACTCACATGCACAATAGAATGAAAAGAGTAGAGTAGGGAAAGCAGTGTAGAAGAAAAAGAGAAACAAAACCAGTGAGTGAGAGTGATGGCGAAATAAAACTAAATGGGAAAAAATCACACAAACATTTCGAAAAAAAGAGAAAAAAACCGATTTTTTTCCCGTTTGAAATGGGCTCATGTTGGTCAAATTAATGCCTTGCATTTTTAAAATTTATTGAAATTTTTACCACATGGCTATTTATTTCATTTATGGTATATATACATATACATATTTATGTATGCATGTATGTATGCATAAATATAACAACACACAGTTATAAGTTTTGATATACTTATGTTTGTATATATGTTTGTATATGCCCATATTGATGTATGGCTGTTTGGTTAAATAAAAGGACGATAAATGAACGTCAATGTTGAGGCATGAGAGTATGCATATGTGTGTTGTCCGTCATGTGTACATTGTGTTCGTGTTGACAAACTGTCATTTCTTAAATTGACACTTAACTATATAGTCGTATGTGGATGTGTCAATAGAATGAATGTTGTTCAGTCCATATTCTAAATATAGAAAGTTTTCTATGCATATTCAAAATTATGCTAAAAATACATCAGGACACTGAAATAGGGAGTTCCGCAACAAAACGTAGTATTTTCGTAATAAAAGAAACAGAATTTACTAACGGGAACTATGGAAACGAATGGAATTATTTTGAATTTTTATAAAGGACGTGTACAAGTTGTCGTTTTGACACTTTAAAACATTGTCTAGTACTATTAAGATACCATATAGTATGAATCCTACTACCTCCTTAGAAGCTCAAATATCGCTCATGTCTCTCCAAGTTCGTATAACGATCTTTAAGGACGTATTAGTGGAAGTATTTTTCATTGGAAGGTCAACAAATTGAGACCATAGTAGTACCTGTTTGCAAGAGTGATCCTGCGCTTGATCTCCAGACTGACATCATTTTTGGTGGTAATGGCGGAGCCAAGATAAATAAATTCCTTGACTATATCGAAAGTATAGTTAACGGCCGTTATCTGAGATCCAGTACGCCGCACGTCTCTACTTATACTCTACAAGACACTCATCCTCCCCTTGCTTCTTTATGGCGCAGAGGCATGGACCCCAATTAAGCAATAATGCAGCAGCCTTGAGTGTATTAGAGGGAAAAGTCCTACGTAAGATCTTCGGTCCAGTGCGAGTTGACGATGATTTCGGCATCCGATCCAACAGTGAGCTGTATGAACTCCTCAACGATGTAAGCGTTGTGCAGCGTATTAATATCTATCGGCTGCGCTGGCTCGTCCATGTCATTCGAGTGAAGAAGGATATTTGATGCGGGGATCTGCGGAAGTCGGCGAAGAGGACGAGACGGGTCCGCAAGAAGCAGAGGCGCCTGGAAGGATATGTTATGGAAGGCCGAAATCCGTTAATCGGGTTATTAATGGCGAATTAAGTAAGGAAGTATGAATTAAATGTTTTGTTTTAATGTGAAACTCTACACATATTGCTGCAATGTACTGTGTCATATGTACCATATATTTAGAGGTTTTTGTATCGCCTGCCGTTAATGAAACATTTTTAGTATAATTTATACTTAAAACGCTAAAATAACATCGTAAAAATTATAAAATAAAATTAAAAATATTCGATTTATTACAAAAGATATAAAAAATGAACTTCATACACTGAAGTCAAATCGTGGCAAGCAAATTCAATTATGGTAAATGCACTTACAGTCTATAAGCTGTAAAGAAAACATAAAAAAATTGTAAGGTTTTAAAACCTCAGCAGATCCCTTTGATTCTTCTTTCCTTTTTAAATGGCTGTTTAACAATGTCATGGACATTAGCCATTGATTTCGATACCCATACTGGTACGAACCAATTTTGTCATTTTCTTTAAGTTTCAATATTGTACATCGGACGCCGGAAAGAATTTTTAAGTGATGGGAAGGAGGCTATCTCTATAATTTGTGCGTAGGATTTTGACTCTTTTTTTATTTACAGGATATAACACACTGAAGACCTTATAACTGGGTATGATTCCTTATAGCCAGATACTGTCAATGAGTTGATGCACTTTACCAACTGATAGCATCTTGCTCAAAGAAGTTCAGCCACTAATTGGCATCACCATTGGCACCACTAGCTTTTGTCTTTTAAGGTGAAATATTGCCTTTCAAACCTTATTTTCATTGGAAGGTGTACAATGCACATCGACATCTTCAATTAGATTAGAGGTATCTGCATTGCTGCTAATATCGTACACCAACAGTAACAAATTGGTTATTTCTGATGCTCGCTCTCTCGCTTAATCACTCAACTTTCCCCTTCAGCTCTGCAGGAGCTAATGTCTTTTTAAAAAAAATTAGTGAACTTTATTTCAATACCCGCATTTAAAATTTTTTTCTTCTTCGAAAAAATATCGTTCCTCCGCTCTCCTTTTTTCTGGTGCCTTTCTCTAGAGCCTAACGTTGCTATGCAATACAGAGTCGCGTTGTTTGCTGTAGTGCATACACAGAAAGAAAAACGGCGTGCTAAAATCAACTTTTCTATTCTCAATTTAAGCCAAAAAACGTGCTTGAAAAATTAAGCCCGTTTTGGCTATTGTTTGCTTAAAACAAGCAAAAACGGGATTGATGTGAAAAACTAATCCTTATATTACTAAAATCAACACTAAAAAGCTCAAATCTATCTAAAAAAGTGTAATTTTGACTTATTTGTTATTTGAGTTATGGAATTGTGGGTTTTAGGTTCAAAAGTAAAAATTTTAATAATTCTCATTTAGTTCATGTGTTTTATACAATATATATCCAACAAAATGTCGTATTTTTCGCAAGTTGCATTTCTTTGGTAGATGACTTGGATTATTCCGGTCGATGACTTGCATTTTTTTCAAATCAATCGATTTTAGGATTAAATCAAGTACGAGTTCGAGCTTAAATCAAGTTCAAAATTCTTGAAACAAGCTCGTTTTTGGATAAATTTAGGTTTAAATCAAGTATAATTTAGGGCTTAAATCAAGTTCATTGTGCTCGAATAAAGTACGATTTGCCTCAATTCGATCCCATTTATAAGTTAATCTAGCCTAAATCAACTTTATAATTCTTGAAACAAGTGCGCTTAAGGATTACTTCAACTTCTGATTCTCTTGAATCAAGTACGAATTCGATCTTAAATCAAGAAAAAATATGCTTAAACCAAATACATGATGAGATCACTTTGATCCCAAAAAGGCTTAAATCGCGCTAAAATCAACACTTTTGTACTTGGCTGATTCGGGCTTGATTCAACTCTTTTGTACTTGATTCAAGCCAAACCGTACTTACCGTACTATTGTGACCGATATGGATTGATTCAAGCCCGGATGGCTTGATTCTTTTTTTCAGTGTACATCCTTACATATGTAGATACACACATAATAAGTAATTACAACCCTTCAGTCAGGATTACGACTTAAATTAGATTTATTTTTATACACGGGTGTCGAGAGCTACAGTTTAGAGCCCATTCCGGATGACAGATTTTTGAAAAACTGTTCATGGGATTTTTATTTCCTCTTTTTCGCAAAAATAAATATTTTTTGGAATTTCGTTTTGTTGGAGATGTTTGACCTGGTGTTTGAACCGTGACCTCTCGTCTAATAACCCAACATACTCTTTATTGGACTACGGAGACTACTGTAACTGCTGTAGTAACTTCACGAAGATATAAATGGTGGAATCGATTTAGTACTCTCCGCTGTACTTCTCAAGAAGGGAAGACCAGTGGTCTGAAGCATTTAGATAAGTGTAGTTTTGAATTTTGCAGCTGCTTGTTGAGTCACCAGCTCCTCTACATTTAGTTTTTTTCGCGAATTACTTCGTTCATTTCCTGATTTACTTAGGGCCGGTTTTTGTAAGGCGAATGGTTTCAGCCGAATATGTTAACAAAATTTAATGGAAAATACAAACAAAACTGAGTGTTTTTCTACACAAACAGACGTTCGTCTGAAACCATGCGACTGACAGAAACAGGGTAATAATAGCGTGTCAACCTTGATTGCAAATAAGTAATAATCTGTATCGATACTGGCTCTCCACATTGAAAATCCATCTAACACGGTAGAATTTCCATGTTCTTCCTTCTACAAAAATCTGAATAGTATACACTGAAAAAAAGAATCAAGCCATCCGGGCTTAAATAAATCCATATCGGTCACAATAGTACGGTAAGTACGGTTTGGCTTGAATCAAGTACAAAAGAGTTGATTCAAGCCCGAATCAGCCAAGTACAAAAGTGTTGATTTTAGCGCGATTTAAGTCTTTTTGGGATCAAAGTGATCTCATCATGTATTTGGTTTAAGCATATTTTTTCTTGATTTAAGATCGAATTCGTACTTGATTCAAGAGAATCAGAAGTTGAAGTAATCCTTAAGCGCACTTGTTTCAGGGTACAGCAACATTTTGATGTGGAAATTTGGTACTGCGGCACACTTAAAAAATATTTTTAATCCACTCGTCCTTATTCTCCGTCTGTGCAGGGGCACATATCACACATGAGGCTAATAATGAAAAATTTTAAAGCGAAGTGATCAATTCCTTTCCTAGCAACAAATTCGCTTACAAACTCATGTCCTGTATCATAGCAACTGACGTATATGTTGGTTTTATCCACATTTGTAAAGTGATTGATGGTAGAGGGAACAAAATGTTTAAGGTATACTGTGGAGATACACCAGACCTAAAGAGTTTTGATCTCTGTACCCGCCGTAGCTAAATTGGAAGCCATCTCCAAGCTTAAGTAATCCCGAGGAGGTTAATATTCGAGAGAAAACGTGGTTTTAGGCGATATCGTTGAAGTGATGATAGCTACGGCTTTTGGGGAATACATAAAAATGTTCGAAATCTGTCTGTCAGGTACTATTACTATTAAGGCCATTGAAAACTACATGGATACATTTAATTCACAAATTAAAATGTTTGTATTGCAAAACAAACTAGAAATCCTGGTAGAATTTAGATTACAGTGCAGCAAATTAAATTTTTAATAAACAAATACGATATGCATGTCATAGAAACATTATTTGACTATAAATCGTCAAATAGTACCAAAAAGTCAAATTTTTTATTTCGAACAAAATATGGCATAATGTGGACATGTTCTATAAAATACTTCTTTATTTTACACTGTTGAATTTCTCATTTGTTTAGGAAATACAACCACCAACAACAATATACAGATTTAAGTCAAATGGAAAGTGTAATTTCATGCCTTATGCTTGCCGCTGCTATTTTTTGTGCGGTTTTCTTAACGCCAGCGAAAGATATAAAACGTGAATACTAATGAAATCCTTTTTATATTCGCAAAAGCCAAAGCCAAAGGAGCCAAAAGAACATGATAAGAAGAACAATACCAGAAAATGGGAATTCTCATTAAAAGCTGATATCTTTAGTAAGAAATCATGTCCTGTGTTTATGAGAAAATTTTATTGTTCATACGATAACTGCATACAAATTCACGTGGATTCTTATGAAAAAAAAGCATAGCCCATGACAAATACCCACAAAAGCTGTAACAATAGAAAATAGATGAGAGACTAGAATGTTTACACATACACACATCTACATACGTTGCAGCAGATACCTGTGAATCCTTTCGGCTTGCAGTGTTATGCAACGCTTTTTTCCAACGAGTATAAAGTCATAAACATGTTCACGTACAATTTCTGGAAATGCAACACGTAACAATATCAACAATTTTATGTATTTTCGTCCTTCTTTTTTTCTGTTTTTCTGTTTTCATTGTATAACAATTCTAAGCTTGTCGCTGTTTACACTTACAAAAAAAATCATGAATTTATTTAAAATTAATGGAAAGCTTGTTACATAAAAAAATATGGAAATTGTGAAGCAATTGCCACTCTAGGACGTTGGTTAAATCAGAACAATTTTTACTTAAAGAAATACGTGCTAAAATATCTATTCACAGAAGTGTCAGAGTTTTAAAAATCTGAAAAATAATTTATTTTAGCTTCTTAGCATAATAGTTTCCAAATATTATTTGGACCCATTTCAATCGGCAGGAAGACAATACTGTGTGTCTGATTGTATCAGAAACGTGGGGTGTACAACGAGCTATAAAAACTTGGTCAAACCGTTAATACAAATCGCTGTCGACAATAAATGTTCAATTTCAACCATGCATTGAAAAAGACTTGAATGGACCGTACGACAAGGTAAGGTAATTTTGCAAAATGACAATGCACCTGCACACAAATCCAAACCGGTTCAGAATACAATCAAAGCATTATTCCAGCAGCTGCTATCCCTCGCGCTGTATTCACCAGAATTGGCTCCTTTCATCTACTGTTTGCTTCTATCGATGTGACACGCATTCACTGAGCAGCACTTCAATTCCTACGATGAAATCGAAGACTGGGTGACTAATTGATTTGCTTCAGTCTTATTGACGCATACATATATAGATAATTGGCCAGTACAAACCTTTTATCAGGATTACGACCTAGTTTCTTACACTACTTATGTTATGTTTGTTAATTTTATACATGAGTGGAGGGACCTACAGTTTTAAATCGCCTGCGGACGACAGATTTTTGAGAAACTTTTCATGGCAAATTTATTTACTCTCAGAGTATTTGCCAGAAATCTACTGAGAGAAAGTCACCGAAGATATTTTTTTTATATTTTGGTTCGTCGGAGATGTCTGGCCTGGGGTCTGAACCGTGGCCGCACGTCTATTAAGCCAACACACTACCTACTACACAACGGCGACTTAAAACCACATATTGATCGAAAACATCCAAAATTGTCGACATGACGAGGCAAGTTTTTCTTACACATGACAATGTAGCTGCACCAAAGCAAAATCTCTTCTCACTCCGAATTCACCAGACTTGACTCTTTCCGACTATTATTTGTTTGTTTGATTCCTGAGAGGTATTAAATTGGGTGACTAATTGGTTTGCTTCAAAAGACGAACAGTTTTATTTGTATGGAATCTATAAAGTGCCAGAAAGATAGAAAAAATGTGTAGCCAGCAATGGTCAATATGAATGAAATTTTTTAAAAATTTTGCATTAAAAAATTTTCCAATTTTATTTCAATTTTAAGTCTCAATTCTTACCAGTACGTCGCATCTTAAATAATAGTAGCAATAGTGGGTTATGCTTACTAAGTCATTCTTTCTCCGACATGCAGTCAAAGCAAAGCTAGCTGTACTGAAGATGAATATCCACAAAACCAAAACACTCGGGATAAATGCTTACGCAGCACGAAAATTCCTAATATACGGCAAGAAAATTGATGAAGTGCAGTCCTTCTGCTATCTATAATTGATAAATTCGGCGGTTCATCAACAGATGTTGCTAGTCCCATTAATAAGGCACGCAATGCGTTTTACCCAACTTAACCTTGTTTGGAAGTCATCTAACATATCGAGACGCACCAAAATTAAAATTTTCAACTCCAACGTTAAATCCACATTACTGTACAGTTGGAATATGGCACCCTGTACGATTCCCCGTCTCTTCAGGTATTTTTTAACAAATGCTCTCTGTTCAGATACAAACCAGCAATCAATTGAAAGGGAAATAAAGAGACGCAAGTGGGAATGGATTGGGGGCGCACTCTTCGCATGTCATTTAATCACAAAGAAAGCCATAGACTGGAATCCCCAGGGAAGCAGGCGCATCGGACGACCATCATACACCTGGAAACACCAAATCACAACCGAACTATCCAAACCACGTCTAAAGTGGAACGAAGTCAAATATCGCGCTGATGATCGAGCTCATTGGAATCAACTTGTTGCGACCCTATGCTCCCTAGAGCAGTATAGTCGGTTAATAAGAAGTTACACGACTGTCCCTCTAAGTGCCTCTATGTGTTCATATGACTTTTGTTGAATTTTTGGGAAATCCCTACATGTGATAGTTACTGGGTAGCTGATTACAGCCTTGTATAGAATTCAGCCATTAGTATTGTTGCATAGTCCCTTAAGTTTTTCTGTTATTCCCTTGTAGCGAAGTGCATATTTTTTGTGTCGAACGCTATTCCAGTCTTGCTTCTTAAACTGGTCGATTGACTCCTGATTCATTGAAATCCTGAATTAAATTACTTTTCGAGTTTTCTCCAATATAAAGAATTTTTGGAATTATTTTCATTAATACGATCAAATATTCCCTTCACCGTGTACTTCAACTCAACTAGTTGGTCAATACAGTTCCGTTTAAATATACTCCAACCTTTCTAATACTTTTTTCTGTATTTTTTCATTATTTAACTGGACATGATGCAGAATCCGTATCGAAGTTGTTATAATTCTTGTAGTGGTGTGGAGTATCAGTTAAATTCTTGTTGTTTGTTTTCGTTTGCTGTATTTGCAACATACAGCTGTGATGCAAGAATATCTCTGTATTTTTGTTATGTACGTTAGTGTGCAACACATATATATACATACAAATGAATGAATGAATGAATGTCCGTTTACAACCGGAAATGATATAAGTTCTATAATGTTCAAGTAACACGACATGATGACACATGTAACTAGCATTCCTCTAACATTCCACCAACAACATGGCATCATGGTTCATGCATGTGCAGAAGGTGGACTGCGATAAATGTCAGCTCAGTTCAGATATACGATTATGGTAGTTTGTACAAACAGATCAATTATTAAAAAACTAAAAATTTATGTTTGCCATGATGTGCTTGAGTATATCTGTGCGTGTGGTAATATTGTCACTACAATCTATGCCACACATAGTACACGTGAGTAGTCGGTACACTTGCTTGGTATTAAATTGTTTAAAGGAATTATGATTTTCCAGCACAATCATGATGTCAGCGAGCAGGAAGTGTCAATGACATTGTGTCGAAAGATTTGGAAATATTAAGTGATTGTATACCGAGAAAAAGTTGGAAGGAAAGTTTAGATTTGGAGTTACCTGGTATTGTACGTAAGATTACACTTGATTCTGTGCAGACATTGTTTGTAGAGCCAAGTCGATTGATTTGTAGAATAATAATTACGAAGTCGGAGAGTAGTATGGGAATAAAGATTAAATTTTTGCAGAATACAAAAACGGCAGATTTCTGTCAAAAAATGTGAGAGAAAATAAAATTGCAATGAAAAGTTTCTCAAAAATCTGTCGTTCAGAGTCGACTTTAAACTAAATTATTAATTAAATTAAATTAATACACACAACATAGGTGGTGTGAGGAATTAGATTGTAGCTTTTAAACGTTTAGAAATTGTTTGTTGTGCAACATTTAACACTACTGCCATTTGGTTCTGACTCAAAGTGTCATCGTCATCCAATGTTGTTTGCAATTTTGCGTCTTCAAACTTTTTGTGGTGGTCTTACATGTACTTCACTTCTCACATAAAAATCTTTATTTTTGAACCATCGAAACCTTCTTCTGCATATTGCTTCTGATAGAGCATGATCACCATATGCCTTGACAATAATTCAATGCGATTCTGCAGCACTTTTCTTCAAATGAAAACAAAAAATTAAATGCTTTCCACAAATCATCATTTTATGGTACTAAATTCACCATCTTTAACACGATGAAACAATATGATGTTGTTTGTTCACTGGTTTGATGTATACTGAGTATTTTTGACGGATGTCATCGCCAGCACAGAAAGAAAGGAGTAAAGGCTCGTTCTCAATAAATGATCTCTATGGAGACTAGTCGCCGTAGTCTAGTAGGTAGTGCGTTGACTTATTAGACAAAAGGCCTCGATACAAACTTCGGGTCAGACATGTACAACAAAACGAAATACGAAAAAAATATTTCTTCGTCGACTTCCTCTCAACAGATTTCTGAGAAAAACTCTGAGAGTAAATAAAATTGCCATGAAAAGTTTCTCAAAAATCTGTCGTTCGGAATCTACTTTAAACTGTAGGTCCCGTAACTCCTGTAAAAAATTAACACGCATAATATACATAAGTGGTGTTGAGAACCTAGGTTGTAATCCTTACTGAAGTGTTGTAATAACCAATTATGTATGTATGTACATATGTATGCATGGAGGAATTTGTATCGCGACCCGAGAGCAGCAATGAATCGTTTTTTCCCTACTCATAAGCACTCATGAAATTTTGAATATAAGTGAGTCAACAATGTTGAAATTTAACTATTCTGATTCATTCGTACTCACTATAATGTTTATTTATAAGTACAGCTTGCGATGAGTGTGCGTACAATGTTGACATCTAACTCATACCATTCGAAATATGTTTGATTCATAAGCCTACTCATTTAGATTCATAACTTTAGAAAAATACTTATAAATGATTAGCGTGAGTTGAATCATTCATCAAACATTAGTCTTAATTATTGTAGCATTTGCAAAAAAAAAAAGAAAAACATAAGCAAAAAAGACAGAGTAGCAACCAGAGCAAAAATACAACCTTCTAGAGAGTATTTCAATGTTAGTACGCGAATCATACTTATTTTGTGATGCTTGTATATGTTGAGTTATGGAGAGTCGAAATCAACAACATCATACGTGTTGTGAAGTATGAATATGATGAGTACTTCAAACTTTGAATATGAGTAGAGGTTCCATGATATTAAAATAAGAATGAATGCGTATAAGTATCAGAAATTATGAGTATGATTCGATTCTACTCTTCTTTTTGAATACTCATTGCAAATCTCTAATCGTGGCACTAACTTCATACATGTACACCTGGTGTTTTAATAAGTAAAATATATTCTAGTAATTCAAATTCAGTTTTGATCGTAAAAATAAGTTTTTTAGTTTGAAAACATTTCCAATACTTCAACACCTTATTGGAATTGAAACATGTTATTTTGTTACGTTATTTTCAAATGAATTTGTTACACAACGTTATGAATAAATTTTATTTATGACCTCTCCAGAGACCCCAAAAAAAGGCGATATGAATGAAATGACAAAATTATTACACTTACAACGATGAAACCTTTGCATACTTTGCATTATGATTACAGTTTCCTTTAACGTATGATACATATGTACATACAATCTATGTATTTACATATGAGTAAATACATATGTATGTATGGTATGTAAATGTGTTTGTTCACCTTAACACTTTAACTAGGCTAAAACACATATTGTTCAATTTTTTTTTTATACATAAAAAATTGGTAACATTGATGATAAGTACCATAAAAACGGTTACATTGTAACATTGTTAACAATAAACGCACATACTCCAAACACTCATAAATACAGCACATCAAAAATGATCTGAGGATATAAAAACAAAACTCATAAAAATGAGAAAAAACGGAAGAAAAAAGGAAAAAAATATTTAAATAGAATTTGTTTTTTTTTTTTGTTTTTAAGCGTTTTTCGAATTTGTGTGCAAAATGCGTAGGAATAAGAATTATAGACGGAAATAAATTATATTTGTAGTTACAACACATCTTTGTTTCCTTTTTTATTTTTTTCTTTTTTTTATTGATCGTTAAGCATAACAATGTCAAAGACTTTAACACTATTTCTACCACGATTTTGTGTATACCTATTTCGACCAAAAGGTATCTTTTGACACCTATGCGTTTGGATGCAAATAATTATGAAAATAATTATTAAAACATGTTCTATTCCTATTCCTATTGTTCCCAAAAAACAATCGAATATAAAAATTATAACGGGGAATTCAGTGTACCGAAATTTTTTGGCATTTTCGAAAACTTGCTGAACAGAATTTAACAAAATTTCCATGGCACGGCATTTCGCAGAATTTCCAATTGCACGGAATTTCCATGGATTGGTATAATAATACGAAGAGGAAAAAACCAAAAACAGATTATAGTTCACTCCAAATGTATGTCAGTGTAGTTTCTTTATATTTTTTATATCTTGCTGTAAGAAAAATCGTAAAGGTTAACTGAGAAAATATTATTAAACTTTAAAATAAATTTCAAGTTAAAATTTTAAAAGGTGTCTTTTGACACCTTTAGTGGAAATAGTGTTAAAAATCTAAATTTTTTCCACTTCAAAAGTCTATTGTAAGTCGTGGTAATAAATGTTTTACTAACTGTTGCACAATAAACACATGTACATACATATGTATGTACATAATTGGACATTACAACCCCTCAGTCAGGATTACAACCTAGCTTCACATATAACTTATGTTGTGTGTGTTAATTTTATACATGAGCGGCAAAACCTACAGTTTAAAGTCGACTCCCAACGACAATTGTCTAGTTATTAAATGTTTTAATAAATGTTGCAGAGTACATAGATACATAATTTGTTATTGCAACCCTTCAGTCAGGCTTATAACCTAGCTTCTCACATCACTCATAGTGTGTGTGTTAATTTTTATACATGAGTGGCGTAACCTACATTCTGGACACCGAACGGCAGATTTTTGAGAAACTTTTCATGACAATTTTATTTTACTCTCTTTTTGCCAGAAATCTGCTCAGAGGAAGTCGCCGAAGAAATATTTTTTCATACTTCGTTTTGTTGGAGATGTCTGACCTGGGTTTTGAACCATGGCCTCACGTCTTTTAAGCCGACACACTACCTTTTAGTCTAAGCCTTAGACTCTAAGGCGATTAAAAGAGAGTTTTGATCGTTTTAATATATTCCTTCGCTTGACAGCACTAATAATTTTTTTGGACTCGAATAAACTGCGGGCTTCTTGGGGACGATTGCCTGTAGACTGTCTAATGATGAAGGTATAGCACTGGCCATTTTATAGTCACCTAGCAATCAGCAACTCGTTTCCTTGCCGTTCGCATCTTCCCCCTTTCCACCTTTCCTAAAAAACCTGCACAATGCACTGCATGAGTAGGGGCCATCCCCTAAGTGCTGGTTTCATAAAAAAAAAAAAAAAAAAAAATATTGTTTTATTCAGAACTCCTTTGAACATTGTTGAGCAGTGTTAGAGAGAACTCGTGAAGAACTACCACAATGGTGTTGTTAAACGCAATTGTAGAATATTCTACACTTCGTAGAATTTTTAACGACAATTATTTCGTATTTTTGTGTGATGAAACCAACCACGAAACACATATCACAACTTATTGCATCGTCAAGTCTGGTATGCATACGATTATTCAACCGCAACTTTCTCTGGATGGTGTCCCTACTAACTACTCCAGTAATTCGCTTTCAATTTCTTTCCAAAATACTTCTCTGTCAACTAATTTGTATTCCACAACCAGCAGTCCATTTTAACCCACCATTCAGTTGATTCTCTTTATAAATCCTTATAACATACTGTCATCCATATAGACAAAGTCAATGTTCTTACCTGAATAGCGGTTACCTTGTGGTTATGATTAGAAGCCATTAAATTTTCTAGCTTGTTTGTCATTTGCGCAGCATTTTATTGCCTGCTGTGTAAACAATACAAAACGTCTGTCTAGCTCAACTACATACAGAAGCAGTCATACAATTTCCTACAGCTGTATGTGCATTTATCTGAAAAATTATAGAATTTTATAACAATTGTCATAAATTGACGTGTGAGAATGCTCCTGTGGCAAATATACGTTTACATATGCACGTACATACACAAACGCACACAACTAGAGAATAATTTTAATCACTAACAACCCTAATCATGAACCACAAACCCTCTCTATCTATGTGCGTACATTCACATTATAACCTGGTCGTTATATTTTCTGAACTTTCTGGAGTTACTCTTTCTCTTTTTCATTTTTATTACTATTTTTCTTTATTTTTTTTTTTTTTTTAACAGTAGAAAGTAAGGTTAGGTTTGAGGAAAAGTAGGAGAGATTTCAAAATTATGTTGTCAATATGCGTTCTTCGACAGTCAATTAAAACAAGATTTTTCATTGAGTACTTCTCATAGCCTTAAATTTAAAGAAAACACAAACACTTGTGAATCGGAATTTTTATTCGTTTCAAAGACATGTTGTTGCTATTATGTGTTGAATATATAGCATCGTTAGAATGTGGAACGCATCCGAAATGTAAAATTTTCCATGTCCCTGGAGCATAAATCAGGCTAAATTTGCCCAATGGCATGGGTTATGTTGGCTTTGAGGACCCGCTGTGGTTTCCGGTTTATACGGTTTATACCAGCGACGTAAGAAAAACTTACAAGAAGAAGTCTGACGGATTCAAATCGCACGATCTCGGTGGCCAGCTTATAACCGCTTCACAATGCCTTCAAATCGCTCTTGCAGAATATCCATGGCATAAGCTGTGTGGCACGTAGCACCGTTCTATTGAGAGCGCATTTAGTCCTTGCCCAGACTATCCAATTCAGTAAAAAAAATTCAGTGATGGCCTGGCCAACGTTGTTCTCAAAGAAATACTGACCCATAACTCCAGCCCTAAAACTACGCCAATTCATTACTTTTTCGGGATATATTGTGTGCTCTTGACTCTTATGGGGTTTAGGTTAGGTTCGGTAAACTGACGGACCACTTTTAAAGAAAGAGATTCCACTTAGGCCAGCATTTGGACCCATTGTGATACCACAATCATTATATAACCCGGAGACCAAATATTCCTGGAAGAAACCACCTCAAAGTGAAATATCTTTATATCAGACAGCTCAGTCAAGAATGTCAGAAAATGATATTAAAACCTTCGTCTTTTTATGACAGACCTACTCAAGGCCCATTCCATATTCCATATTCGACAATTCTGTGTCTTCACGTTCTCATTCAGCGAGAAATAGATTGTAGATTACACTGGCCAACAAAACTTCAAGAAAACAAAAATCCTGGAACCAGTGTTTACTCTTCTAAATCCGAAACCAGCCTCAAAATTGCTTCAACACCCTACGTTTTCGAGATTTTCTAATCTAAAACTGCAAGTAGTTTTTGGCTACATTTAAGTGGATATTCTGTCGCGGATATTGTTTTTTCTCGCTGCAGAAACTGTGCTCATTTTAATGTTCAAAAGCTTTTTTGAATATCTACGATATCGTTCTTTGCCTCGGAGATGTCATTGAGTGAAAATTAGTACTTAGTAATTAGTTTCTTCTTGAAACCTTGTTAAACACATGTACACAAATATTGATGAAGACATGTCTGTCGTCGTTTCTAGGCAACAGCGTTTCAAGGACCTGCTACAGCAGATCAATCACCTGCTTAGCTGGAAAAACAACAGATTAACGAAAAGGAAACAAGGCAGAATAACATTCAACCGGATGTTATGGCAACAACAGCAGCCAACCGGGTAAGATGGAAAATGTTTTGTGCAAGTCATATGCTTCCAAGAGGGGTAGCGAAGAAGAAATGTCTTTTGTAAGAACATAACGCAGTAAAATATTTGAAATCCCAAA
This sequence comes from Sarcophaga caerulescens, assembly GCA_927399465.1. NCBI lineage: Eukaryota > Metazoa > Arthropoda > Insecta > Diptera > Sarcophagidae > Sarcophaga > Sarcophaga caerulescens. Next base: position 82,070,046 of record OV656867.1, on the reverse strand, counting down.
GACATCTAAACACTGATGATGATGACTACCGGACGATATGATTATGCGTGATGCTTGTCTTTAAACGAGTGCTTAATCTTCTCTCTTTTTAGAGATGATCAGCGTCAGCATCAGCATCTAGAAGGTTTCGTTCACCGAATTTTTAAAGTTGCCAGTTGTACGGTTATCTTCTTTTTTTAAAGTTTTTCACAAACCATCACACTCCATTGTCGCCGTAGTCTAGTAGGTAGTGTGTCGGCTTATTAGACGTAAGATCAGGGTTCAAACCCCATGTCAGACATCAAAACTAAATTATGAAAAAATATTTCTTCGGCGACTGCCTCTCAGCAGATTTCTGGCAAAAACTCTGAGAGTAAATAAAATTGCCATGAAGAGCTTCTCAAAAAATCTGTCATTCGGAGCCAACTTTAAACTGTAGGTCCCGCCACTCATGTATAAAATTAACGCACACAACATAAGTGGTGTGAGAAGCTAGGTCGTAATCTTGACTGAAGGGTTGTAATGACCAATTATGTATGTGTATCACACTCCATTAGATCAGAGATGAATTCATTCATTTTACTTTGTTTTGGTATCGTGGAAATGTAATAAAATCTGTCGTAAGATTCTTAGCCGCCGTAGTCTAGTAGGTAGTGTGTTGGCTTATTAGACGTGAGGCCGCGGTTCAAATTCCAGGCCAGAGATATTCAATAAAAACGAATATGAAAAGATATTTCTTCGGCGACTGCCTCTCAGTTGATTTTCTCGACTTTAAACTGTAGGTTCCTCCACTCATGTATAAAATCAAAACACACAACATCCCAACGGAAGGGTTGTAATGACGAATTATGTATGTATGTATGTAAGATGTTTACTTTCAGTTTTAAAATACGATTGGAATTCTGTAAGATTTTCTCTCTGATGTACGTAGATTCTTATCGTGTAAGGAGGCCTTTAACGAAATGGTTTCAATAGAAATAATTTTATTCTCATACCCAACATACATACATGTGTATGTGTTTACACACAGTGTTACTAAATAAATGTTTTTATTGTACTGTATGCCAGTATTTCATTCTATTTTATTTATTTTACTTGTTTTTTTTTAACTTTCTTTTTTATTGTTTGTAAGTTTAATACGATATTGGTTTATTATTGTCTGGTGTATAAATGCCGCCAGCATATAAAATGACACCATCGTTGCTCATAAACACAACCTACAAGAGCAGAGCCAGGATAAATGTTGAAACAATAGAATATAAAACGGGGAATAATAAGAAAATAAAAATGAAGACAATGGAGTAGAACTGAAGCTTTAAAAGGAAATAAACATAGTGAAGGCAATACTCATAAGTACACATGCATATGTGTGTACATATTTCTATACGGTCGTATATACACACACTCTATCCATTGAATACATGCACTGAACATATACAAACAAATCATTTAAATAGTTGGGGGTTAAAGGGCATGCATACATTAGAAGAAGTATGAACATCCATCCATAATCTTAAGGAATGTTGTCACATCAATTGGGTTTTCTTGGGTTTGTGGCAAATCGCAAACAAAATATTAAACAGCACAACAATTGTTGCTTAAAAGATCCGATTGTATATCTTCCGCTACTGTTGCTATTGCCACAGCTAAGAACAATAAAGAAGTCGTTTATTTATTACTGGAGTCATAGACACACATTGTTTTAATACACATTGGTTAGTAAATAAAAAAAAATTTAATTGAGGCAATTGCCTTCTTCCCATTGATTGAGTGGCAAATATTTCGAAAATTATCATCAAAATAACTCAATAAAATGGATTCGTTTGCATGAAAAGGCCTTGTAAGTTAATAACGAAATCTAATTAACAACCACTGCTGCCTAGAATGCATATTAAGAAGGGATAAAAAGCCATTAAATCTACATTTTGGTGAAATTAGCAAACAAGTCACAGTAACACATAATTTTTTTTAAGAGTTTAGAGTGTCTTCCATTTGGTTTTTTCTTAGCGGCTTAGGACTGTTACAAATGCGTCATATATAATATATATATATAAGGATTATAAAAGGCAATATTTTAGTAGCATAGTTTGAAGGATTCTATTGAAGTCATTTGAGCATGGTTTTGCTTCATACCCTGTTGCCACATATGAGGTAATAATATTACACCACTTCCTTGGCAACTGTCCTCTCTGTAATCAACCGATTTGAATAAAAGCTCTTCTAAAGTTATAATAAACAGTTACCATATCCCACCGTAGTCTAGTAAGTAGTGTGCTGACTTATCAGACGTGAGGCCACGGTTCAAACCCCAGGTCAACAAAACGAAATATGAAAAAGTATTCCTTCAGCGACAAAAGCTGTCGTTCGGAGTCGACTTTAATGAGCTCTTAATTTCCGTGCCTCAGTCCACAAACATTATTGGCCACAAAGTATGATTCTTGCACGAGGTTGAGGAAGGACATTTGACATTGCTTAAGTGCGAATTATAATTACCTGAACTGCTGGCACCATGCATGAGCAATTTCATCTTCATCCCATGCTCACTCCTTTTAAATTCATTTAAAAATTGATGCCGCCGTCGTTCCAATGGAAGATAAGAACTTGCTGTGATCACGTTAGAGGTACGACGGTTTGTAGTGCTTAGCCGCTTTGGGACGTCACTATGCATGTGCCTCTCTCATGTCACCGCATGAGAGGCATGCTCCAAGGATGTCTTGTTGATGATAATAGTCGCAAGAGATCTACAGTGCTTTACTTTCGGCGATCTGACGGTTTCTAACTTCTTTTGGAAAACAAAAAGCAGTAATGCATGATCAAGCCTTGCCCTGGCTACTGATCAGACCGCTCTCGTCATTGAGATTGCAAAGATGAAGAAATTCAAGCGCACGTAACCCACTTGACACGCCCTGATTATCAACAAGACATTTGGAAAGGTGAAAACTGCTTCAGAAATCTCATCTATCACGTTTAGAATGCTAGGCTGCCTGGGACTAGTCTCCAATTTAAAGCTGTAGGTACGTAGGTAGGTTGGAGTGGTAGCTTTGATACTAAAAGCTCTCTTCAGCACGCTTAGCGAATTTAAAGGTTTAATCCTTCTATTTTTAGCGGTCAAATATTGGCATCTCAACGCCATCCTCTAACATCTCGCTGGACATAAAAAGCTTCTGGACTGTTCGAACTCAGTAGATTGTCGGCTGGGTTTTTTTTTACAAGTTCCGCAAATTCAGTGTGGTCTAGATAAATGGCTTTTTTCACCCAGCATTCCGCAGTATTGTAGGATCTTGGTAATAGTGTATACAAATCCTCTTATATACCATATTTGATCGCTTTATTGTCTTAGGATGCCGCATTACATACATGCGTATATAATGGTCACTACAACCAGGCCCTAGCTTCTCACTTATGTTGTGTGTGTTTATTTTACGCAAGAGTGGTGGGATCTACAGTTTAAAGTCGACTTCGAATGGCAGATTTACTCTCAGAGTTTTTGATAGAAATCTGCAGAGAGGAAGATGACGAAGTAATACTTTTTTTCATATTTCATTTTGTTGGAGATGTCTGACCGCATTAAGCTTCGCAATATCTTGCGCCCACTTGCCCGACAAATATCTGTCAACCTTGGTTGTGTTCCAGCACCGCTTTTGTTGGGTGATTGGCGATTAGCCAAGACTGTCAACTTTTTTCTATTTAACATACCTTCATATTGGTGGTCTTCTCCTCTATACTTTCTTTATTTCTTCCGTTTTTAAGTCTAATTAAACGTGGAGTTTCTGAATAAAATTTTACATGAAATTTTGGCAGATTTGGTGACGAATTCTTGATGCCGAACAAAGATTGAATTTTTTAAGCGAATGAAAAATTTTGAGGGAAATTTTACAATATGTTGTGGGCAGTATTTGTAGTGCTCTAGCTATTATAAATGAAGCCAAACTGATTTAAAATTTTTTAATGTTCGATTCAGAACCAAGGGTTAGGGAAGTGAGTTTCTTTTTTTGAAATGAAATTGTTAATTTAGGGTACAAGTAGCATTGATGTTAAAGCCACAAATGAAAGTTGATGACATAAATGTCACGTATAATATTAAAATTTTGTAAAAATTGTTTGAAATGGGCTCAATTACAATGTTCAATTAAAGCATACTTAGAGGCGTATAAACGTAAAAATATATTGACTGTTTACAAAAGTGATGTGGTGGTGTACACGTTATTGATGTTCACATGACCACAAATACACAAAATGCCTCAATAATACTTTCATAAATGTGCGTTTCAAGCCGACAAAGAGACGAAAAAACAAATGCAACATACAGGAGGAAAAGGATCTTTTCATACAGAAACCGATTTCATTAATTTCGCGCCTCAATAGAGAGTGTGTATGAAAATTGAAGTCAAAAATAAATTTTACACTGTTATTACGACACAACAACAGTACCAGGAGTAGGAACAGGAGCAGGCACTCCTTTTTTGTGTGATAATGAATGTAAAATGGTGAACGCAAATTCATCAACATCATCGTCATGACTCTGTGAACAATTTTTATGCTTAAAAACTCCAATTTCTATTCGTTATATTGTGTGGAGCGTATATATGTGTACCTTTAGTTCTCATTAAACTTTTTTCTTTATACCCTGTACACTTATATTGTATACCAACCATATATACATACATATAAACACTCTACGTGCACTTACACAAGTGCAAATATAACTTAGCTGGAGCAAAATGAGCAAAAATTACCAACGAAAGACACAAAAAAAGTGAACAGTCAGCCAAAGGCTAGAATTATAATAGTATTGTTAAATATAAGCCCATACTGAATGGCTGGATAGCTCGACTGAACTGGACTGGCTCACTGACTCGGTCTATTGCGAACAATGCGAGAGAGAAAATGGTAGAAAGTTCATACCCAGCTGGTTGCATTTCATAAGCTCTTTTTGCAATTGTTAGTTTCAATGTTAATGGTAACTTTGGCATAATTATTGTGCACCGGTGTGTAAAATGAAATTGTCACAATTACCATTCATAGAGCTAACCGAACTCGGACCCTTAAATGTATTGTGTATAATAGTTTGTACCTTACAGTCAATGTTAACTGATTAGTGCCAGGTAACATATGAAGAGTTTGAATACTATATAAATACTACTGCCTCTTTCTTCGCTCCAACACAATGCACTGCATAAGTAGGGGCCATCTCCTGAAATTAAATTGAAAAATAAAAGTTTTTTGGAAGAGCAAAAAACCGCATACGCAAACTTGATAAGAGACAAAAACAAGTTAGGGTCGACGTATAAAAATCTGTGACAGTGACAGAAAGGTCATATAAGTCGCAGTGTTCCATTACAAATCTGATCAAAAATGGAACTGCGATGTAGTGTTGCTTGATAGGCAGTGTTTCTGTGCTCGACTTTCTTATATTTTCCCATAATTTCATTAACTCTGCTTAATGGCTGGTCGTTCAGAACGAAAACGTTGCTGTTTTTCTATGTGCAACAGCATTTCAATAAATTTCAGAAAATTTTTCAGTAGACTGTGCATTATGAATTCGAAATTTTCACTCGGTGTAAAACATAGAAAAAATATTTCTTCAAAAAATTTGTCGTTCGGAGTCTGTAGGTCCCTCCACTCATGCATAAAATTAATACACACAACATAAGTGGTGTGAGAAGCAAGGTTGAATTTCTGACTGAAGGGTTGTAATGACGAATTATGTATGTATGTATGTGCAAGAAAAAATCTAAGGGGGTTAAATCGTACCTCCCTGTGGGATGACCATGCCATCATATCTGTGTTGCGCAATTCATAGAGACAGCATATCACAGTATTATGTGTGAGTGGATAATTTCTCCTAACAAAGTGGAACTTAAACCTTTTCAACAAGCTATGGAGTTGCCTGGTACAATTAATATGCTATGCCCGACAATTTGTTGTTGAACTTTTTAGAACACCTAATAGTGGAGTTACTAAGACCTTATGATCTGTATAAAACCACAAATATCACACTGACAGATTAGCACAGTATCCTATTCATGCAGTGCTTTTTGAAAGAGACTTCCAAGAGGAGGGGATACAGTATTAAGCTGGAAATTCCGATGGGAGTCAAACCGACAACTGCGAGACTCGTATCCGAATTTATTTCCCATTACGTAGAACCACCGTAAACTGTAAACTGTACCTGCATAGATTATAATACACGTTATGCCATCCCATAAATCATAAGAGCTTTGTGTTCAAAACAAACCAAATCAATTATTTGAATGACCCTTTCTAATTAGCTGCCCACAGCTATTTTGTGTTATGTTTGTTGCTGCTGCAAATAAATACAAATAGAGTTGGTAGAGCATCTTTTTAAAAATATGCTTGACGGCTGGTTGGTTACAATTCTGTTTTACGTTTGACCATTTTTCTGAAGTGTATTATACCAATTTAATTTCGTTCTCTTTTTTTTTTTGCTCTTTGCTTGCTTTTCCTACTGTTTGCACTTAAGCGTGTGTGTGTGTATGTGCATTTACTTTCCTTTTACCCAAGGGGAAAATGGATTTTCTACATTGTCGCATAAGTGTCAATTTAAAATCGTTCGTTTTTTTTTCTATTTTGATGGGTGCCTTCATTTACGGGTGCCTGAATGTGTGAGTGTGCAACTTATTCGCCTGACATATTCATTCCACACCTACAATGGTAGGTAGAGTGCTTCAATTGTGTGTCCACTTTACGTAAAGGTTTAACAGTGGCGGATGTAAACCGTTTTATAAGATTATCGATGTAATCTTTCTGTTATGTACTTATATATGTTAAGTTTGACGCGGTCAAATAAAAGTTTATATTGGTTACTCGAGAAAGTACGATTACAAATTGTCGGTAGATAGCTCGAAAATGTGAGACCTCTGGGGCAATATTAAATACATCGGGTAACACTATAGACTATTTGTTAGAAGACGATATTAGAATCATATAATTCTTTACTTACGTATGAAAATAAGTGAGAAGTCGGAACATAACCATCATATGGAAAACATGCTGCAGCTAAAATGAATTGCCACTTTTGATAATAATTCTGATGTACGAGTTTCATACGGTCGATCAATTACTGGAAAGTAAATAAAATTCACTAATAAAATGTAATGAAGTCGCCGTAGTCTAGTAGGTAGTGTGTTGGCTTATTAGACGTAAAGCCAGGGTTCGAGCCCCAGGCCAGACATCAAAAAAATACAAAAAGTATTTCTTCGGCGATTTCCTCTCATCAGATTTCTGGCAAAAACTCTGAGAGTAAATAAAATTGCCATGAAAAGTTTCTCAAAAATCTGTCGTTCGGAGTCGACTTTAAACTGTAGGTCCCGCCACTTGTGTATAAAATTAACACACACAACATAAGTGGTGTGAGAAACTAGGTCAATAATCCTGACTGAAGGGTTGCAATGACCAATTATGTATGTATGTAATAAAATGTAATAAAATTGCACCATTTCTGAATACAATGATTACGAGCGAAAAAGAGTAAATCAAGTGCAACAAAAAAGTGTGAAAAAGGAATATGAATAAACCTGTCCTACAGCGGCACTGGAAACTCCATTAAATTTAAGTCCGTTGCACATGGTAGTGCAGTCTTTAGGCTATGGTTAGATTGATGGGAGGCAAGTGTAATATGAAATTCATTCGGAGATTTGCGGACCTAAGCATTAGATTGGGTAGCAGCTCTCTTCTCAATTGTCCCCTGGACCAGTACATTTGGAGAGTGCTCCGTAGCGAGACTTATTAGAAAAAAATTATGAAGTAATCTAGAAGCTGCACATTCTTTTAAGGGGAATCAAGAACGGATCTTGTAACAGGAGTGAAATTATAATACCTAGAATGAAATATTTCGACCCCTTTGGTAAATTTCTTGGTACGTTAAAACGGAAGTCTATATCAATGCAAGATGCGTTCAATTCAGCTTAGATAGAAAATACAAAAGACAGAACATAGAAATACTAACAGTCAGGCTACAGTTAAACAGACTCTTATGAGGGTAAATCGAACATAGTAGGGGATTGCCTGGTGAAACTGAATCATCTAGGTAGACAGAAACGGTGACCCTCAGCTGAGTCACAGATCATATGGGAATTCTCTTCAATGAGCAAGAAGACGAGCTAGCGTGGAGGGGAGCTACCATGCCGTTGATGAGACCAGAATCCTTCTGTAAAGTTAAAGCAGATGTTTGACAAAGGATGCTGAACGAAAGTACATATACAAAGGAAGAAAAATTCTCTTTTCAGTCCAAGTTGGTTTGAGGCAATCAAAACTTTTGTTGGGAAATTAAAATAAAAAAAGATTTGATACATCAGACTATCAAGAAACAACCTGATCTTGATACCTGGTTTTTTGGAAAACACTGTAGACTTAGGGTACATTTATACAGAATGATGTTTGTCTCTAGTTCAATATGTAGATTCTGTGACGATGATAATTAGTGCATCCCAGGAAGTAACAAGTGGGTACACATCTAGGCAGGCAACTGCGAGATGTCTGAGCTGGTGTTTAAATCATGGGCTTTCTTCTAATAAGCTAACACTGTAGCTCTTATACTACAGCGACTTCTTTATTCATTCATTAGTACAAATCAAATTCAATTGTTACAGATCTCTTGAAAGATCAGATTTGAAAATAAGTTTGAAGTATCCGTTAACATTTATTTGTTACTGTTAACATAAAGCCAATAGTGCGCTACTACCACACATACTCACAATTACATCAGCACCTACAATTTTGCACACACACACACACACTCGAATGATATACATACATCAACGGAAAACTCATTCATATGTGATTCACATCCGAATATACACATACACACACAATATTTCCTGAGAGAAATGATATGCAGTAAATATAATTGGAAAATATTGCATTGTGCGGTTTGTTAGCGCTCTGTATGCATGATGTTGTACAACTTTTTATTCAACTTTTATGTTCGTTCACACAACAGTTCTGATTTTACAATCTTTTTTTCGAATTTTTTTTTTCATTTTTATTCCTCGATTTTTATTTTTATATTTAGCTTTATTACAATTGCAATTTTTATACGAGTAATACGTACATACATACGTACATGTATACATAACTGCACGTTCTTCGTATTAAACGCGTACGTATGTTAAGTTTGCCATTTCCAGTCATGGCATGTTGGATATGTTGGGTATAGTGAAAGCCCATTCGGTTATAATTTCTCTGATTATTTGCCATTTTCTTAGCACATATTGGTTTTGCAATTCAATTAGATGATCGATAATTGCATGCTTATGCTTATGCCTGCAGAGTTAAAAGCTAGGAAATAAGGCAACTAATAACTGCTGTTGTTGCTGTTTAAGTGCCCAAGGATTTAAGTTTTCATTGTTACTCAGCAAATTGATTCTTAAATGTAGGGAAACAAGTATTGAGTCTGGAAGTGCTTCAGTACGATGCAATTTTGAATGGAATTTTTTAGTAAAATTTCTCCAAACTTCTGTTGAGTTTGTCATTAATGTAAACCTCAATTTGCCTTACCCTATACAAAAATATTTATTTATTTACGCATTTTTCTTTGCATATGCATAATGGCTGACTGTATAGTACGAGTATTTTTTAAATAAGCGGTTGTCTCATACGAAAATTTGCGGACATAAAATACAATCCAATTTTGTAATGAGGTTTACATAAATTTTCACTTGCGGCCAAATAATGTTCTCTGAAGTTATCTGCTGGTCATTCGAATTTTTCATTTTTCGTGTGCCATAATATTACATTTCACGTTCATCATCAATGTGTAAGCAGCATGCGTTTGCCTGGGTTCCACTCAAATATTCCCGTTTAATTCTGAGTTTTCATGTTTTGCAAATGCATTTTAATGACTCCATTTATTCGTTAAATTTTAGTTCGTTTTAATTACGCAATATTATTACAACTTGTTTTTATTAATATTTCCATAAGCAAAAACAGAATTGTATTCAAATATGCAAACAATGTCTTAACTTTTCGCTAATCATCATGCGAGTAGCAGCTGCAAATATTAACATAATCTAGAGGATATGCAAGCATTTTAGGTGCAAAGGTTGGAAAATCTCAACCGGAGGTAGCATGGGTATAAAAAAGGTATAAAAGAGGCCCTAAAAGACTTAAAGAACTAAGGAATAAAGGCATGTAGGAATTTTACTCGCAGTATGCTGCTTGCATAGGTCCATACCTACAGCCTAGAGAAAAGCAAGGGTGATGTTCATTCCATAAGTGGACAAAAAAGATACTGTGCATCCAAAGTTTTTTTAGACCATCGTTAAATAATATTTGTGAAAGCAGTGGAAAACTATAGTAGATATAAAGCATTACAATGGGCGCCACTACGTCTTAGCCAAGAGACCCGCATGGTCATAAATAAGCTATTGAATTTAAGGAATATAAACCATTTAAAATCAAAATGAATACCCACATTTTTCTATTTATTTATTTTCATTTTATTTATTAATTAGAACACAATTATAAATTATATTCTAATTATATACAAGCTGAGTAACTTCGACCATATGCTCGGTGTAGTGTAACAGACCAGAGTCTTTGGTGGGAATCGAACCCACGACCCTTACGCTAATTGTTTAACACACTGCCCACTAGACTACCAGGGAACCCACACACACATTTTTTAAATTCATGGGATTTAAACGTTCAAGGGTGGTATTCCTACTACCTAATGTAGAGTTCGGTTGCGTACAAACTCCTGATGCCATTGTCTGAGTTTGACATTGATTGCCATAGCAAGATACATACATACATAATTCGTCATTACAACCGTTCAGTCAGGATTAAGACCTAGCTTCTTACCACTTACGTTTTGTGTGTTAATTTTATACATTAATTACGGGACCTACAGTTTAAAGTCGACTCCAAATAACAGATTTTTTTTGAGAAACTTTTCATGGTAATTTTGTTTACCCTCAGAGGAGAAGTCACCATTGAAAATTCTTTTTTCATTTCATTTTTTTGTTTTATTTGATATATCTGACCTGGGGTTTGAATCGTGGCCTCATGTCCAATAAGCCAACACACTACTTACTAGACTACGGCGGCTTCGAATGAATTGCACATTTTTTTTTAATTCGCATAGAAAAATGCTGAGGAGGAAACTAGAGTCCGCACAAACATAAGTTAACCTATAAGAGTATAAAATTCAAAAAACGGTTGTGATTAAGAGCAAAAATTAACATAACAAAACCGTAGTAGTAACATTTACGAGGTAATAAAAGTTCTCTAAATAAAAAAATATCCAAACCCTGGATGACATGATCTGACGTGAAGGGTTCATAAAGAGGGCATTTCAAGCATGGGTCGACAAGTTCGTCATAACGATGTGTACAAAGCATACACAAAAATTTTAATCGTATGGAACAAGAATGGTGCATTGGATGTATGCCGAGCTTGTCAGACCAATGAAGTCGCCGTAATCTAGTAGGTAGATTCCTGGCTAATTAGACATGTGGCCATGGTTCAAACCCCAGCTATTTCTTCGGCGACTTTCTCTCAGCAGCCTTCTGACAAAAACTCTGATAGTAGTAAATTAAAGTTCCATGAAAAGTTTCACAAATTTGGCATTCATAGTCGACGATAAACACTAGGTGCCGCCACTCTTGTGAGAAGTTAGGTGAGCAGATTTTTATCACAGGGCACTGCGAGATTAGGTCGCTGACGGGGATCTGGAACAGATCCCAGCCGGACTATTGCAGGGTATGTTGCGATGAGGAAGAGTTAGAGACTATCGAACACATCCTCTGTAGCTGCCCAGCCCTTGGTAGGTTGAGGTTGAGGACCCTTGGCAGAGCCTTCTTTGAGAGCTTGAGTTCTGTGTCGAGAGCCGACATCAAGGCTCTCCACAGATTCATTAGCAGTTTGAGCTGGTTGAGAGGTGCTAGGGCTTCATAAGTGTAGTCGCGCGCTCAACCCTTGTTTGTGTCTGTTTCTTTCTGTGTGATTCCCATCCTCCCCTTACCCTTATGCCCTCCTTTCATCCTATTCCCTCTATTTCCTTCCCTCTCCAAGGACGTTGTACAATGGGTCAATTTCGACCTCCGGGTATTGTACTTGTCTTAACGGACAAGTACACGTCCTCTAACCTAACCTAACCTAGGTGAGCAGATAATACGGCAAAAACTTAACAACAACAGCTTAGTTGGAGTTGTATAAGATAGTTGAAGTCGTATTATATCGTTGGAGTTGTATAAGATAGTTGGATAGTGGAGCATGCTACATTGATAGTTAAAATAATGAGAGGCAGATCTAATGGAGATAATTCAGAGGTCAACGTGACCAGACAGTTAGAGTAAAGGACATCTCTCACCTTAACGTTCCCTTGGACAGAACCGTCAAACTGCATGATATTGAAAAATGATTTGCAACAAGTTTAAGTATTAAAAGTCTTGAGAAATTTGGAAGTTTCGTACTTTTGTGATATACTTTTCTTTTGTACAAAAATCAATAAACCAAATTGATTCGATCGCTTATTTGTCATTTGTTTGACCTAGTTTGGGAGATCTCTCATCTTTTCTGTTGTTCCCAACGAATTCAAATAACTGACAGCGTTGTATATTCTCTCTCCAGAGAATCAAAGAAAATCTTTTTGTGTATGATGGGGCATAGTAACGGATTAAATTTGACTGCATTCCATTATTGCCTTTCAAATAAGCCAAGTATTATCAGTTTATAGGCGATAAATCCTTTGCAAAACTATGCAGCCGCAATCTTATATGTATGTATTCCGGCTTCCAATTTGAATTGTTGTTTTCATGCTTAGGGCCATTGGGTTTTAATCGGATATCTTACTAATCGGGTTTAATTTTAGTCAAATGTCAGATTAGACTACTTAACCTCGACGTGATAATTTGTATTACACTTGGCCGCAATGTACGGTGGATGTGATTGACAATTTGATTGTCATTGTGGTATAGGCATTACTTTCTCATTAAAATAACATTCATGAACTGACTTTAATGATGAATGTTTTGTAATTTATTTTCAATACGAAATTCATGGTTAATGCGTTATGCCGGCGATGGTCTCTTGGGTGTTCTATTTTTGTATATTAAAAACGCCCACTTTTTTGTGCGTCAAGTTTGATGTCTAAAAACTTTGTTATTTAAAGTATGACGAAGGAAATAATAAAAGTTTCAATTGTCAACACTTCATTTATAACTAGAGTGCAAGTAAATAAGTTTTTTTTCCTTCCGTTTCTTTTTTCTTTATTCTCAGTTTTTTGTCATTTTCTTTTTGTTATTGTTGTTTATAAAAATGATTTTGTAAAGACAGAAAAGAAAAGAAACAAAATGTATATCCCCCTGTGTTATGTGGTGTTCATTGTTCATTTGAATATTATGTTGAATTAAATTAAATATTTGCGTGACTTTTTGACACCCATTCACAATGAGAATTTCTTTATTTTCAAATACGTTTTTTCTTTCTTCTTTTGCTTTTAATATCTGCCTTTTGCCTCGTTTTATTATTTAAATTCATTCATTTTTCATTTCCGTCCTTTTATGATCCGTCGACAATGATTCCCTTTCTCAACAACTATTCCACCTACACCACCCCTCGTTCTTAATTTTCTTTTTTTTATTATAAATTTACACCCACATTAGACAGAACAGTAATAAAGTGAGAGGGAAAATGACTGGAAATGAATGAAAGAATTAAGCGCGGAAAATGTACCAGAGTCTGGAGAAAGAAAGGAGAACAGTTGGTTGACAGTATTGGAATTGTGCGTGTTATTGAATTGTGTACGTGTGGTTAACATTATTAATGTATAGAATTTAACAGTTTGGTATTTATGAACTTATTACGAGACATACATACCTACTTTGTTAAGCCGTAAATTACTATCGAATTTCTCTTTTTTTGACGAAAGTGAAGAAGTTCTTTACAAATTTCCAACTAAATTTGAACAAACTTTTACTCAATATCATCCATAACTATTACTCGAATATCACCGTAGTCTTTTAGATAGTGTTTTGGCTTATTAGACATGCGACCGTGGTTCAAACGCCAGCTCAGTCATTTCGAACAAACGAAATATAAAAAAAAAATATTTCTGCTACGACTTCCTCACTTCAGTCTTCTGCCTAAAACGCTGAGAATAAATATCCATAAATAACTTCACACAAGGCTGACTGAAGTTTTACTCACTAGTTGCCTGTTTTGCCTTGTTTTTTATATGGTAACATAAACAGTCGGATGAATGTTCTTGAAGGCGAAAGTTCGAGGATTCGCCTTCTCGGGATCTCTATAAATGTAAACATCATTGTTTCATTATTGTTGTTTGTGTATTTTGTTTACATTTATTCTTGTCGTGTTTGTTGTTGCATTTTTGTTTACTTGTATATCATGTAAACAAGTTCATTGTTTTTGTTTTTGTAGCTTTTGTTTATAATTTTAATGTTAAACGATGTAAAAGCAAAACATCAATATAGAGATTTTTCTATTTTCGTTACAAACGGTTCAGATATCTAGAACGAAATATGAAAATATATCTTCGTCGACTTCCTCTCAGCAAATTTCTGACAAAATCTCTGAGAGTAAATAAAATTGCCATGTAAAGTTTCTCAAAAAATCTATCTTTCAGTATCGACTTTAAACAGTGATGTGAGAGGTTAGGTTGTAATCCTGACTGAGGGGTTGTAATGACCAAATCAGTTATATTTTACAATTGGGCAATTCACACAAGACGTTGTATCGTTGTTGTTTATGTCTGACATTCCAAACTTCCCATCCTTGGCGACATAAACAGGATTGTTTAAATAATGGCGATTGTTTAATGATGATGATGGTCAACAGAGGACGCTGTGATCTTAGAATAAGAGCTTTGTATATAAACATTTTAATGTGAATAAATGTTTAGTTTTTATAATTTTTTTGGATTATTCGTTTCGTTGGTTGGATCCCTAGAGATCATTAACTTTTATATAATTATTTGAATTTGAAATGAAATATTATTTTGAGGCATTCGGCCATTACTTTTTTTGTACTATTACTAAATAATAATAAAATAGTGCTGTGAATTTTAAAATCATTGTGTAAAGAAAAACGAAATAAATAAAGAAAATACGCTGTAAAACAAAAAGTGTACAAATAAAAAAGGAAAGTGCTATTGGTTTGATTTTTTTTTGGGCATTGAAATCCTTCTAATTTTGCCTTCTTTGTAGTGGCCTATAATTCCAATCGGAGGAACTGACGACTCATTTTTTCGTGTATATTCACCCTTAATACAGTCCACAATCGAACAGTTGTATTGAGTGTATTGTTGGACGATTATACAACAGTGTATGATTGTTGTTGATAATTTTCATGTAAAAATCCGATACACTTATACACATTTTTTTCATGATTTTAAAAGTTGTATTGGTTTCGTGCTATCAAATTGTGCGAATGAAAAAATGTGTATATGTTTTCATATGTTTTTCAAAAGTTGTGTTGGTTTCGTGCTATCAAATTGTTTGAATGCCAAAAAAAATGCATTTGGAATACGAAATACACAATACAGCATAGCATTGAGCGTTCACAAACAACCAAGTGTATTCAATACAACATACACGATACAAAGTCGTGTGAATTGCCCAAATATATTTTACGAAAGTCATTAACTGAAACAAAAAAATAACTTCTTTCGAGAACAGGGCAGACTTGTTTTGAGTGCTGCTTAATAATTCAACACCACTTTATTATATACCCAAAGCCATATTGAAACATGAAGTGCCTTTCATATAATGCCTTCTGACAGTCCATCAACATAATTAATTAAACATTTAAATGCTTGTCTTATAAATTACCATGGCTGCGTATACAAAAATTATATTTCATTTTTAACGTCTATATTGTTGTGCACCTTTTGTTCGAATAGCTTATTGACTTGCAAATCATTGAGGACTATTTTGTTTTTAAGCTTAACAGCGGGTTGTCCACAATTTTTTTTTTTAATGAATAAAACGCAATTAAATGTGCGACAAATGACTTTTGTTTGGTTTAAATTTGAAGATAGGAATAATAATCAATAATAATTTCTTTAGTACTTCATATTGTTGCAGTATTGTAGTTGTAATCAATTAAAAAATTTCATTCACAAAATGTATCAAAAAAGTGAAAAGCGGTTGAATATGATACTCATCAGGGGCACCATACCCTGTAATTCTAAAAGTAAACACACTGTTCTCAAAGCTGCCTAAATACTTGGTTATCACTTTTTGTAATTTTATTGCATCATATTGCTAACGAGTGCATTTAATGCAATTCGTCAATGTGAAAGGAAAATGTGTCTTCGCGAAATGTTAATAACAGAGCAATACCGTCTTATAGCGAACGAATTTTGTTAAAGTGTCGTATAGCAGTATTAAAGTAGGTAATGCCACTGCTTATTTGCTACAATTAAAAAAAAATAACAAAAAGATTTAGAAAGCAGGGGACGAGATCAAGTCTTCCGAAGTGTTACGCAAAAGTTTTCTTTTGCTGTCTTGACTGAAGGCTAAAAGTAATGATTTGTTATTTGCCAACAGGGGACATCTTCTGGACCTCAAAGAGAGTAAATCAATAGGAAAACTCGCGAGTATGTTCCAATAAAAACCTTACACCATGGAAGCGTATGACAAAAGAGAATCATAGCTACACAATTTTGTCGTTAGGTTGCCATTCGAGCACTTCCATAGATCTTCCATGAAGTTCACTAAAGATTTGGGTGATACTGCCTGGGAAAATCTAATCTACGAAGTAGACACATACTTTTCTCGAGATAGACGGGACCAAGACCGTCTAATCTTATGCCGGATGATTATAGCAGGAGGAGATTGATTTACTGCCTCAGACTCTTTACTCAAAGAACATTTGTTCAACATTAGAGTTGCCTAATTGAATTGGCAATGTGTAGATTGTTGATTGAGGAGAACGAATCTTCAGAATACATAATTTGAATCTGTGTGGTAAAGAGTCCGCCAAATAACTTTTTTTTTTGTTGAAAATGCTTTAAAAAAAACTACTGAATATTTTCTCAAATTTCTTTTTTTATTTGAAAGTACAATCCTTCCGGTTAATAATGGAAAATAATTTCATTCAAATGGCTGCCTCGGCTGGCCATGCAGTAGCCTACACGATCGGTCCAATTTTTAAGCACATTATCGATTGTGTGCAGCTGTATTTCACTAATGGCCTTACGAATATTGTCCTTTAAAGCGTCAATTGTCTCTGGCTGGTCGGCGTAACACTTATCTTTGACGGCACCCCACAAATAATAGTCCAACGGTGTCAAATCGCAGCTCCGAGGTGACCAAACGACATCAGCTCTGCGGCTGATAATAGGTTAGGTTAGGTTCATGTGGTAGCTTTATGCCAAAAGCTCACTTGAGCACGCATAGCGGCCCGTTGTGGCACCACAGGCGAACGCAGTCCCTGTACTGACCAAGTTCCTCCGAGCCAATGAGGGGGAAATCGGTAAGCACAAGGGCTGCACATGCGGCTGATAATGCGATCTTCAAAAACAGGGCGCAAAACATTGAGTGTAGCTTCGCCGTCCTGTTGAAACCAAATATTGCCAATATCCTCCTCTTTAATTTTTGTGAACAAAAATTCGTTCAACATGGCCCGATAACGATCGCCATTGACTGTAACGGCCACTCCTTGCTCATTTTCGAAGAAAAATGGCCCAATTATGCCTCTGGACCAAAATCCGCACCAAACAGTGACTCGTTTTGGGTGCGTCAGCTTTTCAATGTATGCGTGCGGATTTTCTGTGCCCCAAATGCGACAATTTTGCTTGTTTACATACCCGCCAAGATCAAAATGAGCTCCATCTGAAAAGATGATTTTTTTTGCCAAAATCGGCATCTTCTGTAAGTCGATCGCAGGCCCACTTATCGAAGCGAAAACGCATTGGATGGTCAATTTTCATTCAGTGGAAGGGTAAAACTAATTATCTGTAAAATCAGACATGAGCTAAGTGTTACCATTCACGAAATAAGCACTAGTTGAAAAAAATAACGTTAGATGGCGGACTCAATATAATGTATTTTCGGAGCAGTCCCTTTTGTTCTTATTACATACTAGGAGCGGAGTTATTCTTCATCCCAAAGTTGGGTAAGGGAATCACTATGTAGATTGAAAGCAATACAATATATCTCTGGTCTCAGAATACTTCTGTGTTTGTTGAAAATTTCAGGGCCAACTATAATTTCAAATGATATTAAATCTCTGATTGAATTAAAAATCAATCAAATTTCAACACCATATCTTACATTGAAAACGTTGTAGTTTTGTACATAGTGTGTTGGCCTATTAGAAATCTCTAAAAAAAAAGGAATTATTGTTACGAAAATGAAAAATCTAGATACTGGAGTTTTGCTTTTACATCTCTTAACATTAGAATTAAAAACAAAAGTTACAAAAACAAAACAATGCAGTATACAAACCTGTTTACAAATTTTCTTACTGCTTAATATAACAACAAACACCAGCATAAAAAATGGTAAACAAGTAAACAAAAATACACAAACAACACTACAAGAATAAATGTAAACAAAATATACAAACAAGAAGATCTTCGTTATAAAGATCTGTCGAATAATTATCTAGTAATTGTTATTGTCTATGCAAATGGTATAAACAGAGGAATAACAAAAAAAAAAAATTGTAGTTGTTTACATCAAGTTGTGAACAGTGGCACACAGAATTGTGCGAATAATAAAGAATTTTAATTAAAACTGAACACAAATTAATTTTTTTTTTATCAATCTACGAGCTCATATTTTAAACGTTTTTAAATGGTAAAAATGTAACAATATGAACAAATATATCTTCGGAGACTTCCTCCTAGCATACATACATAATTGGTCATTACAACCCTTCAGTCAGGATTACGACCTAGCTTCTCACACCACTTATGTTGTGTGCGTTAATTTTATACATGAGTGGCGGGACCTACAGTTTAAAGTCGACTCCGAACGACAGTTTTTTGAGAAGCTTTTCATGGCAATTTTAATACTCTCAGAGTTTTTGCCAGAAATCTTCTGAGAGGAAGTCGCCGAAGAAATATTTTCATAATTTCGTTTTGATGTCTGACCTGGGATTCGAACTCGGGCCTTCAGTCTAATAAGCCAACACACTACCTACTACCTACTTCCTCCTAGCAACTTTTTCAAAAAAAAAAAAAAAAATGCAAATAAATAAAATTGCCATGGAAAAGTTTCCAACAAATCTGTCGTTCGGAGGCCCCTTTAAACTGTAGTTCTCGACACTCATGGATAAAATTAACACGAACAATATGG
This sequence comes from Sarcophaga caerulescens, assembly GCA_927399465.1. Classification (NCBI taxonomy): domain Eukaryota; kingdom Metazoa; phylum Arthropoda; class Insecta; order Diptera; family Sarcophagidae; genus Sarcophaga; species Sarcophaga caerulescens. Next base: position 82,050,778 of record OV656867.1, on the reverse strand, counting down.
ATGCTGTGTGAAGTTAGGTCGTAATCCTGACTAAAGGGTTGTACTGATTAATTAAGTAAGAAATCTTATCGTTGTGAGTAACGCTGTGAAATAGCTAATGTTGAATGAAAAATTTTAAAGATCTAATGCAGCATACAACAAATAGAAAGGCCAGGTTTCTTATCATACCTGTTATTAAGAAATCCAACAGGAATTATTACGAAAGCCTTAAAAATTTAAACTTTTAATTTAATTTAAAAAAGCGTCATAACCAATTTCTAGCCACAAAAGAAAGAAAAAACCAAGAAAGAAAAAACAAAGAAGTTTTGTTAATAACTGAACTATTATCTGAAATGCTAATGTGTCGCCTGCTTTTGTTGCCATTTTGTAAAAAGTATTAAAAATTAAATTAAATTTTATTTTTTATGCAGCAAAACTTTTTGTTTTCAGTTAGAGAAAACAAAAAGACGAGAAGGATATTCAAAAATGTATAATTGGAAACAGGCTAAGACGACGCTTAAGAAACTAATTAAACATTATTTTAAGTTTCTAACGCAGTTTTCTTTCCATTTTGTATTCTTTGCGTTCATTTTGTAAACCTTCATTTCGCTGAATTGTTTGTAATACCTTGCAGTAGAAATTCTTTTCTTTCTTTTCTCTTTTTGTTAGTTTTTGCGTTATTTTTGGAAGTAAAATCTTAACGAGTTTGTGACTTTTTTTCATTCTTTTTTTTCCTTTATTTCAGTTTTGTTTATCAACACAGCAAACAAACAGAAGAAAGTATAAAAAAATTTTTAAATCTGATATGCTGTTGGTGTTGACGAAAAACTTTCCCACAAATATTCCCACGTTTCTTTTCTTTTTAATTTTCACTATTTTTATATTTGAGGTAAAGGAAACTGTATAAAACATGAATATTCTACGCGTATTTTGTGGTAGAAGGCAAGCAGGCAACAACATGTTTTGATTCTTTTCCATTCTAACTTCGAGTTTTTGTTAGGGATACGGAGACAGAGACAGAGTCATACAGTGGAAAGGGAACATTTATTTTCAAAATCTAGTCCAAGCAGAGTATTATACTGATGAATACGAGTAAATGTTCGCCTGTAGTTATAAATGTTGAATAAAGGTACCAGTAAAGGTCCTAAAGTGTTGCCATCAAACCATTTATTGCATGACTCTTAACCTATAAACAGATTTCCTGGAACCTCTACTAGCTCATATCTATCTCCACTTTGTAATTGCATACCAAAATTTAACTTTTCTTCCTAAAAAAATTTTTAAAATTTTTTTTGCACGCCACTGTAAAGTCTCTTACTCTACCGTGCATACAGTTTTCAATGTCCTTATAGGGAAAAAAACCGCAATTAATGTTCCCCATGGTGTTGGTGCAATTAATTCGTTTAAACTTTTTCCCTATTCGTGTTGCAGTTTAATTTAATTTTTTCTCTTCCTTTTGAAAAGGAAAAAAAAAGAGGGAGGAAAAAAACTAAAAAGAAAACGTAAAAGCTGCATATTATTACTTTGAACCGTTTTTTTTTTGCTGGATTTCGGCTTAACATTTTATGCTTTTCATAAGCGTTACTAAAATGTGTGATGGTTACTTCTGTGTTTGGCCACAAAAAAAAAAATGAAAAAAATAAATAAAAAAACAAGGAAAACAAATAAATGCTTAAAATATGAATTCCGTTTACATTTACAAAATTCTCTTTCACCGAAATGCAACTGCAAACACTTTTTAAAATGTTCCAAAATAATGCAATATTAAGACCATTAACGGGGTTTCTCCAAAAAAAATTGTGTGTGAATTTTATTATGCGCTTTAACATAATATCCTTTCATTAAAGGAAGCCAAGAAAAAAAATTCATGACATTAAGCTAATTAAAAAATTATGACCATAAAGCTAGGAAACTTAGCACTTTGAGGTTGTAAGATATAATATTTTGAATAATCAATATAGACTTACAATAGCAATTAATAATAGTGAGAGCTACTCCTCCGCCTTAGAGGTCTAGGTTGTGTATTCATGTTCCAGTTGAGTCTTTTGCTTAATAAGAATATAAGGCCTGATTTTATAAAGTGAGAGGAAGGTAATTTCGGATTTTTGGCTGTGGTTAGTACGGCCTCTCTCTGTATAAGAAATACGTGCAACATGTTCCTTCTATCGGTTCGAGTTAAGTAAGGTTAGAGTTCCATGGTAAAAGTGTGAAATTAGACCACCTTCCGGTGGTCCTCGAACCGCTACTTTAGAAAAAAACTGAATCGCTGAAGTTGCCGTAGTTTAGTTGGTAGTAAACTGGCTTATTTGGCATGATGTCTCGGTTCAAACCTCAGTTCAGAATTCTCCAACAAAGTGTAATACGAAAAAATATTTCTTCTGTGAATTCGTTTCAGTTGATTTCTGGCAAAAACTCTAAGAGTAAATAAAATTGCCATGAAAAGTTTCTCAAAAATCTGTAGTTCGGAGTGGACTTTAATCTGTAGGTCCCGATATTCGCTTGGAGTATATGGCTACCTATTTTTGTTGGAAATAAGAATAGACTGACGATCTATAAAACTTTACCTTCCATGGGAAGAAACGGAACCGTTAAGAAAGGTAAGGAACCGTTATCATGTCCTAAAGATTATCAAAATCCTTGGCATGAGAATATCTATGTTCACCTGTAAACCGGCTACTATGATGGTATCAGGATCTGGAGATTTTAAAGCATAGAAGCTGTTCACTAAAGCGCTGATTTGAGATCGATATAAACAATGTAAAAAATTTAGTGTGTTCCGCAGGGTACATTTATTGTGTCTTTACCATTTTAGATTAGGAATCAATCATATTTCTGCATGAAAGACAATCAGTAAAATCTTTCAAACTCTACTGGCCACAGAAGAAATTCTTTCAGATGTCTTAATTATTCCCTTCACAACCCTTTAGTCAAGATTACAACCTAGCTTTTGACACCACGCTTGTGTTAATTTTATCCATGAGTGGCGGAATACACAGTTAACAGACTACTCCGAACGACAGATTTTTGAGGAACGTTTCTTGGCAATTTATTTTATCCTCAGAATTTTTGTCAGAAGAGTACTTATAGGAAGTTGCCAAAGTAAATATTTTTTATATTTCGTTTTATTCATCCCAGTTTGATCCACCGGCTATTATTTAATAAGCCAACTTAATATCTACTGCACTACGACATACATTTCTATTAGATTTTTTACTAAGTTTTCTCTAATTTTAATACTCCAACTGGGCTCCTAATAACTTTCTTGTGTTGATTCAGCGAAAACTTGATTAAAATAACTTTACATAACATTTTATTTTCTATATACCGTCGTCCCTAATTATTATTTTTTTTATGTTAAACATACAAAACACTTCTAATAATTATTTCCTTGTAATTATTTGTTTGTGAAGTAAATCTTTAATTTTTTTTCTGTCACCAACATCATCTATATTCTTCAAATATGTATAAGCATATAATTTGTGCAAATTCTAATTCCTTTATTACATCAAATTCTAAATTTCTTTATGACTTTATTAAGGAATTTTCATCATGACATTATTACTTCTGTTTAATTTGCAAAAAAAAAACGGAAAGGAAACGAAATTTATTTTGAATTTTTTTTTTTTTAGCAAAATTTAATTATTATTTTTCAACTACTATTTGCATACAAAATAAATCAGTTAAATTAGGCGTATAACGATTTTATACTCAACCTCATAAAAAATTGCAAAAATGCTCGTTTATATGAGACACTGAGACTCACTCACTTACTGGATACAGATGACAGCGAATACTTTACCATACCATATCATACCATATTAGATGGCAAAAGAAACAATTTTCGTCGCTCTTTTGCCACATACTTTGAAAATTACGTGAATTATTGTATTTGTAACCATGATTATAGTGTACAAACCCTCACCCAAAAAAAAAAATAAAATAAGATGAGGGAGATTCCCAAAAAGCAAACACAAAGGTTTTCGACATGTGTATATGCATACAGTGGCATCAAGTTGTCATGGAACACGCAGTAAAATCAAGAATCCTCACAGCAAAACTCGACTTTAAACAAAAAGCCCCCCTATCCATGGGTAAAATTAACAAACCCTGCATTGTTGGTATGAGACGCTGGGTTGTAATCCTGACTAAATGGTTGTAATGACCAATTGAGTAAGTAAGTTGTACCAGCATACAGGAGAAGGCGGGAAGTTACTGAAAGCTTCTTAACATTTCATGATTCGTTTCTATTTCAAATCGAGATCATCAGTAATTTATCTTGTAATTAGGATTTCGGTCACCAGGTTTGTTTTAAAACGAATGGCTGCTAGGGCATAAACACCTTAGCAACCACGTTATGCAGACAGCTACGCTTCCATATAAGGCAGAGGCACTGCATCCTTACTTTTATACCTCCCAACTTGGTCCGCCCAAAAGTCCAAAGATGAATATTTCCCCTGTGTTCCATTATATCTTTGAGCCACTGTTTATGGCTAAACACAAGTATGTACATACATATACAAAACATACTTGTATACACATACTATACATAAGTACATACATACTACAAGAACATGTTCACAAGTGTCTGTTGGTTGTTAAGAGTGTCTTAAGCCAAAAGTACAAGAAACAAACAAACGCAAACGTTCACAAAAAAAAAAAAAAAAAGAGTGTGTAGCGTATGTGTAGTTTTTCCAGCCATTCATTAGCTACATATTTACTTTACGCACGTACATACCATACGTAGACGATGAAGACAAAAGTAGAAAATACTTTGACATTTTTACACTTCTTCGTTTCAGTATAGGGCATACATACATACATATATAGATATGTATATATGTTACGTAAAGCATGCAACAATAATAATACACTTGTATTAGCATCAAAAGAGAGAGAGAAAAAGAGTATGATTGCAAGTTAATGCGTATGACAATTTATAAATACTTACGCACAGAAACGTATAAATATACACTGAGAAGGCTGTAAAGAAAGTAAGAGAAGCAAGGAGAGACTGTAGACTGTAGTTGAGCTTCTTACTAATTTCGCAAAGTCATTAAATAATTTCAAAGAGCGTACAAAAGAACATGAGCTTTCCCATCATATGCACAATCGTACAAGAAACCTACAGAGATTTGAAAGTATGAAGTCTTTTGTGTGTTAAAAAATAAATTTTTAATAAATACGGGTTCTTTAATTCACTCTTCCTGGGGGTCAAGTATGTGATAAAACTCGAAAGTTTGTTTGCAGACGTACTGTGAAATAAAACGGATGACAATACAAGTTAGATAGTGGTGTGAATCTATGGTCTTGTTATTCACTAAGCCTTCAGTGTCTTATATACATATGTACTGTCTACACTAAACAGGCGTATGGTCAGATAATACATACCGAAAGTGATCTCAGAGTTTACTTGTATTAATCTTTCGAGATGTACCTTTAAATTAAAGGAATCCAATGCAATCATTTACGTTAATTTGTTACCAATTCATGGCTTATTTTTCCAAGAATACAAGTTTGTTTACGCCTCGACTGCTTACTACCTCCCTCAGAAGAACACATTGCGAAATATCTTGATTTGACTCTTGAACCTAAGCTAACCTAGAGGCACAACATAGTTGAGTACGCTTGCAAAGTAGCATGCAGCCCGTATGACTGCTATAAGGTAATATAAAATATACTGGCTGCGTTGCCTATCTATCTAAATCTTCTTTGTAAGGTTGTCTTCTGATGAACTTTTCTTAACAAAAATTTAAATTTTAAACTCCTTGAAAAAGTGAGTAGATTTATTGCAATGCAGATTACTGTTGCATTGTGTCCTATATCTACAAAAAACACTTTTTGTAATGCTTGTGTCTGCTTCATTTGCCAGACAATACGCCGAATTTATCACAGAGCAACTCAATACCCTGTTACGCTAGTACACACTCTGTCTCTAATCACTCAACTATCATATGTGAAAATCTCTAGGCTCTAAGTAAAATTGATTGGGACTTTTCTAAGCATAGCTTTTAAATGGGATGCCACAGTGGAGTTACATGCAGAAAAGGCAGGTCACCTCATATAGTGCTCTTCGTGGATACGTCAGAAGTCTGCAAAGACACTTCTAAACTTGAGTTTAATGCAGACTGTGGGTTTTTCCTCGAAGAGCTTTATCTTAAAACATCTCGCCGTTTTTTAAACTACTTAAGTGTGTTTTAAGCCGAAATAATGGCTATTAATTAGGCTTTGAAATCGAGCATTTCTCTAGCATTTCTATCTTCTTTAACAACCTTCAGTCTTAGCATTCAAGTAGGCATCAGCCATGTCTTCATTTATTGAATCTATTGACAGTTTTGTGTCAAATTCCTACAGGTTCCTGATCACATGGTTCCTGATCATGGATCGACTCAGAACGACAGATTTTTGTCACAAATCTGCTGAGAGGAGTCACATGCCAATCTGTATGTTAAAATAGTTATACAGTGGGTCCGTTAGGATGCCCATTAGCCAAAGGATTACATATGATTTATATTCTTAAAGTATAGAAAAGTAAACCCCTTTATAACATACGAATTGATTCCTTACGTTCGCTTAAAACTACATCCAATACTCACATAAGCCGGTTGGTTCCCCAAATTATGTAAAGGTATACTTCTACTATACACATACACTTACAAAGACAAAACAAACACACTCAATACCATCTTTACGTAATACAGTACAATGTACTTGAGGTCTAGAGTGTATGTCTATGCCACTTTGCGCAACGTGTCACACATGACAATTTTCTTTTTCAACACTTAGGCAAGTCAAAGCAACATATCCTTTCTACAGTATTTGTATGTGTAACTCTATCAAACTTGTTGGTTTTAATAACTGACAGACGAAGATAACAACAACAATGAAAATGAAAAAAGGAAAAACCGAAAAAAAAAAGAAAATAAAAATGAGAAAAATAAATACAAAAAGGAATCGAAAAGAACAGAGGAGAACAGAACAGAAAATGACGAACGCATAACAAAAATCTGAAGGGAAAAAAATTAAAAACTCATGTTCATGTATGTACATTACATAGTAGATATTTGAGCGTATGACTGAAAGAGTCGTTCATGGTTTTACCTTTTGTAAGCGTTTAAATGTTTGTTTATATGTTTTATTTTAGTTTCTCTATGTAATCTCTTGTCATGTCACTGTAATTTTCATTAGTCATTCTGTAGGGGCACAGGTTGATATCTAAAAGAGGGATGAGATAAAGCAATTAAAGCATTTCGATCAGATTTTTGAGGTTCTTAAGCTAAAAACACTTACATTTTTTTGCCATATCATTTAACAAAGGGTTACAAAAAAAAAAAAAATAATTTCAAATGGAATACCTCTCTTGGCTGCTTCAAGTTCAGTAAACATTTTTCCGTGTCACTGTTTGCCAACACAAGAGTATAGATTTTAAAGTTTTTTAATTTTTAAAATTGTTTACTTCACTTTAAATTCAAGTTTTATACGGTTTTTTGCATAATTTTAGTTTGTCTTTTAAATTTTATAAAAAATTCTTTGATTCATTTTGTTTTCAAACCAGTAGGAGGGCGATGACAGCGCTATACACAGCATACCTATGTATATACAGTGAGCGTCAAAAGAAACTGTACACTAAGGATAAAATTCTAACAATCACCAAACACTACATACTTTTACCACCGAAAAACACTACATACTTTGCCCGAAAAAATTTTACAATATTTCGAAAATTTTTGTAATTTCTTTTTGTGTTTTAATTTTAAAAACTGGCAATGCAAACAATTTTAAAATAAAATTAACGGTAATTTATTAATGTACATTTTTTTTTAAAGTACAGTTTTTTTGACGCTCACTGTAAGACGGCACTTATGTTTTGTGTGATAATTTTAAAGATGAGTAGCGAGACCTACAGTTTAAAGCCGACTCCGAACCACAGGTTTTTGTGAAATTTTTCATGGCAAATTGGTTTTGCTCTCAGAGTTTTTGCTAGAAATCTTCTGAATTTCGCTTTGTTGGAGATGTCTGACCTGAGGTCGAAACGGTGGCCTCACGTCTAATAAGACAACACACTACCTACTAGGCTATGGCGACTGACAACGCTATACTCAACACAAAGAGCATCAAATAGGCAACATTTAGTAGCCCAAAGGATAACTTTTCAACCTAGCATAACAGAGGGTTTCCTAACTATTTCCTCTTCTTTTATTTCCTCTTGAAAATTTTGGAATTTTTAAAATCAAGTTTCCAAACATAAATCCTCTTAAAGGCTTTCAAATAATAATTTTTTAATTGTAAAGTGTATTCTACCCAAAAAAGAATATTCACGTGTTTATTATTTATAATGTCAGAATTTACTTGAATATCTTGTTTATTTCTATTGTTGTTATTTAAAAAAAAAAACATTTTCAACATTTTTAAGAAGTTTTAATTTTCTTGTTGTTGTCACACAGACTAAAATAATCTTTTAAACAAAATAAATGCAAAAAAAAATCCTAAAAAACAACGTAACGTAAATGCATATAATATGCACATGCACTGCAAACATTATCAGTCTTAAGAACATTTATGGTAAAAACATGTCTACAAATAAATTGACATTTACAGGAATTTGTATATTATTTTGACATTTACGAAATTTTCACATTATAATGTCACAAGTACTACTACTACTACACTTACACCTTTTGATGTTTTGTTTGTTTTTGTTGTTTTTTTTTCATAAAAAACTTGACAAATAAACACAAATTTATGTCTTTTTGCATTAAAAAATAAAACCAATTCCGAGGGGAGCTTTGGGAAATCGCAAAATACAAGTGTGCAACATAACCCAGCAAAATTTTTCATAGGGTAATTAACCGCGTAAAACCTTGAAATTAATTCAAAGGGATTTCAAACATAAATTAATAAATTGTTTGAATGAAGGATTGCAACATCCAGAGAGGAATTACTCCACTTAAAATCATAGACAAGATACTGGCAGTCAAAATACCTCGATTATGGTAAAGTAAAGGGTGACTTTTTAACCTTTTTTTGGAAATTAACAAAACGAACTGAAAGACGCCGTTGCGATGCCAGATCGTTCTGTAAGTTCTTTGCATGTTACAAATTGAATTGTGCTCTGTATACCGAGAATTTAGATTTCAGATGCACGTACATACATACTTTAACATCACTACAGATTCATGGCAATTCTTAGGAATGGTTAAATAGCAGAGTATTCCCTGAGACGCCATAGTCTAGTAGGTAGTGTGATGGCGTATTAGACGCGAGGCCACTGTTCTAACCGCAGGTCGGACATCTCCAAAAAACGAAGTATGAACAAAATATTTATTCGGCGACTTCCTCTCAGCGGACTTCTGGCAAAAATACTCTGAGAGTGAATAAAAAATTGCCATGAAAAGTTTCTCAAAAATCTGTCCACCGGCTCGACTTTAAACTGTAGGACCCACCAGTCATGTATAAAATTAACTCACACAACATAAGTGGTTTGAGAGGCTAGATCGTAATTTTGACTGAAGAGTTGTAATGGCCAATTATGTATGTAAAGGGAATAGTCATGCTAAGCTACCATTTGTTTCATAAAAATTATTTCATGTAAATGTGGCCAATAGATAAACCGTAGATGGTCCATTCGTAAGTAGCAATTTTGATAGTGAAAGCTACTATGTTATTGTCGCTGTTTAATAGGAATGAAAGCCTTAGTTTGCATTAACAGTCTTAATTTTCAAAGAAAAAATGTAAACTGTAAACTGGTCCCGCCACTTACGTGTAAAATTAACACGCACAACATGGTGTGAGTAGCCAGGATCCTGATTGAAGGGTTGTAATGACCAATTATGTATGTACTCGTAGTACTCAGTACAGTTTTAAAATGTTCAGTTTTTTCTGGGAAATGAAGAAAAATAAAAAATTTGTTGGGAAAATTTGGTATCTACTCAGGATGGTAGCGTTAAAAAATATTCGCAAAGGTGCTAGAGTTGTTATAATTTCAAGCGTCCATAAATGAATAGCGAGCACACATACCTCTTCAGAAAAAGGTAGAGAATTATTCACTCTATAACTTGCAAGAGTATTCTGGAATTTAATGTATATGTGACATGAGTCAAAGGTATAGAAATTTATTTACAAAAGAACTTTGAGAATAAATAAACAAATGCCATGAAAATTTCCTCCAAAAAAATCTGTTGTTCGGAGTCGAATTTAAGCTGCAGTTCCCGGCACTCATGTATAAAATTAACATACACAGCATAAATGTTTTGAAAAGCTAGGTTGTAATTCTGACTTAATAGTATTAATGACCAAGTATGTGTGTATGTATGTATGTACTTACTTAATTGATGAATCCTTTAGTGAGGATTACCGACATAGCTTCTCACATCATCCATGTTGTGTGTGTTAATTTTATCGATTCTAGACGACAGATTTTTAAGAAACTTTTCGTGGCTATTATATTTAGCCTCACAATTTTTCCTAGCAGACTGTTGAGAAGTAGTCGCCAAAGAAATATTTTTTCGTATTTTGTTTTGTTCGAGATGTCTGAGCTGTGGTTTGAATCATGGGCTTGCATCTAATAAGCCAACATACTACTTACTAGACAATACGTCTTAACAAGCCATAAAACATACGCGATTAATGAAAAGAACGTCGAATTTTCATTATTTTCGCAGACTACATCTATAATGCATGCAATCCCAATTCTAAAATTTTTATAATCTTTCCAATGCCTTGCCCAGTAGGTCAGCTACGGCAATACTCTATCTTAACTGACTATAACATGATATTATGATCCAATGACTTGTATCCTTCAACACCTACGTCTCTGAATTTCTTATACGAACTTTCATACAACAATTTTAAAGCAACACAGATAGATATACAATGAAAATGTATATAAACTTACTATACACATGTACATGTAAAACTACGTCAATCAGATGCCGTACGTTGAGACGTACAACAAAAGATATTCTACACCATAATGGCTTTAGTCTCTGCATGTTATTTTAATCATTTAAAATAGAGAGTTTGTCAGCATAAAGTTTCCTTTCAAAACTTTACTTGTTAATATAGTGACAGAATGTTAAAACTACTAATATTGCCTTTCCTTTAAGCATTCGTTTTGTTTCTTTTTCTTTTTACATATAAAGGAAGTAGCAGGAGAGAGAGAGAGAGAGAGGGGAAGGGTAGTAAAGGTGTTACAATTGAATCTTAAAAGTTTGAAGTGCAGAGTTTTGAATGTCAATCTTTACAAGATCATTTCAATGCAGAAATATATTTGTCTTAAGCCGGTGCTGTAGCGTTTTATAAAATCTAATTGATAGGATTTGTATTGTAAAAGGATAAAATGGTGTCTACGTATTGTAATGCACTTCCTGGGTTTAATAATTTTAAAATGTATCTTTATTACAAGGAAAGTTAACATTTGGTTTATATATACCATACATACATATGTACAGTGGGCGTAAAAAAAACTGACCACTATGAATAAAATTCTAACCATCACCAAACTCAACTTTTACCAACTTTTAGGAGAGTGCCCGAAAAAATTTGACAATACATATTTTGATATTTTTTTTTTTTTTTTTTTTTTGTTTCAATTTTAAAACCTGGCAATGTAATAATTTTAAAATAAAAATAACGGTAATTTATTAATGAATATTTTTTTTAATGTACTGCTTCTTTTGAAGCTCACTGTATCTACTATATATAGTACATATATACGTATACGCTCTTAGTTCATTTAAGAATAAAATTTCATATTCCATACGTTGAAAATAATGACAATTTTTTTATATTTCACTTGAATTAATTATTAATTTAAATTAACAAAAAAAAAAAAAAAATAGAACAAAAATAATAATAATTATAATAACTATTTGATAGACAAAACACAAAAACAAAAAATTAAATTAACACTATGCATATATAAGTACTTTTTATTAATTAAAGAAAAAAAATACAAAAACAAAGATGAACATGGAAAAAAATTACTTTATAATTGAATTTTAAATATATTCAGGCTGATAAATGCGTATTAAACAGATCTATAATTACATATGCATAGTTGTATGGTATGGTCGTTATGTATGTTATGTATGTGTATGTGTACAATTACATTTTTATTTAACGCCTTCATCCACAAAAATAACCACAAAAGAATACAATTAAATACAATTTTTTTTAATCGATATCCACTATCCACGCCTATGTTTGAATAAATTTAAATTAAAAAAAATTATACTTGACTTGTTGAAATTATTGGCAATTTAACTAATAAATACACGTCAACTTTACGAAATACGTATCGAATTGAATAAGTTATGCAGAGAAGAAAAATTTTTATGTAAGATCAAGGCGCCTCAATAAATACAGCCGACTAAAGTGTAAAAAAAATCGTGGTAGAAGTAAATATTCTTTACTTACTTAATTTATCATTACCACCCTTTAGTCCGGATTACAACTTAGCTCCTCACATCACCCATGTGGTGTGTGTTATTTTAGGCATAAGTGGCGGAACTTGCAGTTTGTTTTTGCCAGAAGACTGCTGAGAGAAAGTCACTGAAAGAAATATTTTTTTCATCTCCGAACGACAGATTTATGAAAAAAAGAGTTTTTGCCAGAAATCTGTAGAGAGGAAGTCGCCGGGGTTTGAATCACGGACTCTCGTCTGTTAAGCCAACACACTACATACTACGGCGACTTCAATTCGTGGCAGGCATACTTATTCAACTCAGTTGGTCATTATAGCTCTTTACACGGGATTACATCTTAGTTTCTCACATCACCAATATGTTGTGTGTTAATTTCATCCATAAGTGGCGGGACCTACAGTATATCGTCGACTTGCAGCGTTATTGCCAGACGACTGTTGAGAGTGAGTCGACAAAATAAATGTTTTTTTTTCATATTTCGTTTTGTTTGAGACGTCTGAATCGGGGTTTGAACCACAAGCTCTCGTCTCATAAGTCAACACACTACCTGCAAGACTGCAGCAATTCAAAAAGTACACAATAAGGTTTGCCCATTCACCTTAAGCAGATTTACAACCAATGAATATTGCTTGTAAATCATTGAAATTTATTATAAAAATTGCGGTAAAAGATATTTGTTTCTATCGAAAAATTATATTTAGCGCCGAAATTCATTTTTGGCTTAACAAATAGATTTGTCACAATTTGACCTGACAAGCAAAAGTGGCATTTCGAGGGCAATAAATGTTTGGTGTGGTTTGTGGACTGGCGACATAATTGGTTCGTACGCAACGTTATAGTCACTGCCTTTTTGTTACCCAAAATGAAAGAATTGATTTTGGTTAGTATGTAGTTTCGAAAGACTGTACCACAAGCACAAATCATGCGATTATGTGAACCTATTGAAAGGCAAGTTTAGTATGGAGTTAATCTCACGTTTTCGATTATTCTGTTGGCCGTCAAGATCATGCGATTTATCCCTACTAGACAATTATTTTTTTTTTTTTTTTGAGAAGATCTAAAGTCTTTCAAATACAGGGACAAGCCATACAGACAACAATACAGCTGCCATTGGTGAGATGAAGTATAGCTTCCAGCGAAGCTGTTAATAAGTAGTTAAGCTAACAAGCCATTAACTTCAAGACAACCAACCACTCGCTCCACTCACATGTAACCGGATGAGCAGGCTCTGTATAATGTGTTGAATTTTTCTTCCTATACTGCACACATCATCGTCGTGTGGATTGCTCTAAGCTTCAATACCCTTTTTGGATTTTTCCAATAGCTAAGCTACGTCTGAATCGATTTCACAGTCGTAGCAAATACTGAGCATCCTCACCGAACAACGTAGCAAATATATCGATGATGGATAATTGAATGCCCATTACAAACCATAGGAGCCATGTAAACTTATGTGAACTTGACTAAAAGCGTGATTCAAAGTCATTGCGTATCAGTGCAAGTGATAAGACATTCCATGCTTATACAGTTCCATTATGAAAAATAAAATTAATCATACAGTTTTACGATGACATGTATGTTTAAAGGATTGCCGCAGCGTGTATCAATATCAGGATTTTGTAAATAAAATTTTTATATTCAATGAAAGCAAAATATTTGCATAATTATTTTAAAGCCTCATTACAAACTCATTTGCTGGGAGAGTTCAACAACATCATCATTATCATTATGATAATTATTACTATCATCTGTTGTCGTAGTGACAGTTTATTGTCACCTTCAACCCATATTAGTTTACGTGGTATGGTACGCCTGGCAGCAGGAGTAAGTTTTTAACTTATCGTACATATGTTTACAATTTTTTATGCAAATTACTAATTATCGCTTAAAATAACGCTGCATACATACATATATACCTTGTTGCTATCGCTCTCTTTCAGTCTTTTGTTTGTTGGTTTATTTGTTTGTGCTTGCAACACATATGGTTTCATGGCATTGCGAGTAACTTTTTCTGTAAAAAAAAGACTTTTATGCTAAGTAATGAGGAGGTGAAAACTTAAATCTTATTTTTACAACGTATAATATAAACGCTTGTGGAGAATTTATAAAAATTTTTTTTTTAATATTTACGATAAAAGCCATGAGAGTTTAATAGTCAAACTATTTATAAAATGGGAAATACTAGGTATCACAGTGTAGCGTGAGACTATTAACATGCAACATATTGCATGATTGTGAATATCGAGCTGATAAAATAAAACGTATATATTTTTACACCTTAAACCTGTATAATATGTAAAATATAACTTTAAAAACTGATAGTAAACGGAAAATTTTTCAAAATCACCCAAAAATCCCAAATAAATAATTTATCTGGGGGAAATAAATAAATGCCTGCCCCTTAATTTTTAAATACTTTTTCATATAAATGTTGTCCACAACTATACCGTAGTGATTCATGAGTTCAATAATTTTACAAAATTTTTATCTTCCAGTCCTGGAATTGTGCCTGGTTTGTTAATTTACACGAGTTATTTCAACATTCCCTAGAGGGTTCAAATCACATGATATTGGCGTCCATGAACTGCTTTAAAACATAATGTTAATTGCCTACCAAACTCGACTCTCAATATGCTTATTGTAACGCCTAAAGATTCACCAATGCACTTTAAAAGATACAGTGTTTAGTGTGGTTTGTAGGCCCCATGATCTAAGTAGCAATGTTATAGTCGTTAGTTAGTTACTTTTGCTAAAATGAAAAAATTCTTGGTCGATATGTAAACTGTGCTACATGCATATATCACGTGATTTCGTGAATCTATTGAAAAGCGAGTTTAGTGAACAATTAATTCCACGTTTTGAAGTATTCTATTGGCCACCAAAATCATGCGATTTAGACTTACTAGACAATTTTTTTGTGGGGATATATAAAGTCTTTCAAAACCAGGGGCAGGCAATACAGACGACACTACACCTGCCATTGCACAGTGGTCGGAGATGTATGGAGTCGGCGGCCAAAAATATTTCCAGTATAGGTATCATCGTGAAACTTCATATACGGCTTTACAAATATGTCAGAATTAGTTAGTGATAAATTGCGAATGGTTTAGGACCCATAGCAGTTTAAAAACTGCTTTTTTAGTAACACCCCCCTTCAAAATTATTCTAAC
The DNA here is from genome assembly GCA_927399465.1 of Sarcophaga caerulescens. Lineage (NCBI taxonomy): Eukaryota > Metazoa > Arthropoda > Insecta > Diptera > Sarcophagidae > Sarcophaga > Sarcophaga caerulescens. Next base: position 82,035,207 of record OV656867.1, on the reverse strand, counting down.
AATTCAAAACTGATTTTATTAAAATTGATTTCTCCTTGCATGGTAACTTTCGTTGACCTGTTATAAAAGGATCCGAAGTTAAAAGTAAACGGTTAAACAAATCGGTAATCGGTAATATTCATGTTTTGTTAAATCTGCTTCAGTTATAAGCGATATAACTTCACTAACATTTGCTTGCAAAAGTGATGAATTATTTTTTATGCTAGCAAATCATCAGCAGCAGAGACATCGATTTCTGCTATTTCTGCTATTCGTCGTCTCTTTGTCCTGCTTGAACACTCTCCGAAACTTAATCTAGGACGTCCCCGATCTTCATTCAAGTTAGATGTTTCTGAGTTTAATAAAATCGACTCCATTTGGGCCAGCCAATCTGAATATCTATTTTGAAGTCTTATTTTTATGCGATGGCATTTTTGCCAAAATTCTAAAATTTTTTTGCAATTATAATTTAAACATGTTTCTAATTGACTTTCTTCGTATGTGTAGCCCTCATTTCTAATATAGCTTTTCGCAATATCCTTCACTTTCCTAGCTTTTTCAGCATTTCCACCTTTTTCTAAAAGCCAAATGTCAAAAATGTATGAGCGCGAAATTGTGCAAGTATAACGTGAGTCTATTGGAAAAACAATTAATAACAAGGAAAAAATTAGGCAAAAATAAAATTAAAAGTCCGTGGAAAAAACCAACACATTTCTTTGTATGCATAGCAATAACAGAGTAGCACGAACGAATACAAATTGACAAAACACCACAAAAAAATTCAAAGTTGGACATAAAAACAAAGAGGTCGGTTTGGTCTGTAGGAGATAATAAAAAAACGGGCAAAAAGGAGCAGCTGATATTGCCAATTTTTTATTCTTGGAGTATTAAACAATAAACAAAAAAAAACCTCGTTGGAGATTTCAGGGGGGAACTCAACTAAAACTCCAGTTGAAATGTAATACATGAATTAACTAGAATGAAATTGACACTACAAAAATATTAATTATATAACAAATCCACAATAAGCAAAACGCATTGTAATTATTTTAAAACTTAGTTAATACCTTTATATTCAATATTCATTCTGATTTTTTTAACACAAATGCTTTTTCTTTTGTTTTAATTAATTAAAAGTTACACTTTTTTTCCACTTTTTCACACTGCAAAAACCAAATGTTAACTTGCTCTTTTTTTGAAGCTATTTTTAAAGACTACAGTTGGAATAAAACAAAAACAACTACAGATTTTAAAACCTTGTTTTTATAAGAAACAGAGATGCCACATTTGGTGACAAATTTTTGACTTTTATTTTTTTATTTTTGGCCAATGGGATCGACCACTGTGCATTGGTGAGATACTGGACGATATACTGGACAATATGCTGGAAAAAGTGTGCCAAATATAGAGCACATGGAATAAACGGGGGCGATACATGAAATAATCCTCTCTTTCAAATAAATGGAGATTTTATTGCCTCTCAATAGGTAAGTTGTATTGCATCGTCTTGTTGAAACCATATGCCAAGCAAGTCTATATTTCAATTTTTAAGAAAAAACAAAAGTCAGTAAACATCGTATGGCCAATTTTCTCGATGCAAAAAGTGATCCGGCAGATACATTGAAAAACAGTGTCATAAGCAAATATTAAAGCGTATTTATTGGTATTTTTGAATTGTGAATTAAATAAAGCGTTTGTGAGAAACTAGGTCAATAATCCTGACTGAAGGGTTGTAATGACCAATTATGTATATGTATGTATGTTTGACAACACTACGCTATGGCACACCTATCGCAATCGATCCTTTTTTTCCGAAACTAATCTACAGAGTGTATTCCATTAAATAAAGCCTACGCACGGATTAAAGTGCGCAGTGTGCTTGAGATTTTGACCGAAGTTGTATTTAGAAACATCAATATTCTAAAGTATTCTCAACAATCGTTGTAGACTAGTAGGTAGTGTGTTGGCTTATTATTATTTGTTTTTTAAACACAACAAAATATAAAAAAATATTTCTTCGGCGACTTCCTCTTAGGCTTTTGGCCAGAAAAGTTTTTCGGCGACTTCCTCTCAGAGTATTGGCTACAAAAACGCTGGCAGTAAATAAAATTGCCATGAAAAGTATTTCAAAAATCTGTGGTTAGGAGTACCTTTTAAACTGTATGTCCCCCACACATGGAACCATTTAACATACACGTAGATGGTGCGAGAAGTTAGACTGTAATCCTGATTGAAGGGTTATAATGACGAATTAAGTAAGAAGAACCGTATATTTTCCATTCAATTAGGGCTAACGTGTGTTTTACACTTTCGTCAAACATACATATGTGCATCACTCGCGCGGAACACCCAATGTGGCATAAGCTGTGTGTCACGTACAGTCGTCCTGTTGAAACCACATCTCTTTGACGTCCAAACAAAGTGTCTGAGATATCACTGACATTTTGTATACGTTTGAAAGACCTATTGATGCTGTTATGTGCGGAATTTAACATCATTTAAATATCCGTCTTGTCTACTCTGGGTTGAACGCTTTCGAAATGTACAATTTTCCAAGACTCTCTCGCATAAATCAAGATTAATTTGACCGATGCCATGTGTTATGTTGAGTTTGAAGACTACTGTGGTTTGTGGCTAATTCACATTCAGACTGAGACCCTACAAAAAGTCTATAGAATCAAATCCGGTGGCCATACCACATCACTTTAACATGAGATGATCATGCCCTTAAATAGCTGGTGCAGCCTAACACGCAAAATTCTGTTAAAATCACATGTCTTTGTTGCCTAGATCAAACAATACAGTCAAAAAGAAGTCGAACTATAGTGATCGATGTTGTCAGCGATGACCTGGTCAACGTCGTTCTCAAAGAAATAGGACGTCAGAGTAAATCAATCTTAAATAATATTTGGTATGATCTCCAGTGTATTAATGAAATTTTGCTTATGACAACATCTGGTGGTTGTTAGTAAAATACTTGAGCATTTATTCCACTTCACAAAAAGAATAAAAAATAAAAAAAAAATTCAAATTAATAGTCATATGTTTTTAGTAGATTCTGATACTGAATGTCCGAACAGTGTTGTTCGTAAACTTTTAGAAAAATGAAACTTTCCTTAAATTTAATTCCAAGCAAGTGGTATTGATTGACAACTGTTCTTACTAGAATTTATTTCTTAACTGAAGCTGAATATCTTTTACTATGCGATTTCTGCTTAAAACCAATGTAATGTTATGAATTCCTTTGTAGAGAAAAATATTTATGGTGGCCAATTTGAATGCCATTGATATGCTTAATCATAAAAACCAAGTCGTTAATAGTGCTCTTATGTATACATATGTGTGCTGTATAAATGCAATTTATCTTAAACGTACGATAGTCCGGCACATTGTGTGCTTAAAAAGTCTACGATCTGGAATAAAAGAAAACCTCAAAAAGAGAAGAAGACAAAGGAGGCTTGGCTTGTCGATACAAGTCAATCCTTAAATACGTTCGAATGGACGTACATACATGTGTACATAAATATTTGCATTTTTACTCAACATGTGTAAATAAAAACAACGGCTCGGAATTCCACAATGACTATTTAAGTTTAATTAAAATTTTCAATTTCGTTCATACGATACTGTACAACACAATCACAAGTGTATGTGTATACAGAGAGACATCTATACACATTCATATACCATGTACTGAGGCAAATACAAATTTTATTTGGTATGGTAGACTACATATAACAGGACTCGTATTATCGAATGTCGGTGTGGATGGTCTTAAAAAACATTCATCTTTTCTTTAACCAAGGCACACACACACAGACAAGCATGTGTCCATTCTTTTGCAAATGCAAGCATTTTTACAATTTCCGTAAGGATATGGTAGATAGTGGAGTCAATATAAATTGGTTTCGTTTGTTTAAGTGTATGAAATTCATTTAAAAAATTGTGTTTTTCCTTAAACATTTCACTGTTAATTTAAGCTGTTTTATCCCAAATTAGATGAGTGTGGTTATGTTAGGTTGCTATTCTTAATGCATGTGATTCGTTCAATGTCATGAGAAGTTTTGTAGGCAATTCTATTTGTACGAATGAATTTCCATTCCAAAACTACTTTCATTTCACAAAACAAGAGCGTTAAAAGCAATTGAAAACGTTTACTTAAAAACTTACGCAAAATAAGGAGTACAAAATATCATTTTGTCCTCACATAATGGCCGAAGCATATTCCTATATGCCTATGGAGATAAACGTAATCTACTGAATACGACTTCAATGGCAAACAATTAAGAATCTTTTTGCATATTCTGCTCTTACCTTTTTGTTGTCTTTAAAGTCAAATTTGAGGGAAAGAAAAATTATCTTTTCGTATACTCTTGTTCCAAAGAACTATTAAGTATCGCTCGTCGTTCAATAGATATGGTCCTGTAAGCATATGCATGTGATCAAATATCATACAAAATGACAAATTTAAGGGGAATATTTTCGAAATTTTCAATTGAAATTGAAATTCAAAGCAGATGTTTACTGTATTGAATTTATTGTAAAAAAGTGTATGAAAACTGGAGATGTATGATTAAATAGACCTAAAAATATTGCAGAATATCTAGGATCCAGAGGATAAGGCAATTTCGTCAGATGATTTTTTGGCGGTTGTCTACATAATAAATCTTCAACCGGACAATGGAATATTAAGTTCGAAAGTATAATTTCCTCTAAGTTGCCCTAGCAGTCAGATAATCAAGGCAGAATGTACAGAATGTAGTTTTTTGTTACTAGCAGAATTTATGTAATGAAAAGTAATGAAAGGTAATGAATATTAGATACGAATTTGTTTATATTTGATAAGTGACAGAAAAATCATTCACAGGCAGAGCATTCAACGTACGAATAATGGGACTGAAGAAAAAATTCGCTCTGTAATGTGTGTCAATCGCAGTTCTATGAGATGACAAGTAAAAATATGTTGTTTTAGGTAACAAATCCCTTGATCGTTCCACCTTTGTTCTCCTTTCTCTTCTTTATTCACTTCTTTCCTTTTTTCTTATAAAAGAAGGGTCACAATGAATCAAGGGATCGATGGGTGTCCTTTGTCTTCTCTTTCTTTCTTTTTCTCTTTTCCTTTTTTCTTCTAATATAAATGTCTTAATGGAACAAGGGATCTATGGGTGAAGGCGTGGAACTGTTAACGCAGTGAATCGCCACTCTTCCTAACCTGACCAAACTGATGCCTTTATTGCTGTCGGACACAATTTTTATGGAGACTAATGCAAGCCGCGTTGATCTTGGACACTTTTTAAACGATTTTTGCAGATGTTGTGGATACGAGGAAGAGGAGGAGACTGTTCTTCACCTACTGGGTGCATGCTCAACACTATGCCAGAGAAAGAAAAGGCAACTTGTTGTCTATCGTACAGACGACTTAAACGAAATGTCAGGCATTCTGAGTCGCTTCATCAGAAGATCCAAATAGTTCCAAGTAAAGGGGAAACTGGAAAACTAGTGTATCCATGGACTGTGGACGGTGTTCCTATGAATCAATAGATTTGGTTACCTTACCGCAATCGGAAAGCCTCAAAAAGGACTTCGTAGCGCCATTATCGATTGGCTATAAGTATTAAAAAGAACAGAAATTTCCTGCAAAGTTTTAAGAATTGAAAACAAATGAAATTTTCCATTGATACTGTAATTTTCATGCCAAGAACAGTAAAAGCTACTGACTACCGAATATTTACATTGTTACGGCTGATGTATGTTACTCTTATGAGACTCTAAACAACAAGGATCCTTTAATTATTCAAATTGACTTTAATTGCACGACCACAAACAGTGATAAGCCACAGGTTAAATGTGGCTAAGTCTGAGGCTTGCTGTGAAGTCTTTTCGGTTCAATCTTAAAGGGCTTGGTCTACCGTCAGAAGAAATATAAATGCGAGTTGCTAGAGCAGATAAAATTGGAAGTAAAAGAGAAAAGAGCATTAAGAAAGATTATAAATCAAGTTGGAGATAGAACAGGAACTACACGGTAGAAATAAGCACTTGCTGTCAAGTGACTACTAATGACAAAACTAGCTCAAAAGATCAGTTTACTTACTATACGGCAAAAAACAATCAGTAACACGACCCCATTCTGAGCTTGAATGTGGCTGCGTCTTTCATATGAAGCCTTTTCGCATCAATCTGCAAAAGGGCTTGGTCTGCCGTTAAGGTGGAAGTAAAAAATACTATCGTGAACCGTTAAAAAGTAGTTACGACAGGAAGTAAAACAGGAAGGAACGTTAAAAAAAATTAGAAATAAAGTTGTGACCTTTTATTACCCTGGCAGATAGGTAGGCTGGAGTGGTAGCTTTGATACCAAAAGCTCACTTGAGCTCGCATAGTGACCCGTTGTGTTGCCACAGGTGAATGCGGTCTCTGTACTGACCAAGTTCCACCAAACCAGGGAAGAAGAAAAAGTTGGTCAGCGCAAGGGCTGCACTCATTACGCTGAAATAAGCCTGAAGTACTCTGTTGGAATCCCATCTATTACATCCCTTATAGAGCAACCCTCGAGTAAACTCCATTAGAATCGAGCAGAAAGACTTCTGATGCTAAAACGGGCTTAAGAGATCAATTTGCTTACCACACGACAATAAACAATCAGTGGAAACCAATTAAGCAGATTAAACCAGTGCATCGTAGTCGTACAAATGACCAAATTTAAAATAACATTGCTTATTGGCCAGTGTGTCTGAAGAATTCTTTTTAACCACATTCGCTTAATCAATTTTTTTTTATTGCCATTTAATAAATGAATTTTACATTAAATAAAAGCAATTGGCATGCAACTTTACTTGTTTTTTACTGTCCCTTTGATTATTTACTTCGTTTACCTCTGTAAACCATCTTTATTGGCTGTAAGACACGTAAATTCATTGTGTTTGTTTGTCTGATACGGTCGGTTTTTAATGTATATTTCCTGCATGTTCTTTTTTACATTTTACTTGCGGTTTTATTTATTATTTTTAAAGTTTTCTTGCCGCATATTTCATGTGTATAGGCGAACACTGGTAAATATTCGTTTAAAAGCAGAAAGAAGAAATCCTCAGACATTTGTTGTAATCCTTTCTTCAATACCGTTCTCAATTAAATAAAAAACTCTTAAGTTTACATATGTATGTACTGGTAGAACAGATGTCAATAATTCAATTTTTACATTCATTTTTCCTTTTTATTTTCAATCAAAATAAAATAAAATTTCAAATGGAAGTTAGCTATTCGAAATTCAATAAATAAAATGAGGTGTCGAGAGAGGGTTAAACTATTATGTTCCTTTGATAAGTGGCATGGCGTGTAAATGCAAATTCAATTCAATTTTCTTATGCTTTTATTTGAACGTTTTTCATTTTATTTTGGTATGCTTTTCTACAAGTTGGTTGCATGAATCATGCCAATAATTACAGAAATAGAAAAAAAAAAAAACTTCAAATAAAATTCTAAATTGATTAGAAATTAATTTAAATTATGGACAAAAGGACAATCGTAAATAGAATTTATGGTGTTTTATCAATCGCAGTAAATAAAGCTTATACACATAGGGAAGAGTACTTTTAGTCGCTGCAGAATCAAAAATGCCAAATTATAAGCAATTTAAGCGTTGTTAAGAGAGGGAAATGCCATCGCATAAGCAAAACTTATACATTTTTGTTGTAAATAAACTCGGTCTAGAAAGAATCTTTGAAAATTCTATAAAGTCGCCGTAGTCTAGTAGGTAGTGTGCTGGCTTATTAGACATGAGGCCTCGGTTTAAAGCACAGGTCAGACATCTTCAACAAAACGAAATATTAAAAATTATTTCTTCAGCGACTTCGTCTCTGCAGCTTTCAGGCAATAACTCTGAGAGTAAATAAAAATTGTCGTGAAAAATTTCTTCAAAAATCTGTAATTCGGAGTCGACTTTAAGCTGCAAGTCTTGGCGCTCATTTATATTATTAACCCACACAACATAAGTGGTGTGGCAAGCTTGCGTCCTAGCTGACTGAAGGGTTGTAGTAACCATTTATGTATGTATGTATGTTTTTAGGATGGGTCTAGTGAGAAGCGTACTTACTAGCGATGGGATTGTGGGTTTGATTTTCTGCTTTGAATTAAAGCGTATTCCAGTGAGATCGTTCCGCATAACTTGAAATAAATGGTAGCCACAAGGGCCAAAATCTGGACTATACTCCAGGCGAGGTAAAACCACTCATCCACTGTTTTCCAAAGAGTATTACAGCCTCGTCTCTGGTTACATTTTCTGTTCATTTTTCTATTAATACTCGCTTCAGAAACGAATTAATTGGTGAATGTACAGGTTTCCAATGAAAGTCTAGCCCGTTTTTAATAGCTCATAATGCATCAAACCCATCTGATGCCACCAACAATACAGAACAATACCTTTGGCGCAATAGATATACTGCTTGGTCATAGATTTTGATCGTGTCCACGCATGGCGTATGATTTCCTGCTGTTGAGATTGTCGTAACGAATCCATTTTTTGCCGTCATAATAATTAGTTGTTTTCAAAGCAATCAAACACCATTTTGCATACATACATATTTAGTTATCAGTCAAAATTACGACCGAGCTTCTCACACCACTTATGTTGCGTGTGTTGTGGTTTTAGAAGCTCATAATGCATCAAACCCTTCTGATGCAACTAAATACAGAATAAAACCTGGCGCAATGGAACAATCTTTGGACGTAAATTTTGGTTGTGTCTGCTCATTACTTATGATTTCTTTCCATTGTGACTACCGTAATGAATTCATTTTTCATCGCCATTGATAAATCGATGCATCACACACCATTTCAGTCATGCAAAAAAAGAATTTTGTTAATTTTAAACGTTTTAAAATGGCTGCTTGAGCCGCGGCTTATTTTAATCATGTAATGTTAAAAACTTATCGTCTTTAAACTTTTTGGGCTGTCTCAGATGCTCTTTGTCTTTGATGTCCAAATCGTCATTTAAAAAAAAAAAAAACAAACCACTCGATACACTGTGTTTTTGATAGAGCGTAGTCCCCGCGTAGTTCAAAAAGCAAACAGTAATTTGCTCGTGAAATTTTCTTCGCCAAATGTGGATCCAGAAACGTTCCCCATTGCGGGTTTTTCAGCAGAATGAACGATTTTCCATCGGGAGAATAAGTTATAATGTGCACAACCAAACCTAGCAATGTTGACTGATTTTAACAGCTCCAGAATGGGTCTTTCAAAGGTCGTATATATACATTACTGTCGCTAGAAGCAATGTCAATTGAATAGCAGAGATTTCTCTCGTACGACAAAACTTGTACTCTACTAGACGCTCATCATCCCCATGCGTCTTTATGGCGCAGAGGCATGGACCCTAAAGCACTGACGCAGTCGCCTTGAGAGTATTGGAGAGAAAAATCCTATGTAAGATCTTCGGTCCTGTGCTTGTTGTCGATAATTTCCGCATCCGATCCAACAGTGAGCTGTTTGAGCACCTCAACGACATAGACGTTTGCAGCGTATTAATATCCAGCGGCTGCGCTGTCCCGACCGTGTTGTTCGAATGGAGGAGGATGTTCCGGCGAGACGGGTATTTGATGCGGGGATCAGCGGAAGTCGGCGAAGAGGACGACCTTGTTTCCGTTGGAAGGCCCAAATCGAGGAAGCCCTGTCATCGATTGGTGAGACCAACTGGCGTAGGCGCGCAAGAAACAGAGGTACCTGGAAGGATGTGTTACGGCAGACCGAAATCCGTTAATCGGGTTGTTTATGGCCAATTAAGTAAGTAATTAAATAAGAAGCAATGTCAATGCGGGCATTAAGCTGGTCTCATCAACAATGGTTCTTCGCTGAACGAAATTTTGTTTCTTGCAACCTTATAAAATATTAAATTTCTTCTGCTAAATGTTAAGATGGTAATAAAATAAAAAAAAAAAAACTCCAGGTTCTTTAATTAACTCTACTTAATCAGTCTCAATAAATCATATTTTCCTCTTCAAGTGTTAAAAGCCAAAGACTCTCTCAAATACACATCTATCCATTTAATTTTACTTGAATATTCTACGTAAATAATTTATTTACTTTCAATTAGAGGAGACAGACATCTTAATTTAACATCTATGAAAATAATTAACCTACACTTTCGAAAACCATTTGCATTTTTCGTTTAACTGGCATATTAATTACAATGAAAGGATAAACTAAATAGCCCTTCATCAGCCTTGTTTCGGTTTCTTGATACCATAAATTTCTAATGAAAATTTCTTAGGAAAATAATGATTTATTATAGGAAAAATAGAAAATCAGATTTAACTTCTTGAAAACTTAACACTTTTCACTTCCACTTTTGTTTGTTAAGATTCCATCGTTTAAAGTCATTAAAGCCATCAATATGTACGCATTTCAATTCACGTTGTCTGGCCTTATTAAACGTTAAAAGGGGAGACAAAACTTTTTGGATTCCTTGGCTGCTATCCCCGTTAATTAATTACTTATGAAATTATTGTTTTTTAATGTATTTGTTCTGCTCCCATTAATTACACCTTTCTTGTATTCCCAGTATTATTAGAAGCTGAAAGAAATTTGTTTGTATGACGTTTAAATGACTAATGGTGTGTATGATGGTAAGCCTGTTTATACCATTGTGCTGGTCGTCGGCTAATTAATGATTTACAGGAAATAAATTTATGTTTTATTTTGATATCGAAGAACGTACACGAACGTACACACATATAAAGATTTTCATTTCATTCCACAGAGAATTGTATCTGTATTAATACATCTTGTAATTAAAGTTTTGGTGAGAACTTACTAAACTTCTGTTACAGTAAATATAAGAATAATTAAGAATTTAACACGAGTCTTTGGTTTCGTTCTATATTTAGTATTGTGGGCTGTCCATGTTTACCTGCTAATGGCAGTCGACTGGCAAACAACAAATAACCAACAACTAATGGTATTAAGTTACTATTAATTTTAGTAATTTTAATCGTATTCAATGACATGTTTTGTATGTATGTTAAATGTATGTATAGTTTTGATATTTGGATATATTAAATGGCGCCTATTTAATGTTAAACAGTCTTAATTAAGTTTTATCTTTTCATACAAATAATCAGATTTATTTGGTAGTGAATCTGTTCAATAGAAAAGCGTCGAATTTCAACAAGATTTCATTAAATTTTTAAACGATGAAATAAAAAATACAAATCTTTGTTTTATTATGTTATGTTATATTTCTTCCGATTACTAAAAACAGAACGTTATTTGAAAGAATAACGCGTTCTAATTGTGAAACCTTACTACAAAAAAATTTGAAGGGTTATACTGACACCGCTCGCAAAACTTCGAAGGAATGAAAGTTAACCTAAACTGTCAACCATTCGAAAAGTGGTCAATAACTGTAGAGAAACTGTGTCGGTTATAGACTCCTTTGCATCCAACAGTTCAGTTGCTTGAAAAAATTGCTGCTGTGAACAAGAATGTGAAGTCGCTGTAGTCTAGTAGGTAGTGTTTTGGCTTATTAGGCGTGAGGCCATGGGTCAAAGCCCAGGTCGGATATCTACAACAAACGAAATATGAAATATTATTTCTTCGGCGACTTCCTCTTAGCAGTTGTCTGGCGAAAATTCTGAGAGTGAATAAAAAATTGTAATGAAAAGTTTCTTAAAAATCTGTCGCTCGGAATCGACTTTAAACTACAGGTCCCGCCACTCATGTATAAAATTAACACGTACAACATGTGTGTTGTGAGAAACTGGGTCGTAATCTTGACTAAAGGGTTGTAATGACCAATTATGTATGTATGAACAAGAATGTCGTCAAAATCCTGAATTTCATTCCCAACTAAAACACTACCCAACCAACTTTGACAAAGGAACACCACTTTATGCGTATAAAATTCGAAAAGAATCATATTCTCCAGATAATCATTTACATCTGAATTGCCCAATGAATATGCAAAATTATAGTATTTGAGGAGCACAAAATCCACATAGAATTGCTTATTAACAAATGTACTCAAAACGACTAACTCTCTGGTGCCAATAGCGCATGATGGGGCTTTTCTTTTTGGTAGATGAAGTCGAAATTCCAGTGTTTGTGAATGGTATTCGTTAGAGGAAAACAATAAGGAAATTCTTGTGGCCTTAAGAAGTCGAATCGATGTATTACGGCACGAATTTTCAGAACAAATTATCTCCAGAAGTTTTGATATCAATAAATTGATCATGCGCTTTAATGCCAATCTATTTTCTTTTTTGGGTTTTGTGTAAAAGTTCTGGTTTATGCAATTAAATCAGCTCAAATCTGAGACCAAATGCTTCATCGGTCATTAAAGTCATCTCTGTTCAAAGGTCATGGAAATTTTAATGAAGAGAGTAATGGCCTCTCAGCTATGGCGGTCGTTTGCCTGATATTTTACATTTCCTATTCGTAACAATAAAAAAAATGAATAAAAATATCTTAAAAAGTTTCCCTACCTGGGTAACAATCTCGTCGCAATGTGGGGTCTTAAGTGTACCTATCATCATTCTGTGACCCAGTTTGGGGTTGGGGTTCATGATTGCAGCTTACCCTAATATCGTGAGAATATTTGTTTTCCAATTGATGTCTATTGTTTGATCTGTTCGATCACGTATAGTTTCCATGCTCCTAATCTGATATGTAATGCGATCCTCTTTAAGTAGTTTGCAGCCGACTGTATCATAACGGAGCCTCACTGATACTTGGACGCCTTAGTAAGTAACAGATTTACTTACCAAGTCCCTGTCATGCTAGCGAGAGGCTATGTCATGATTGACCTCCCTTCTCACTTACTCGTGGGAACTATATGAACGAAATCGAACTGAGAAACAAGAACGTGGACAAGGCAACAAACGTTTATGATAACCTGGATATTGTTTCGATTTTGGGTATGACGTGTCCCTTCTTATTGTGTTGAGGATAACAACGAGATTGTTCTGAATTTCGCCCCAAATGGTATGAAAGTCACCGGTATGTGACGAGTCACTGTTTTGCCAATTCCCACTTCGACGGACGATATGTGCTTGGAATCAGACTCTGCCTCTGTCTGTCAGACTCTGAAGACGGAGATAGTACTATCATCGAAAGGTTACCCTTCAGTCGTATCCTTCTTACCACAGGGAGCAATGGAGAGGCCGTGTACCCATCTAGATATTCTCTCGTCAGACAGGATACATCCAAACAAATAGTGCAATCAGCTTCTGATTCAAACTGCAATGGCAATAGCATGCCGTCTGACAATGGGAAAAAACCCGTACAAAAATGTTTCGCACTACATAATGAAAGAAATTCATATCACAGAACTTACACAGTCTAGAGGAGAAATGTATGCTGCGACGAGGATTGCCTCACACTTAAGAAGCAGGAGTTCACAGGGGCATTGTTTCGCGGTATAAAAACAGATACTAGTTTGGTGCCCTTTCACGAGGTGTTGATTCATGAGCGAAGACAAGTCCCTTGCTTCTGAAAAAATTTGTTTCGAATGTTTATTGTAAAATTTCGAATTCCATTCTATTGCCATGTCCTTTAATTTGACCGTCACTGGTGATGTACTTGAGTGTCTTAATTACTGTTTAAAAACATTATTCAACATTCATCGTATTCCTTCAATACACTCTATGTATTCTATTTTTTTTATTTTCGAATATTCCTTTCCTTTGTTTGCCTTTCTATTTATTTTCCTTGTTTTCCTTTTTTTTTTTTGTTGTATTTGAATGTGTAGCAAATGTTGTAAAGTAATTAAAGGTGTGCCAGTTAAATGTGAAATGTAAATGCAAATATTATTAGAGTGTAACAGCTTGCCAACATACATAGTTAAATACCCATTTTACATTTATTTGTTTAAATGCTTCTTCTTCTTCTTGTTCTTTCTTATGGATATCAAATGAGTATCTGTATGAGTGTGAGTATTACCATCACCAATACCATTACCATTCCTATTACAATTCTAAACTTTATTTTTCTGTTTATTTTTTACATTGTTTTTCCCACTGAAACGAATACTTCTTTATCAGTGTGGCTCTTACATATTTTGTTGGTTGGTTTTCTATTCTGCTGTTGCTTTTGTTTTTATATGGATTTTATGTCTATACAATTGTTGTTGTTGTTTAAAATAAAGACAAAAAAAAAAAAATGTGTTTATTTGTATTGCTTATGTATGTAAATTTTCTAGACATTCAAAGTGATGTCTAATGTGAATAGACATCAGTATACACGTACTTGTTTAGTGGATCAACTGATAGTTCAGCACTTGAGTACATTCGCTCTCACAGGCCAAATGTTCCAAGTACAACACAACCAGTACAATATTAGTCTGCCATATTTGTTGGTATTATTTTCATTCTTTATTTTTACTGACTACATGTCTCTTTCTCTGTCTGTTTATCTGTTTGTTTCTTTGCCTGTCTTGCTGTCAGTTATTATTGTGCCTGTTGATGTCAAAGTTTATTCTGAGTTTAAATGATTTTTGACTAAAGTGACAGTTGTCAGTTTGCCATCATGCATTATATTGTTTTCGTTTCCATTTCAATCCTATTTGCATAAATAAGTATGTATTTTTTTTTTTAATTTTTATATAATGAGACCTCAAGATATCATGCCGATATTGACATGCTTACGCCAGGGATTTACAACATATCGTATATATTGTATTATAAAGATAACACTTCTACAGAATTTCTATAATTACTGGTGAAAAAAATTCTTTTTTTTAGCTTTTTAAATAAAAATTGATTTTTATACTAAGGAATCAAAGTTAACACTACTGTTGCTTATAAATTGGTTTTGGTTGGCCCAAGAAATTATAAGATGACGTTACCGTTTTTTGAGTTGTAACGAATAATAATTTTTTTTCTCTGTTTGTAAAGCAAATTCTGCAGCAAATTTGAAAATTATTTATTATTTACAACAAAACTGATATGTTACATGAAAAGTAGTTTAACTTAAACTTTAGCAAATCAACGTGAAACAGCCAAGCCCTTGATGAAGATACTCATTTTGGTTTGAAACTCTCTCTTAATTGTCTAGTTCTAACCAAGTCAGCAGCGAGATAATAGCATGTAAAACCATTATTTTAGAACTCAAGTTGACGCGTTGACTGAACAGTGGAATCACCAATATAAAATAACAGAGGTTAACGACTCCTGTATTCCTTTAATGCTAGGGAAAGAATTCTGTTTAGATAACTTACTTTCCTCTCCAAATGTTAATAGGCTATACAAGGCCATATCATAGCGTGTAATTGTCATAGGTTTTCCGTTTAATTCTTACAATGTCACAGTCCTGCTCCTAAAGTAGACAGCGAAGAAACAAAAATTTGTTTTCATAAGCAATTAGAAACACTAAAGTGCTCAATCTCGGGGAGTTATATAAAAATATAGTTGGCGGCTTCGACATAAAATATAATATAGTAATGTATACTCTTAATATAGTAATGTATTCTCCCCATATTTATCGCGGTACAAAATTCATCTACAAACCCATCCACAATTATACATGGCTGTCTTAAGCCGGTTACATATAGAATCATATAGAACGTATATATGTAGGTACGTAAATATGTATGTATGACATTTACATCGACCACTATTACCTGGTGGCCTATGAACCCCTTCACGAAATTGACCATGATTTTTTTATGGAGATGTGGGTTTATTTCATCGATGACGCATTGGATGACGAATTTTAGGTCAGGAATAACCTTTTGGTCTACACGCATAAAACCTAAATTTTACAAAAAAAAAACTCAAAGATAACATCGCATGGCATTAAAACACAAGCTTTTGAAGACCAGTTGACATAAAAATTTCTTGCGATTATTTGTTTTGAGAATCGATTTGCTGCCATAAATCGGTAGCTGCACGTGTGGTGTTATAGGTGACGCCGTTTTGCTGAAAATCACAAGAACTCTGTTATAATATTCCTGTAACGAATGTCATTTATCGTCATTGCAATTTCGGTCTCATCTTCAAGAAAGTAAGGACCGATTACGCCGCCTAAGCCTAAGCATAGATTCTATATGTATTTTCTGCTCCTCAAATTCTATAATTTTATATATTCACTAGACCATTGCGATGGAAAAACGCTTAATTGGCGAAGATGACTCTCTTTGAAAAATTGACATTGACTTCACTGTTCTCCCTTATCCAAAGCACGATTTGCGGGAATTTTCTATTGTTTTTCTAGTTAAAGCTTCTGAGTGTGTTGAATTTTGAATGCATAAAGGTGGAGTTCTTTTGTCAAAATTCGTTGGTTAGTGCTTTGTGTAATTTTAAGTTGTTGGGAACGAAATTCAGGGTTGCGGCAACATTTTCGTTAATAGCAGAAATGTTTTCAAATGACCGAACATTACTTTGACGCCAAGCAGTCTTACTGTTCTTTAAATATTTTTGTCACTCTTCGAATGGTGGACACATTAGGTGGACTTTCTCGAAACAGAAATTCTTCTCAGAAGAGTTTCCAATTTTTTGTAATAAGTTTTCAAAAATAAAATGCGTTGTTCTTTCATAAAGCGCTCCATATTTTAACAATCGGAACAAACATATGGGACATTTAACAAATTTCAGAATTGAGAATTCCACAATAAAAACTGCATTAATTTGAAAAGTGTTCTCTTATTAAGATACAATAATATAAGATATTACTTATAATTGCTGTAGCTTACAAACATCAGGACCTCCACATGACTTTAGACAAAACTGAGATCGAAGATTTTTTGAAAATTACTTGAAAATTATTCTCAATTCCTTGGCTTGTAACATCTACTTTGACCACATACTTTCAAAAAAAAAAAAAAAAAACAAAAATAATAATAAATAAAATACGACCTAGCTTTTCACACTACTTTATGTTGTGCACACAGTTTATTGTCGACTGCGAACAACAAATTTTTGAGAAACTTTTCATGGAAATTTTATTTACTATTAGAGTTTTTGCCAGAAATCTGCTGAGAGGAACTTGCCAAAGAAATATTTTTCATATTTTTGTTTTGATATCTGACCTGGGGTTTGAACCGAGGCCTAATGTCTTATACGCCAACATACCGGGTACTAGATTACGGCGACTTAAATATACACTGTTTCCAAATATAAATAACTAAGACGGCTGACTTTATTTCTAGTTTGAAGGGGAATGAAATAAGTTTTTACATTTCTTTCCTGTTTAGTCTTAATTCATATTTCTTTTATAAAATGCATAAATTGGTCATTACAACCCTTCAGTCAGGGTTTTTTTTTAAATATACTTTAGGTTATTTTAGTTGTGTAATAGGCTTACTTACCGCTACCTCCGTTTGCCTTGAAACAAAACAATAAAAATGTACGCAACAAATTGATTTTTTTATTTTTTTGGTTTTTTATTTCATTATTATTTATTAGTGTGTTATTTGCTCTTTATATATATATATTTATTTATTTATAGATTTATTTTTTTTTTTTTTTTGTATTTAAATATTTAAGTTAATATTTTACATTTACATCGTCAGCATATAATCAATCTAAAAACCAAAAACATAAATCCATGAAATTCTGCTTCTTCAATTTCATATTCTCTGTTGCAATAATTTGTTGTTGGTTTTTTATTTTCTTTAGAATTTATATTGAATTTAATACATATCTGTATAGTAGAGTAATAAATGTTAAATTGATTTACTTAATATTTTACACACATAAGATTACATAGAATTTGTTTTTTTTTTTGCTTTCTTACAATATTTATACTTACATATGTATATATATATATGTATATACGATAGATTAAGTTTACTATAAAATAAGATTATTTTATTATTATTTTTATTATACACATTCATTTAACTATTTGCATCAATTCATCCATTCATCAATTCATCCATTTATGCATTTATCGATGAATTTTTTTTTCAAATTATCTGCTTTAAATCACTATCCTTGATGACATTACATATTTTCATTAGAATTACTTTTTACAATTCATTGACTTATACTCGTATGGCTTAAGAATTATTTGAAATAAACTTTAAGTTTTCCATAAATATACGTACGTTTCATTATTATTTATTTAGAATGTTATTAATAATACAATACAATACTATATACTTACTTACCTACTTACATACTTACTTACTGCTACAATATATTTAAAATTATTTTAATTTATTTAAATCTGTGGTTTTTGTTTATATACGTATGTACTATACAATTATAATTATTTTTTCATTTCATTATTATTTCACGTTTTACATCCTCATCGTCTTCATCTGTGTGGTTTTTATATGTTCGTTCATATTTTCATCATTACATATGGATTATTATTATGTTATGTTTGGTTGTTATTCAATTTATTCAATACAAGCTGGAATATTTTTTAATAATTAATTAATGATTTTAAATCTTAAATATTCGGTGTTTCACAGATTAGCATCAAAACAATTAAAAATTAAAAATATTTGACATTCAATCAGACTCTCTCAGACTTATCACGTAATTTAACTGAAAAGGATTTCATTGTGGTTTGCCGAATTGTTAACAACTAATTAAAAGAAAATTGAATAAAAAACAAAAACCCAAATCATGAATTATTATTTATTAACAAATGAACTGAATATTAATGCAACCAGGTTCATATTGTTACGTTTTTACCTTTTAAAAACGTTAAAAATATGAGCTCGTAGATTGCAAATAAAATAAAAATAAATCTGTGTTTAATTTTAAGTCAATTCTTTATTTTCTGCACAACCTTCGTGCCACTGTGCGAACTTATTCTACGCATACAATGATAATTTCCACAATATGTGCTTGTTCGCGATATTTCTCTGCTTATAACCTTTTTTATAAGCAACAACAACACTTGTTAGTTATTCTTCTTTGCTCACAACCTTTTTTTGTAAGCACCACACTAACAACTGTTTTCTTCACGCAACTTGTCTCCACACAAGTCTGACTGGATTATAACTCGATCTCGTCACTTCGCACACCACTGGTTGAATTCTCACTCAATTCAACGCGACGTCGTCACACGACTAACTTCACTCGTACTCTGAGAATAACGTGTCTTCATACACGACTGACTGAATTCTAACTGAATCATCGTTGCTCGCTTTATCTTGCCTTTTATATCACTCGATCAACAGTGTGATGAATGCCCTTGAAGGATGATGACGACCTTCGGGAACAATCCAAAAATGTAAACAACTTGATTCCATTTTTGTTGTTCGTGTATCTTATTTACTTTCGTCCAGGCAGAGTTGTTGTTGTTTTGTTTCTTTGTCTTTCTGCTATATTTCTTTTATACGCAGTCTTTGTTGCTATATTTGTTTATTCATCGATTTTGTAAACAAACCCTGTTGCTTTTGTTGCTATATGCTTACTCATTCGTTGATCACGTGAACAACTGCATTGTTTTGTTTTTGGAGCTTTTGTTTTTATGCGTGATCAACTCCATTGTGTTGTTTTTGGAGCTTTTGCTTATTATTTTAACAACACCATTTCCATTTTCGTAACAATATTATTCACTCAAAACAAAACAGAGTTAGTTCTCTGTCCCAGCTAGCATTTGGAAGATTGTTTTTAGGAAAATCACCTTGCTGAGTCTTTTTAGAGTACTTTTGGTGATCAAAAACTTATTAGTTAGTTACACGATTAAAAAAGGTCTCAAAAATATTTTTTTTAAATAAACTTTGATGTCTGATGTACATATTTACATCACGAATATAAACTTAATATTCTTTCTTTGTTAGTTAACGTTCATACGAACGTGAATTTTGAAATCGCGGCAGTGTAAACGTAGGACTCAGAAACATAGCTGCCAGATAGATAAAGCACCAAATCGTCGTATATTAGAAAAAAATCGTCAAAATCGTCAAAGACGTTCATTGAAATCGTCAGAAAATCGTCAAAAAAAATAAGTAAATAAATTAAAGGTTTTTAAAAAAATTGTGTGTGGTGTTCGCTGGAACCGATACATTTTTTATTGCCTTGTCTTCTTAAGGCGGTGCAGGAAATATTTCACTTCATCTGTTCTTCTTATTATTTACACAACTTATATCCGACCAAGAATAGATAACAACTCTCATATATGGGCCGGTGCCTAAACGTCTATTTTGAGACTTCTCGATCGGGTACTGGAGAGGGTTTGGTTACCAACTTCATTGATTTATTAGAGCATCGTTGTGTTTCACTGTTCTATTGGCACTACAACGGATTTTGCTAGAGCGAAATAAAGGACTTGTTCCCGAGAATCATATAACACTCGTTTTCTCGGTGAGCATCTCCTTTTGTGGTCGATTGGCTAGTGGATCGCACTATGCGTAACAGACAAAATTCGTTCTTCTTTCGTTCTCCCTCCTTGCAGAGGTCTTTCCTATCACTCGTGTCATAAAAGGTTTCAAATCTCTCCTCCTCCCCATAACATATTTTCCTAGTTTCAACGCAATGTACTGCATGAGTAGCGGCTATTCGCTGTTGGTCGAAAAATTTTTGTTGGTAATGGCACTTGACTTTGGCTTTACTAGAGTGATATTAGAATCTATATTCGAAACTTTCCATATGGTCTGCAACCGCAAATGGTAAATTATACTCAACTACGAGTGTCAATCTAATTTCAAAATTCTTAGTATTGCCTATTATATGCTGGGTAATGTTAGGGTATTTGAAGATATTTGCAGAACTTACCATTTTTCTTTAAATACCTGACCATTTTTTTTTAAATTTCCTTACTTATTGGCGCTTTTATTTATGTTATTTAGCATTTTTTGTTGGTAAATAATTTAAAAATATAATACTTTACTTCTTGTTATTACTAAACTAAATTTGAAGAAGTAAACATTTCAAATTAAATACAAAGCTTAAAGTGGCTTTAATGTATAAAAGTAAAAAAAATTTCGTAAATTTTTAATATCTAAAAATCGTCAAAATAAGGGCATAAATCGTCAAATCGTCAATATGATATTTTTGGAGCGCAAAATCGTCAAAATAACGATAAATCGTCAAATCTGGCAGCTATGCTCAGAAAACCGACAAAAAACACTTGAAGAGAGTAAAATACAATTAGGAATACGACTAATAAATGACTCAAATTATAATCATAAATTACGTAAAAACGAGTCCAAATTACTACAAACATGACTGAAATATGACAATAAAAGGACTCCTAAACATAGTGATAAATTACTCATAAAAGACTCGTATGCGATTAAACGATGACTGAAAGACGACTAGAAAAATAATCATAAACGAAGGTAAATAAGACTAATAAATGATCAGAAAGCGTTTCGAAAATGATCATAAAACTACTAGAAAAAGGGTCGAAAATTACTCTAAACTAATATTGAAAATGACACACAAATGACTTTTTAAGAAGAGTCGCGAGTAGTTACTTTTTTCTCCCGACAAAAGTATCTTTTATGATCAGAAAATGAGCACATATTCTAGTTTTTTAATCGCGCAGAAGAATCAAAAAAGACTCGAATTTGATTAAATATATCCAAAAATGCTGACTGGGGCAATACACAACAGCAGCTGCACAATGCATGCATAATTGCTTACTACAACAATTTAGTTAGGATTACAACCGAGCTTCTTACACCACTTGTGTTGTGTGTCTTAATTTTATACGTACAGTTTAAAAGATTTTGAGAAACTTTTTCATGGCAATTTTTACTTACTCTCAGAGGTTTTGTAAGGTTTTTTTTTCATACTTCGTTTTGTTGGTAATGGCTCGTGTCTAAACTACCTACTAAACTACAGTGACTTCACAATAGTAAATCCATTTGCAATGAGTTAGTTTAAGTAAACATGACAGCCGTTACGAATAGCTATTCTGTCATATAATATAATTTCTGGCTGGTATCTAGCAACCGTTCCTCTAGAATTATGGTGCTATGAACTCTGTCCAAAACATCTTCGATTAAATACACTCTATTAACATACTTTAGGTGCATAAGAATCATACGCTTTACGTTCTCAAACGCTACACAAAATATGTTCTGTGGAAGCCACCTGCAATGTAAAATATAAAAATTCACACTGGAATTAAAGAGGGCTATAAACACTCGCAACCATTTCAAACAGCGCTAGATACGTCAGCGGAAAAGAACAAAATCTGTCAATCCTTGTTAACGTGATTGATAAAAAGTATTGCGAAGAAGAATGATAGAACGGCTTGCAACATTTGCCGCTGTTGAATATGATTTACAGAATTGCTCATTACAATCCTTCAGTCAGGATTACAAGCTAGCTTTTCACACCTCTTATGTTGTGTTTGTTAATTTTATACATGAGCGGCGGGACCTACAGTTTAAAGTCGATTCCGAAAGACAGATTTTTGAGAAACATTTTCATGGCAATTTTTTATTTACTCTCAGAGTTTTTTTTTATAGAAATCTGTTGAGAAACAGTCGCCGAAAGAAATATTTTTAAAATTTTTCATTTTATTGTAGATGTTTGATCTGAGGTTTGAACCGTGGTTTCACGTCTAATAAGCCAACACACTACTTATTAGACTACGGCGATTTACAGAATACAGTCCACAATTATTAACAAAAAATTGAAAGCAAGCTACGAAAATAACTGTATATGTAGGTCACGTTGAAATATTATGGATTTAGTAAGGCTTACGATCTAGTTTCTCACACCACTTATATCGTGTGTGCTAATTTTTTCCAAATGTGGTAGAATATCTACAGTTTAAACTCAACTCCAAACATGAAACTTTTCATGGGAATTTTATTTACGCTCAGGGTTTTTGCCAGAAGACTGCTGACAGAAAGTTGTCGAAGGAAATATTTTTTCATATTGTGTTTTGTGAGAGTTGTCCAAGCTGGGGTTTGAACCACATTCCCTCGTTTTATAAGCCAACACAGTAGTTACTGAACTACGAAGCTAATAAGTGTATTGCGTGTCATAAATTCAGATTCACGAAAACTCTCATAAAACATTAGAGATGAATACAGCAGCCTCTTGGTGCAACAAAAACTTGCCGAAAGAGATTAAAAGATTTCGACACGTCAATAGTCCTAACACAGAGTGATAAATACACAGAGAAATGTGTGTAATATTTTGTAATTCCACGGTTAGTTTCTTTTCTAAAAAAGAGATACTGCAGCAGTCCAACGCCATCAAACACAAGAGTTTGATTTGGTCTAAATACCGAAGTCTTTTTTTTTTTAATTACAAACAATTATATTGTATGTCTTGTGTAAAAAAAAGACCTGCAGTGTAAGTCTTTTTTAAATGAAAGTGTCAATCGTAGGCTAAATTTTGAATTTATTTATAAATTATAGTCAAACCTAAATCAAAGCGCTATGCGTTGAATTCTCATGCTCATACAAATTATATGTAGTAAACCAAAATAGCTTGGCATCAATGCTTTATAATTGCAGTGAAGTTAGCTGCGAATAATAGTTTACTGTTAAAAAAATAAATTTATGTTAGCTGACTTCATGTCAACTGATCGAATTGTTGCTCACTATTTCATTTCTAAACGCTGTTTTGCCTTGAGAAGTTCAATTCAAAAACCAATATTACATTACGTATGACAAAAATGTCGCCCACTGCTTCAGGACATATCTTAAATGCATTAACAAGAAACAAAAAGGTTTTGTTTTATTGATCATAGCTTCAGCCAATTGGCATAGCCTTAAGTGGGGATAAACAAATATTTTTTCTATACGTTATATTCCTTAAGATTTTAATTATGCCCCCAAGTGAATTGGGTCACCTAAACCAAGGGTTGTCATAAAGCAAAGCAAAAAAAAAATGGACTTTAACTGATAATTTTTTTCTTTTCTATTGAAACAAGTCGAACACAATTGTGAGTTTTTTAAGGGGGAGGGCTTGTCGGTCTTTCGTTTGCTTACGGAATATCCGATTATAATCGAAAAGGTTCATAAATTATTTGATAAATAACTCCTACTTAAGACTAGTTTAGTTATACAATAATTTAATAACAGCAATAAAATTATTAAATCGTTTTATCGATTAGCAATTAAATAATATTGTACACAATAATTAAAGCCGGAAGCAACATACAAATATTATTTTCACAGCATGACCTTTAGAATAAGGCTTCTTTAATTTAATTTCGTATTCGTATTCGATTAGATAAGCACACCACTTATTAACAGAACCTTATGGAAAAAACGTGTACTTGAGAGTATAGGCCAACAGCATTTTGATTTCAAAACTATCCACGATAATGATGAGGATGATGGCATAGATGTAGATGTAGAAAGAAGTAGAGGAGTAGAAGAAGACTTTGTATTCTTACTGCTTAACACTTGTATTGAATATTGTTGAACTAACCTTAGGCTATGTATGTATAGATAGTGCAGTTTTATACTGTAAAGTAATAGCAGGCTTATTAATTTAAAATATTCCAAGCGTAAATCATTGCTGTTGTTGGTATGTTGTTGTGTATGCATGTGGTTTAATTTCTTTTTATATTTCAAAGATATTTCATATTTTCTTTTATTTACTTTCGCCATCATCATAGGCTTTATTATGCCTTTGTTTTCTTTATCTGTTATATTGGCCTTATCCACAGGGGCACCACCACCCATCATGGCTCTTTGTTGCAGACAATGGCTACAATTATGCTGTTGTTGCTTGGCGGCAAGTGGATATATTTTATTTTCAATGGACTCCACATTATAGAGTTGAGTTTCTTGAAAGTCTTTTGATTTTTCCTTCTTCTCCTCCTTATGCGTGTACACAAAAGCCTTCGTTAACTTGATTCTTATTTCATTTATCGTCGTATGGAATTGATAATTTCTTACTGCATTACAACCCTGGTGACATACTGTAGTAATCAGTCTCATCATACACTGACCGAAATCATATAAACATTGTAAATAGGTTATGGCGAGTACCATCATTGTGGTCACCATCAGAAGGATTTTACCATTTGCACACTGTTGCCTGGCATTCGAACGCAGTGCACTTTGTTCCTTTTCCAGACATTGTCGAAACTCCTTATAATCTACTCTTGTTATGGCACAATAATGATTCAGCATACATACGCCTTCGCAGTTGTCAGTTTGATAACGCACTGTATTGGCCCGGTAATATCTGTTGTTGGGTCACATGAAAAGAAAATAAAAGAAAATATCATTTATAGGACGTTTAATATTGTGAATGATTGTAGATGCAATAAGTATTTTCCACGAAAGAGGCAAATAAATTAATAAGCCATACACATACAGTGAGCGTCAAAAGAAAATGTACATTAAAGAAACTACACATTAATAAATTACCGTTATTTTTTTTTTTAATTATTTCATTGCCAGTTTTTAAAATTGAAACAGAAAAAAAACTACAGAGTTTCCAAATATAATGAAATTTTTTCGGGCACTCTCCTTAAGTGGTATAAGTTGAGTTTGGTGATTATTAGAATTTTATCCTTTGTGTACAGTTTCTTTTGACGCTAACTGTATACACAGATATGTATCTGTGCATGTAGTATATCAATAAAAATTCATTCAAATGATCAAATAATAATGCCTGTAAAAGAAATTCCAAATGAAATGAAAAATTATTCGTTGAATTGCATGTGCGGTAACAAAACCTCGGTTTCATCAAGTGGCAGTTTACTTTGTATAAAAAATAATAAATATTAAAAAAAAACATTGAATAAGACTGAGAAAATAAAAGAATTCCATTCAAAAACTTAATGACATTTTCCTCAATACGTTTCAATTTAAGCTGTGTCGTATGCATATTGATGACGTTAATTTTTTAAGAGGTGCCTTTGAAAAATTAAAAACAACAGTCAGTTTATCAAACTAGGCTATACTGGGTACTTGGTCACTGCGGCTTTATTGGCAACGAAGCTGCGAATGAATTGGAAAGATTAGGATCAGTTTTGGAGAAGAAATAGGTGGGTATGAATTTTTTTTTTGGAATTATTAAGGAAAAGTTCAATTCACTGTTATACCTTGCATGGGAATATGTTTAGAACGAATTATGGAGTTGCACAAACCTTGTGATTAAAGCTCAATTCTATAGTAACGCAACTAATCATGTGATGAAAGCTATTACAGGATTACTAACGGGGCATGGCACTTTTAGACATAGGATCATTAGATAAAATTGGGATATCTCTGATATCTGTGGACTATGTGAAGCCATATTCTAGGTAGGTAGTGTGTTAGCTTATTAGCCGGAAGCCATTGCTTCAGCTCTTGGCTCAAACATCTTAAACAAAATGAAATTTAAAAAATATTTTCTTCGCCGACTTCCTTACAGAGTAGTCTTTTGACAAAAAATTCTGTGAGTAAATAAAAAAAATCTCTAGTTCGGAGTCGACTTTAAACTGTGAGTCCTACCACTCACGGATAAAATAACACAGTCAAAATGATTGGTGTGAGAAGCTACGTTGTAGTTCTGACTAAGGGGTTGTTGCGATCAATTAAGTAGTAAGTATGTTACGAAGCAGCGGAATACTGGCTCATTTTCTATGACATTGGACATGTATTCAGGTACGTAGGCGGACATGGTACGGAATTCATTTTGTTAAAGAACTGGTAGACATGAAAAACTGTAAACTTGAGAACCTAATAGGCTTAATAAACGGTATTGGCTGGGTAGAGTGATATTTTTAGAACGAAAATGTATCTACGGGTGCCCTGGTGACTAATTGTTGCTTTCGTCTTTCTTTTTTTCTTTCACTCGCTTTGCTTGACTTTGTTCCTACTTCTTCTCTTTTATTCTTCCTTCTTTCTTTTCTTTTTCTATGAAGGGTGACAATGGACCAAAGGGTCTCTGGGTAAATATGCTCTTTTCTCCAGACGGGCAATTTAAAAAAAAAAAAAAAAAAACAGGAACAAAATTTAAAACGACCAGCATATAAGCAACGTGGACGTTGATAGAGAACCATAAATTCGTCATCAAAGTCGATCGATGTTTGGCTGTAATATGAATTAACAGTGGACAGTTAAATGAAATGAATTTCAATTTGTAATACACTGCTAAAACAGCTCACGGTAAAATGATACCTAACCCTAGCAAAGATCGAATGAATGCGAAGTCTTGTAGGCCTTTAAGTAAAAAACTGCTGTGCACATGCCATTATTAAATAGAAGCAGATGTATACCACACCATCAATTTGGATTCAGTACGAAACATAGCACCATTGAACAAATCCACAGGTTAGCCATGTAATTAAAGGGCATTTGAAAAAAGTACTACTCCTTCATTTTTATCGAATTTTCGCAATTGTTTGACAGAGCATGGCACGAAGTACTGAGTCATAAGTTTGTTGAGGATTTCGGCTTCGCGGCCTCAACGTAACATATGTCCTAGAGAATGACGTTCCCCATACCATCACTACCAACGACGAGCAGTATAAGACGATGATTACCAATTTATCTTGGTCTGAATTGAATAATTTGTTTTAACAGGACTACACTACATGTCACACAGCTCATACCACATTGCATATTATGCACGAGCAATTTGAGGGCATGGTTGTCTTATCTAAGACGATGTAAACATGTCACCGAGATCGTGATATTTAACTCCCTTAAATTATTTCTTGTGGGGTTTTCTTAAGTCGCAGGTGTATGCGAAATAGTCGCAAATCACACAGCCAATATAACCCATGATATCGGCCATATTCCCTTGATCTACTACGTCATGGAAAATAGGACATGCGAATGCTCTCCATCTAAAGCGCCACATTTGCTTGAACGTTTAAACTAAGCATTGGTGATTAATTTACTGTAGCAGATCCTAGGATAAAGGATTTGCTATATGTCGTCTGGTCTATAGTGATGTGGAACTTTGATGAGCATAGTTATAGGAATTCTTTACCAAGAGTTATGTTTACTGTTGATGTTAGCATCTCTAAGGCATTACTGAATGGATCAGTTAGAAGCGGACATTCAAAACCCATGATTTATATTTTTTTGCCTTCTTTGAAAGACGCTATAGCACTTCACTTATATGGTAAGAACTTAATAAACCCTAATATGTTATGGTTTTGCATTGCGTGAATATGAATACTTAAGGCATACGTTCCATTAATGTTACTTTACTCCTTCGATTGTTATTGTTATTACAATGCCTTTATTCAGTTGGCCTGGTTAATAAGAATATTAAGATGTTTTTAAGTGTATTTAGTATATATGTATGTGTGTACATACAATGTTTCTTTTTTTTTTTTTGTTAAATTTACATAAATTACTAAGACATTGTGTCAATATTTGCATAAGTGTGTTCGATAAGTGTGTGTTGTCTTGAGATGATTTGCATAATTGAGGTTGTCATTATTCAAGGAAAAACAAATTTTCATTTTATCGAATGTGTTAATGAGCAAGTGTTGCAAGGATGTACACAAACACATAGTGTGGCATGTGGTAAGAGATAATTTTATGACGATAATATTTAAAGGAAAACATTATAAACAATAGAATAATTTGTCTGAATTTGAAGATAGATATTTAAGGCATAATATGAGCATTTTTATTTATTTATCACGAAAATGAATCGGTTTTAGTAAATCCCTTAACATACTTGGCTACTCAAATGATAAGTTAATGCAAAGTGACAGTATAATTACATTATAGTACCTTAGGTTTCAGTATAAATACCAGGTTATTTGCGAACAAACAACACAGTTCTTCTTAAGCTCTTCAGCTAACAAAAGGACAATTAACACACAATAAAAAATTAAAAAAACACTTTGAAAACCGAAACGAAATCACCATGAAATTCTTGTGCCTTTTTGTTTTAATTGCTGCTCTTTATGAAGTGCATGCTGGTACCAAGCGCATGTGTGGCCCTGTTTTGGTGCAAGTCTTAGAATCGGTCTGCACCAATGGCTATAACTCTATGATCACCAAGAAGTCTGGTAATATTTTGCAGCACTACTTTGATTATTGTGATCGTTTCTTGAAATTTTTAATAAAAATTTTTATTTTTCTTTAGTTCCCGTTCGCAATGAATTGGATGTCATGGATCTCTACAACGATATTGACGATGATATGCCCGTTCACACCAAATCCTCATTTTTAGACGATCTTTTCATGGGCGATCATGTTAATACCTTTGCCAAGACCAGAAGACGCCGCAATCTTTTGGGCATTTATGATGAGTGCTGTGTTAAGGGTTGTAATTTCTCCGAATTGTATTCCTACTGCAAATAGATACTCACTTTCGATGAATTGCCTTAAAGTTAACGTATAAAATGACCAAACAATTACTTGCTAATGTTAATGATATTGTAAAAATTTTTTTTGTTCAATAATAATAATAATAATAAAGAAAAAACACTGAGTTTTATGGAAATGTTTTTTGTGCAAAAATAAAATTATTATCGATTTAAAATAAATTTATTTGTATGAATAGACATGTGAGTATACTGCCAAATTGTTTTTAATTCAATTCCTTTATGGTGATCATTATTATGTTATTCACATAAATTTTCCATTATTCCAGCAGGTATCTTGTTTTTTCCTTGCGTATCTCTACATAAAATAGACTAGTGTAGTTAAAGTGCATAATTTTGACAAGCTGGTACCGTTTGGTATGCGGACATGTCGCCCAAGTTCCATCATACCATTCTGATCAAAAAATGCCAGTAATTATTGCAAAATATCTTGCTCCATCGACTATAATGTTGCAATTATCATTGGGTTTAAAGAATTCAACTATTTCAACTATCTTCCGCTGTTCTTCATACTAAATTCTGTAAATCGGGTTGTTGATATACCCTCTGACCCAAAAGAGAGTTCCGTTGCTGAGAACAGTGTGTATGAGATACCATCGAAATTATTAATTTTTTGAAAACCTGTTGATGTTATTATGTGTGGATTATAATATAGTCTGAATATCCATCCCAGCTTCTCTGGATGGAGCGCGTCCGAAATGTAAAATTTTCTCTGGCTCTGGCATTTACATTAGGCTAAATTAGACCAATGGCATGGGTTATGTAGGCTTACGCTGTTGTTTGTGACTTATTCGCATAGAACTTAAGAAAACACCACAAGAAAATGGTTAACCGGGTCACATGGCAGATCCTCCAATTCAGGCCAAATAGAGTTGATAATTATTTACCTGTAGTGCTCGTCGTTAAAAGTGATGGCTGGAGCAAAGTTGGTCTTAAAGAAATATGGACCGATGACACAGGTAGCCCGAAAATCATACAAAACAGGGCCTGGAACAATTGGACGCTCTGGGTCTTAATGTGGATTAGTATCATTGCAAATTGGAAAATTTTTTGGCTATGTCCACTTAAAAGTCACGGGAGGGTGCCGAAACTCAAGCATAAGGCTCATTTCCTGGAGCTCGTTCTGTATAAATAAATGACTTGGTCTTATTTGTTCTTCATGTTTGTAATAAAATTTTGGGGAAAAATAGAACCTGGGACCTAGGATGACTCAGTGTATCTATATAACAGTGACCAGGCCTATCTAGTATGGTGTGAATCCCCTGGTAGGACAACAAGCTGGGACCTGATACGGCGAAGGTGCATGGGACAACCGCAGTATCGGCAATACAGATTGCGGAGAGAATTATCGTAAATGCAGGCGGCTATCGAAACATATCTCAAAGAGGTAGCGAAACGACATGATCATATGGGTACCAGAACACAGTGACATTTCTGGTAACTGTAGAGCTAATGAACTGGCTAGGTCCGACACAACTATCGAAGTCTTTAATGATATTTCTACTTTTGGAACCTCCTTGAAGACTTGCGAGCTAATAATTGACAGTGCGGTCATACATTTTGTCAACGCCGGTAGGGCGGCTTCGGATTGGCGCAGAGAATGAAAACTATGCACCAAAGAAGCATGCTTGGTGCGGTTGTTGGAAGCATTACCCGGGACTAATGCAAGCCGTATTGATCATGGATTTTTGCATATGTTGTAGATACGAGGAAGAGGAGGAGACTGTTTTACACCCATTAGGTGCATGCCCAACACTATGCCAGAAAAGGAAAAGGTATCTTCGTACCTACCACATACACGAACTAAACAAATTGTCAGTCATGAACATTGCCACGCTAAGACGCTTCATCAGAAGCTCCGAATAGTTTCAGGTAAAATGGAAAATGGAAAACTGTGGTATCCATGGTTTTTATGTAGCCTAAGTGCGTATATCTGTCAGCCACCTCCATCTAGCTTCCTAATAAAAGAATTCGTTTTCATCCTGTTTGCTTGGTGACTTTCATAAACCTCGTATTTAATTCAGCGAGAATTCCTGTTTCCAATTTATAGCGAAAGTAAAGACAAAGCGTATTGTCCTCACACATACAAGTAGTTGAGTACAATATGATTTATTACAATAAAAACCACAAATTTATAAACAATTTAAATTTTTTATTATTTTGATTTTTGATGCGTACTTATGAGTTCATTTAATATATGTTTTTATATGTGCGTGTGTTTGTTTGATAAAAAAAATAAAATTTATCGTATGAAATATTTTGAAAAGAAATTATTTATAGACAGTATGACTGCAGTTCAGCAACGCTGCAGCCTTTGTTTCTGCAACACTCATCATAAACGCCCACACTATCATAACGACGACGTCTGGCTTTAGCGAAATTGTTTAAGTCCTGGTAATCATCCAAAAACAGACTATCAGAGCTAAATAAATCCATCGTTGAAGGTGCTAATGAAGTTAATTAAACAATTTTTTAATTTAAAATCTTTCTATCATTCAGATTTTTATGATTTTTTTACCAGCTTTTTTAACAGGCAAGTTGTTTAGTTTTCCATTGCATACAACCGATAGGACTTCATTAAGAGCCTGGCCACACAAGCGCAGTACCATATTTCCCGAGGATGTAGAAAATACTGTTAAAACTAAAAGTAAATAAATTGCTCGCATTTTTCACTCAAAGCAGCCGTAGTGGATTTTTGGGAACTGTTCTCCGTTCACCAAAATGCAACTCAATTTATATGAAATTTAACTTAAATGGCAACGTGAAGCCATGTGAAGCCATGTGAAGCCATGTGATAGGAGTCAATGATTTTTTTTTTGGAGAATTTTTAAATAACTGAAGAAGAGTTTCCATTTCCATTTATTTTTACATTAACAATGCACTTCTTTTGTTTTTGAAAAGAGTCAAAGTACTTTCAATTTGATTATTTATTTACATTTTACTCTCACCACCAATAAGATTGGTTTTAAAAATATGCATTAGACGGCGGGTATTGATGGCTTCATAATAATCTACTGACAATTTTCTTAAACGCATGGAATCAATGACTTGGGGATACACTTACATGAACGAACTCTAAATAATAAATCTGCACATTCCCCTTTTAAACGAAATAGAAAGGGCAGAAATGCTGTTGCAACACACTTCACAAGAAGTGGTGGGAATAAAAGAGGGCATCCAGATAGTAGACTACGGCCAGATAGTAGACTAGTTAATACTGGTAATATAAGTAGACAGGTTGCGGCGCATATATGAATGTACCGAAGAGAGGAAAAAATGGTCTTTGAGCACCATTTTTACCGTATAAGACTCCGCAAACGGATGGAATCTTTCCTGCCTAATTACAAAGTGATATAGAGGACCTATTGTCATTCATGATAAATATATGAACAAATAGTCCAGATCTTGGATATATACCAGTAGGTCTGGTGAAGGATGATAGTGGTGTTCATCTCAAAAGTAGGAAAAATGAACACTACATACCCAAAATCCTTCAGATCAATGAGTCTCACGTCTCTTATATTAAAAACGTTTGAGAAAGTTGTGGACAACTGCATAAGACGTGAGATATTAAAATAGGCGACACGCCTAGAGAACAGGCAGATTTACAAAAACAGCTCTTATATATTTAAAGGGAACTATCCAAAATCCTTTAAAAGTGAAGGAGGTAACGACGCGTGCGTTTCTTGACATAGAGGGCTCTCGAGGTCATAAGTAGTATATTATACAGAACAGGTATAGAATGTATGATATCCAGATATCCTACACACGGTCTGCGGAAACATCCGAAAGAAATGAAATAATAGGACTCCTCACAACTGAAATATGCAGACAGCGTGGCGTCGTTTCACAACAATTGTGGTATATTTTTGTGGATGAATTCCTATCTCAGGCGGGCATCAACTTCCAAGTATATGCAGATAATATAGTCTAAATGGCTAAAGGCTAATTTGAACGGTTAATTGGCAAAGAGGTTTTTTTAAACTGTAAGTCTTTAGAGCATGAAACTAGGCCTGGGGATAAACCAGGGCATGAACACTTTAGAAACATTTACAATAAAGAATAAACTTCCTATATGGAAGAATATACCGCTCCTGAGTGAGACAATATTACAGAGAGGCCTCTTATAGAAAACATTTCAGGAAAAGCCAGACATGCTATAATAATATGCAGCAGGCTTTCAGTAAAATCCTGGTGATGCAAGCCAGGAATTATGCACTGAATGTATGCCATAATAGTCAGACCAATTGCGGCTTATAGGACAATTGTATGGGCATACAGAACGAATCATAAAATAGCTTAATTAGAATTGGACAAAAAACAAAAACTTGTATGTGTTGGTACACCAGGAACAATAAAAAATCGTTCTGTAGCGGCTCTGGAAGCTCTGTTAGGTTTAAGTTGGTTAGGATGTTTTCAGATTCCTTCTATGAAGACCAAAGCTTTGGACACTATGTTTATATTGATGGATTTCGTGACCTAAGGAATCGATTGGCTGACAAGCCAGCAGACCCTATAATTTTGAAAAGTGCTTGGCAAGGAGACTTAGTAACAAAATTAATGGAGTGATGTGGAAACTACATGTTCTCTTAAAAGCGGAATTATTTTTTGGTATACAGATGGGTTAAGAATGGGTCTTAAAATAGACACAGGAATTTTTGATCCCAGAATGAATTATATCGAGCATACAGAGAAACTCGCAGGCAAAAGCTTATGCCATCGAACGATGTGCTCAATTCAAATTGTTTAGGAGGAACAGAAGACTACACAGCAATACTACCTGACAGTCAGGCCACCATCCAAGCACTGGGCTTTTAAGAGGTGAAATTGAAAATCATATAAGGCTATCTGAAGAAACTAAAACGGCTATGTGGGCAGAATAAGATTCCCTTTTGCTGGGTCCGAAGTCATGTAGAAATTCTCGGAAATGAGTAAGAAGACGAGATTGCAATCAAGGGACCTACCAAGCCGTTGATGAGGTCAGAACCATGCCCAGAACAGTGGGGATGGATGTTTGGAAAACTTTGCTCATCGAAAGGGAAGATAAAAAGAGGCAAAAAATCTCCTAAAACCAAGTGGGAAGATTAAAATGAAAGGAGATCTGCATCATGCATTAGACTATTAAGAAATAATCTGAGGTTGATAACCGATCTTTTTAGAGGGAACTCGAGGCTCAGACCACAATTACTCAAGATGGGGCATGTAGATTCTGTGATGATGAGAATGAATCATCGGAGCTCATTCTTGTAACCCAGAAGATTTCCATTTCTTATGTGTTTTGAAATTTAAAGTAACATTTCTTGTTATAAAATATCACACTACTATTGTAATACCCTGTCTCTTAATATAGCATACGTACTGTAGGAAGTGTCATTAAATTATTCACCACCATGTAAATGAGTGTCTGTGACACAAGAGTATCTAAAATGACTTCGCTATCGCAATCATGTTCAACAGGTTCAAAAATTAAGTTTAATTATGGTTAATTTCATTAAATATTCTGACCCTTGATAAATTACGAGGATAATAATTTAAATATATGTGTGTGTGTGTAATTGTAACACGCATGTGCATGTATGTGGATGTGTTCTTGTAGCTCGTGTATGTGTTAATGTATCTATTATATGACACCATTTAAATCAACAAGTGTCACGTAGATGAACTTTGCACCTTGTAGTGGTAAAAATAATGAACTCAAAAAAGAAAAAAAAACGAAAAAAAATAACATGAAAAATAACAACAATGACAAAAACAAATAAACCACCATTCAAAAACACGAGTGGTTTATCAAGGTGTATTAAAATGTCAGTCTGGTAGACTTTTTTTGTTTTTTAATAAAAATTTTTCTCTCCTCTATAAATAAATAAATTCGTATGTTGGCTGTAAATAAATTGTTGTTGTTGTTTTTTGGTTTTTTGTTCTTTCTGTTGGTTTTTTTTTACCATTAACAATTAAATATTTGTGACATAAATATGTTCTTTATGTTCATGTATGTATGCGTACATAAATAAGTTTATGAATGTATGTGTACACTCATTCGGACTTATATCCTATATCCACATATGTGTGTGTGTGCATGTGTTTGTATCGATTAATGGCAGGACTAAAAGCAACAATTGTTTTCATTATCACAACACACATCTTTCATTAGCTGAGCAATTATTTATGACAACGATGTTTACGACTGTAATAGCATAGTAATCGCTTACGTTGTGGTCTTTAGACAAATTATTTGAGTCACGTAAGACACAGAAAACACAAAAAATGCAGTATCATTGTAATATATAGAGACAATGTCTAGTGCAGAACCAATGGCATAATGAAGGAATATATCCTTTGGAGAGCATAGAAGTTTAGTTTCAATAATTGGGAGAAAACAGTAGACTTTGTTACAGAGTCATTCAGAAATAATTTTTAATGGATAAGTAAGTTCAAAGGGAAGTTTTAAAAGAAAATCAAATTACACTCTCGATTTAATGAAATCCATTCAATCTTAAGAATCGTGTCATCTTTCGGAGGCTGAGTAAGAAAAATTTCTGCCAAAGTAAAGTGAAATCTCTACCATGACTGCATATTTTAAAGTTTTTTAAATCAAAAAAGGATAATTTTCATGACTTAAGTGTCCTATTACAATATTACAAGAAGAGTTTCTTCTTTATCGCAGTGCAGTTTCCTTGAGTTTCCTTCTAAAATTACAAACAGATCTACAGCTCCTGCCATTAGCGCGTTTCCTTTGCTGTCAATAACTTTGGGTTGTAGTGATATTTGGGTTGTTGCCTTTGAAGCCTTTAATTCATTTTACATACGATTAAATATGATTTTTACTTCTTCAAATATTACAGTCACTTTTGCTCCTTCAGCTAATCGGTGGGAATAGCCTTAGCTCTCCAGATTTCTGGAAATAGCTCCTGTAAAATATGTGTAGATAAAGTAAGGGCAGGTCTAACTACTTCGATTAAAACGTTCTCAAACCTAGCTGTCTAGCCAATTTTGATTTTCTGGACAGCTGATTCAATCTCGTGTACGCTGGGTACTGAAAAGCGTTACTCAAGAAATGAATATACGCGGTTCAAATATAATCCGACTTGGGCAGACAGAACAAATCGAAAAACACCTGAGCCTAGCGTGTGTTAATTGACAGGACCAATGAAAGCCTGTCCAATAGCGGCGCTTGTAGCTCTGTTCGATTTAAGTCTGCTGCACATATTCTTTAAAACTGGAGTCTCCAAGACAACGATTAGTATAATGGTAAATAAGTCTAACATACAATTCATTGGGGGATTTCGTAACTTAATGAATTGAGTGGCAGACAGCTCCCTTCTTTATTCTCGGAATTAGTTATTTTTCGCAAAAAAAATTTGTCAAAAAAAATATCCTTTTGAGGTATACAAATGGATCAACAACAGATCTGGGGTCATGAGCAGGATTTTTTTGCACCAGAATAGGATTTTACAATCTTTCGGGGAAACTTGTAGGTAAAGCGGAAGGCTATGCCATTGAAAGATATGCTCAATTTAACTTGAATAAAAGGTACAAAGGACGGAATAATACAATGCTGTGTGACAGTCAGGCCGTTAACCAAGCACTAGTCTTGTATGACATTAAATCGTAGATAGTATGCAACTGTAAGGGATAGATGACTCCGCATGATCAGCTTGCTAGTAGAGGAGTTTTAACACCGCTGATGGGGCCAGAACTTTCTGTGGAGTAGAGGTACTAGGTATTTGAAAAGCTATACTCAATTAAAGGGAAAATAAAGAGAGACAAAGATATTTCTCAGACCAAATGGATTTGAAGAAATCAAAAATTTTGTTAAAGAAAGGAAGTGATAGAAAGAGATTTTAGTTATGCATCATACTATCGAATCCAACATGTAGATTATAGATGTAGATGATAAGAATGAATCATCAGAACACATTCTTAGAACCTGTTAGAAATTAGTGCATTCCAAAAACGAATAACGTGGAATCTTATCAGAAGCTAGACATGGAATTGTTCTTATAAAGAGATTTGAGTTGGGCATCGAACTATCGAACCCAACATGTAGATTGTATAGGTAGATGATAAGAATGAATCATTAGAACAGATTCTTGGAACCTGTGAGGCATTAATGCATCTTAAAACGAAGAACTTGGAAGCATATCAGGAATAGGTATGGAATAGTTCTTGTTGACAACGAGCAGCATTATAAAGTTTGTCTGGGCATTAAGTTTAGAGGAGATTTACAAGGATACCCAACAAATTTTGAGGAGAGTATAATAGACAGTATGGTTTACTTCACTTCTTCACAACAATTATAATAACAAATTGCTCGCAAAATTGTAATATGAATATATTTGAGGCTTGCGTAGGACTATCTGGAGATGTCTTGTGGTTTGTTACTAAATGACCGTTTTAATCGGTCATTGCGAATTCAATAAATATTTTTAACAGAAGCGAAGGCCTCATCTGAAGATATACTTGCCAGCTAGCCAAATATTCTCAAGGCAATAATAGAAATAATAAGATTATTGTTATTTATAAACCCTTAGGGCTATGATGAAAATACAAAAACAAACAAGGTCACAGGCTTTTTTCTTGTATTTAAGTTTATTGACACACGAAATCGAAGTCGCCGTAGTCTAGTAGGTAGAGTGTTCGCTTATTAGACTGAAGGCCCGAGTTCGAATCCCAGGTCAGACATCAAAACAAAAATATAAAAATATTTCTTCGGCGACTTCCTCTCAGCAGATTTCTGGCAAAAACTCTTAGAGTAAATAAAATTGCCATGAAAAGCTTCTCAAAATAACTTAAACTGTAGGTCCCGCCACTCATGTATAAAATTAACGCACACAACATAAGTGGTGTGAGAAGCTAAGTCGTAATCCTGACTGAAGGGTTGTAATGACCAATTATGTATGTATGACACACGAAATTCCAAATTTACCTCAAATTTCGTTGTATTTGTTAGCATTAAAATATTTCTTAAATCTTTAAATCCTCTTTAAATTGAGGTAAACGTTACAACCATTTTATTTAAATATAATTAAGAATGCTTTATCAACATTGAAAAATACAAGTCAGGCACTTAGTCACTCACAATCACAGGCTGGCAGCCTACGTCTCGTGCTGCCATATACCGGCACGCCATCAAAAAATCCAGTAACTCAGCTGTGTTGTATCAAAAAGACACACAATCATGTGGCATATAAAATCGCAAACCTATACCGTATCGCATAGATACCCGGGGGAACATACATACATACATGCATACAGTGTAACAGCCATTTAAAATTCGATTCCAAAGAAATTAGCATAAACAAACATTTGGCAACGGCTGCCAAAACTGAAACTTTATAAAACAAAAATGTTACAGAAATTAATTTCAACACAGCAAAAATATTGAATAACTTGAAAAAAGCAACACAAATGCTTATGGAGGCAAAAAAAAGTGGAAAAAAGTGAAGGAAAAATGGAAATAATACCGTTGTAGACAAGTTAAATAAA
Source organism: Sarcophaga caerulescens (assembly GCA_927399465.1). NCBI lineage: Eukaryota > Metazoa > Arthropoda > Insecta > Diptera > Sarcophagidae > Sarcophaga > Sarcophaga caerulescens. The sequence goes on along the minus strand of OV656867.1, from coordinate 81,996,588 downwards.
ATAAAACACAGGAAAAAGGGATAAGGGGATAAGAAGAGATAAGAAATTTTACTTACTTGGCAAACCAGGATGCATCGTTGCTGGTAAAACGATCCACAAAATTGTGCAGGGAAATCGCTGATATATCACTCAAGGCATAATAATGTGTTAAATTGTATTCGGGCACCCAATTCGGTTCTCCTAAAGTATTTGCCAATTGCAAATCCATATAGTACTGGGTATAGTCCAAGACCTATAATTATGCATGAATACCGACGAAAAAATATGTATAAAAAAACAATAAAGAAGAAAAGAGAAAAAGATACAAGGAATACATTAAAAAACGACCACAACAAATGAGGAAGACTTCAAAAAAGAATAACCAGACAATTGTTATGAATAAAATTGGTAAAGTCAGTGGTGGAGGAGCATTAAAGCACAATGCCACTAGTGGCCTCATGCCATTATATTTTTATGTCTTCCCTTAATTTTTTTTTTTTTGGTTTTTTTTATGTTTTTTTTTCTTGATGCATGTTTCTGTTCGTGTAGTAGTGGTTACAAAGTCAAGTGTTGAGTTTGTTGGCATGGTCTACGTTCCGTTATAAGTTTTTTTATTTGAGTTTGTGTAAGTAAATGTTTAAAAAATTGTTGGAAAAACTATAAATGCAAACACTAGCAAAATAATAACAGAGGAAAACTTACATTTTTTCTCTGTTTTTCTCGCCCCATAACCATACTCGTACATACCATACACATCACATTTACATTCTTTTTTACCTTTTTTGTGTGGAACGAATTTTATTTCGTGCAGGTCTTGTGGTTTTTATACCCTACAATCAACTACAATGTGTAGGTGGTGGGTATCGTAAGTTGACTTTTTTCTGAATAATCCCAGTTTAATACGAAATTACTTAAACTTTACCATGTTCAATTGATTTTATTATTATTGGAGGCTAGAAAGCTCTATTTCCAGAGAAGCCCTATTGTGTAGAGCCTATTCTACATTAAATTTCCAAGAGCTCAAATATAAATGAAAATTGCATTCAAAAATCATTTGATAAACTAAGCTAAGTGGTGAGCATCTCAATTAAACATTTTATTTTGTGGCCAACACTCAGAATTTAACACCTGTTGAAAATTAAGAAACATGATTAATAGGTGAAAGGAAAGAGGGGATACACTATCCGACAATTTTTTTTTAATGATCAGTGTATATACAGTGAGCATCAAAAGAAACTGTACACTATGGATAAAATTCTAACAATAACTAAACTCACAAATTTGACAATATTTCACAATTTTTTTTTCTGTGTCAATTTTAAAATCTAGCAATGAAACAATTTTTAAATAAAAATGACTGTAATTTTTTAATGTATTTTTTATTAATGTACAGTTTCTTTTGACGCTCACTGCACCTTCATCACTTTCTTTTTTGAGAATTGCTTTTTAGTAATAATTTTCACTGTCTTTTTTTTATTGTGAGTAGTGATATGTAAAGTCAGACAAACAATCAGACAATCGCTAACACCCAGAGTCTCTGGTGGGAATAGAACCCACGACCCACGGCACATGAAATTTAGCACACTACCATCGACCATTAGTGGCCATTTTAAATATTATGCTTGCAATGCAGGGTATTTTTAATTCCAGGTAAACCAACTGTTACTTCTTACACACCCGGGTGATTTTAAGAGTTGACGGAAAAACAGACACGATTTATAAATCAATTTTATTGAATTCAACATGAATTGATTACTACCATCGTTTAAAAAACAAAACATAGGCATGTGATAAGGAAATGTACCTTCACTCAGGACCCCTCTACAACAAGATGCAAAGTCGACGCCCTACAATGAGTGAGACAAACGTCCACAAGTCTGGCATTCTCATGATAAGAAGCAACATCTGTTCTGTGGGCTCTTATCCAAACGATCGGATTGTGAGCAGTATGTATATTCAAATTGGATTACAAACATAATTGGTTATTACAACACTTTAGTCAGGATTACGGCCTAGTTTTTTACACTACCCATGTTTTGTGTGTTAATTTTACACATAAGTGACGGGACCTACAGTTTAAGGTTGACTCCGAACGACAGATTTTTGAGAAACTTTTCATGGCAATGTTAATTTACTCTCAGAGTTTTTGGCAGAAATCTGCTGAGAGGAAGTCGTCCAAGAAATATTTGTTCATATTTCGTTTTGTTGGCGATGTCGGACCTGCGGTTTGAACCAGGGCCTCACGTCTAATAAGCCAACATACACAACGTAAGTGGTGTGAGAAGCTAGTTCGTAAGTCTGACTGAAGGGTTGTAATGACCAATGATCCTATTTCTGAATGTATGGGTACGTGAACAAACAAAATTTTAGAATTTGTGACGATACGAATTCATACATCCAACGCATTCTGAAAAAGTAACCGTCTGATATGGATTTTGGGCTGGCAGCGTCATCGGCCCCTATTTCTTTAAACACGACGTTGGCCAGGTTATCTCTTTTAATGGCGAGCACAATTGGTCGATGATACCTAATTTCCTTTGGCCTGAATTGCATGATTTGATTGCCAACGATATATGGTTTGAATAGGACAACTCTAACTGCCACACTAATCATGTCACTCTAGACATTCTACACCCGTGATTTGAAAGGATGGTAATATCTGGCCACCAAGATTGTGCGATTTGAACGCGTTAGACATGTTCCGGTGGACTTTTCTTAAGTCTCAGGTGTATGACAATAAGTCACTAAACACAGCGGGTCTCAAAGTTAGCATAACATATGTCATCGATAAAATTCAGTCTGTTTTATGCACCAGAGTCGTGGAGAACACAGCGGTTCTCAAAGCTAGCATAACGCATGCCATCGATAAAATTCAGTCTGTTTTATGCGCTAAAAGCATAGAAAATTGGGCATTTAGGCTGCGCTCCAGCCAAAAAAGCTGTGCACGAAATTTGAACGATGTTATGTTTCATACATACTGGCATCAAGAGTTCTTTCAAACGAATAAAAACATTGCGTTGTTAACTCACACACAGTTTGTTTTATGCAAATTTAAAGAGAGAAAGGGCTTAAAGAGACACCCGATATTAAACGATATGAAGAGTATCCAAACCTAGATTTTTGTCTGCTTCAAATTAATTTTCAATTGAACCACCTACACTACTCATATCGTAAATTTAAAATAACAATTCAAATTGCATGATGATTTCTTCATATTTTTTTTCATTCGTTTTCATTATACTTTCTTTAACTCGAAAGTGTGGCATAAATTTAAAACGCGTTGAGAAAATAGTTTTTGAACACAATTTAAATTGTAAAATATCATAAATACATACGTACATATGTATGTATTTGCATACTCATATTTATATGTATATTCGAATATGTCTGGAAAATGTGTATGCGTATGTCATAGTTGGTTGTGTGTGTTTGTTGTCAGTTAAATAGGACCTTAATGTTATAGAACTCGTGTGTGTAAATTTCTACCATGACGCTTCAAGATAATAAAGTTTAATTCTGTTCCCCTTCATTTCATATACACATGAACCCACTTTAATTTGCATAAGAAGTCGTTCGGCTTGAATAAAACACAAGATACTCAAGAGATTGTTGTTTTTTCCCCTCTTTTCTCTTCAAAAGGAAGTTAAAAATACTGGTAAACTATTCCAATGCGAAGTGAAGTTGACTTTTCGAAAAAATCTGTTATTGTGGCGTAAAGAGAAACAACCTCCCTCTAGGATTTCTTTCAAAATTTTATTTGTTTTTTTTTTGTTTCTGTTTGAAATTCACAATTGTAAGTAAAGTCAACTTAATTTCGTTTAAATTTGTGTCTTGTCATCAACATGATTTGTTTGAAATTGTAAGCTTTTTTCGAAACTTATTTGTTATCGAAATCGTATTAACTCTTGCATAAACCACACAAAATATCACAAGAGATATGAACAAATTTATTCCATGTGATAATTAATTTTGCAATACATTTCCATGGATATTGAATTTGGTATACCAACCAAAAGGGTCCCCTTTGTTAAGTAAGTGTCCTAAAAATTTGTTTCTCTTCGTTTTCTATTTTTAAAACATTTTTTGTTTTTGTTTTTGTTGAATTGTATGGCAAGGCTTTGTATTTAAATTTTATTTTTTGCTTTGGTTTGGTTTGGTTTTTATAAAATTACTAGACCAGAAACAAAAACCTTTAAACGGAAACAAAAGTAGAACATTTAAAGCCCATTCGGCTGCAGTAGTACATTGAATATTAAACAAACACTCGAAAAAATATGGCAGTACAATAAGGAATTTAATGCAAACAATTTAATACAAACAAATTTATACTTTAACAGTCAAGTTGGATATTTTGCACGAAAGATTTTTGAATGCACGCTCATCTCAATTATAGGTGATGTGAACTAGCCACCTAAGTCGTGCAATTTGATCCCGAGAGACTTTTTGCTGTGAAGTTTTCTAAAGTTTCATGTGTATTCAAATAAGCCACAAACCCCAGTGGTCTTTAAAACCAACGTAACCCATGATATTGGTCAAATTATGCGGCCTGATTTATGAGCCAGAGTCATGGAAAATTGTCCATTGTGAATACGTTCCACGAAGAGAAGCCGTGGCGTTACTGTCAGTGCAGTTGGGTATCGGGAGTTGATAAATGACTCTTTTGTTTAGAAATGGAAGAATTCGATTTGACAGACATGTGGTTAGTAGCCATGCAAAACCATGAACCTAGTGATAGGCAAGTTTGGTGAGCAGTTAATCTCACTCCTGGAAAATGTAACTTAGCTGTACTATGCATACATGTGTTCAACAGTACACCTACAATGGTCTTTACTACCACACACTCACATTTATTGTCCATAAAGCCAACTCTCTTTTACGACGTATACTCTTTGGTTTCTTATTTCGTGAGAAAAAGCTTAACTTGAGTGCTTATCATAGTTCCATAAAATAATTTCAATACAAAGCTCTTTCGCTTAGATTATCGCAAACCCCTTATCACTGCTCTCTTAAGAGAGTTAACATTCTGTGGTATGCACTTATTTTGCTACTGGTGGTGGTGAAGAAGATTACTTGTTCGGGTTCGCAACGAAATTTTGAAATTTACCAAGACAAAGTCCACGCTTACGACAGATGTGTTTACAAAAAGTAGAGAGAACTAGATAGTGCAATTATGACTGACAGGCCGCCAGCTGTTCACTTAGCTCTCTTGAGTTTGAGACAGTGTGGGCCATCTGAATCAGTTTGTTAGAGAGATTCTCTGTTGTATTCGAGGCCATATGGAAATTCAAACTAACGAACGGGGAGATAAACTAGTCGAAAGCTCATAAGCTGTTTTAGCCATATTAGCATACTTTCTTATAACCAGACAACTGTTAGGAAACTGGATTCCCATTTAACGCAATTGAAGTCCATTTTAGGTTGCAATAATAATATTCAGTGGAATACCAATGAGAACTTGGGACTGTGAACCACATGAGTGGATGCAGATACATGGAAAAAATCCCATCTGGCCGGTACCGAGTCATAATAATATTCTGGGAATTATCCATGGAGAGCTTAGGAGTGAGAGCTACTTGAGCAGGTGGAGATTTTTATAAAATATCGCAGCAAATCTAGCCGAAGCTAGATAATTGGCGTACGGAAATTACAACACTCTAAACGAGCATTTTTGGACATTGCTTACTAGACACTCATGCGAGACTCATTGGTTTATCTGGCTGATGTCTTTTACAGAAGTTGCAGAGACAGAGTACAAAACGGTTGTTCACCTAATGGGTAAACGTTATATATATAGTGAGAGTATAGCACATAGCCTTCTATTATTCAGTTGAACTCATTGATCTATAAAACATACTTACTTGATTCTTTAGTCACAATTACGACCTAGTTTTTCACACCACCCATGTTGTGTGGAGAGACAGACTTTTTTGATAAACTTTTCATGGCAATTACTTTCAGAGTCGCTGAAGAAATATTTTTCGGGAGATGTCTGACCTGTAGTTTGAACCATGGCGTGACGTCTAAAAAGCCAAGACACTACCTATTAGACTATGACGATTTCTCATCAGACTTCTGGAATATATGTATCTTCTGAGAATAAATAAAATTGCCATGAAAAGTTTCTCAAAAAATTTTGTCATTTGGAGTCGTGGGATCATGTATAAAATTTACACAGAAAACATGGATAGTGCGAGAAGCTAGATTGTATTCATGACTAAAGGGTTGTAATGACCACGATTTTATTTTTTATGTAACTAAGCAACTTTATTATGAGTTCGGAATAGTTCAAGCATTAGAGGAGGACTGTCTATGTCAGAACAATAGCAATATCAGAACAAGCTATGAGTATTCCTTTTGTGCTTTTGACTGCCATTTTACTGAACTTTATTTCACATTAGATTTGTTTCGTTTATGAAAATAAAGAATTCTTAAAGTAATTTGGTTTCGCTAGAAATGAATTTCGCTTTCATAAATTAAATGAAATGAGTCTTCTATTTATCACAAAATTATTAAATTCTATTTATTACGAATACATTCTTTGAGTGTACTGTGTTTATTGCATTCAGTTTTAATGATTTATTATTTTTCCTTTCCGATTCTGTAACAGAAAAAAGTCTGTAAAAGCAGTAAAAAAACATTCACTGAAAAAAAAAAAAGATTTTCAACGATTGTGATATTTTTGTCATAGCAAACTGACATAAAACTTAAAGTACAAGGCAATGCAAAATGAGAAAGAAAAGAAAGGGGGAAAAACAGAACAGAACAAAAAAGAGAAATCAAGAAAATGTAGAACATTTACGATATTGTTCAAAACCATCGTTTGGCAAAGTGTTGAAATTTACAATTAAATTGCAGAAATTGGATATTGTAACAAGAAGAACTACCATAGACATGGCCATAGCCATATAGCATAGCACATAGCCATATATAGACACAGTTTAAGGACAATTCTGAAAACAATTTGTGTATCGGTGTGTGTGTGTATGTGTTTGTAAATGGGCTATATGGTATATGGAGTCGTATTGCAAAGGAGAACACACAAGTTGCACAAAAGAAATCTACAAATCAAATGAGAGAGAATTGTTCGTATGTGTAATGCTTTTCTACATCAGCAGTTCAGCAAAAATTTCAATATATTGACACAGAAAAAAACAACAAGACACAGTTACAGATACAAATGCTTTTGCAATGCTTGTACATTTTGCCCGTTTGGGTTTGTTAGACATGCACATGTGTGTTTGTGGTCATATTGCAACCCAGCAGATATTGTCAAGCGATATTTTATTGTTTTCGTCACTTACGAGGTACGAGTAGAGTATTACGTTTTTATGAAATATGTGTTGAGTTTTTTAAAGCCTCGAATCGAATTGAATTATGGTGTCAGGCTGTCTAGAAGTGATAACAGAAAAAGAGAAAGGTTTACAAGTAAAATATGTAGTTGTTAATCTCTTTTGTAAAAATATTTATGACAGAACAACAACTGTATGACATGTAAATGGCTTGTTTTTTGGTTACTGAAATCATCTTTGGAAGTACCTCTGTGTCTGACATTTCATTTGTGTCTGTTTGAGGTACATTATACGGTGGGTATGCTTCTTTAAAAAGACACTCTGCTGAGAGGTTTGCGATGGTGATTTTGACACCAAAGACAAAGAGTGGTCGGGACAAGCAAAAAAATTTGAGAAACCATAAATTGGATCCATCAAGATTCGTGTCAAATGCAAAGAGTGACTCAAGCAGGTATGTTGAAAGCTTTTTTGGCTTAGAAAGAAATCATTCGAGCAATGAATTATCAATGGTGACAGAAAATCGGTTCATTACGACAACTCCAAGCGCAATTAATCATATGTGAAGCATTGGAAACAAGCAAAATCTGCGGCCAAGCAGAATATTTATTGCGGAAAGGTTTTGCTTTGTATTCGGTGGGATCAGAAGGGTGCGATCTATTATGAGTTGCCTATGCCAGGACAAACTATCATAGAAAACCTGTACAGACAATAATTAACTCATTTGAAGAGAAGATGAGAGGTCTTAATTTTTCATCATGAGAACGCTCGGCCACATATTGTGGTGCCAGTCAAAAGTTGTTTAGAAAACCGTGGGTGAGAAGTTTTACCTGATCTGCATATAGCCCAGACAAGGGAGAGGTTTACTAAGAATTGCCTATACCTGTACAGACTATCACGGAAGACCTGTACAGACAATAATTAATTCGATTTGAAGTGATAATTGGCCGAAAAACGGTCAGAATATACAACCAGACAAGATGTCATAATTTTCTGCTATGCAAGCACTCGTTAATATATTGCCGTGGCACACAAAATCTGTTTAGATAACTGCGGATGAGAAGATTTACCTCATCCACATGTAGCTCAGACATTGCCCCTTCTGACTGCCATTTGTTTCGATCGTTGCAGAATGCTTCACTCTACAGAGTCAAGTGATTGGTTTATGGACTTTGATTTATTCGTGGCCTTAAAAAACCTTAAAATAGAGTATTTGTTTCCAATAAAAATTTTAGAATTTTTAACTTATACCATCAATATAAAAAGTTCTAGAATAACAGGGTTGCCATCTGTCATTGCCAAGAATGTCTGCTGTGAACATGTATTCTATGTAAAGGACTCTCCTGATTGAGTCTCTCTTCAATCAAGAAATGATGCTGCTTAATGTTATGGCAGCCTTTGTCGATATTATCCGCTCTGAAATGTTAGAGCCTATCTTAAATGATTATGGAATTGGAAAAAATTGGGTTTTTTGTTTTTTTTTTTTTTTGTTTCTTAAAACATAGTTAATTAACCTTTTAATGAGCATCAATACTGACTTGCTAACCGTTTGCTTGCTTTCACCTTTATTCGACAAATCAGTGGGAATGTGGCGTATGAGATATTTTATGCCAACTCGTATGAGATCAATACTACGAACTTTATTTTGTATTCAGGTTGTTCAAATGATTTCGAATAATTGTTTACGTCGAAAGTCGCCGTAGTCTAGTAGGTAGTGTGTTGGCTTATAAGACGTAAGGCCACGGCTTAAACCCCAGGTCAGACATCAAAACGAAATTTTAAAAAATATTTCTTCGGCGACTTTCTCTCAGCAGATTTCTGGCAAAAACTCTGAGAGAAAAGTTGCTCAAAAATATGTCGTTCGGAACTTACTTACTAGATATATCTTTAATCATTTCTTCTTTTATATATAAATAATTTTCACTGTTTGTTTATTTAGTTATTTAATTTAATAAAATGAATAATTGTACGGCATCAAAATGCAGGAAAGAAAAGAGGGTGAACGCCAGATTTCTTGCTGGTTATGTGATAATTTGTTTCACATTAAATGTGTTGGTTTGCTTCCTCGCACCACGGACCAATTAGTGGATAGCTCCTTGTGTCTACGATGGTGTTGTCCTAAGTGTAGGGTGGTGGACATCCAATTTTATAAATTTTTTATGAAGACTCGTCGTGAGTTTACTGAGATGCACACTGAATTTGCATCTCTTTTTGCTAAATTTCGTCGGTTTGGGGAATTATTTTCAAAATATGGTCTTTTGAATGAATTGCTCGAATCGGAAAAAGTTCCAGGACGTCTTTCATCTGTGGCTCCTGAGCATGTGCAAGTTTCTGTGCCAGGGGAAACTTCGACAATCAACTCATTGTCCACTGTTACTCCTATTGTGGACATTGGTTCATCTATTGTTGATAACTCAGCTAGCATTCCTATACCGAGGTCTGCGAATCTAGTTGAACTGAGTCCAAAGTCTCTTTACCTTTACCTCTGGGTGATGTCACTTCCCAGGCATCTTCGAAACCGTCTTCTGTTACATATTCATCTGTAGTGTCCGCTGGTTTAAATACTTCTGCTCCAAGGGAATTGGTTGTTGTTAAACCTAAAAGGACTATTTTTGTGTATCGTCTTTCATGTGATACTTCAGTCGATGATGTGAAATATTTCGTTAAATCGAAGATTAGTGAGCCTTTTGAGTTTCGTTGCTATAAGATGAGGCCATCTTTGGATGGCAGTATTTCTTCGTTTAAATTATATGTTGCCGATGAGAAATTTGGTGAAATTGTTAATCCTTCGTTTTGGCCACAGGGTGGCCAAACGGGAATTCGTAGTCAGGCAGTACGGGAATTCGTAGTCAGGCAGGGCCATCGTAGGAATGGTGCTGATTTGCCTGGTCCTATTTCTCAAAAAAACTAACTTCGAAATCGTCTTTTAATTTCAGAATTGCTTATCAGAATGTTCGCGGACTTAGGTCTAAACTTTCTTCGCTATATAATAGTAGCTTTGATTTTGAATTTGATGCACTTGTTTTTACTGAAACTTGGCTGAATTGTAATATTTTTGATTCTGAAATTATGTCTAGTAATTTTAATATTTATAGACGCTATAGGAAGTCTAAAAATGGTGGTGGTGTTCTTATTTCCATTTGCTCTAAATACAAATCTGAATTGGTTGACTTGTGTTCCTCTGAGGATATTGAGTTTATTTGCGTTAGGGTCTGTAATCGTGGAAAGTCTATATACATTACTTGCTCATACATTCCGCCCTGTTCTGACATTCATATCTACGAGTATAGTGCTCATTTCGTTCTGACATTAATATCTAAACTGTACATTCCGTCACTCATGTATGAAATTAAAGTACACAACATAAGTGGTGTGAGAAGCTAGGTCGTAATCCTGACTGAAGGGTTGTAATGACTAATTATGTATTTATGATATTGAAAGTAGCTTTTCATAGTTTCAACAATTAGCTTTTCGAAGTGTAATGACAATCTGATTATATTGAGAATCTGTAATTTTAGCGTTGCATCTTAATGGCTAGAATTTTCTCTTTTATGTGTTATTTAATGAACAAGAGGGTAACCTTAGTCGCCGTAGTCTAGTAGATGGTGTGTTGGCTTATTAGACGTGAGGCCATGGTTTAAACTCCAGACAAAATGAAATATGTAAAAATTTTTCTTCGGCGACTTCCTCTCAGCATATTTCTCTCAACAAATCTGAGGGTAAAATAAAATTGCTATGAAAAGCTTCTCAAAAATCTATCGTTCGGAGACGACTTTAAACTGTAGATTCCGCCACTCATGTATAAAATTAACACACATTTATTATTTATTAACATAAATGGTATGAGGAGATAGGTTGTAGTCCGTACTTAATGGCTGCAATGACCATTTTGAAACTTAATTTTATTGTAATAAAAATAATTTATGGACTGAATGATTAAACAAGTATTGTGTTGTCTGCCACTCATATAAGATATATTCATGGTGACAGAATCCAATTTTCAAAAAGAAAACAAGAAGTAGAAGAAAAATATTCGAATAATGCACTGCTGGGTTACACATTTTAATTTCTATAAATGTAATCTTTCTTCCTTCATGCAACATTGTTCTTCCAATGTTACAAATAAAATGTTACAAATGTTACAAATAAATATGCGTGTCCTTCCAAATACATTTCGTAATGGGTAGCAGAACAGAAGTTTTATGCCCAACATGGTTATGGTTATTGTTGAGTAACATCGAACACTGCAAGTGTGAAAAAGAAATATCTTCACAGAGCATAGCAAGTAAAATAAAAAAAACTTGTTTATTTTGTTTCTTTTATTTTCAATTTTAATTTTTTTTTTGTTTGTTGTTATTTTTCGTCCTGTTAAGAGAGCTAAAAATTTCTAGACAAAAAAGTCTCTTTTTGCTAGACTTTTATTTGACTTTTGCACAATTTTGCAGCTTTAGAGTTCAGAGAGTAATGTTAAGTGGTTTTTCTGGTCAAAATGTTCTTGTAGTTTTGGTAAAATTGATTTGATTTTGTTGTTGTTGTTGTTATTTACGTGTATTTAGTTATGTTTTGTAAATTGTAATTGCAAACCAACAGAATTTACCAATTCTATGTAAAAGACGATGATGTCCTTATAAAAACAAAAAACAACAACAACAACAAAAACAGCAATAAACAAATATATTGAAAATGAAATGAAAATGGTTACAAAATGCTTAGAATCAACGAGCATTTGTGCTCTAATGAATGTCTATAAATGAATGAATGAATGACTGAATGAATGACTGAATGAATAAATGAATGGAAATCTTATTGAGAGATTTATACAATGGCTGGTTTGGTTTTCAATATACTTTCGGTTGTTTTATCCACATAGACACAGACCATCTTTCTACATTCATTCAATTCATTCATTTTTTTCTTTATTTCTTTGTATGGGTATGGTAGTCAGTATTCCTTAACCTATGGCCCCTTGTTTCATACAATATGTTTGTGTTCGTCCTGTTTATAAATGTATGCATGTTAGTACGTATGTATGTACGTGCGTATGCGTATATCTCTTTTGGCCAAACAGAATGTACGTACCCAGTAATGTAATGTGATTGTTATTATACTAACCTGACCAGAATCTGTGTCGAACTTGTATAAACGCATGGCTGGATTGTTCGAGCCAACACTCATTTTCCTTGGTGTAACTGATGGTGAAATCATCATCCATGAAACTGGTTTGCCTGTAATGCATTTAAATTGAATAGATTTAGTAAATGCCACACAAAAAAATAGAAATAAACACTTCAAATTACATGAAAAATACACTAAACGAAGAAGAAGAGAAAGAAGTAAAGAACGCACTTGAATAAGAATAAGAAAACTGCAGCAAATGTTTGAAAAAAAAAAACAAAATTTTAAAAATTCCAATTGAAAAAAAATACAACGAAAATAAATGTAAATTGTGAAAATGAGATTGTTTGTTAATTTATTTTCACATTCAGTAACTCTGGAGATATGATTTTTTCACTCTACAGACGTTTAATACTCTTTCGAAGGTAATATTTTACCTTTAAAATAAACATCCTCTGAGCATTTGCTATACATCTTTGCGAATACAAGAAATCTAATCAAATTTGATCGAATTCGATTATAAGGCTTAATGAACTACTCTATACAGCAAAAAAAACGTATCGGCCACAGTTCCATATCTATGCGGTGACACACAAAATATGTAGCATTTTTTTTTTAGATATGTAAGGTACTTATTGTGCAGCCCTTGCGCAGACCAATTTCTTCACTACTTTGGTGAAATTCGGTCCGTACAGAGACTTCTTTTACTTGTGGCGTCACAACGGGCCACTATTCGTGCTAAAAGCTACCACTTCGACCTAACCTAAGGTACTTATTCCTGGCCAAACTCTTTCCATGAGGGACTTCCGAATACATAATTGGTCATTACAACCCTTTAGTCAGGATTACGACCTAGCTTCTCACACCACTTACATATGTTGTGTGCGTTAATTTTACACATGAGTGGCGGGACCTACAGTTTAAAGTCGACTCCGAACGACAGATTTTTGAAAAACTTTTCATGGCAATTTTATTTGCTCTCTATGTTTTTGCCAGAAATCTACAGAGAGAGGAAGTCGCCGAAGAAAATTTTTTCATATTTCGTTTTGATGCCTGACCTGGGATACGAACCCGGGCCAACACACTACCTACTAGACTACGGCGACTACAAGAGCTACAAGAGCGTCCAATGCATGCCGGAAAAGTCACTGTTTGGTTTGGTAAATGGGCCGGCAGCATTATTGTTCCACATTTCTTTAAAAATAACGTTGGCCAGGGCATCTCACTCTCAAACGGTTATCTAAATAGGGCGATGATAATCAACATCTTTTTGCCTCAATTGGATTATTTGAACACAAATGACCTGTGGTTTCAATAGATCGGCGCATACGTGGCACACAACCTATGCCACATTGAATATTCTGCACGAACGATTTGAGGGTAGCCATCAGCGTCGTGCAATTTAACCTAGTTATATATGTATATACTATATTTTCTTGTAGGACTTTCTTAAGTCGCAGGTATATACGGATAAACAGCAAACCACAGCGATCATCAAAGCCAATATAACCCATGCCATCAGTGAAATTCAGCATATTTAACGTGCCAGAGTCTTGGAAAATTTGATATTTCGTATGCATTTCACCCAGAGAAGCCGTGGCTTTACAATTTGGATGCTCGAACAAAATGGGCTGTGGAAATTAAAGAAAATTTCTGTTATAAAAAGATTTTTATTTCATTTGTATGTACGACTTAGAGTAGCGTATTTTCATTTTATTTATAAAACTTCCAATATTGTTTAATACTCCAAGCTTTTATTCTCCCAATATAAATTGTTCTAATTTTCTCAAAAGTAATTATACAGCATAGTATCCAACATATCCCAGAAATATTGAAATTTTGTTATCGATTTTCGAGTCTTTGTTTCATAATTTGTTGCAGAATGTTTAACTAAAGCGTTCGTAAACAATTTGTTACACAAGATTACTACTAATTACACCTTGAGGCATTAAAAATGTTGCACTTTATTGAACAACTTTGCATACAGGTGTACAGAATTTGCAATAAGACTATGGAAAATTGTTAAATGTTAACATTTCCTTAAATATACAATATAAACCATAATAATAGACTATCAGAAAACGAAATAAACAATGAAAAAGGATGCTAAAATACATGAAATTCTGTGAAGAATTTTTATATAAAAGTGAACAAAATACAGTGATGATATAGGGGCGCAGTGAGAGAAGGACTTTCAAAAAAGATATTTTTATGACTTAAATGAAATATATTGTTTGGCAGCTGAAAAGTAAAATTTTCCATGTGGTCCTGAACATTAAAAATATTAATAGAATTGGCGTCATTTGCGTGTTAAATATCTTTGGTTTCTTTTAAAGCTTTAATTCCTTAATTGGCTTTTACAACCCTTAAATTCAGATTACAACTTAACTTTTCTCACCGTGTGTGTTGTGTTAATTTTATACATGGGTTTACAGTTTAAAGTCGATTCCGAACGACAAATTTTTGAGAAACCTTTCATTGCAATTTTATTTACTCTCAAAATTTTTGCCAGAAGGGTGCTTAGAGAAAGTCGTTGGGGAAATATTTATGGTTCAAGATTTCTGAACCGTGGGTATTAACCTAACACACTGCCTCCTAGGTTACAGCAACGACAACGGTCTCTGCAAATTCCAGAAATCCAAGTGAGTGACAATAAAAGCGTTATCTTCAAAACAAAATGGGAAAGAAATGTTCTCAACGCTATTCAGACTTCTAGTGGAATCAGAACAATTGTGTGGATGTGATGAGATTATCGAAAATTATTTGTTCCTTTAAAAGACCTATGTATGGAATATAAGATCGTTTAACTGTCCGCCACTACTTCTCTTGATGAAGTACATCCGAAATGTTACATTTTTTACGATTCTGGCACATAAATCAAGCTGAATTTAACCGATTGAATGAGCTATGTTTACTTCGAAGACTGCTCAGCTTTGTAGCTTATTCGCGTTCACTTATTCGTACGATTTCTGTGTCCAATTCACATCCATGTGAGATGACCACTATGTTGCATGAGTTATGTGGCAAATAGCGTCGTTATTTTGAAACCACAC
The DNA here is from genome assembly GCA_927399465.1 of Sarcophaga caerulescens. NCBI lineage: Eukaryota > Metazoa > Arthropoda > Insecta > Diptera > Sarcophagidae > Sarcophaga > Sarcophaga caerulescens. The sequence goes on along the minus strand of OV656867.1, from coordinate 81,981,155 downwards.
TCGGTTGATCACTCAATTCAGCTCAAAGTAATTGACAATATCGACCTATAATGATCGCCGTTAAGAGTAGGGCTTCTTCTCCTTTCGCTGTATTATGGATTGCATTCAATTGGATTTTGCGTGACATTCTAATGGGTGAACAATTCATCAACGTTTTCATTTTTATTTCCAAGTGAATTTGTCTCTGATGAGTGGGTACGTGCCATAGTTGCGCGTACAATAGCTCTTCGATCCATGAGGGTTTAAAGAGTTGTCTTAAGCAGCTATTGATGAAAATTTGTAAGCTGTTAACGTCTTAAATAGGAACTGTCCTGGTTCCGTGCTCATATTCTCGAACTAATAAAGAATTAAGAATAAAACAAAAGGCAAAGATAATAAGGTGGCAGTGTTTTGTAAGCGAAAAATTTTGCGAGCTACCATGGTGCGATTTGCAACATCATGTGACGGTTCTACAGTCGAAGGTATTATGCTACTCAACAAATGTCGATCTTTGCCTCAAGATAGATATTTTCTTTAGAAAAAGACGTACACTCTCATTACCTTCATCTTATTTATTCGCCCAGAAGTAATATACTCAGAGATGTGCTCAGAGATATGCCTTTTAAGCCTGTTTCTACAGCATTATGGAATTTCGCTCCATACCGGATTGAGTTTTTGTAAGGAAGCATATGTCGTCTGTATAATTAAAATCAAATAGATGGTCACCTAATCCCCATATTAGGCTTTTGTTTTTGTTCATTATATTTCTTACAAGGGTGTTCAATACCACGTTAAAGCGTTGTAGCGATATGAGATACAGCGTTGTGTCAGATTTAACAGAAAACTTATCGCTCACAGAATAATTTTAACGATTTTGTTCCCGAATTTTTTTATTAAAATATTCATTTAAAGAAAAAAAAAAAAGCCGTTCAAATTCGTAATGCATGCTGGCTTTAATTTTTTTTTGTCTAGAGTTTATATCAGTTTTAACTTTATCCACATCCCCTATTGTTTTTTTTTATGAACAATTTCTCTATTTTTCTATTTGTTAGTTTCTACAAACAATGTTAATTTGTCGACATGCAAAACTTTTGCTAACAACTCCCCCCTCTATCACACACTTACAATTGCTTCATTCACTTCTCTCTTCCCAGCCATTTCGACCAACCAGCCTGTCTTCATTTGCTTCACAAACCGGCCGGTATTTGGATGTAACATTGGAATGTGCTTCTCCGTTTGTTTCATTTCATGTTTTTTTTTTTGTTTGTTCTGTTCAGTCATATTTGTTCTCAGTATGTGGTAACCAAACCCAAACAAATTGAATTATGGTTTCTAAGTTGGTTTGTCATATTAGGGCGCCTATAAAATACGTGACGAATGACCAGAAAAACAAGAGGCTAACGAATTGCTGAGTAATCTTGAGTACACTGCAAAAGAAGCAAAAAAAGAGAAGAAAAAATAATCCTCGAGAAAAACGAAAAGACCAACCAATTCGATAAGCGAAAAAAAAAAAAAAAGAAATGAAAGAAAACTAGGGAAACGTACATGGGAAAGCAAAAAGGATATTCAATGTTGAACCCTTAAGTGTTCTTTAACCTTACATAGTCCACAGAAAAAAAGGACACACACACACAGAGACCCAATTACATAGACTTACATTCCATTCCATTCACTGGGTAACGTTTTAACACAATTGCATTCGTATAACATTCATGATGATTGTGGATAATACTTGACTAGACAAATAAAAGAAATGTTTTTCAATGAACGTTGTTTGTGGGCCATGTTACTAATGATGGTACGTACTGCTGCTGCTTATAGATACGATTGGTTCTTAGGTTCGATTTTTATTTTTCAATTTCAATTTAAGCTGACCAGTTTACTACTGTGTTATCGTACTAATGTATCTTACCATAGTTTGCTTAACCGAAAATTCTTCGAATTGGTCACCTTAACCACAAGGAGAACAAATAAATATTTTATGTGTGGAGATTTCTTTTTTTTTTTTTAATAAAACAAATTCTATAGAAAATCAATGCTAGAGATTCCTTATTATTATAGAAAGAATTCCGTGTATTATATACTATTCTATACATGCATTCTTTAAAAATATTATAAATTATTCAAGGACTTGATTACCAATTTTGTATGTGCACCAGGCACACACAGTAGACGTACGAAAATTTTTAAAATTTTTTTTTTTTTTTTTAATTTATTAAAGCATTTATTTTGGACTGCAAAAATAAATACTAGAAAGTAAAATTTATATAAAATTTATGAAATTCTTATGAATTGAGACATTCTTTCTTCGATAAGGGGGAAGACATAAACTAGGCTTCAAATCTATATATTGCACGAGACTGTTATAACTGCACACTACCCAAAGGGGTGCCTGAGGTTGTCAGCATTTTCTACAAATTAATAGCAAACTTTTTCTGATTGTTTCCCGTTCTGTTGAAGTACACAATGACACTGAGTTAGTTACCGTCAGCAGAAATAGGTTCTTGCTCTGCTTCAGCCAGTCTTCCAGTCTAAGGTATATTGAGACCATCCAGTGTTTAGTCATCTTATTATCCCCTTTTGCATGTAGTTGTAAAAATTCCAACTTTGTTTCTTGCACAACTACTGCAATATTATCCTCGATATCAGCATCAATAATGAATGCCTTTTGGGGAGTTTTTAAATCAAATAAACCGTCATATTTTTCATTCTCCAATGTAACCTGCAGTAATAACATCGCACAAGATCTTGTGGAAAAATCTTTTCGGATCAGGTACTTAGATTTTCTCATTCTACCGGTTTAAAAGCATTTGTATCATCATTGTCTTACTTAACAAGAGCTTGTGAGTTCAAATATTCTTTCGGTGACTTTCTCAGCTCAGCAGTCTTCTAGACAAAAACTCTGAATGTAAATAACACTGCCATAAAAACCATCTCTGGACGTTAATCTGTAGGTACTGCCAGTCATGAATAAAATTAACATACGCAACGTGGCTGCTATGAGAAGCTAGGTTGTAATTCAAAATTATTACGGATTGTAATGGTCAATTAAGTAAGTTTTATTATCCAGTATAATACATACATACCTACGTAATTGGTTATTACAACACTTCAGTCAGTATTACGACCTAGTTTCGAAGACCACTTATGTTGTGTGTGTTAATTTTTATACATGAGAGGCAGATTTTTGAAAATATTTTCAGGGACATTTTATTTACTCTCAGAGTTTCTACCAGAAATCTGAAAGGATGTCCCGGAGAAATATTTTTTCATGTTTCGTATTATTCAAGATGTATGAGCTTGGGTTTGAACCACGGGCTCTCATCTAATAAGCTTACACCCTACCTATGGGACAACGGCTATTTTATGAATAAAATTACATCACACGATTTACTTGGTGTGGGAAGGTAGGTTGTAATCCTAAAGGATTATGAATTGTAACCGTAATCAAGCTAATATTTCCTCGTTAGCCTTAACGACTAAATTTGAAACAATTTGTTTTCTGCAGATACAATCTTTTCAATGCATGAATTGAATCAATTCATATTCTGAACATGTTTTCTGTGAGTTTACAATGCCCGTCTAATTCTTTTCGTTTAGTCTTCCCAGGGTAATTACTAGGGAAAATATCAGGCCGTTTTGTTTGAGAAGAGTCTGCTGCAACACTCTTTAGCTTCTTTGCTCTACCCAACGCCTCATTTATGTCTACAGAAAGAGTCAGATCGCCTGTGAGGTGTAAATGCACCTTCCTCTTCAAGTAATAAGCACCCCGAAAACATTGTACAACCTACGGCACTGTAGTTTAAATCAGTATTCAGTTTAACTTTTTAAACTCCATACTAAATGAATAGTATTCCTTATTAAAATATTTCATTTTCATTCTAGTGTTCGTATTACATAAGAATTTATTTTTACACTGAAAACATATTTACTAATGAATTTAACACAATAATTTATGTTTTACAATATCTTTAAACAGAATATTTTTTTCTCCATTTAAGTTGATTTTTTGACTTCATTTTAATGAAGTGTGTAATTTGTCAAGAATCCAATTTATTTTATTTGATAGGCCTACACAAGTTCTCTTATTAAATCTTTCTTTCAATCTATTTCTCTTAATGAGGTTCTGCCACATTATCCACAAAATCAAAAAAAAAACAAAAAGATGAGAATAAACCTTTTTTACTCAAGTTATTCTCAATTAATGTAAATAATTTGTTAAAATAATCAATCATAATGACACAAAATAAGAAAACAAATACATTCACCAAACAAATACGAAAAATTTAATTCAATTCAATTCAATTAGATTGTATCGAGAAGTCCTGTAAATTACACACACAACACAACAACTCATTTAATCTAAACGAAACACAAAAAAAAAAAAAATGAGAGACAGTAAAACTAGATAAAAACCAATAATAGCAGACACAAATATGGATCATTGGGAATTTATTTTTGGGATACAAAAATATTTGTCTATCGATTGGCAAGTATTTCACACAAAAACCATTCATTCATTCTAACATACATATTCAGTGGCAGTAGAGACATACACTTGTATGTATTGATTTTGTATGCATGCATGTGTGTGTGTGTTTTTTTTTTCTGTCAGGCTTTGGAATTTCTATAAATGAAATATTGTTTTTACCGAAATGTGAGTATGTGTTCTGATATCCCTTTTTGGACAGTCCGACAATTCCAGATGGATGACCTTAAAAAAAATTCGTTGTGCTTTTCTCCGGGTTTTTCTAATCTTAACAATTTAACAATACCTTAATATCAGTATATTTTAAGGATACAGATTCTCTCTCCTACACACACACACACACACACCAACAACAATAACAACATAATAGCCAATAAGAGCAACATGATTGAGTATAAAAATCAATTTATCCTAAAAAATTTTTACTCTTGAGTGTTGCTTTATATATAAGGGTGGAAAAAGGCTGTAATGAATGTGACCGCCCCCATCCCCCTCCTCACTTCACTTATGTTACCTAAAATGTAATATTTTGATAAATCAGTTACACAGTGTATGTGTATAATGAAGGTAAATTTTTAGATCATGATTTTAAAGCACATTTAAACTCAAAATTAAAAAGAAGTCGCCTTAGTCTAGTAAGTAATGTGTTGGCTTATTAGACATGAGGCCATGGTTCATAGCGCAGGTCAGATATCTCGATCAAAGTGCAATATGAAAAATATATCGTCGGAGACTTCCACCAGTCGATTTCTGCCAAAACTCTGTGAGTAAAGAAAATTGCAATGAAAAGATTCTCAAAAATCTGTCATTCGGAGTCGACATCAAAATGAAATCTCGCCACTTATGGATAAAATTAACACACACGACCATATGTCGTGCGAGAAGCTAAGCCGTAATCCTGACTGAAGGGTTGTAATTAAAGATTAGGTGTGTTATGTATGAATGTATTGAAAATTGTACATATTGTTCTCAATGATTTATAATTCCCAACGAAAATTTCTGTAAGTGCTCAAGAAAAGTTTAAGAAACCACAAGACCGGAACTAGAATTTGGCTGCAAATAAAAAGAAACTGATGTGAATGGCAAGATGAGTAGACTTTTTAGCATAAATTCGCTTCGTATTATGCAGCACTTATCATTACAAGTTTAAAAATTTCATATGTGTAATATTTAGATTCCGACGGAATTTTTACTGACTTAATTCGTTATCACAACCCTTTAGTCGGGATTAAAACCTAGCTACTCACACCACTCATGTTAATTTTATACATGAATGGCGATACCAACTACTTTATGTCGATTCCGAACTATAGTTTCGAGAAATATTTTCGTGTTAATTTTAAAGCCCACTTGGAACGACAAATTTATGAGAAACTTTTCATGGCAATTTAATTTACTCTCAGAGTTTATGACAGAAGTCTGCTCAGAGGAAGTCGGCGAAAGAAATATTGTTTCCGAATTCACTTTGTTTGTGATGTCTGAGCCAGAGGCTGAACCATGGGCTAAAGTCTAATAATCGAACACACTACCTACTAGACTACGGTTATTCGCGAAATGCTCTGCTATTTAATTACCCTGAGGATAGTCATGAAACTGTAGTAATTTTAAAGTCTGATATCTAAATCCTAGGCATGCACAGCACAAGCCGATTTTTAACCTGCAGAGAGTTTGCAGGTAATTAAGCCATATAATCAATCATTAGTAAGGAATAAGGGTCTATGAGCTCAGAATATAAAATAAGCTGTTTACGCCAGCAGTTTCTATGTAATAACGGGAAGAGTTGTTAATTTTATAGGAAAATCTGAGTAGAAAGCAACTTCAAGATTGCGTAATAAGCTGCAGTGGGTGTCACACTAAGGGCACTGGCATTAAAAATGACAGATTGCCTCCTTTCGACGTCTACAGACTTTCAATTCAGTTGGCAGAGTGGTGTAGAATACAGGTCCTTTTTGATGAAATCTTTTGGTTCTCATTCTTTAGGTATGCAAGAATAATAAAATAAAAACGATGCCAAAATCTCATTTTGAATATAACTTCCCACTCATAAGTATTTCTTTGGAAAACAATTAAGGTTTTCCATTGAAAACACCTTAAAATAAATGCTTTTCCCCCTCAATTTTCATGCATTGTTTCAATATATTTAAATCTAATTTGCATACATATACATATGTACGCGCATATTAATATGCATAAATATACACTTCATTTGCTGTTTATATTTCCATGTCAAAATGCCAATTATAAAAGGCAACACCAGCAAATTTTGAATTTATTTTACAAATCAATGTTATTTTTGCAATACAAAATTGTGATTGTGATTGACATTAATAGTTATCATTTTTGACATTTGTTGAAATATTTAATAATAATACCAGAGACACAAAAAGAAATATAATACACAGGCATACATACCTACATACATATATACATACATATTCTATATATGGTAACAGAAAGTATGTAAAACGATTTATTTCGTACGTAAGCAGAAACATTGAATAGAATTAAAAGCCTAAGGACATACTTAGAAGTAATTTTCTTTTTTTTAAGTTCTTGATATCATTTTATTATTGAAGACCAGAGTTATTGGAAAAAATGTAGAAAAAAAATTTAAAATTAAGAAAATTGAAAGAAATTTTTTCGGCCATATAAGGCTTTGGTATGTTACCCCTACTCCACTGAATCTGGTTTGGTGATGAAACATTGACTATGTCATGCTCAATTTAAATGTAACTCATTAGAAAACATTTGTTTTCGCATTTATTATCGTATAAAAATGGCCGTTGCCTGTTGCAAAGCAGTGAGCATTGGTATTCAATTTCGGCACAGCAAGTCGTTTTTTATAAAAAAAGAATAACTTTCGCCGATTTGCTTTGCTTTACAAATATGTATTGCAACCAACTTCAGGTTGTTATCATTTGTAAACCGCTCGTCTGACAGCTGATAGATTTATTCCAGTGACAGTTCATTTTATTGTTTACAAGCTTACAAAAGCATTTTGATCTATTGCATTCAGAAAAAAAGTTATTTGTGATGGAATTCAAGCGTGATAGTGTGATTGCTTTATATTTGGCTGGAAAACCGCAGGTGGCTATCGTTAGAGCCCTCCAGCATTTAAATGTGAATAAATCTTTTGTTTCTCATACCATTGCTCGTTACCGTGATACTGGCAGAGTTGCATGGCGTCCAAAAAGTATACGAAAAAAACGGTAGCAACACCAGAAATGATCCGAAAAGTGAAGGCCAGATTTGATCGAAATCCACGCCGCAGTGGTAGAAAAATTGTTCGTGAGCTGAACATATCGTGAGAACGGATGCAACACATATTGAAAAATGAGCTTGGACTAAAGCCATTGAAGTTCCAAAAAGTGCAAGAGCTCACCGATGGACAAAAAAAAGTTAGACTGGAAAGAGCCAAGGAGTTACTTCGCTTGCACGAAAGTGGCCAGTTACCGAATTTGGTTTTCTCCGATGAGAATCTATTCCAAATTGAGCAGTTTGTGAACAAACAAAATGATCGGGTTTACTTGCCAAAGAAGTCAGCTGAAAATTTACACCTGCGATTGGCCACCAGAACTCAAGCGCCGCCGATGGTAATGGTGTGGGCCGCCGTAACTGCCGATGGTCGCTCCCCGCTCGTATTCATCGACCGTGGGGTCAAAATAAATGTCGAATATTATCGGGAAAATGTCTTAAAGACAGTATTGAAGCCCTGGTCAGACAAACATTTCGGACGCAGACCATGGACATTCCAACAGGACTCAGTACCACCGCACTCAGCACGTGTCAACCAAGAATGGCTTAAAAATGAGGTTACTCGCTTCATTTCTACCGCACAATGGCCACCAAAATTTCCGGATCTCAATCCGTTGGACTTTTGCGCCTGGGGCATTTTGGAGAGTAAGGTTCTCACTAAAAAATACCAAAGTGTCGATCATCTCAAGGCGACGCTTCGCCGGGAATGGGCCAAAATACCGCAGAGCCACTTTCGTGCAGCCTGTGATGGCTTTGTCGGCCGTTTGAAGGCCATAATTAGTACCAAAGGTGGCCAATTCGAACAAATCTAAACTGATTCTAAAATTTGATGTTATTTCCAACATTTTTTGCTTTTGAACAATAAAATTAAAAAAAAAAAAATTAAAAAAATATAGCGCTTTACTTTGTTACATTATATATCAGCCACCCGTAGCTTGTTATTACAATCCTTCAGTCAGGATTACAACCTACCTTCTCACACCACTTATGCAGTGTGTCTCAATTTTTATAAATGTGTGGTGGTACCTACAATTCTAAAGTCTATTCCGAACGGTAGATTTTTGAGAAGCATAGAGCTGTCTTACCTGGGGTTTGAACTAATCAATCAATTTTAAAAGTTTCTTATCTCAGGCATTATTCATGCCTTCAAATCCATAGAATATGGTATTGTTGCTTACATGCAGAGTAGATTAACCAATTGCCTCATGCCAATTGACATACAGCTAAGCCATCATGTAGGCTTACTCCTTGTTAGTCTCTATAGGAAATCTGTAACTTGTACAAACTTTCTTCAATTCTTTCAGTCCATTCTTCTGAGACAAGTTACGTCGTGTATAGTGTCATCTCCAAAATATTGGTATCACGATCTTACGAAAGCTAGACATCAACACAAAAAGTGCTCCATTGTTTCGAGGTCTTCACCGCATGGCCTTTATTCATCATTTTTCACAATGCCAATACGGTGTACATGTAAAGCAGAGTGTCCCATAAGTACGCTCATTAGCGTGCTCAGGTTGTTCTTATTTGGTTTTAAAATACCCGCGGTTCTGGTCTTTAACGCACTGGAAGGCACTGGGTTATCCAAACTTATGGTATGTAATACTCTGGCTCTATTAGCTTCCTTATTTCTAACCACTCCATAATGGCTAGGAACCCGTATAGAGGAGTAGATTTTAATCGCTTTTTTACACTCCAGAACGGTCTTTGACACCGTATTCCTGCATGTTATCGCAATTTTGGTATCCGCAAAGGTATTTAAATACGATATATTGTACTCCTCAAACCTTAAAGGATTTCCGTATAATGTCACCTCCAAGATTACTGTACTGACAAACTTCAATATGCTACTTGGGGTCACATTCATACATACATCCATCATGACAACCCCTTAGCCAGGATTTTGACCTAGCTTCTCACACCATTTATATTGTGTATGTTAATTATTTACATATTTTCGTTTAAAGTCGACTCCAAACCACACCTTCTTGAGAAACTTTTTCATGGGAATTTGATTTACTGTCAGGGCTTTTGCCAGAAGACTGCTGGGAGAAAGTAGCTGAAGAAATATTTTTTCATATTTTGTTTTTGTTGGAAATGTCTGACCTGGGATTTGAACGTGAGCATCGTGTCTAATAAGCCAACATACTATTTACTAGACAATATATTTAAATACGATATATAGTACTTCCAAAACTTTAAAAGTGCCCTGACAAATTTCGGTATGCTGTTCGGTGTCAACAATGGCAATTCTCTTCTTGGCACTTGATATGTACCCACGCGTTTCTTTCTGGTATGCATTAATGCCCAACAGGTTTCAAGAATGTGTTCCAAGAATTTATGCTCGTCATCGCAGAATCCACAGATTGAGTTCAGCACTACCACCATGAATATGTTTTCCCTGAGTCGACAGTACCCTTTTCTAATACTGGTTATCAATCTTAGTTGTTTTCAAAACAGGTTTGATTGCCTTCAACGCCTCAATTTGTTTGAGAAGAGTCTTTGCCACTCTTTAACTTTCCTTTCGTTGAGCATACCTCGCTGTGCATCCGTTGTCACTCTAAAAAAATGTTCTGGTCGCCTCAGTGACTTCTAAGTTCCCTCAATGCAACCTAGACTAGAATTCTCATTACCTAGAATTCTCCCATGACCCGGGACCTACCACAGAGTAATCTTATTTTCTCTACCAAGCCGTTTCATCTTCCGCAGACAGTAAATATTTTCCTGTCACTTTTACGTCATAATCGTTACATTCTTTTATTGATTGCTTTTGAAAATTAAACAATTTTTTTCAAATGAAATAAAATTCTTAAGTGTCTGCAAGAGAATAAGTAAACAAATAAACTTGAAAAGTATTTACATGGACGTATTAAATAATAGCTTTCCAAGAGTTAATAACCTACATAATAACACACACGAACATACTTATATATAACATACATAGATGCATATGTATGTATGTATGTATGTGTATAGGATATTTAAATTTATTTATTGTATTAAAACCAACAAACATTAATAGACTTCACCTATGTAAATGTGATTCTGTGTGCTCATTATATACATAGTATACCATACCAAAGGATAAGTTCGTACATACAGAGGACATACTACATATGCTTGTATTAGTGTGTGTGTGTGGTAGATTCCAATTCAAATAATTGTCTTCTACTTTCTTTGCAACATAACAAACAACATTGACAACAACATACAGATACCGACCACAAATAACAATAGAATGGCCTGTGTAAGTAGGCTTGTAAGGACATGTTCCCTTAGCCCTGCTGTATGTTCGCATGCATACATGTGTATGTATGGACGTATTAAATCTGTCGTCTATCTTTTGTGCATTACGTACACATACATACATAGTGAATGCTTTAACAAAGCTGTGTGCGCCCACACATCTCTGCATGTACTTATCACAATATGCGTGAATCTGGTCAATGTCATACCGCCTGTCTACACACACATACACGCACAGAGACACACAGAGAGAGAGCTCGAGCTCAATAAACAGATTGAATAATACAAAATAAATGATGTTGCATGCCACTGTCGACATGCATTCTAGAGTGTGTCACCGATTGTGTGTTTTGTAGCTTTATGTGCCTGCTTGTTCATTTGTTTGAGCATTTATTCAGGCCAGAGTACAAAAGTAATTTGTAACGTGGCTAACCAATACAGAAACCAAATTGCAGCATAAATATTTCTACGAAGGACATTTTAGGAAAATATTGTTCGAAAAATTCTTTTCTCATCTCCATATCTATCTGCCCATCCATATAACAGAATTACCATTAGAATGTGATTGTATTTCTATAAATAAATTTTACATTGTGTCTCAAGAATTTATGTAAAGTGACCACCACTATTTGGTTTGATTTACGATTTGTTTTCGTTTTTCTTTTTTTATTTTTAAATTAAGTTTTACAAAAACCGCTTCAGGGCTTAAATCATGATATTTTCTTATGTTGAATATTTCCAGTCCTTTTTTTCTAAAATTGTTTTGTATTACTTTATGGGTCAACCCTCGTTTTGGAATGTGGTAACAGGCAAAACAGTTGTGTATGAAATAATAGTGAATGCGTGAAAAAGTGTCATAAGTAATGATAATAATTCTGATGTGAAATTAGCATCAGATCATCTTTGATTTGATGGTATTCACGATTCAATAGCGTCAAATTATTCGTTATTGCAGGTGATCCTTAAGTAACTTCAGAGGTGCTTGGACTGGAAATTTTTTGACCAAATGAGAGCCATCTTCATACTAAATGTCCTCAAGCGGGGCCCCTCTTTTAACGCAGAGTATGCTACTGATCTAGGAGAGCCATATACACGGACAATGTGGGTCCCGATCGATACTTACATACATACATAATTGATCATTATAACCCTTAGTCAGGATTACGACCTAGCTTCGCACACCACTTCTGTTGTGTGTGTTAATTTTATACACGATTGGTGGCACCTACAGTTTAAAATCGATTCCGAACGACAGTTTTTTGAGAAACTTTTCATGATGATTTTATTTACTCTCAGATTTTATGCCAGCAATCTGCTGAGAGGAAATCGCCGCAGAAATATTTTTCATGTTTCGTTTTGTTGTTAGACCTGGGGTTTGAACCAAGGTCTCACGCCAACATATTACCCATTTGACTATGGCGACTTGAAATCGATCGGTACCTGCCTTGGTTAATTCGATCGTAACACAGTTTTTAGGCAGTTCCTATGCCCATGTTTTTCAAATAATTGACCATTTCCGGAATAAATAAGCGGCATTCTTGGACATATTCAGACTCTGTCATATATCGGTGTTAGGAACTACACTGCTACTGAGCCTTAGCCGTCATGAGGTGAGCCGTCACGTCCGCCACTGCCACTGCAGTGGTCAGAAAGTCTGACCAAGCCCTCGATATATACATCACAAGCTATTTAATTATTCAACTTCGAGATGTTGGTGAATATTAGCTGAGAGTTTTGGGGGAGAATCTAGCTTTCCCTGCCAGTAATCTTTACATGGAATGTAGATTTCTAAGCAGCTGTACAGTTGGTAAAAGGTGTTATATAATCAACAGATTTCCTGAAATAATGATCTGAGATTCTAACATATCCAAGGAGCTGTATAATCCCAAAGGAAGGCGTTGAAGAGGAAGGTGAAAAACTTCCTGGTGACGTTACACAATATAGGAATCAATCTCTGTGCCTCAAATTCTTGATAAAAATCTTTTGTGAACTCTAATGCATCCAAAGAGTTGTAAAACCCTAAAGCAAGGCGTAGAAGAGGAAGATGAAAAACTTCCTGGTGACATTACGCAATGCAGGAATCAATCTCTGTGCCACAAACTCTTGATGAAATCTTTAACAACATCGGGGAATTCAGAGACGTAGCCAGGTGTACACATGTACATAATTTATGTCCAGTATGGAACAAGCTCATGATCAGGCTGCGCGTGTTAAGTATAATTTGCGTTGTAAACAAATTGTATGTCAGTCGCGGTCAACTATAAGACGTCTGAAATATATTTTTTTGCGATATACGCGTATATTTCTAAACTCGCATGGAAAATTATTTGAATAATTTGAAATTGTTGCTAACATTTTAAACCCCGTTTAAATAGATGACTTTAAATACACAAACTTATTATACACATACGATGACTCCTGTATGCAAATATCTTGGGCTCATTATTATAATGTCCAGTTGTGCAAGAGTGTTTATAATACAAATGTATTATGGTTGATTTGGGGGCGGACACTTTACTCACATGCGTACATACAAAGATACATATAATAATATATTCATTTACTTTTCTAACCTGTAGGCATTTTACTTTATACACCCACAAAATGTACACCCATATTATTGTAATACCACACACAGCATGTATGTATGTAAATTGCCATGTTTTATGATAATTTTAACAATATAAAGAAATTCTATTGTATGTGTGTGTGTTCTAGGCAAGTGAGTGAGTGTAATATAAAATGCATACATTAATACGAAAATTGATTTGTAATTTGAACTTTTTCCATTTTACTTCCCTACTAAATAACAATTTACATACATATATATATCTATGCATGTACGTATGTCGTATAAGCATAGCCTAAGGTCAGGTCGTTTAATATCGAAAAACTCGTATACAATTTAAATTAATAAATATTTGTTGTTATATTCAATAAATATTTGCATGGAAATTGGTTATTGTTTCGTAGCAATATTACCACACACATACTTATTGTAACGTAACGTATGTACTTAAATAATTGAAAATGTTTGGTATTCAAAAAATTCATGAGTTTTTTTCTTTCTTTCCTTATCTTAAATCGCATTTATTGCCAATCAAATATAATGTGAGGACTTTTATTGAAACAATTATGTTTTGCTATATCATACCCACTTAGAACGATTTAAGGCGAATGTTTGTTTGGCAACTATAGCTGCCCACATCTATACTGGAGCATTATCTCCAGTAGGCTATAAGATTAATAGCTTGTATTACAGATTTTACTCTACTGAGAGATTTCCTTGACATGCATACCTACAGAATTGTATGGCTTATAATAACCCTACAGTCAGGATTACAACCTAGCTTCTCAGCACCACTTATGTTGTGTGCGTTAGTTTTTATACACGGGTGACGGGAACTACAGTTTACAGATGACTCCGAAGGGCAGATTTTTTAGAATTTTTTCATGGCAATTTTATTTACTCTCAGAGTTTTTGCTAGAAATCTTCTCAGAGAAAGTCGCCTAAGAAATATTCTTTTCATATTTTGTTTTGTTCGAAAAATCTGGACTGGGGTTTGAACTATGGCATCAAGTCTAATAAGTCAACACACAACCTACTAGACACAACCTACGGCGACTATAAATTCTTTTAACTTATTTTAATTCATATAAAATAGTATGCCTGATTTTGTTAAGAATTTAAAACAAATTGTTAATAAATTATTTCCAAAATAATTTATAATTTGATACTCTAAACACGTCTGTTTGCTTTATGTGCTAATGCCTACCAATATGAATTATTTGTTTAAAACAAACAGACGAAATGATTTCATTAATTATCGCCATTGTTTAGGCAATCTTTACATTTCAATTCAAATTTAGAAGCTAGAGATTAAGAAAGGCAATCATATTCAATTTTATTCAGTTAACCTAACAAAACTTTGTTTAGTTTTACCAATTTTTGAGACTCAAGAACAAAGTTCAGAATTATATGACTGCTCTGACGTTAATTACAAGCAAATTCAGTCCGCGCTATTATTGAAATGCAATTTCACTTGAGGTGGCATCGTGGCAGGAAGTCTAGCAGAAAATATGTTGGCTTATTAGGTTCAAACCCCTGCACAAACATCTCGAACAAACCGAAATATAAAAAATATTTCTTCGGCGATTGCCTCTCAGCAGTCTTCTGGCAAAAACTCTGAAAATAAATAAAATTACAACGAAAAGTTTCTCAATAATCTGTCGACATTAAACAGTAGATTCCGCCTCTCATGTATAAAATTGACACAAACATAATGGGTGGTGTGAAAAGCTAGGTTGTAATCCTGACTAAAGGGTTGTAATTCTGAATTAAGTAAGCTTGATGATCATGCGATCGTTACGGACAGCTCGAAATTATCAGCTGACAAAAAGTAGAGCCTTTGTTTTGATTATTATAGGTGAAGTTCTTTTGCAGATGGCTGACGTCTTTGCAATCACGAAGACAGAGGAACGTAAAATGCATTACAGCATGTGATAGGTACTTGCAAACACTGTCTCACGTATTTAATATAGCTTTTATAGAATAATTTTTTAAAATGCTTTCTGTCCTTAAATTTATATAAATTAAAGTTTGTTTGAGATATCGTAGAAATTTTTATTCGTCTAAAAGACTTATTAATGCCAGCATCTGAGCATATTCAAAATGTTCAATTTTCCAAGACTCTGGCACAAAAATCATCCTGAACTTAGCAGATGGTGTGTTGACATTGAGGACCGCTGTGGATTGTTACATTCGTACATACCTTTTGACGTAATAAATTTCATGATCTTACATGAGATTACGATGCCTTAAAATTGCTTAAGCAGAATATCCAATATGGCATGAACTGTATGGCAGGTATCGGTGTGCTACCGCAACCACATATCTTTGGTGTCCAGATTAAACAATTCAGTGCAAAAGAATTTAGTAATCATCGACCGCAAATAAGGTGGACAACTTTCTGTACCTTCTTTACATCGTCACAACTACAATAGTGCATTGCAGTCTTTCGTGAGCTATCTACAGATCCTCTAGTGCCTGTTAAGTACAACTACTAGTAAGGATCCACTCTACTGCGATTTATGAACCAATGAGAGCACCTGATAACATATTCGGACCACGTACTTTTTGTGATTTTACAGATTTCAAGACTTCTACCTCCTACGGCAATTGCGCCTTTTTTGAATAATAGTTTAGGTCGACTCTATGAGGAACGACAGCAAACTCAAATAACTCGAGTCATTACTTTGCTTTCCTACTAATCGAGAGATGGTAATATGCGGTAATCCTGGTCAGTCGCAACCGAAAAAACATAGGACCCAGAGTCCTGTCAAGTCGCCGTTAGCAGTGATGACCTGGCCAACGTCGTTCTCAAAGAAATATGGACAGGTAACGCCGCTAGCCCCAAATCTACACCAAACTCTGAATTTTTCGGTATGCATTGAACGCTTTTGCATCTCGTCTGGACTGGTTTCATTGGAAATTCGACAATTTTGTGCGGAAGTTCCTGGTGAAAGACCCTATGTATTCTTTATAAACTTATTACAAAGCCAATTGATAACAATCGATCTCCTCTACCTATTAAGAATTCAGTACAGTTACCCTTTGAGGCTGGTCATATATTTAACTACGTACGCTTGATTAACCCCACATATTCACATAAGCTTTTCATTTGTATTTTCCAACATACATGGCCTAATTAGTACAACAAACTAACAAACAAACAAACTAAGAAACTTACCTTTGTCATCATAGATTATACGAAATGAATCAGAGTGCAAATGGCCAAAAAATTGACCCTGAATAATTGATGAATATTTTCGTACCAATTCCAAGTAACGTTTATTATTCGACTCGGTAAATGTGGTATGACCGTTCTGTTGTAAACCAATGTGACGTTCATCTGAACCAGGCGGTATATGACCCACAATGTATACCTGCAATAATAATAAAAAAAAGCAAATCAAATTAGAAATTCTTACCAAATTTAACTTAACTTTACAACCAACTAAAGGTTAAGGTTAACAAGAATATGGGATGAAGTGAGGTGCAAGTTGCTTAAGAAGAATACCGCATTAAAACAATTGATTTTCAATTATCATTATTTTTGAACAAGAGTATCCAAAAAATTTCTTCTTTCTTGGTTTTATTTTGGGCATCTGTTGCCATAAAATGAAACAAGAAAATGAATTCGTTTTTAAGGAAAGTAAGCAAGTTTTTTAACCAAGACTGTGGCACGTCTTCTATTACCACTTAACTGTGTAATAAAACAGGAACAAGAAAACAAATTTTTTCGTTTTTTTTTTCTCTGTTTAATGTTGGTAATGATGATGATAATGTCGGTAAGGATGCTTATCGTAGAACTAGTTAAAATAAGTTTGAAGTTTAAGTTATCTTCCAGTTGAATAGGCTCAAATTCTGCATTTAAACAACTTTCGAAAGTAAACTTACAATAACATTCAGTTGTAAAACTTTAACCAACTTGTTCAACTTAAGTTTTATACAAGTATACACCAAGCCCAACCTCCCTCAGCTCCTGCTTAAACCATTCTTTCCGAAAATACTTTCTCTCTCTCTATACTGCACAAACAAAAGTCTTAAAATATACATACAGTGAGCCTCAAAAGAAACTGAACACTAAGGATAAAATTCTAACAATCACCAAACTCAACTTTTATCACTTAAGGAGAGTGCCCGAAAAAATTTGACAATATTTCGAAATTTTTTGGAAATTTTTTTTCAATTTTAAAAACTGTTAAAGGAGATAATATTAAAATAAAAATAACGGTAATTTATTAATGTATATTTTTTTAATGTACAGTTTCTTTTGACGCTCACTGTGCATATATATATTTAGTAAATGTACGTACGTACATAATCTTTTCATCTTTTTTTGTTTCTTTTAAAAATTTTGTATAAAACTTACAAAATCCACATACAAAACCCATGAACAACCCAGCCAGCTTGCCTGACGTATTCATAAAAATGTCTTCATTTCTTAAGCAAAACATAAACATTTGAGAAGAAAAACTCTCTAATTTGTAGGAAAAGTACCAAAAAAAAAAAAAGAAAGTGTCATAAAAACAGATTTAATTTTTTGTTTTTTTTTGTAAGTTTTTCTAAGTGAAGATACAAATATGCCAGGCAATTAAGAACTGAAGCTAACGTTTATTTTGTTTCTTTTCCCCCCTGTGATATGATTTCTATCTAAAAATTAATAATGAATTGATTTAAAAAGATTTTAAAAGTATTACTAAGACTGTGATTACAAGATTATTTTGTGGTAAATTTTCTTTAAAAATAAAAATTAAATTAAATTAAAATTAATTTAATTAAATTAAATTAATAAAAATGTATTGGAAATTTATTACATATGTAAAGATTTTAAAAATGATTTCCTCAATTCCTTTATAATACAATGTAATCTTGTATTTAAAGTATAGGAGAACCAGATTTAAAGACATAAAAGAAAC
The DNA here is from genome assembly GCA_927399465.1 of Sarcophaga caerulescens. NCBI lineage: Eukaryota > Metazoa > Arthropoda > Insecta > Diptera > Sarcophagidae > Sarcophaga > Sarcophaga caerulescens. The sequence continues at coordinate 81,962,707 of OV656867.1, read as the reverse complement.
TTTATTTAATTTCTGTTACTTACTTAGTCAGGATTACAAGCATCAAGATCAGGCACTTGACCGTTGTGGGTGCATTTGGATTGCATAAGGATTTCCCAAACACCAAATTCAATAATTTTGGGCGTTCTCTAAGCCATTTAGATAGAAACACTCTTTATCGAAGAAGACAAATATTTTTTTTTATTTTTTTCTTTGGCATTGACTTTACTTTTCTCCAAAACCTATTGAACGAATTGCATGCACTGCTGGTCTGCTTAAGCTTCAGCTTCAGAGAAAATTGAATTTTGTATGCATGAAGGTGGAGATCTTTTGTCAAAATTCGCTGCGTAGTGATTTGTGATTTGTGATATTTTCTAATTTATGTTTTCAGTACGTTGACTAACAGGAGACTTATTGTCCATATCCATACCAGCTTATTAAAATTTGTCGACGATTTTTCGATTGGTTGACATACATATTAGGTGCGCTTTCTCGATTAAAAATATCTCGAAATTTTTAAGCGGTTTCAGAATACATACATGTGTACATAATTGGTAATTACAACCTTTCAGTCAGTATTAAGAACTAGTTTCTCAGACTACTTACGTTGTGTGTGTTAATTTATTTCATAAGTGGCGGGAACCTACTGTCGACTCCGAACGGCATACTTTTGGTTAGTTGGTTACTCAGAGTTATTGCCAGATGACTGTAGAGAGGAACTCTTCGAAAGAAATATTTTTTTATATTTCATTTTGTTTGAGATGTTTGAGCCAGGGTTTGAATCTCGGCCTTTCGTTTAATAAGCCAATACACTACCTACTAGACTACAGTGTCTTCAAATAACGATTAATATTGATAAAATATTTCTATTCCCGAATACTTATTGACTTACTAGCAGATTGTACCCGGCGTTGCGCGGGTTATGTAGTTTGGATTAGTTTAAAAAATGAAAAATGTTTTTAAATTTAAGACAGGCATCGTTTGGGAGGTATTTCTACAAAAAAGGTGGCAATGGGACACCCTATTGCATAAATTTTTCTTTAAATTTAAAAAAATTATTATTGGGTCATTTTTGCATTAAAAATAACAATAAATAAAAAAACCGGTTTATCGGTTTCGAAACCGGTTTTGAAACCGGTTTCTTAAAAAATGCAATTTTTCAAATTATTTGGAAATCGGTTTAACAAACAACCCAGTTTTTTGAATACTCTAAGTCCTAAATATAAATGTACTCAATTTGCCCGTTTTTCGCCCCTTTGCCCCTTTTTGGACCCCTTTTGGTCCAACTTTATAAACGGAACACCTCCAATAGCTATTTGCGAAACTTAACCAAGCTAAATCGTAAAAAAATACCTTTAAAACAGATAAAATACAGCATTTATGCATAAAGTACTAATTTTTGCCCATTTTTTCTCCCTTTGTCCCATTTTTTTCCCCTTTGGGTCAAAATTTTGAAAAGATTTATTGCCTATAACCTGCACCGACAAAAGCTCGCTCAATATCCCAAATTTCAAGAAAATCGATCCATGCGTGATTGGCTATGCACTCAATTTTCCCGTTTTTGGCCCATTTCCCACTTTTTGGACCCCTTTTGGTTCAACTTTAGAAACGGAACACCTCCAATAGCTATTTGGGAAACTTAACCAAGCTAAATCGTAAAAAATTACCTATAAAACAGTTAAAATACAGCATTTATGCATAAAAGTACTAATTTTTGCCCATTTTTTTTCCCTTTGTTCCATTTTTTCTCCCCTTTTGGTCAAAATTTTGAAAAGATTTATAGCTTATAACATGCACCGACAAAAGCTCGATCTATATCCCAAATTTCAAGAAAATCGGTCCAGGCGTTCAGGCGCGATTGGCTAACAAACAAACCAACAAACAAAAAAACAGACTTACAGAAAGATTTATAATATATATTAGGATTTTCTAGCATCCAATATGTACCTTAATTTATTGTCCTCAACCTGTATAGGTTATCCTTGCAAAGTCTCCTACAAACAGGGAGCAAAATTCAGTGCTGTTCGATGCCAGTAAATGTAACACCCTGCCCACTACATGATAAACATCCAGATGTTTCCCTTTGAGATGTATTAAAGACGCACAGGTTCCAAGTATATGTTCTGGAAATTCATTCTTCTCATCTCCTATTCTAAAACAATTTTTATTGGCGTCTACAATATCTGTTAAATTGTTAGATACAATTCTCAAACTACTTGTGGATAGAAGTGCATTACTCAAACGCATGCGAATGACGGATTTTAGAAATTTCTCATGGCAATTTTATTTTAATCTTAAAATTTTTTGCCAGAAGAAATGAAATTTAAGGCTCCGTAAAAGTATTTTCACATTTGATTTTGAATCAGTTGTCTGATCCATTAGTTTGAACCTTAAGCTCTCGTCTAATAAGGCCAGCACACAACCCACTAAACTACAACGACTTTATCTATATTACACAAACTACAAAAGTTGTACAAAAAAACATGTCCTGCGATAAAGGATATCTCAGTATGAGTGAGGTTTTTAAAGTCATTTTTTGGTGAATTATAAGAAGAACGTATAAAGAAGAAAACAGAATTCGTTTTAATTCTGAAAACTGTTTGCTCAAATTTAAAAAGACATCCTGAGACCGTAGTCGCCGTAGTCTAATAGGTAGGTAGTGCGTTGGCTTATTAGACATGAGGCCACGTTACAACCCCAGGTCAGACATCTCCAACAAAACGAAACTAGAAAAAAGAATTTCTTCGGCGACTGGCTCCCAGCAGTAAAATAAAATTACCATGAAAAGTTTCTAAAGAATTTGACGCTTGGGGTCGACCTTAAACTGTATGTCCCGCCACTCATGTATAAAATAAACACACACAACACAAATGGTGGTGCTGAGTAAATCCTGACTGAAGCATTGTAATGTATGTATGTATTCTGAGACCGCTTGAAAATTTCGAAATATTTTTAATTGAGACAGCGCACCTAACATATCCTCCAATCGAAAAATGACAAAAAAATTTAAAAAAGCTTAGTTGATTATGAACAATAAGACTCCTGTCAGTCAACCAGTGCGGCCAGCTAAATCCAAAAACATCAATGCGACATCGTTGTCAACAATTTTAAATTTCACGAAGCAGTACATAGTGAATTTTGACAAAAAATCTCCACTTTCATGTATACAAAATTCAGTTTTCTTTGGAGCTTAAACCAGCAGACCAGCAGTGCATGCAATTCGTTCAATAGGCTTTGGAGAAAATTGAGGTCAATGACAGCAGTGCATGCAATTCGTTCAATAGGCTTTGGAGAAAATTGAGGTCAATGACAAATTTTCGAAAAAAAAAAAAAACAAAAAGAAATATTCCTCTTCTGCGATGAAGGGTACTTCTATCTGAAAGGCTTGGTGAAATACACGTAATTGCAGAATTTTATGTTCAGGAAATTCTTATGCAATCCTTAAAAACCAATGCAACCCAAAAGAGCAACCGTCTGATGCGGATTTTAGTCAGGCAGCCGTGATAGGACCTTCCTTTTTTGAATATGAAACCGAAATTACAGTGAACTGTGAAAGACATTTGTTACGGGAACATGATAACATAGTTGGTGCATAGATCTGAACGATATGCGTCCTCTGCAAAGCGTGACGAATTCGTACACATCCTGTGCAACAATCCACCTATTTCGGCAACCATTGCGAGAACAAATTATTTCAAAAAAGTTTAATGTGAACATGTTAACTGACATCATGCAATTTAACGCCGTTAGATTTTTCTTTTTTGGGAGGGTTTTTGAAATCTAGGAGTCTTCAGAATAAACCAGAATATAATTCCGAGATGTAAGATGTCAATAGTGAGTTACAGCCACAGTTCTGTGAAAATTTTATTAAAAGGTATTGGGCTGTTATCAGAGCTATAGCGATCATTTGACAAATATTTTACAATCAAATAAGAGAAATTATACATACATAATTACTCATTACAACCCTTCAGTCAGGATTACGAACTCGCTTCTCATACCACTATGTGTTGTGTGTGTTAATTGAGTGGCGGGACCAACAATTTAAAGTCGACTTCGAACGACAGATTTTTGAAAAACTTTTCATGGTAATTTTATTTACTCTCCGAGGTTTTGCCAGAAATCGGCTGAGAGGTAGTCGCCGAAGCAATATTTTTTTATTTTTCGTTTTGTTCGAGATGTCTGACGTAGGATCTAAACGCTGACCTCACGTCTAATAAGCCAACATAGAACGTCTTATTGTGATGGCATGAAATATAGTGCTCCTACTGAAACGTCAATAAAAAAAAAAAACAATTTTTTGTAGAACTTAGGTTGGTAAAGGGTGTAACATATAAGCTTTTCTTCAAGTTATATGGACATATGGGGCAGAAGAACATGCTTCATTCGACTCAAAATGTGAATCTGAAATGATCGGCATTTAAAATAAATTTTTTTTATGGTAAATTAGATGTGTGATTTAGTTTGATCTTTAGTCTTAAAGGACACAAGAAATTTGTTTCATTCAATTTGATTGTAACAAACTTTCTGTCTTAACTGTCATAGTATGTATTAGATTTTGATAGACTTTGACAGAATATACTATGTTTCCTTACTCTCTATTACTTTTTGTAGAAAATAAACTGAAAAACAAATGGAAAATGTTAACAAAATAAACAGGTCGATGAGTTACTGATAATCCAACGGATAATGAAAGTCAACTAAATTGCTAGACACAGTCATTCGTTCACTCAACCACTCACTGAAAATGTCATACAAACAACAAATACGCCACTCTATACATATATTTTTCCATTTTCTGTTTAGTGTTGTTCGTACATTGTTTGTGAGCATTAAAACCCCAAACTATTCAAAGGTTAAACTTTTATTAGACTTAATGAAAACTGACAGCTCACAATGAAACTCCATATATTTTTTACCCCAAAGGACAATAAAACTGCTCTGTAGCTGCTCAACGCAGTTACCACCTTCTCTTGTTTGTCTTTTGTCGGCACTATGAGCAAAACAGAGCAAAAGTTTTTGGTTTTATTCGTATTTTTTTGTTGTTGTCATTTTATTTGTATATTTTGTTGAAACAAAAAGTAAATAAAACATTACGCCTACAGATAAACTAAATTTCTTAGAAATTTATTGCTAAAGAGTTTGGTCAGCCTGAGTGAAATGAAAAAACTGTCACCCAAAAAATCAAAATCTCAAGGCGTTTGTTCTTTAATTTTCAGCTTCTGGTGACTTCACTGAAACAAAATTTCACATTTCACTGGATGTATACAATGAGGGTCAGACCAATAGTGGTCCTATAGGGCAATCATCAGTTGGACAAGACACAGAGACTTGCGTGTGTTGGCATAACAGTGGCAATTAAAATCTATGCTAAAGCTACGCTAAAAACCCTGTTGGATTCAAGGCCGCTGCATATGGTATTGAAGATCTGAACTTTAGAGTCTATAGTGAGGTTAATAGAAGACAGTCTAAGATGAAATTCATTAAAGGAATTTAATTTCATTCATTTCGTTAAAGGATTTCGTGTCCTAAGGAATCGATGTCTGAATATACATATGATTTTCGGAAGTGTTGCATAACGAAATTGGTAACAAATATGAATGGGTAATCGGCAATCTGTATACAGATGGTACAAGAAGGAATCTTGGATTAGGCGTATCAGTATTTGGTTCCAGAATGAAATATTCCAAGACAATGGGGAATATTCGCAGGTATCTTCGAAGCGAAAGTCAATGCCATCGAAAGTTGTGCTAAATTCAACTTGAATAGGATGTACAAAAGACAGGACATATATGGCAGTCAGTTACCATTCGAGCACTTGGCTTTTAGGATGTTGGATCGAAGATAGTATTGGACTGTTTGGGAAGCTGAATCAGTTGGATAGCAAAAATAGGATTTACCTCTGCTGGTTCCCACGTTATGTGGGAATAAGCGGCAGACTTGAATGGAATGGAATTAACGACAATGAGCCTGTATACTAGCTTGAGAGCAGGGGATCTGCCACACTGTTGATGATGCCAGAACCCTTCTGTAAAGTGTAGGCGGTTATTTAGAAAGTTATGCTAACGAAAGATAAAGAGATGCAAAGATTGGGTTTGAGGCAATCAAAACTTGTTGGAAAATTACAAAGAAAGATCTAAATTATGCACCAGACTATCCAGCAATAACCTGTATTTGGTAACCGGTTTTTTACTCAAAGTAATGCTAGTTCAGGATGGAAGTTGTTTCGAGCCCAACTGACGATGAGAGTAAATAGATGAACATATTAAAGCATGCCACGGAAACTCGTGGGTACACAACAGGAGAGAAGCAAGGATTTGTCTTTGTAGACGCCTTTGTCAGGGCAATAGTCTACTGGTTATTGTGTACAATGGAAATTCAAGTGTTCAAACTGCAGTTTAAACATACAGACATATGTAGATAGATACATAGATAATTGGTTATTACAACCCTTTAGTCAGGATTACAACCTTGCAGCTCACATCACTTATGTTGTGTGTTAATTTTATACATGATTGGAGGGATCTACAGATTAAAGCCGATTCCGAACGACAGATTTTTGAGATACTTTTAATGACAATTTTATTTTACTCTCAGAGTTTTTTCCAAAATCTTGTACGAAGCAGGTGCCGAAGAAATATATTTTTTTTTTCATATTTTGTTTTGCTGGAGATGTCTGACCTGGGGTTTGAACCGTGAACTCACGTCTAATAAGCCAACACACTAACTACTAAACTACAACGACTTCTGCAGATCCCGTTGGCCTTATCCTGTATTAAAGTTATGTACATTTCTCCACTGTGCCTGCCATACTTTCTTGTTAAAGGCTTTTCTATTTTTAGTGGCTTTTTGTCAGTCGTTTTTGTTGAAAAAGAAAAACTGTAATTAAAAAGTACTGAACTTAACTTTGTTGTGTGTCTGCTTTAGCTACAGCAAACTAAATACAGGGTTCTTTTCACAACAAATACAGGCATTAGATTCAAGGAAATTGGTGTAGGGAAATAACAATTTCTTGGTTATTTAAAAAGTGCTGGGCCTATAATGGTAGTTTTTCTAATAAATTAGGAGACAGTGGAGAAATGTTAAAAGCCTGCAAAACGTCTAAGTTTTTTTTATAAATTTATGAAATGTTACTTAAGTTTTATAGACGCTCGATATATCGGAAAAATAATTCTAAAGCAACGATATCCTGAGCCAATAATAAACTAAAAATACTGTTGAGCAAATCCTCTCTAATACAGTCGTTAAATTATTTTCATTTCTATTTCTAAAAAAAAAATGAAAAAACACGAATTGATTGCAGAGAAAAGTTTTGTAATTATCGTAAAATTTTTTTTAATTTTTCTGGTTTTTTCATCCAATGCTGCTAGCTACCATAAGTATGATATTTTTTTTTTTTTTTGTGTGAAAGTTTGTATACATTTCTATCAACTTTAAGTGAACATTTGTTCATAACTTTTATTCAAATATACATACGTATAAATTAATATTAAAAAGGTGCAACACGTAATTGTTGTATTTCCTAAATATACACTTCAAGTGTATCCATCAGTTGTTCATGGATACACCATGTAAAACTATTTTCATTTACAAACTGCTTTCGATTTGATATAAACTAACTAACTGACTCGTCTAACTCGTCTAACCGTATAGTGCAATTACAAGGAAATTGTGGTATTTCTCTACAAACTTTTTTCCTATTTAGAGGTAAAGGTCATAATACAGTTGGGGTATGTAATTAATGTAAACAATTTTCACCGAGTTTTGTTAATTAAATAAGTGTTGAAATTGTGTTGTAAATTGAGAAAAACAAAGCCAATGGTGCTAAATAAAATGAAAAAAGTGAATTTAAAAATATTTGTGCTTAACTATGTTTCAGTTAAGTTTTTAATGAGTAACTGTTTTGAAAAGCCATTGCGTTGCATGTAATTAATGTAACAATTTATTCATGTTGTTCATTAAATTAAGAATTGCAAGTATTACATGCATACATACATAATTGGTCAACCCTTCAACCCTACAACCCTTCAGTCAGAATTATTGACCTAGTTTCTCATAGCACTTATGTTGTGTGTGTTAATTTTATACATAAGTGGCGGGACCTACAGTTTTTAAAGTCGACTCCGACGACAGATTTTTTCGAGAAACTTTACATGGCAATTTTATTTACTCTCAGAGTTTTTGCCAGAAATCTGCTGAGAGGAAATCGCCGAAGAAATACTTTTTGTATTTTGTTTTGATGTCTGGCCTGGGGCTCGAACTCTGGCTTTACGTCTAATAAGCCAACACACTACCTACTAGACTACGGCGACTTCAATTGCAAGTATTTCAGGTGATAAATGAGCAACAACAGTCTTCTGTTCAAATATGGACCTACGTAAAGTCTGGTCTGGTAAACAAAATTTCGAAATAATACGCACAAAAACAATTTGAAGATGCCGAAAGAACGACATATTAAGTCAAAAGCGTTCGATCCAATACTTAATGGCGAATAATGAAATAAACAGAGCTGTTGATACAGAGAAGTACAATAAGGTTGCTGGTTGTATTGTATTTCCAGCACAAATACTTACGCTAATCGCATTAGAAAGTTCCTTTCCGCAAAATGGCCTTGACGTTATACACTCTAACCAGTGGCCTCACAACTGGCAGTTATGCATACTCAAGTGTACTTTGGTAATCAAAGCTACCACTCTCTTTCTTAAACTTTTTATAAAAACATACCCCAAGAGATTTTATATCATCTGTCAACATCCAAAGGTTTTAAGCGAAGCTCTCTATTACATGCTAGTGGTGGTGGTCGATATGTATGGATATTTTAAAAACACTTGATGTAACCTCATCATACATCGAAACAATTTGATGTTTGTTAATCAACAACATCGATGTTTTTTGTTTGATACATCGTACTTAAAATTTAATCCAAATGCACAATGACATACATAATCGACAGTACAAAACAGAAAACTCTGTTAGATTCATGACCGCTGCATGTAGTAGTGAAGATTAAAACTTTGAAGACTATAGTGAGGTTGATGGGAGACAGTATAATCCGAAATTTATTAGGGGCTTGGCTGACAGTTCTCTCCAACCGACAGTACATAAAACGGTTGGATAAAATACAGAAACAGGATTGGATTTAAAACCGTCATGACCAGAGCGATGGAAACTATGGTTGAGTTAATTTCACACAAATCTAACACCAAATTCATCTGGGGCCAAGATGATTTGATAAAATGAAAGCTGACAATTTCATCCTTTACTGTCTAGGCGACAGAAAACTCTATTCTTTCAGGAATTGCTTTGTAACGAGAATGAGCAATTAGAGTAGGTGGAAAAATTTTGGGAGCCTGCTTACTATTTGGAAAGTGAATCATTTTGTGATCAATAATTCTGTGAGATAATAAGGCAGGCGTTTGAGTACAGTACACTACAAAAGTAAAATTTTCAGGTTATTCCCATGTATCTTAAAAGCGAAAATTTGAGTCACCAAAGTGCATGATCTATTCAACTTGGAGAGGAAGTACAGAGTTCAATATATAGCAATATTATCTGACTATCAGGCAGCTATCCGTCTAACCAGCTCCTATGAGGTTGACTTGAGATTTGAATGGAAAGTTAAATCAGGTTGGATCACCGATCATATGCGCGGAATGTAGTTTTTATAATCAAGTTAAAGTGTTCAAACGGTTTGTCACGATCCACATTTTTTTTTTTTTTTTTTTTTTGAATAATTACAAGAAGAAGTGATTTGAGTTATGCACTACTATAGAGAAGTAGTTTTAGGATAATAACTAGCATTTCATCAGACATTATATATTCAACTAGAATTTGTTTTAGAATAAAAGATGAGGAGAACGAATTACCAGAACCTGTACGAACTTAATATACATATGTATCTCAAAAAGAAACATCTGAGTGTTTATCATGTAATAGGGAACATCCTTACTGTAGTCGAACAGCACTTGAATTTTTATAGAGCAACATGATTGGGAGAGAGATTATTAGGATAACCTATATAGGTTGAGGGCAATAAATTAAAGTACATGTCAGATGCTAGGAAATTAAGACAATAAGTATTCGGAAATAGAAATATTTCATCAATATTAATGAATATCAATCGTTTTTTGAAGTCGCCGTAGTATAGTAGGCAGTGTGTTGGCTTATAAGGCGAAAAGCCGTGGTTTAAACCCTGCCTCAAACAAAACGAAATCTTTAAAAATATTTATTCCCCGACATCATCTTAGCAGTCTTCTGACAAAAACTCTGAGAATAAATAAAAATTGCCATGAAAAGTTTCCCAAAAGTCGGAGTCGACTTTAAACTGTAAGTTTCATCACTCACACAATATGGGTGGTGTGAGAAGTTGGGTTGAATTTCTGACGAAAGGTTTGTAATAACCAATTAAGTAAGTAAGTAATCACTCACTGAAGTGGCATATCATATGATAACTTCTTCGAATTGGACATGAAATTTTTATGGAATCTGATTTATCACAGTAATTACACATTAAATCTGTAGCGCCCACAAAAATTATTTTCATTGTGATTTGTATGCAACAAAATAACGCATAGTGGCGTAGTGTAAATTAGAACGAACTAAAATGATATTTGACTGTCGTAATGTTTGTCAAATAAAGACTTGCAAAACCTAATACGCAAACCAAACGTGAAATCTTAAATATACTTCCTCCCCAAGTCTATTCACCTTTGATCCTTAATGGCTTGTTGCCCTTTTTTACGAAATTATGAAACATTCTAATAGCATAAGCCCATAAGCAGCTTACAAGTTCCCCCTATCAGCTTTAAATGTTGTACGTGTAAAAATTAATTTACTTTTAAATTCATTTCCATTTCTACGGCTAAGAGAGTTAACATCAAATGGTTTTAAAACATATTCAGTTACCAAGACTTCTGTAAGACTCATGCCCATAAAATATGGTCTACAATAAAACAATAAAAATTTAAAAGGAATTACAGAGACTGGTACTCGTTTGTATTGTTTGTTGTTTGCTGTTTGACCAAATAGGATTTACTATGTTTCGAGAATATTTTTGAATATGTTTTCAAATTACTTCATTTCAACTCCAATACTTTTGAGTGCCTGTATGCGTTATGGAAACATTTTTGTTTTGATTTTTTTTTTTTTAATTTTTGCTCTTTGTTTTCTGTACGTTTTAGTTCTTTAATTCCACACAATTGTCTTCTTATAAACATAAAAATATGAAAACATATACCTTTGTACACAGCAACAGTATGCCATACTTTGGATTTATACACACAAATAATAGTTTTTAGCCCCTCTCTTTAAAACAACGACTTTTAGTTTCTTGTCAAACATGATTTTTTCTATTTTACTTGTTTTAAGAGCCAAAGTAGTTGTAATAACATAATCTGCTTTCGGGAAAATAATAGAAAAGAGAAGAGATTTTTTTGTTATAATTTTTATTTTTATCCCTTCCAACTGCAAGTACGAACATGTTGCCAACCAACGAACAATAAAGTAAAGAAACTCCTGTATATCTCATACACATAAAACACAGTTCATATCTAAATTGTATGCAAGTATACATAGGTATAAATGTATGTAATTACAATGAGTATGAGAGAAAAATAACGTTTTGATAAAGGGAATAGAGCAGTTTGAATCAGCATTTAAATATATTTTACGAAATGAAAAGAGAGTGGTTGACTGTGACTGTTTTAATCTTTCTTAAGCTTTTCAAAAAATATTTCAAAAAACAGTCATGCAAGCATTTAAACATTGAAAATATGCTACAACAGCTGTTTGTAAACAATCTAAAGAATTTTATATAAATTGTTGCAGAATTAAAATTTTTCGATGTGAAAAAAAATTATCCACGGCCCTGACGTCTATAGTGAAGCGAGTTTTGTCTTCAGATCACTTAATTGTGTGTTGTAACCTCAACTTGAAGAATAAATCTTCAAGTAGGAAAGTTCTCAAAAACATTAGAATAAGTTTAGATCGATAAGCCAGGAACAATACAAATGACTAAAGTAGGCAAACAAAAGCTCACTAATTACATCAACAATCTTCCTTAGTACTGGAATTAATACATGGAAACAGCCATATTAGGAATATATTCATTGGAAGTGGTATAAACAGTTCTGTCCACACTAATTAACTCTAAAATGCAACAAAATTTGCTCATTCTGATCTCTCGATAAACAATTATATGCCATAAGCTTCCTCTATAATTCAAAACAATACCAGAGAAATTTGGAAAAATAATTTTTCGCCAACTTACCTTCATCAGCTCTGCACTTCAGGACATACGTCATCGATTTCTGGGTGACAGAACGTTTGAACATTTGGCCATGGTGTCAAACGTGCCCCTAAGGGAACTGTCCGGTTTCATTCGGAGTCCGAGGTGGTTCAAACCCATGGTAAGGGGACTAGATAACACAATTGGCCGTATAGCCACCGAGTGAACTTGCATGTGAGCTGCAAGCGACCCGCCAACTGAACATAACATATCTTCATCAATTTTCTAGCAAAAATTCTGAGAGTAATTAAAATTGCCAAGAAAAAGTTTCTCAAATATCTTTCGTTCGAAGTCGTCTTTAAACTGTAGGTAACGCCACTCACGTATACAATTATCACACACAACATGGGTGTTGGGAGAAGCTAGGTTGTAATCCTGACTAAGGGGTTGTGATATCAATCAAGTAAGATGGTAAGTAACATGACTTGATACACAAATAAGTCGTAGATGTACAAAATAAAAAAAAAATTGAAGCTAAAGAACTTAGCTTTTGACGAAATACAGGTTCCCGAACAAATTGTCGGTAGATGGTTCTAAAATTTTGTATTTCTGGCAATAATCTAGTAGATAGTATGTTAAACTATTAGCGTCAGGATGGTAACTTCGATTCCCATCAAAGGCTCTAGTCTGTTACATAAATTATCTGTTAGTCTGTTAGTACAGATTGTGCCAGGATATTATTAAGATTAAATCGTTTTAAATCGGTGAAACCTGAAACACTACCGTCTCAGCGTGATTTTCTTGTACAGAAGAATGTGTCGCAAGCGGTCGGAACAAAATATTAAACTTAGCTGGAACGAGACTGGCTCTAGAATAAAAACTATGAAATGATTTGTTTGTCCTAGATTTGATATTGTTGATGCTAAAGTTGCACTTCGCTCTGGTCTACCAATCGCTAAAAAATTCAATGGAATCACAGAAAAGATTCAAACAGACCGGCACATAGCTTATCACCCACTGGAAAAAAGTTGAATTCATAAAGAAGTTTCATTTTTTGGTTCTACATGAATTAAAAGTGCAAAATTCAGTGGAATTATAATCATAATATGATTATGAATGAATGACAATGAACCATTCTTGAAGATAATAATTATGAAGTTGTCGTAAAATATTATGTAGTGTGTAGGCTTATTTGACGTATAGCCGCTGTTCAGAATTCTGGCCAGACATCTCCAATAAAGCGAAATATGAGAAATTATATCTTCTACTACTTCCTATCTGCAGATTTCTGACAGGAAGTGAATAATATTGCATGAATGTATGTGCAATATTGTGCGAAAAAGATTGAAGAGTAGGACGAAACCATGATTGATAACAGAGAGGCTATGTTCATATCTTGTCGGATTGGCCAAACGATTGATTCTGTCCTCTACTGCCAACTATTAATGAGATTGGGATGAGAAAAGTTTTTGCTTTCCATCACCTCTCAGATGGCTCGCCAGGTACTGAAAAAGCTATAAAGAGCTTGGCTGGTAAGGTCTGATACAACCACCATATAGCCTGGACCTTTCATCAATGATCAAATTTGTAATTCAACTTTTGCGAGAGCCAATATACAGACATACATATATTATCGGTAAATGTGTTTATAATTATATTTTATTAAAGGCTTTAATGTATTAAAATAAAAATATATAAAAACTTATGCAACTTCATGTACACTTCATACTTCGTTCACCATGAACACTTTCATTTCGCTTAGAATTCTATTTAAATGCAGGAAAATAAACAAAAAATTGAGAACAGATATAAAACACTCAGCGGGGGAATTTTAACAGCAACACTACGAAAATATTTTTGTTTTTTCGAAGCAGCAAAATTTAAATGTTTGAGGTTGTCTACGAGAATAAAGCAAAAAAAAATTGGTGCACTTCCCTCTTTTTAAGAAGATCATGTTACTGAAAGAATACATTTAAAATAGAAATGATGACAAAAAATTTTAACAGCATTACAGAATTACCACCCAAAATAATGCAAATGCTGCAGTCTTTAAAGTACAGCAATGACATTTTATAAGGATAGAGACTTTATAAATGGCCCTAGGATCCTCAAATATCTAACACCCTTAAAGGAATGATAAAAAGGATTGAATATAGAATTATCGAATCGGTAAGAAATCGGGGAAGGAAGAGCCAAAAAACTGGTTACCCGGGGAACACCCCTAAGTATTCCGTTTCACGAATCATTACGTAAGGACAAGTTTCTTAGATCGAGTGTAGTTAAATGGATTTACATTTCTGTAGTTAGATCGATTCTCTCCCATGGACACATGGTATAGGGGAATGCATTGAAATCAAGAAGCTACAGAGCATTCTGTATAATGTACGGAGACACCTAATACTTCCCTTACTTTCGATTGAAAAATTTGTAAAGCAGGTGGCTGTTAGTAGCCTCTTTCGACAGAATGAGTTTGGTCCAGTTAATTCTTGTAGGAAACAACTAAACTGGCGGGAACAAATAATATTTACAACATCCAATGAAATCATTTGTTAAAGTTATAATTTGCTCATCAATTGACTGGCCATTTTTAAACGCAAATAAACCTTTCCATCTCTACAGACACTGAATCACTCTCGTTGAGATTATCTGCAATCTATTGACCATTGATATTCAAACTATTGCTACGAAAATGAAAAATCTAGATACTGGTGTTTTGCTTTTACATAGCTTAACATTAAAATTATAAACAAAAGCTACAGTAACAAAATAATGCAGTAAACAAACTAGTTTACAAATTATCTTACTGCTTAATATAACAACAAACACCAGCATAAAAAAATGTTAAACAAGAAAACAAAAATCCACAAACAACACTACAAGAATCAATGTAAACAACGAAGTTTACATTTATAGAGATTTCGAGAAGACGATGTTATGAACATTTGCCCTCAAGAACATTCATCAGGCTGTTTAACCTGCCATATAAAAGGGAAGGCGAAGCAGGCGAGTGAGTTATTGAGGTTCAATCAGTCTTGTGTGAAGAAGCGGTGTGTTTGAAAAGAGTAGTCGTGGTTTGAAGATCTCCGTTACAAAGATCTGTCGAATAATTGTCTAATAATTGTTATTGTTTATGCAAAGGATATAAACAGAGGAATAACGACAAAAAAGGAACTATAGTTGTTTACATCAAGTTGTGCGAATAATAAAGAAATTTAATTAAAACTAAACACAAATATATTTTTATTTTATTTGCAATCTACGAGCTCATATTTTAAACGTTTTTAAAGTTAAAAACGTAACACTATTTTTAAATACTTAGGTAACCAAACAACAATACATCAACCAAGCAAACAATACATCATTTCATTACAATATTTAATAAGAAATTACTTTTTGACACAGTGAAACAATTCAAGTACTTAAGAAAACTATCCAACTGATAATTTTAAAAGGAGAAGAAATTTAAAACTCCAACTCATGGGCTACAGAAAAAACAACAAATTTATACCAAAAAATTCATGTACAAAAATAAAATGAATACTATACCTTGGTCCTTCCGATTAATTACATTAAATTACAATTAGCTACACTTTTTATAAAATTTCACTCCATGATTAACGGATAAGAGTAATAAACCTTCAAATACGAAATCCCTTTTTTATTCCTGTAGAAAAATCCCTTAATCTTGTAATTTTGTAAGCCAGTACTTGTTTTGCAATTAGTACTGCAATTACAACAATTCTACGATTATAGTAAATATCCTTCTCTTTAAACATTCCTATTTCCCCAAATTACACGGACATAAATGTTTCATAAAAGAGAAAAAAAAAACACACATACACATACACTGACTTTAACAATAAATTTAATTTAAAATGCGTAACCAACTGAACTACTTAAATAATAGACCAGAAAGTGGAACGAATAGCACAGCACAAAAGGGAGCAGCAGCAGTAGCACGTTAAACATAACTGGGCAAGAGATAGCATAGAGTGAAACTGAAACAATTTAATAGCAATACAGCAAGATACAGTAAAGTAAAGCCAGGGAAAATCTGTTCAGGGATTACTCTAGGACAAGTGATGGAATTTCATTATTGCGGTGTTGTGGTTTTTCATGCTTGAATCACTTTGAATTATTTCTTCACAGGGATAAAGTTTAAATTAAAATCTTAGATTTAGATTTGTATTTCCCTTTCTTTCCTTTCCTTTCCCTTCGTTTATTTTTCTTGTCTATTCTTCTTCCATTTCGTTTCATGTATTTGTATTTAATTTTGCTTCCGTGTCTACTTTAATTTCAGTATTCTTCGAATTGTTCTTCCTTTTTCAAATGAGTTTCCATCTTCTGAGCAGCTGTGCTTTTGTTTACATCACTTCATAATATTTACACTTCAGCAATAAAGAAGGCCAAACAAATAAAACAAACAAACAAACAGACAGACAGATAGGCAGACGGTGATAGTGTTGGATAATTCTGTAATTAAATTCCAGATGATGATGATTTTTATAAGGAAAGTGTTACAAAACGTAAACTTAACTTAAAATCTTGTTGTATTAAGTAAGAGTAACAAATTGCCACAAATAATTGAATTTAAGAAACATTATTAATTAATTATTTAA
Source organism: Sarcophaga caerulescens (assembly GCA_927399465.1). Lineage (NCBI taxonomy): Eukaryota > Metazoa > Arthropoda > Insecta > Diptera > Sarcophagidae > Sarcophaga > Sarcophaga caerulescens. The sequence goes on along the minus strand of OV656867.1, from coordinate 81,945,883 downwards.
TGTTAATTAATTATTTAATCATTATTACTGCCACTACAGTGTCTAATAATCTAATGTTAATGTTTAACCCGCAAAAGAATCAGAAGGGGAGAAGACAGATTCAAGTTGAAGTAAATAGCGAAGTGAAAGCGTTAGCATAAAATGAGTACCGAGGCTCAGCGACCTATAATCTGAGCCATAACAGAAATAGAGTCCATATTGTGTTCGAGGCGAATTCACTCTGGACGTTACAGAGACGCAAGGTGTTATTGAAAAAAAGTTCCTTATTGAGCTCAGAAGGAATGAAAACGGTTAACACTGCCTCATGCTTAAACAAGGTAATAATAGAAGTATAAAATTATTGAAGTATCACACCTAGGGTTGCCAGCCTGGCTGGACTTGGCTGGATTGTCCAGTTTTTTTGATGCTTGTCCAGTTTCAAGCTAAAATTTAATTTGTCCAGCTAAATAGAAATTGTTTAGTACACTGCAATAACTTGGACAATAATTTTCATGTTATCTTTGTCAAATCATGTTAACCAACACTGATTGTACATTTGTTATACAACTAAGTTATGATTTCCCTCTTCTATCATCATTGACATAAAAATTATTTACATAAAACCAAAATTAACATTTTCTCAGTATTTTTTTATGTTCAGCTTTTTTTTTGGTTTTGTCCAGCTTTTTAAAACCCAATGTCCAGCTTTTTGCGAATCGGAATCTGGCAACCCTAATCACACCCGATATTGATCACAAGACATTAACTGTTTGTAAGGAAACGGAGATGGATCGGTCATACTCTCAGAAAGAATAGTGTTAGTATAACAACAGACAGTTACAGTTTAAAATCGACTCAAAACGACAAATTTTTAAGAAACTTTTCCGTGACAGTTTTATTTACTCTCAGAGTTTTTGCCAGAAATCTGCTGAGAGGAAGTCGCCGAGAGAAACATTTGCTTTCATATTTTGTTTTGTTGGAGATGTCTGACCAGGGGTTTGACCAACACACAACATTCTAGACTACGGCGACTATTAAGTTTTTTTGCGAATATTAATGCCAAATTTCAATAGAAACGAAAACTTATCTTAAACTTGAACTTGAAAAGGCGGAATATCTCAGAGGTCTATAGGCAATGTTAAGCAGCAGGATAAACAGCGGATTATTTTCTAGATCACCCTCCTTGTCTGCTGGAGGATAAGTAGAGATGCTTAGGTAGCTAATTTGTTGAGAAACTGGTAGATCTAGAAAATTACAGGCTTAAGGATCCAATAGGGTTCATGAACGGCACTGAACGATCTTTAGAGGGAAAAGTTTATCTGTAGACTAATTGTCTAATTGTTGTTTTCCACCTTTCTTTTTATTTCTTAATTCTGTTTCTCTTCCCTGCTTCCTTTTTCTCTAAACTTTTCTGTTTCTTTTTTTTTTTGAAAGGTCTCAGTGGGTCTAATGGGTGAAGGCGTGAAACTGTGATTACAGTAATGCACTACGCTTAGAACCTAACGTAACACTGTATCACCAGCAAACTCAACTAAAAGCTCTGTGAGTAACTAAATGTCATTAAGGCACATACATACATACATAATTGGTCATTACAACCCTTCAGTCAGGATTACGACCTATGTTTAAAGTCGAGTTTAAAGTCGACTCCGAACGACAGATTTTTGAGAAGCTTTTCATGGCAATTTTATTTACTCTCAGAGTTTTTGCCAGAAATCTGCTGGGAGGAAATCGCCGAAGAAATATTTTCATATTTTCGTTTTGATGTCTGACCTGGGGTTTGAACTCGGACCTTCAGTCAATAAGCCTACCAGACTACGGTGACTTTCAGTGTTGTGTTAATTAATTTAAGTATGTAACAGTTTTTCAAAGTCATCATATAATTTTCCTAAAATTGATGCAAAAAATTATTATTTTTTATAATAAATTTATAAAGCGTATGATGCAAATAAATTTATTTTTTTTTCCACAATTATTTTGTATGAAAAACCATTTAGGTCCCCCATAGGAAATAACTTGAAATGTGTGCCTTTATCTCCGATTACCATTCCACTAAAGTTAACTTTGAGGCCTATTTGTGTTTGTCATTAAAATTTCCTTTTCTTTAGCTCTTTACATTGTTTCTTTTTTTCTGTTTTTATCATTTACTTTTTTTAATTTATTTTTATGCATTTCATTTTTTATTTCATTATTTATTTATTTCATTTCATTATTTATTCATTTTAATTCTCTTTTTTATATACTGTATACCATATATAGGTACAGACGTACATATATATTTTATGCAACATTTTGATGCCAACATTCATTGCGAAAGCTTATTATGCTTGCTACCTATAAAACGTTGCAAATGCATACACTGAGGCAAAACCCGCTTACCAAACAAGCCGCATTCAAACATTGACTGCCTGACTGCCTGCCTGCCTGCCTGTTCCTTTTGTACTTGTGCGTTAAACCAGACAACAATTCTTTAACGGATGTGAACGAATCCTTCTTTTACCGCTTTTGTTTTTATTCCTTTTTTCTCTCTTTTTTATTTTGCTTTTAAACAGATTTTTGTTTATATTGTCAGACGGAGAAAAAAATTGAAAATGGAGGCAACAAAACACAGGAACGGAAATAAAAACGAAAGTTGATTTTTAACCGGTATTATGGTTGAACCGCAACGGTACTCTTTGAAATCCATTTAATTTTAAAATGAAGAAGAGCACAATATGCAAAGCAACCAAGTGCACAGTAACTCTTAAGTGTTCAAAAGAAATCTAAACTTCAGCGCTTCTTTTATTCTCTTGCAAACTGTTAGTAGAGCAGGTGGAATTTTTATTTGTTTAAAGATTTTCTTGTATCCTTTAAGATTTAATTAAATTCTATAAATTTTTAATAAAAATTTCTGTAACAATTATTAACGCCATTAAACACTACTGTGCCGTTCTTTAATTATCAGCAGATTTATTTCTAAAATTAGGAATGTTAAGCACAGAGATTAAATAATACTGGAAATAATACTAGCAGCGTACTAGCCTACTACTATGGATGTTATAGGTTCAATTCCAGATAGAGACTCTGTTCTGGTACATAACAACGAACAATCACTTCGCTTTTAATACTTCGAATGCAATTTGTAAGAGACTTGACAATATAAAATAAAATAATGAAGTAGTTAGCAATATGTTGGCTTATTAGACGTGAGATCACGGGTCAAACCCCAGGTTAGAAAAAAAAATTTCCTCTGCAACTTCCTCTCAGCAGATTTCTGGCAAAAATTCTGGGAGTAAATAAACAACAAACTCTGGGAGTAAATAAAAATGCATAGGGTTCTCCTAGATCAGTGTAGATATTTAAGATAAATTCCAATCGATAAGCAGCATATGCTGCGTAAAGAAGAGGACCCGCTTAAGGATATTCAGTGTGCAGATGGCTCTCATTTGGTCAAAAAATTTCGAATCCAAGCACCTGCAAATTTGCTGAAGTCGCCGTAGTCTAGTAGGTAGTGTGTTGGCTTATTAGACGTAAAGCCCGGGTTCGTATTCCAGCTTAGGTATCAAAACGAAATATGAAAAAAAAATAGCTTCGGCGACTTCCTTTCAGCAGATTTCTGGCAAAAACAAATAAAATTGCCATGAAAAGGTTCTCAAAAATCTGTGGTTCGGAGTCGACTTTAAACTGTAGGTCCTGCCACTCATGTATAAAATTAGCGCACACTGTTGTGTAAGTGGTGTGAGAAGCTAGATCGTAATCCTTACTGAAGGGTTGTCATGACCAATTATGTTGTATGTGTTAGTCTGTTAGTATGGGGTATGGAGGTTGCAGGTTCAATTCTCGATAGCGACGCTGTTCTATTACATTGAAACTAACAATCACTCTACTGAAAATTTGTAGGAGTATTGTAATATATAAAATTGAATAATAAAGTCGCCGTAGTCTAGTAGGTAGTGTGTTGGCTAGATTGGAGGCCACGATTCAAACCCCAGGTCAGAGGTCACAAACAAAACGAAAATATGAAAAATATTTCTCCGGCGACTGCTTTTGAGCAGATTTCTGGCAATAACTCTGAGAGCAAAATCAAAATTGCCATAAAAAGTTGCTCAAACATCTGTCGTTCATCGATTCATGAATAAACTTAACAACATAAGTGGTCTGAGAGAGAAGCGATGTAGTCTTAACTAAAGGGTTGTAATGACTAATTTAGTAAATATGTATGTAAGTTTACTGATGAAAACTCTGATAGTAAATAAAAATTGCCATGAAAAGTTTCCCAAAAAATGTGTCATTCGGAGACTGTAGGACCTAGCCACTCATGTATAAAATTAACACACACACCATAAGTTGTATGAGAAGCTAGGTCGTATTCCTAACTGTTTTAATGACTAATTACACGGTGCGACAGTGAAAATACACCCGTGTCACTATATAGTCCACGTTGTTCAGTTAGTTGAATACAACTCAAAAATACCTCTTTTACATTTCTCGAACCCTCCAAACTTGGTTTATTTGACTAAAACTGTTTTTTTTAGACTTTACACATAAATTTCTGGATTATTCAAACATTTCTGACCCGATTTCCATAAATTGAAAAAATATGAAAAATATTCGCATTTTCCAAGTTTACCTCATCAAAACTCATAGCATATTAAGTCAAATAATTAAGATATATGTATACCGTTTTAAAGGTCCATCTCTCCCCTTTCCAACAAGATTTCAGTTATGGAAATCGAGTCAGAAATGTTTGAATAATCCAGAAATTTATTTGTAAAGTCTAAAAAAACAGTTTTTGTCAAATAAAAAAAGTTTGGAGGGTTCGAGAAATATAAAAAAAAAATATTTTTGAGATCTACTCAACAAAACTCACAACCTACACTATGTCATTAGCTGTTTGTATTTATTTTTTTTTATTTTGTCATATAGTGTTATTTATGTATGTCTCTGTGTATGAAATAAAATAACTTTTTAAACTTCAATTTCATTTTATTTCATTCACCAAAAAAAAACACGAATATTTCTTCTCTTAAAACTACATCGTCTTACAAATTAGTTTCGCCCTAATATTGCATTTGTAACCAAAAAAGTTCATAGATCTTTTGCTATTGTCTCTGTGTATTTGTGTTGTTGTTGTATTTGTTGTAGTGCTTTGTGTAAGAGTTTATTTTGTAATTCCTTTTAATCCATATTTACATGTGGCATTACGAATTTGCTTAAAATGAAATGTTTCATTGAGTTTAATGACCTAATTTTACTTGTTTAACTTAATCTTTTGTAACGAAAAATTAAAAAAAAAACCAAAAATAAACAGAAAAGAAATTTAAATCCAGCTGTAAAATTAAATTGAGACAAAGGGAAATTGTAAGTTAACTGGTTATGTCAGGGAAATTAAGACTTTAAGAAAAAAATATTAATATATTTAAAATAAATATTTAAAATTACCAAGAAGTTGGAAATTTAAAAGTGTAAGTTCATCCTTCAGAAAGTTTGCGTTTATTAATGAAAATTGAACTAAAGATACCCTGGAGCTTAAAGGGATCCAATTTATTAATTCAATTACATTTGTTTCATTGACGCAATTTCAACCTAGCATTTGATAGAATTAGTCGTAAGCCTATAATCCATATGTAATGCTTTAAAAGTAAGAGAATGCCGGAAAAAATTAAACACATCATCTAATCAAGCCACAGGAGAATCGAACTAAAATACTTTATTCACCACAATCGTTGATGTTAGCTGTCTGCTCTCACCCTTATTCTTTGCATTAGTCTTCTGAACATGAATGACAGACATTTTATATTTGTTTAGCTAAGGTGTCGGATCTTCCTTAAAGGAATTACAATACCACAATCGATATTCAATCCGTGGATCAAACATTACCTAGAGGAAACCAATTCTAGTTCAAAATAAATCTTGCTATTGCAACAATCTTTTGTTATCAGAGAACTAGGGGAAGAATATCAGAAAGTGAGAGATAAAAAACTTCGTCTTTTCATAGCAACAGCTGGGCATTGACACATAATGTGAAAGACAGCCTCTTCCTCCCCTTTAGACCTACCCTTAGACCCTACAAAAGCACAATAACATGTGAGTGAAAAAAAAAAATATTATGCGTTAGATTGACATGTATTTTAACGATAGACGTTAGCCGATCCTCTTCTGTTTCATACGCATCCAACAGTGTCTAGCAATCTTGCAGGTACCTTTTTGCTTTTTTTCCTCTCTTTTTTGAGGCAACACTCAGGACATGACCCCTATTCATTCTGTGTATTGTGTTGGAATATATCAGAGAGAGTTTATAGGAAAAAGGAAAGCGGGGGTAGTTTTGCTGCCAACGAGAAAGAGCTTCCCTGCAATATGAATAGATGAAATCCAATTTAACTAAAAAAAACGCAATACCAATGCTCTATAAAATGAATTAGATTCCCAGCTTCGTACCGGTCCTGAACAACTCTTTATGAATACAATTTCTAACGATATCCTTATGTCCCATATCGTATAAAAAACTGCCTGATAAATCCTTCGCATACATAGACAAGGAGGGACATTAAAACTACGTTCGTTAGGGTCTTAATTACATCCTGACTGTCCGAGAAAATCAAGAGTTTTGCGGGAAAATCTCACCTAACAACAAACATTGTGCCTCTTTTAAAATGGCATTAACCTCCGTCTGGAAACCAGTGCAGGGACTTAGAAACCAATAAGAAAGTTTTATATCAGGACCCTTAATAAATATACTATAGTGTACTCTGTCATATATCTTTGAGCCATTGGTATAAGCCTCAAAGTTCCCATTTGAAATATCCGGTTGTTTAGACCATAAGTCCCTAGTTGGATTTTAGAAATCAAATCAAAATCTGCCCAGAAAGTTATAAGGAACCAAATAATCGATCTTGAAATGTCTATGACTTTCCAGAATAGCTGTAAGTCCTACTAATTTGCCTCCGGGAAGTTAATTGGAGAGCAAATTGAGCATAGCAAATAATGCCTGCGTTAGAGTGCAATAAAGTGCAGGAGAGCTGACTGCCTGAGTACTCTGTCTATCAGTTGGCTGCGGAATTGGACTTTGTTTACCGTCTACCAAATATGCTTAACTTAAAGCAAGGTTGGTGTACCATGATCCGATAGAGGCAGTATGTGATGTTGTGACTAAAACCCCAGATATTGCCTATGATTCTTTCCAAAGTGTAAAGCGTTATTGTCGCTTTCTTACCCCTCTCAATTATTTTGTTTCCGTCCATGAAAGCTTGAGGTTCAGAATTACCCTGTTGGATCAGAAAAGTTGAATACCATTAAGGAACGGTAACAGCGATGTGGACATACATACATATATACATAATTGGTCATTACAACCCTTCAGTCAGGATTACGACCCAGCTTCTCACACCACCTATGTTGTGTGTGTTAATTTTATGCACGAGTGGAGGGAGCTACAGTTTAAAGTCGATTCCAAAGATTTTTAAGAAACTTTTCATGGCAGTTTTATTTACTGTCAGACCTTCTGCGAGAAATCTGCTGAGAGGGGGTCCTTGAAGAAATATTTTCTTTATATTTTGTTTTGTTGGGGACGTCTGACCTGGGGTTTGAACCGTGGCCTCCTGTCTAATAAAATAACACAGTATCTACTAGACTAAGACGACTTCAACTTCAAAAATTATTTGGCAAATTTTCCCAAAAACCTTTCACTTTATTTTGTATCAATCATTGTCGATAATCTTCGTGCTCATAATCATTTTATCCACATGGGAACGCTGCTTTGTATTTTAGATTCGAATCAAAAATTGTAAACATTTGAAAAATGTTCAATTTATTTTTTTTTTTTTTTCTTTAATTCTCTCTAATGGCATTTCATTTTTTATTGACAGTTTATTTTTTTAGTAGTTTAGTTGTCGAATATGGAACATTTCTATACATTTTTAAAATATTTCCATTATTCCCATACATGTATGTACGTACCCTCCCCGTATTCTGTATGGCATGCGATATTTTAGTTGGAAATCAAACAGAATTCTGTAGCTTTTCTGTAGAAAACTTTAAAATCTTATGTCTAACATCTCGACATTGTTATACATTTCTCAACAATTTAACTCACTTGAAATTTAATTTCGAATCAAGTATAATCATTTCTTCTTCGTCTTCTTTTTCTTTTTAACCGCAAATAATTCTCGTTTTTATTTTCATTTCTTTTTTCTCGTACATGTTATATGTATTAAATGTGGTAAAGATGAGGAAGAAAAGGAAATTGTAATAAAAACAATAAAAAGAAAGAAAGAAATGCAATGTGTTAACTTTCATCATCATTGCCGCTGTTATTATTACAAAAAGAAACGTCTTTCTGTCTCGCAAATATAAATTCCTTTCATGGCTGTACATAAGGTGAGAGCTGTAATAGTGAATTATGATGTGGTTTGCTAGAGGCATTCGGTAAGAGGATTATTTAACTTCAATAGCGCTACAATCTCCTAGTATGGTTGTTAAGGTAATTATCCTGAACATCATATATAGGAAGCTATGGTGAAAGCTAGTCAATCTAAAAGAAAACTAACTGTGAATTCGGTACGAATTTACGTATTTCAGCATCTAAGCGGACTGGTTTAGGATCAATGCTAGGATAATCAGAATATTGTTTATTTTGAGATCCGTAAGAATCCAGTACAAGCTGCACAGCTAGAAAGAATATGCAGATTGCATAGTTAATGATTAACTAGTCGCCGTAGTCTAGTAGGTAGTGTGTTGGCGTAAGGCTACGGCTCAAACACCAGGTCAGACATGAAAAGGAAATATAAAAAAATATTTCTTCAGCAGATTTCTCGCGAAAAATCTGAGAGTATATATAACTGCCATAAAAAGTTTCTCAAAAATATGTGTTGTGATCCTGACTGAACTGCGCTGTTATTCATGCGGAGGTCAATATCATTTTGAAAGAGGCACAATATTTGGATGAGGGCATTTTTCCTCAAAACTCTTGATTTATTCGAACAGACAGAATGCAATTAAACCCCTGACAAACATAGTTTTAATGTCCCTACTTGTCCATGTATGCGAAAGGTTTCTCACGTAATTCTTATATGCAATGTGGAACATAAGGATATCATTGGAAATTGTATTGCTAAAGGGTTGGTCAGGACCGGTACGAAACTTAATTTTCTTAATTAAACCCAATATTTCCACTTGAATTACAGGGAGACTTAATCTCGTTGACAGCAAGAAGGTACATGCAATATTGCTAAACGCTGTTGGACTCGTATGGATCAGAAGGGAACCGATCGAATCACTTCTATCCTTAAAATGCTTGTCCATTCATTTCACAATATTAATTCTAACGTGCTACTACGCTTTTGGTAGGCATGCCGAAGAATTTGGCATTCCGTCGAATGACTTTTGTAGCAGCTATAGGTCTAAAGAGAAAGAAGAGGCTGTCTTTCAGCTTATGTGTCACTGCCCTGCTGTTGCCATAAAAAGACGGAGGTTTTCACCGCTCACATTCAGACACTCAGATCGTATTTCGGATGCTGAAACCCTATGAGGTCCTGAGAACGAGGAGAATACAGAAATGGTGTAATGAATGATGAAAGTTCCTAATCAACGGCAGAACCATCACTTAACACTTTACAAAGCGTAAAGTAAGAAAAACGATGATGACGATGATATTTTGTTCTCTTTGAGCATATGAGTTGATAGATTCACCACTTGTGCAACATGGTTGTATTTAGAGAATAATGCAACATATTATATTTCTAAAGCAACGAAGAGCTGTCAACATTGAAATCACCTGCAACAACAATTTTACTATCAGCATAGTCTTCACTTTAGCATCACATGGAATCGTAAAGAGTGCTGAAACCAAGAAAGGAATGATAATTCGAATATGCCATGTACTCCATGCGCATGTACTGCCATCTACAATCGCAGAAACGTGAAGCTCAGTTTAGAAATCCTTAATTCTCAGCATAATTCGTTTTGATTGTTTTTCTTACTAAAAGTTACATTAACTACACAGTACAATTTAGATTCGCATACATCTGCTACAGCCAGAGCTAAAAAAATTGCTGAATTAGTTCGAGAACGAAAGGATCTGAAGGATCTTTTTAAATATGAATGACATTATGCCGTAATTTTGAGCTTTAAAGAAATGTGTAGCTAATCCTGTATAACCAGACTGGATGCCCGTGATAAGAAGTGTGAATGAAATCAAAACTTTATATAAGATTCAGTGCTTAACCCTCTTTTCAATGCAGTATATCACAAAGTCATAACTTTGAAATCCAATGCGTAGTGATGCAAGTAATATAACAATAGGATATGATGTGGATTTTATACGTGCAACGTCATCGGTCCATATTTCCTTGAGAACGACAATGATCTAGACACCAACGACATGTAATTTCAATGGGACGGCGCTACATACCATAAAACTCATGCCAAAATTTGAGGGAATGGTCACCTCACATGGAAGTAATGTGAACTAACTACCGAGATCATGGGAAATGACCTCGCTAGACTTTTTTCGTTTGGATTTCTTAAGCGATTAAGGTGGGAGAAGCTTTAGAAAAATGGGGTTTTAGATGATGATTTCAACGGATTTGTGGACAGATTGTTTGAAAGAGGATTGAAACTTCCTGAGTTTTTAAATTCGAACATGTATCACATAAATGGAAATTTTTACATCTTTAAAATGGGGTATCAGGTACTTTAGGCACTACAATTACATGACCTATAAAAAGCATTCATTGTGGCGTATTATCCTTGAATTAATGTATGTACATAGATACCATGGAAGTCGCCGTAGTCTAGTAGGTAGCGAGTTGACTTATTAGATGTGAGGGCATGGTTCAAATTCCAATTCAGACATCTGGAATAAAACGACTTCCTCTCAGCATTTTTATGGCAAAAAATCGTAGAGTAAATAAAACTGCCATGAAAGGTTTTCTTAAACAATCCGTAGTTCGTAGTCGATTTTAAGTTGGTTTTGAAACGCATCCAAAAGTCATTCTTGCCGACCACGGTTCACATGCGGTATATTTCAAGTAAATATTTTAACTATAGGAATGCAATGCACGTACATGTTCCTTTTTTATTTTTCTTTCTTGGTTTTTTTCTTTGCAATACTAAAAGATTTATTATGAAATCATAATTTCGCTGCGAGTAATATTTTTTTCTTCGTTTTATTCTCTCCCCTTCATACAATTCACATTTATTTTCTTTCTTAACACTTGACACATATATACACTGTACGATGAGTATACACATGTGTATTTTAAGTTTGAGTATGTATATGCGTTTGTGTATGTGTGTGTGAAAAACTTGCATGTGGCATTTATAACATCATGCCTGTATGAGAGACGTGTGTATGGTATGTGCAAGCGGTATACAAACTCCTTTTTATAGATTTGGGCATACAAAGAGAGACGTTTGACTTAAGATTACCCAACTTGTATGAAAATGTAAAATAATGTTAAAATTAATTCTTTTTCTTTTCTTTTTCATTTTTTTTTTTTTTTTTGGCACAGTCTTTGAGTATTTTATGCCCTCCCCCTCCCGGTGGAGAAAAGTTTATCCCGCATTATTAAAGTTAATCAAATTTCCCACAGAGCCATTATTTTTTTTTTCATTCCTTCCGTTTCGTTTTTTGTTTTTGTTGTCAACAAGTTTAAAGTGATTTTGCAAAGTGAAAATGTTTCAAGTCAAGAACGCTTCTCACTTTATATATCCCCCCCAATGCCTTAATAAATGTCTCCTAAAAGGCATTAAATAATAGGCTTTTAATAATAATATCATGAGCTGCTACTTCATTCGTTTAAACATAAAAAAAAATTAAATAAAATAATAATCCTCCTCTAACTGCCAAAGATTTACGAATCTTTGTCTTCAGGCATGCACACACACTCCTGAGGGGGCAAAATTATTAACGCTGTGATATGATCTTCTTGCACAATATTCGAGCTCTTTAAAGCAATTATAATTAAGAGTGTGTGATTGGCATGCGAGATGTTATATGCGACTTTGATTTGGTTTCTGCAGATGCTAAATTAAGAAATATATGCATCTTGTTTTTCTTTCCTTTTAATATTTGCTCTTTAATGCATTGAATCAAAAGAAAACAAAAGGAGCTACATCAGCTCGAAGACAATGCATCTTCTAAACAAATAACGTAAATACACATATGAATGCAAACTGAACATAAAATTAAATGAAAAATACATTTAAGACGACTTTGAAAAATTTAAAATCCATTGTCACTGTCTCATGTTCACGTCTGCAATCATACACATGTCCGTAATTGATTAGCCTGTGTCTCGTATAATGTCTTACACAGAGTTTTTTTTATTTTGTGTTTAAAAGAACATAAATTTTGATTTTTTCTAACAACCAGATTCTTACAATACGTGGGTATTACCCGATCATGCAGCTAAATTCAAATCCACCACATTGCTCCTCCTAACTTATGCCAAGTAGTAGGGCGTAGTTTCGTCCACTTATGTGATTAATTCTTGCCCTTTGGAAACTGTTACTTCATTTCTTGATTTGGGAGTATTATTGGATATTAAACTGTCTTTTATTGATCATATTAGTATGGTGATTGGCAAGGCTCGGGCTATTCTTGGTTTTGTGAAAAGATGGGCTAAGGAATTCACTGATCCTTATATAACAAAACTGCTATACATTTCACTTGTTAGGCCTATTTTGGAGTACGCGTCTGTTATTTGGAATCCATACTATCGTTGTCATAGTGATTCAATAGAGTCTGTGCAGAAGCAGTTTTTATTATTCTGTTTACGTGGCTTAGGATGGGATTATGCCAATGGATTTCCATCTTATAAGGCTAGATTAGGTCTGATAAAACTTTCAACTTTGGAACGTAGAAGGGCTGTGTTAGGCGTTTGTTTTGTCTATAATCTGGTTAAGGGTGATATCGATTCCGAGTTTTTGCTTTGTAACCTAAATTTCAGTATTCCAGCAAGATTTTCACGGCACTATCGTCCTTTTTCCCTAGATTTTTATAGAACAAACTATGGTTGTAATTTTCCTTTTCGTAGATTATGTAATGATTTTAACATGTATTATGATTTTATTGATTTTAATTGTACTGTTTATAATATTAAACGTAGCTTATATGCTGCCATTAATTTGTAAATTATTATAGAAAAATATATTCTCGTTCTTGTCTTAGGTAGTTATGGTTTATTGTTGCTTTATTCAGCTTGTGATTAAGTTCTGTAGCTGATTTATGTTGTCGTTGCCTTTACTTTTCCCTAACCCGCTATAGTCCGGACTGTAGTGTGTACGTGTCCCTACGTAATGGGGATGAGCCCTCCGCGGTCGGGTGAGGGTGGGTTAGTGTGAGGCCGGGGACGTTCGAAAAAAAAAGTTCCATTATCAATGACAATCAGGGTCTCCTATTAAGAAAATTAAGACAGCGCGAGATCGGTTCATAGCAAAAACACTCCAATGAGGGCAAGAGAAAAGCTCATAACCACCTAAGAAGGTGTGGTTGATACAAAACTCATACCAGTGGACAAAGAAAAATAAAGGCTTAAATTATGTCAATATCAGGAGCGCAAAAACTCTATTGCAACAGCAAAACGCTAGACAAACAGTTGAGAAACTATTGAGTGCATAGCTTGCAAATAACGTACAAGTAGCAAATACACATCAAAGTCGAGATTTCTTCTGTTCTGTGTGTCAATTAATGTACTTCACATTCTCTACCACCAAAACTAGAATGAATAATAATAGTGAACTGATAGCATTATACAATATAACGATATGATGAGACATATGTATATTGGATGTATATACGAATATCGTCGTAATATCATTCGTGATCTCATCCTTGAAAGCCAACATGTTCCCTTTTTCTAATATATATATACATACATATGTGCAAACTAATTGCAAGCAAGTGGTGTGAGAAGCTAGGTTGTAATCCTGACTGAAGGGTTGTATTGACCAATTGTGTATGTATGTATGTATGCATGTAATACTTCCCTCTGATGTCGTTAGCAAATACTCCATTTACCTACCATCGAAAATTAATACAGATCTCGAAGCCTATTTCGAGTCTTCTTTCGAGACAGCATAGGAGAGGACACAGGTGCTCACTAATAAAGGAAGGATATCCATTGAAATGTGACTTTCATTTCCCTCTTTTATCTCCACTTCAAAGGAATTTGGTCGTGGAAATCTAACTTGTTTTCGAAAATCACTTTTTCTACGCAGTACTCGCCTGTTTCTATTGGGTAACGGAGAATTCCTTCTTTAGTAGCATTATCAATATGTGAAATACTCTTGCAAAAGAAATTTCCAGGAGAATTAAAAAAAAAAAAAAAAAATTAGAATTTCAAAAAAAAGGCAAGTGAAATCGTTTGTCTTACGGAAACAGATCCTTCAATCTAATATCCACAAACAATACTCTCGCAATACATTTTCCTAATACCTACATATTGCTTTACAAGAGCAGAAGCCATACCCTGAATGTTGATTGTAAAGCAAAAATTATGTGAACTCTTGAGAGAAAGGCAGGCACTATGACGTTGCCTCAAAGAGTTAATAAGTTATCGAACCAAACCGTGCATATTTGCCTTATATGATCAAAACAATGGATTTACTTTTACTTCACCTTGTAGTATTTGAGCATAAACACTATAGAACTGGGTACTGGGTTCATTTTTAAGCTCATGGTCTTAGATTTTGGTACTTATCGCGCTATATTACTTGATTCTTTGTTACAACCTATGTTGTGTGTGTCAATTTTATCCATGAGTTGCAAGACCTACAATTTAACGCCGACTGCGATCGACAGATGTTTGATCCATTTTTATTGAAATTGTTATATTCTATTAGAGATTTTGCCAGAATTCGTTTCTTAGTAGAAGTCTAAGCTGGGTTTCGAAACATGGACTCTCGTGTAATAAGACAACCCACTAGCCATTGGAGTATATCTACTTCGCGCCGTATATTTAATAAAAATTGAAGCGCTCTTTAACTGGCTTGGTTAATTAAATGGAATTGACCTAAAGGAGTTTACAAAATTGCTTTTTAAGATCGTAACTGCTAGAAATAGGTTTTAAATATGAAACTTCAAAAATTTTAGCTAAAAATTGGTTGATATCCTTTTGTTCCACGAGAGATTATTTGAAAACATTCTGTGAATTTATGTGGAATAGAGATCGTGCGTTTTCTGGATATGGTTCCCTCGCTTACTTTTTCCATTTAAAAAAATTGTTTGGCAATAAATTCAATTTAACAAATTTTAGAAAAAGTTTCCCATCTTTAAGCAATTCGATAAATATCCATAATCCCCCCCACCTCTGTAGTTCAAAAATAATTCTTCGTTTTTATTTTGTTTCTTGCAAACACTCGTTTGTAGAACTTTGGTGAAATAGCAGAACTTAAATAAATTTTATAATCGTTCATAATTTATTTGTTAAACTACTTGTGTTTGGTTAACGCTCTTCAAAGAGTAATCGAAGCATTTGTTTTATGGCGTGCAAGAATACGTGAATTTTTTTCTCCCCTTCAGAATACTCTTAAATTAAGCAGTGAAGCAGTGTGCCAGTTCCATTATCTTTTTAAACTTGTTATCATTCCCTATTTATTTTTACTCCTTTTTTTATGTTTTTTTGTTCACAAGACTTTTTGTTTTTCTTGTTCATTCGGCCTCAGTCATTTTCTTTTATATTCTTGTACAATTTCTTTCGTTTGTTTTTCTGTGCTGTCTTGCAGCATTGAAGAGAGAGAAATGGAAAAATATAATCGATTTGTTACTCAAAAATAAGTTTAAAAAAGAAATTCAATTTAAATTGAATTGAATTCAATTCCAACTCAATACGTATGAAAAACACACCAAAAAGGGGGAAGAGAAAACATATACTCCCACTATATATGTAGGAATATATGCATGTGTGTTAGTGCACAGGAAACAATCATATCGTATCCAATATAGACCAAAAAATATTCAGAAGGAAGAGTAAGAAAAAAGTTTTACCTGGAAGTATACGTATATATATATTTTTGCATGTACCATATAAAAATATCTGTTAGCATTGGAATGTTTGAATATACTTGCGTTTTTCAGAGAATGTTTTACTTAAGTTGAGTTATTGTATAAAGTACTTAAGGTATGTTTATATATCTTCAAGCAACAAAGCATAGTTGAACGCATAAAAAATTAATACAAGTCTACGTCAGTTTAGAAGATACGCTTATACAGTCAATTAAATAAAATTAGGGATATGCATACATACATACATACATACGTCGACATGTTGATCTTTAAAAATATTCAATTTAAGTTCGTGAATTTATTGGCCGCGAAAGTAAAACAACATTTAGAGATTACCTACTTACTGAATTGGTCATTACAACCCTTTAGTCATTACTATAACTTAGCTTCCCACATCACCCATGTTGTATGTGTTCATAGTCCACTCCGAAACTTTTCATGGGAATTTTATTTATTCTTAGATTTTTTTGGCAGAAGACTGTTGAGAGGAAGTTGCCGAAGAAATATTTGTTCATATTTCGTTTTGTTCGAGATGTACCTGACCTGGAATTTGAACCGCAGACTCGCGTCTAATAAGCCATCAAACTACCTAATAGACTAGGACGATTTCATTTTAAGAATTACGCTTCCATTAATAAAGAATAAGACCTTGTAGAGGGGTATGAATACCTCGTGATTATGCTGAATTGACTAGAGTTTGACAAGAGAAAACTGTGTTAGATGCTTATGTATCCTGCTTATAATCTTGATTCGATCATTTGTAAGCCAAAGATACCTTATTAGCGAATTTATAATGGCGAGTATTCCTCAGTTCAAACTACCAGATTAAGTTTATAAGAAGTCTGCTTTCATGGCTAACCATAGACAACAATGTGTTTTTGCTGAATGGGCTATGGTGCAGTTGGCAAATGACCCTATTTTCAACGAAAAATAATTTTGAGCAATGAGGCTCATTTCTAGATGAATGGATATGTGAAGGAATGCAATTTTTGAATTTCGGACGATACCAGTCCAATATAAGATCCAAGAGCGTCCAATGCATCCAACAAAAGTCACTGTTTGATAGGGAATTTGAGCTGACGTTATCAAACTAACGTTAACAAACTCATCGCTCTCAATGGCGAGCAATTTAATTGATGATAATCAACTTCTTTTAGTCTAAATTGCATAATTAGAATACCAACGATATGAGATCCAAGAGCGTCCAATGCATTCTAACATAGACAACGTTTAGTAAGGATTTATGGCTGTCGGCATTATTTCTCTGAGAATGTCGTTATCCAAGCCATTAACGTCAATGGTGAGCACAATAGTTCGATGATTACCAACCTCTTTTGGTTTGACTTGAATGATATGTGCACCAACAACATGGACATCACCATTAGGTGTGGATTTTAAGTAAAAGATGGCATTTCGTTGAAAGCCGCGTTGACCAAGCCATGACTAAAACGGCGAGCACTGTAGGTGAATA
Source organism: Sarcophaga caerulescens (assembly GCA_927399465.1). NCBI lineage: Eukaryota > Metazoa > Arthropoda > Insecta > Diptera > Sarcophagidae > Sarcophaga > Sarcophaga caerulescens. The sequence continues at coordinate 81,928,448 of OV656867.1, read as the reverse complement.
ATTAAAAACTTCTTTTGGTCTGAATTGTATGGTCTGAGCGACAACGATATGTGGTGTCAACAGGACTGCACTACGTGCCACACAGCTGATGCTACATTGGATATTCTGCACAAGCAATTTGAGGGCATGATCATCTCACGTGGAGGTGAAGTGAACTGGCTACTGAAAACGTACGATTTGATCATGTTAGATTTGTTCTTGTACAGGTTTCCAAAGTATGCAAAGATACCATAAGGTACAACGGTCCGTAAACACAATATAACGCATGACATCGTTGAAATTCAGTCTGATTTATGTGCCAGAGTTATGAAAAATTGAACATTTCAAATGCGCTTAAGCCAGAAAAGCCATGGCGGACATTTTAATGATGTTATATTCCCCACATAATATCATCAAAACGTCTTTCAAATGAATACAAAATTTTCATAATATCTTATACTGACTTTGTTTCAAACAACTTTAAAGATAGGATGCCCTTCCGAAAGACCCTATATTTTAAAAACTTTAAATCGTAACGTTAAGTACTTTCTAATTTTCTTTATTATGCATACCGTAAGTACTACTTTTACATCATACTGTAGTTAAATAAAAATTTTAAAATTTATCTCTCTCTACATACACATACACATACACATACGTTATATGTTCATTTCTTATGTTATGTTGGGAATTTAAGAGTATGTTCAGAAGGATTTTATATGCATGAATGCTTGAAGGTATAATTTTGAAATTCAAATAAAAATTCCTTCTCGTACCTATTAACGTATGTAGAAATGGAGAAAAAAAACAAAAAAAAAAATAAAATAAAATATACTCGGTATACTGGTAGAACTGATGTTTGATTTTAAATGACGTGAATTGAGGAGGACTATGTATGTACATACGTATATGAGCTTATTGTGTTACAAATAAATCACTTAATAATTTAAAATTATTTCATCTTAATTCACTTCACATTAATCCTATTTTGTAACATCACTAGACATTAAGCGTTTGGATAAATGGATGAATGAATGAAGGAAAGTGAATTATCGGTTGATTTTATTTTTATTTTTTACGATAAATTTGTGCTAAATACCCTCACTTACACGACATTTAAAACGGAGTGATAAGGAAATATTAGATTTGAAGATGTCAAAAAAAGTAATAACGGCACAAAGTCTTAATGTCCTGATAATGTCCTTCTTTCCAATATATTTTCCAAATCAGATTTCTGCACGATAGCTGAATACAAGCAGAAATCGAATAAACTCGTCAAACTCTTACTTTATTTAGGTCTTTTTAAACTGGCCTGTACACACAGGTCGACATTTCTAAACAAACAAAATTAATAGCAAAATCAATAAGAGATGTCCTGCAGCAGCGCTGAAAGTTCTGTTGGACTTAAGACTGCTGCGGATTATAGTGAGGACCAAAGCTTTGAAGACTGGGGTAAGATTGATAGAAGACATGTCTGACGTAACATCCATTAGAGGATTTCGTGACCTAAGGAATCGTTTGGCTGACAGCTTCCTCGTTAACTGCTCCTTGGACAGAACCAGTAAACTTTTTGGAAAGTCCTTCGCAACGAGACTTAGTAACAATAATGAGTGGAGCAATCTGGAAGTTGCATACTCTTTGAAGAGAGAGAGACTTTAAAGTTGGTTCAAGAACGGATTTTGGGACAGTAGCGGGAATTTTTAAACTTAGTATGATATATTCTGAACCCATGGACAAACTCACGGGTATTTTTCAAACGGAAATCTATTCCATCGAATGATGCGTTCGATGCAACTTGGGTAGGAGGTACAGAATATAGAATATAACAATGATACTTAGCATCTGACAAACAGGCCATCAGATACGTGGTTATGAGGTTAAATCCAAGATAGTATGGTACTGCCTGACGAAGTCGTATTTGCCAGATAGGCTTACCTTCTACAATTTCTCGTGCCATGTAGGAATTCAATGCAGTGAGCTTGTAAGGAGGACACCACGGCATTGTCGGGTCGAGAACCCTTCAGTGGAGTGGTAGAAGATGTTTGGAAAGGTATGCTCTATGAAAAGGAAACCAAGTGGGTTTGATTCAGTTATTATTTTTATTGGAATATTAAAATAAGAGAAGCTCTGAGTCATGCGTCAGACTATCTAGAAATAAGCAGAGGTCGGCAACCAATTTTTTGACAGGGTGTTGTAGACGCAGGGCATACTTGTTGAGACAAGGATTGTCACGAACCCAATATGTAGTTTCGATGACAATGAGAATGAATCTTCGGAACATGTTCTTAGGACCTGTAAGGCATTAATGGATCTCAGAGAAGTAACACCAGGATATATATCAGATGCTAGGCAAGAACTTTTCGCTGTTGACATCGAGAAACATTCTAAAGTTTGTCGTTGGCGATTTGCTGATAAGTCTGGTGAGTGGTTGAGTGGTATTTTGGACTAAATATTTTGGACTGAAAAATATTCAACAAAAATAAATTGTTTTGTGTTTTATATATTACCGGGGCATATTTGAATTCATCCTTTGGACTTCAACAATTCTGAACTCTACTTTATTAAATATGCTGCGCAAATATTTTAGTGTGGGACAAGAGTCTTTGTTATTTTTCTTTAGTATTTCGCACTTCTTTTTTTTTATTATTCATAAAAGAATATTTTTTTATTGTTAAACCTGCACCACAGAAATATATTTTTTTCATTGTTTAAAGATAAATTTACAAAATAATCCCTCTGTTGCTACAGATATTGCATTTAAATTGATGTGAGGCACATATACCATATATTGCAGTTTGAATTCATTTAAAAATCAAAAAAGAAAGAAATCAAATATAACGACGTCAATTTACTAGAAAATATAAAATAAATATTGTATGAAATATTTCTTTCAATCTGAAAATAATTGCGTCCATAATTAAACTTTGCAATGTATTTAGATGGGTAAGTTTACGAGTATCTTTTTTCGCATAAAAAATATTTTTTTCATTTTTTCTTTTTTTTTTGAATTTTCTGTATACCGAATATTTTATTATGATGATGATGATTTCTCTCATATACGATAGATGTACGTACGATATTTTTACTATAATTTTAATAAAGAAAATGAAAATAAAAATAAAAACAAAAAATTTTTTTTATTTTTATATTCCAACATATTTTCCCATATTTTTTCCTTGTCATGTAAATGACGTTTTGCGAACAGGAAGACAAGAGGGGCAGATTTTATTTTGTAAAAGACAAAATTCATGAAGTTCATGCAAAATGAAAAAAAAAAATATGAAATACAGAGAAAGTATAGTCCTTAGAAATTGTGTAAATAACGAAGAAATATAAATTGATGTGAAAGTGTGACAAGAGAGTTGAGTTGCAAGTGCTGGCAGTGTGACGATATAAGCGATGAATCTAAACTATCAACACTTTCATCGGCAACAGGAAGTACAACTATCAACAGCATCCACAACAGCTGTATCCATTATTTTTTATTAAATTTCAAAATTTTTGTTTGTTTACAAATTAATCCAAATCAAGTATTTTACAAGATACTCAATCCAATCTTCTTGTATATACATACATACATAATTGGTCATTACAACCCTTCAGACAGGATTACGACCTAGTTTCTCACACTCCACATCTCCAATTTTCTTGTAGACGCAAATAAAACGCTTGAATTTGATCGGATAGCCAAAATACTTCGATTCAATTGATCACTTAAGGTGAGATTATCCTTTAATTTGGATGATGTATTCGATGTATTGAAGAAAAAAATTGTAACGCATTACCCATTATATGATCCGGTTTGACATTGCATTCAGCTGCCAAATATCTTTTTTCTGAAGTTTCATTTATTTAGTAAAACTAATGCACAACCCACTAGTCTGCAGCAAATTTATAAAACTTGCAGTATTTAGGACAGGAAAGCTATTTCCCTTCTATAGATTCTTAGGATGAACGGGCTGCTAGTTATGTTGGAATACGTTGCTTGAAGAAAATTGGCGAAAGGTCATCTGTTTGTAGTTTAGGAATAAATTCCGGAGGCAGTATTTTCAACAGCAGGTACAGACCATCATCTTTTCGTTGCATTGAGGATGAACAATGTACATATTGTACTAAGAAATTAACCACACTTGTTTTGTTAAAAAGTCCTGGATAACTAATATACTCAATAAGAGAGTTGCTCTTAAAAGCTTAAAATATTAGATGGCTTACTGCGTCTACAAGTCAGTACTCAGATTTATCTAGAGTATCGTATGCTTGATATGGTATGAAGCCCTCGAATAGAAACGAACTTCCTATTACAACAGCTACAAAGATTCGTCCTTTTATTATGAATAATGTCTAGCTTTTATGGCAGTACAGATAAATCTAGGTGTAGGTCGGAGCAACGACTGGATAGTAACTGTCTGAGACTTTACGATTAAAAGTATTTCAGAACTATACAAAGATGTTAAGAAGACTTCTAAATAAAGAGAAATCTGCATATGGTAGATACCACCTCGTCAGTCACTCTAACCCTGAAGGAATCTTTCCAGAAGATATCTTTTCAATAGCGTCATCCAAAAAAAGGGCCGGTCCTAATAGGTGCAGTGATGATTATTGAAAATCGTGTTCCTCAGTTAATACCATATTTTCGAACTGATAGGCGTTGTGTTGTAAATGCTGTAGGGTTTCTTCTGGTGATCTTTAAATCAGTTTTAGATTATCGAGCAGTAAAATATGCACATCATATGGGCTCCCGACTACAGCGAAATTCGCGCCACTCGAGAACGTATGACCTGGCCAGATGCATTACGATTTCATTTAAGAACCCAAACTTTTTGGATTCACAGATTCAGGCTTACGCACTTAATTGTTCATTACAACTATTTAGTCAAGATAACGATATATGTACCTAGCTTCTAACACCACGCATGTTGTGTCTGTTAATTTAATTCATGAGTGGCCAGACCTATTATTTAACACCGACTCCAAATGACAGATTTTTGAGAAAATTCTCATTGCAATTTTATTCAGTGCTGTAGTTTTGTCAGATAACTGTTGGGAGAAAGTTGCCGAAAGAAATGTTTTTTTCATTACTAGTTTTGTTTCAGATGTCTAAAGGGGTTTGAAACACAGACCCTCGTCTAATGAGCCAGCACACTACCTCCTAAACTAATAAGCTAATGCACTATCTACTTAATAAAAAACAAATTTGTTAAAACTGAATGCTTATGCCGAAGCTGCCGCAGTCTAGTAGGTAGTGTATTGGATTATTAGACGTAAAGGCCACGGTTCAAACCCCAGGTCAGATATCAATACGAAATTGTGAAAAAAATTTATTTGGCGACTTCCTCTTAGCAGATTTCTAGTAAAAACTCTGAAAGTAAAATTAAAAATTGCCATGAAAAAGTTTCTCAAAAATCTGTCGTTCGAAGTAGAATTTAAACTCTAGGTACCGCAATTCATGTGTGAAATTAAAGCGCATATCATAAGTGGTGTAAGAAGCTAGGTTGTAATCCAGACTGGAGGGTTGTAAGACTTACTGATATGAGATACATGTACCTGGGATTTTACCGTGCAGAAGACCTCATTGGATTTCCGGAGACAGACATTAGGGGAAAAGATTAATAGTGGCACTATAAGTTACCGCACTTCTATTTAGCTTTTCCTCCAGTTTTTCCGTTCTAATAATACTCTGGCTGTTGGTATATTATTTTAAAAAGTTTCACTCTGGAGTAATTTTGTCTTGATCTTATTTGGTTTGTTAAAAATTCCGTTTGCCGTTTCATATAAAAAAAGGAAATGCACAAAAAAAAATTGATTTTGTTTTGCAAAACTGTTGAATGGCCAAACTGGTAGTATTATCATTATTACCATCATCGCTAGTATATAAAATCAATTTGTATGTATGTATGTGAATGCATGTACGTGTGTTGAATTTAATCCATTTTTTGTAGTTGATTTTAATTTTTTCTTTTCCTTTTTTCTTCAATGTATATACTTTGTTGCAAGCAATAAAAAAAGAATGGAATACTCCTACAATATCATTTGTTTGCTAGTTTGGTTTTTTGTTTATTTTTTGTTTTTTGTTGTGTTGTAATAAAATTTATTTTTTTTATCATTTTTTAGTTTTTGTTTTCCCATTTTGTTGAATTTGTATTGGGTATGTTTGTTGTTAAGTTGCTTGTTTATAGGAAACTGTAAGCATGCAGTTTTCATTTCTCCTTTTTAAGTGTCTCTTGCAACAACATAAATTTAATAAAAAACGAAGAACAAGAGAGAAATAAAATGAAAATAAGAATAATAATAGAAAAATAAAGTAGAAACAGTCAAATTGTTTTACTAGGTTTTATTTATTTTTTTTTTTTTTTGAATTACATTTCTGCCGTTTTTTTTTTGCTCAAACTATCACTGTGCACACTTTTCTCTCTCTTTTCAATTCGTATTTTTATTTTTCATGCAACACACTCTGTCTGTTTAACCCAAATGGTATTTTTAATTAAATTCCATTCGTTGAAATGTTCATGATGATGTTGATGATGAGCTGTAGACATAAAAACCAACAAAACTGCAACAACAGCAATAATGTGAGTAACAACATCACCCAACTGTTGTAATAAAAAAAATACTGAAATTAACAAACAACATGCAACAACAGTTTTCAAAAGGATCAAGTTTCTGTCTTCTGTTAGACAATTACACGGCCAGGAGGGGTAAATAAAATAACAGAAATTAAAAAAAAAAAAAAAAAAAACATTACGAAATATATAATGAATATTTCTCTTCTTCTTCTTATTTATTCGCTATTCTCAAAGTTATTTCTACTTGGATATCAAGTGTCAAGGTTAGTAATTTGCAACATCAACAAACAAACAAACAAACATAGAAAAATACTTGTTTCTTTTTCAGAATGTTTTCTTGCAAACAGAAGCATGTAAAGAGGAAAGCACTAACTAAAGCAAGAGAAGAAAAGGAAAAAAAAAAAAGTTTAATTAATGATATGCTTGCTGCTCGTTATAAAGTGTGTTTAATAACAAACTACGATTATATTTCCAGGTATTCCTGTAAATACTTTAAAATATTAAGCACAAGTAGGAATACTTTAAATGGGTGGACTCCCTGTTAGTGCACTCTTCAAATTATGTGCAATTTTCTCTTCTATGCGGGATGCTGTCAAATGATTGTTAAAAATGAAGGACTTTTCGAAATTTATTTCAAAAATTTTGAAAATTATGCTGAGTTGGCTTGCAAACTTTAAAGTATTGAAAGTGCATCTAATGTGTCAATAATTTGTGTCAACATTGGGTCGTTTATGAATAACTTCGTTGAATTCTGAACATCCTTAGAGACAGGCCAGACTTCTCTAATAAAACGAAGTATGAAAAAAATATTTCTTCGGCCACTTCCACCTAGCAGTCTTCTGACATATACTCTGAGAGTTAATAAAATTGCCATGAAAAGTTTCTCAAAAATCTGTCACTCGAAGTCGACTTTAAAACTGTAGGTCCCGTCACTCATGCGTAAAATTAATACAAACAACATAAGTGGTTTGAGAAGCTAGGCCGTAATTATAACTAAAGGTTTGTAATGATCAAGTTTTGACCGATATTTCGTTTCTGGTATGTTCTGACAAATTGTGTACAAGCGGTGTATCCGTAAAAGTTTTTTTGATACTCAAGTCATCATTGAAAAGTTCAACACTGTGAGATGTCTATGGTCTCCATGAGATTTTTTAATTTACGCGAGTGTAGAGAGCATAACCAAGCGACCAAAATATTTGGAAACTTACATGCTTGTACAGTCACAATGAATTTTAGTATATCATTTCTTTTTACCTTTGATTAGTAGTACAGAGTTCCCATAGTAGTTATCAAGCTTAGTCTTGATTTGATAGAATTTTTTCAGTAAAACATAATGCTTCGTTTTTCTTCAAATGTAGTGGGTAGTCTGCTATCTGTGGCTGTAAAATAAAAACTAATTAATGCAGTTGTTTAATAACAGATCTTGGAACAGGAGCATAAGTGTTTGATCGGAGAATAAATTATTCCGTGCCCATGGCGAAACTCGCAGATATGTTCCAAGTGGAAGTCTATGCCATAAAAAGACGTGCTCAATTAAACTTGAACAGGAGGTATAAAAGGCAGAATATAGTGATACTACCTGTCAATTAGGCCGACATGCGAGCACTCGGCTCTGATGAGGTATTATCCAAAAATAGTATGAGATATTGTCCGAAGAAGCTGAATCGGATCGATAGAGAAAATATAAGATTAGCCACTGATGGGATCCAGGTTATATAGGAATTCTATGCAATGAGAACGCAGACAAGATTACGAGAAGAAGACTTTCTATGCCGCTAATGCGACCAAAACCCCTCTGTGGAGTGTGAGCAGACATTTAACACCAGAATTTCAAGGTTCTATGCCGTAAGTTCGATTCTCACCAGCGCCTAATGCCTGACAATTATTATGATTAACCACAATAGAAGAATAAAGTAAGAATTATTTTCTTTTCCTACAACTATCTTTCGTGTATCTCAACGCAATGTACAGCTTGAATACGCTTTATTTCCTAAGTGTTGGTGTCAGAAAAAAAGTTGTGCGCAACGAAAGGGATGATAAAGAGAGGCAAAGACTAACTCAAAGAACAATGAAAGGAAATCTGAGTCACGCATCAGGCTATCAAGGAATAACCTGAGATTGGTAACTGGTAAGGATACATTTATTTATGTACCAGGCCTGGATCCAAAAAATGGACATTCAGTAAGGATGAGAGTGTATCATTTGAACACATTCTTGGAACCTATGTGGCAACGATGCATCTCAAAAGGAGTACCTTATAAAGCAGAGAGTACAAAACATCGTATGGTTGCAGTACTAAGGCACATCTTCACGACGTTATGAAAATATTTAATTTTGAAGGCATATTGTATGATTGCTGTTGACCTTTATAGTTCGCCATGGATAGAAACATGTTCAAAACGAGTGTTTTTGATTTGATTTATAAGTTGAATACACAAAAACCACGTTATCTATTTCAATGAATTGATTCACGAATTAACTCCAGTATTGATTTTAAATAAGACGTCGTAGGAAAGTACTGTGTTGGCTTATTAGACGTAAGGCCACGGTTCAAACCCCAGCTTAGATATCTCCAGTAAAACGAAATATAAAAAAATATTTCTTCGACGACTTTCTCTCATCAGATTTCTGGCAAAAACTTTCAGAATAAATAAAATTGCCATGAAAAGTTTCTCAATAATCTGTCTTTCGGAACCGACTTAAAATTTTAGGTCACGCCACTCATGTATAAAATCAACACACACAACATAAGTATTGTGAGAAACTAGATCGGAATCCAGACTGAGGGGTACGTATTGGTTTTAAAACCATTCCCAAATTATTGCCAACAACTTTTATTCATCTTATTAAATTTGAATTCCCAAAGAAACTAACATTTCCGGTATCATTTTACAATTAACCCAGACTATTAATACATATTCATTTTCATTGCTTTACGAACCTTTAGAACATATAACAGAAACTTTATTAAAGTAATTAAATTTCATTTAATTTTATTTCTTTGCGAAAAAAAATTCTCATCTCATAATTTAAACCGTATCCTTAAATTAAAATCCTCTTCTGAACATCGCCTATCATTATGGAAGGAGGATGGTGAGTGTATTTTCAATATTTTTACAAACTTCAGTTTTTCCAACATTGGTGTTGTTGTGTTTGTTGTTGTAAGAGCCTTTTTTGCTTGTTAGTTTGTTTGTGTGTCTCAAGGAAATTTAAGATTGACATTATTTTTGTCATAATAAATATACAAAATCATTGTATGACACCACCCGCGGCAAAGATAATGAAGCTTATGAGACAAGAATGGAAAAGAATACCAAACAAAAAAGGAAATGACATACAAAAACGCCGTCTATATAACAACGACGACGATAATGATGAAGAAAAAGAGCAACCAAAAAAAAGAATGTCAACATAAAATATGCTAATAAAAGGGATAATCTTACAAGCAGAAATCCTTTCGACATTTTTGAGTGTTACACAGCAAAACAGACAAAATTGTAACAACAACAAAAACTCTATTTTACTGCTTATAGACATGAACTGAACTAAACTGAAATGAAAAAAATCTCATAAAAATTTCTGGAAAAAAACCAACAAAATTGCCTAATTAATGTTGTAGTTCTACACTAACAGTTGAGAATTGATGGGCAAAAGGGACACACAGTTAATAGGACAAAAAAAAAACAATAACAACCGTTTCAAATAAGGAAAAATTAAAATTAGACAAAGAAAAAAAGAAGAAGAAAAAAAGAAAAACAAAGATAATGAATGTAGGAAAAATTACCCAAAAAAAAGGACGAATAGACTGCGAAAAAAATCCTACCAAATGATACAAGAAAAATGAGCAGCAAAAAAAAATAAAAAAAAAACCAGTAAAGGAGCACAAAAAAACGAAAGAAGCTGACACAATATTAAACATTAAAAATCAAGTTGTATTAGAAGAAGAAAATCGCAACACACACACAATAAAGGCAACAGGACACAGAGCGGAAAAAAAAAATAAAAACAGGCGGACAGCTTAAAGACTACACAGCCGTTGGCAGTATAATTAATAATTGTAATTAAGCAGTTCTCTTTCCTCGCTTTTGTTCTGCATGCTTTGAACTGCCAGTAGAATCGTACGCACGTCCAAACACACTCATATGCTGGGGAAAAATAACAAAGGCTTGTAAAAAGGAAAAAAAGACTGAAAAAAATATGGATATGGGTCACAGACTCCTATAAAAAATTATGAGTTTCGTATCCTTGTCCAGAACAGCAAAAAATTATTATTTATGACGGCGCAATATGATGGTAAAAGAAATTTTTTTCTGAATCTTTTAAAAACTGTATATATTTATTAAGTTCTTATGTTATTTAACATTAATTTCGTTTTTGTTGTATAAAAAAAAACTTTAAAAAGGAGGGTATTGGCATCATTGTAGAACATAAGAAATGATTTTTATCACCTTCAAATGGGTATTTGTTTAAACACTTGCTATCTTTAAATTTGAATAAAAGACAGTGTGGGTAAGATATCATGGCAATTTTTTTATACGTTTAAAATGACTATTGTTGCTCTTATTTGAGGAACATAATATTGTTCAAATACCTGCCACGGCTCCACTGGGTGGAACGCTTTCGAAGAATACAACTTTTAATGACTTTGGCCCAAAAATCAGGCTGAATTTGACCGATGGCATGGCTTGTGTTGGCTTTGAAAACTGATGTAGTTGTAGCTATTCGGTGGCTATTTCACATCCCCTTCACCTACTATGTCCTCAAGTCACTTGTGCGTTATGTGGCACGTAGCGCTGTTCTGTTAAAACCATATGTCGTTGGTGCTCATATTATTCAATTCAGAACAAAAGTAGTGAGTAATTATTCACCTATAGTACTCACCGTTTTAGTTATGGCCTGGCCAATGTCGTTTTCAAAACCACACCCAATTTTTTGGGATGCATTGAACACTCTTAAATCTAATGTGGCAGCATTGTTTGACAATATTGTGTTGTCACATACCCATTCATTTTAACTTAAATTACTTATTGATAACTGGACCCGAAATGTTCCTTTTTTATCACTAATGGAACTCATTTATATTAGCAACTCCATTTACTCGCTTACTTACTTAATTGGTCATTATAATCCTTTAGTCGGATTACGGCATAGCTTCGCACTCCACCCATGTTGAGTGTATTAATTTTATACATGAGTGGTGGGACCTACAGTTTAAAGTCGACCCCGAACGACAGATTTTTTGAGAAACTTTTTCATGGCACTTTTTGATTCTTAGTTTAAGACAGAAGACTGCTGAGAGGAAGTCGTCGGAGAAATATTTGTTCAGATTACGTTTTGTTTGAGATGTTTGAGCCAAGGTTTGAACACGGGCTCACGTCTAGTAAGCCAACACGCCTACTAGACTACGGCGACTGCATTTACTGGAGTAAAATGAATCCAAAGCACAAGCATAAGAACTGAAAACGTGTTTGCCACTAGTTCCAAAAATTTCCCGTGAAATATTGTTGTGATTTAACACGTACAGACTTTTTCTTAAGTATTTGTTTCCATAGTTTAAGCGAATAAACTGAAAATTTGTGTTATAGAACAGCCATCATGGAATTTACCTGTCACGTATTGACAAAAGAGTTAAACTATTGCTAGCATAGAAGTGATTCAAGCTCAGCTCAAATAATTTAAACAAAACGAAATAGGAAAAAAATATTTCTTCGGCGACTTCCTCTCAGAAGATTTCTGGCAAATAAAATTTCTATGAAAAATTTATCAGATCTATCGTTTGATGTCGATTTTTAACTGAAGGTCGAAATTAACACACACGCAATGTAGGTGATGTGAAAATCTAGGTTGTAGTCCTAACTAAACGATTGTAATGACCAATTAAGTAAATTGCGAATGCCCTCAAACTCATGCATAGCATGCAGTGCTGTGCACCTACAGAAAGCACTGTCTATTTGACACAGTTTTCTCATGAATACATAGAACACATGTGTTAAAAATAATGGGTGCTTTCAATGCTGCAGTGTTTACAAAAAAAGATTTGAACCTAAGATCTTCCCCCACAACAATTCTTTTTGCAACACAATACCTTGCATACCTTGTTGATCGTTAATCAGCAAAGACCACAAAATCAATGAATTATGTATTCAACTTAGGTAAGGCTCCGTAGTCTAGTAGGTAGTGTGTTGACTTATTAGACGTGAGGCCACGGTTCAAACTCCAGGTCAGACCTATCCAACAAAACAAAGTATGAATGAAAAATATTTCTTCGGCGACTTGCTCTCAGCAGATTTCTCGCCAAAAATCTGAGAGTAAAAAAATTGCCATGAACAGTTTCTTTAAAAAATCTGTTGTTCGGATACGACATTAGACTGTAGGTCCGGCTAATCGTGTATAAAATTAATACACACAACATACATAAGTGATGTGAGAAATTAGGTTGTAATCCTAACTGAAGGGTTTTAATGATGAAAATCTTTGATTACGATTTACAATTGTTTTAAATATTTTTAAGTCTTCTAGTTACATAAGCCCACGCAGAGTCAAGTAATATGTTGTTGATTGCCTAAAACCGCTTCTATATATCCCTTACGAATGTTAAAAATCCGGGAGTATGTTATAAACTACGTTGCCAAATACTTTAATTTGTTTTTACTTGTTCCAGTTGGGACAAGTTAGGTTTAAATTAAATATTTCCTTAATTAAATTAAAAACGTTTGTACGTATTTGCCATGAACTAAAATAAATTTCCGCAGTGCGTGCAAAAGCACAGACAACACAAAACAAAAATAAATTGTTTGTGTTTCTTTGTGGACGGTAGATAGTAAATTGAGGATTTCCATTAAAAAAAAGGGAAAATAAAGTAAAGAAGAGATCTGCGCATTGATTTAAATTAAAATAAATTATTTCCTATAATTGCGTTATCGTTCTACTTACACAATGCCCCCAACGATGGAAATACGCGTATTGTATGGAATCTAATTTTTTTTGCTTTTATTTGTCAAAACTTATTTGCTGGAAAGAAAATTATTACCAGTTACTTTGCTTAGATAACAAAATGTCCTGACCTGACCTGACATCTTTAATAACGAAATTTATGCAAATATGTTTCCCCGATGATAAATTGCCAGCGAACGTGACACACTTAATTCAGTTTTTCCGTCGTTTCAGTGCCCTTTTTTTCAAAAAAGATTTCATGCGACACAAATAATAAGGACTTACTATAATTGTAAGGAAATTAAATACAGGCAGGAAATGGGATTTTAAAAGAGTGTTTTAAATTTAAAAAGGAAAAAAGAATATTTTTGTTGTTGTTTTTAGATTTAAAAATTTAATTTTTAAATATTTTTATTTAACAAAGTGTATTTAATTCTAGTTTACTTAGATTTAATTGCCTTTATTGATCGTTCAAATCAAAAAAAACAAAACTTGTTTCCACTTGTCATTCAATTGTGATGACACAACTATCACTCAAAAATATCGTCCAAAACACACAAAAAACGTGACACATGTCATTACACAATTAAGAAAAACGTTGCCAGACAATGTTCAACATTAATTGGGTTTCCTATAATTACTCTGATGGCATACAGACAAAATGGATAAAAACCGAAAGAAAAAAATGAAACAAAAAACCTCGACAAATCATTGACCACAAAGTAACAACTAAAAATGTCAATTTGGTAAATAAATTAATAGACTTGTGGTGAAGAATATTTTGTTAAACAAATGAAAACAAATAAACGAAAAGAACAATAACAAAAAACAATAAAAAAAAAACAAAAATAAAAATAAAATCTTGCAAACAAATCTAAAACAAGACTGAAATCAACCACAATTCTATCAACAACAGAAATCAATGAAGTATGTACAATGAATGATTGAATGAATTTAATTGATGATAATGAAACAAAATTAAAAACACCGTAAAAAAAGAGAATTTCAAATAACAACGAAAAAGGGGGAAGAGAAAAAAATCAAATATTTTCAAGAAAAATCAACTTAAATTGCAAGAAATTTTCAACACAAACACATATAATGAACTGCACCAGCCATTAAGTAGTTCTGGTCACATGCACCAGAATGTCAACAGACGAACTCTCGTATTTGTCAAACATTGAACACTGATAACCATAAGACCATAAGAGTAGACAACTGCAGAGTAGTAACTCGATGCTGTAGACACTCTATTGTTGAACAAATGGTATCTGCTTGACGTTGCCAGCATTACATTCACATACAAATTTACTCTGTGACATAAAATACAAGATTAACAGAAAAAAAGAAGGAAGAAATTGAAGGGAAAACCACTACAAACCAAATTTAAGCAAACATTTAAGAATACCAACACGGTTGGCATTAATGCGAACAGTAGTTCTCAACCAGTGAATGTTGGATAAGGAATGCTTTCAAACAGAATATGCGTTAACAATGGAGTTTCAATTCCCTGAAGCCAAACGGCAGCAGGCATATGAAATTTATAAATTTCATGAGAGAAATATTTTCGTTTAGCCGCAGTTAAATAAGACACATGGACTCTATACGCATAATTTCATTTCCTTTTTTAAGACCTCTGCTCATATTCCTTTATACATGCTGCGTTGGTAGTATCAGTCGAAATGAGTGCGAGAAGCTGACTTATGATCATCTTTCTTTAATGATATGAAGTTTGTTCGTGTTTAAAGTATTTAAACTCCTGTATCTTACTTCCATTTTTAATCGGTCTCTGCAACCTTTTAGTCAGGCTTAGAACCTAGCTTCTATCATCACTCATAATGTCTGTGTTTTATTTTATAAGTGGCAGGACCTACAATTTGCAGTCAACTCCGAACAACAGATTTAAAAAACTTTTCATTGGCAATTTTATCATCGAAATTCATTATTTGTTTGAAAGATCTATTGATGCCAAATATGTGTGGAATAAAATATCGTTCAGATGTCCACCACGGCTTCTCTGGGTGGAGAGCATTCGATATGTCCAATTTTCCATGACTCTGGCGCATAAAACACGCCGAATTTGACTGATGGCTTGAGTCATGTACACTGTGAGGACCACTGTGGTTTGTTGTTAAATCGAATACCTGCGACTTAAGAAAACCCTACAAGAGGTGGCATGAGCTGTAAGGCACGTGGCGGTGGCCTATTAAAACCACGTCTAGTTGGTACGCAGATCATTTAATTCTGATCGAAAGAAGTTGGTACTCAGCGACTTTTAGGGCTCGGTGTTGATATTGATTTGATGATATGTAAAGTAAACGATTGGTATCGTCAGAAATTCTACAATGTTGTGTATTCACGTATCTCTTCATCAAGAGATAGGTGAATTAATCTTCGCTGAAGATAATTTTTTGACAACAGTTCTAAAGCTCATTATGCGAACACACGTCGTAGTCTGTTACTGTCCATGGTGGTTTGGCAAAACAGAAGGAATGACAACTAATTTGACAGATATACCTTATACAAGATGCCTGTTATCAATTGTCAACGTTCGAATAGACTTGTTGGAAGACTCGATATTAATTACGACTCTAATCTGCATCGGCCTACCTCACACATTTTTGGATCATATTCTATAAGCTAATCGTGGCAAATAACTACCGCCTGAGACCATTTGACTAAGACTGGGAAGTCTTAGAAGTTTGAGAAGAGAAGATAAGAATACTAAGAATACTGAAACTTGTATGAAAATTAATATGATTAATAAGAAATGAAAACTATTTGTAGCGAAGTATTTTACTTTACATAAGCTCTTCTAAAGAGCATGTGATTGTTACAAAACATCTCTCTCTCTCTTGTTTAATTTTCTTTTTTCTTTGATTTACTGCAGTTTTATTACTCAAGTTCTTTCAGCAGGTGATTGTTAGCATCTTCTAGTATGATAGAGTTGCCATATGAAATTTCTTAGAAAATGTTTAGGTTGAAGTAATGAAGCAGCTGGTTTACTGGGTCTTACCCATGGTATTGGATAAAAAGCTGTTAGAAAATGACTTTTTCTCAATATTCTAAGCCTTCTATTAAAGATACTTACAATTCACCCAAGTATTGTTGTTAAATATTCATTCATATCGTCTATTACAGGATTAAGAAACCCTATTTTGATGCGCGAAGTGGATGATGATTATAAAATAACCGCTTTCAAATATTACTCGGAAACTACTACTACGATAAGAGAAGCATTTGCAATACCACTTGCACTCTCATCCATAGATGTATGGGAGTATGTGTGTGTGCATAGCATATTTGATGGAGGAGGCCACCGAGATGGCAATTGTGGTGTTAAACTCAAAAAAAATGTTGACACAGTCTAAATGGATGCATGCATGCAAAGTAAAGTCTTATACAGAACATGGTTAAAAAAAATAAAATACATGGTTTAACGTACATACATAGTACATACATATGTACATACGTACAGACGGATAAACTCACTTGCAATTATTTTCACATACATTTACGAGTGTCAATCTCTTTATCCATATGTACGATTTTTAAACAGTTGCCAGCATTGTATGAATGTATATATATGTGTACATACATGCATACATACCAAACTCACACTCACATGCATTAAAACTTTCAACTTGTATCTGCACACATACATACAACAGAAAAAAAAAACAGAAAATTAAGATCGTGATCAATTTGACCCAAATATTGCAGGATGTGTTTCACTCTTGTTTGGTTTCAACATAAAATGTTGATTAAAATGGGTGTTTATCTGCATCTTAATCTGTGTATCTGTCTACTTCAATCTGTGTGTGGTGAGAGTGCGTGCGTGTGTGTGTTTTTTATTTTAATTTTTTAAAAACTTAACTTTTTTAATCATTGAAAAAGAATAAAGTTGTTGGCACTTTTCAGAGAAGAATATGAAATTTTTATGGGTCATGTGAAGTTAAATGTTGCCATCCATAAACTATTTTTTATCACAACATGAACATAATGAATGAAATAAATCTGAAAATGATAAGAAATTAATTACATATCTTATCCATTTTTCTATTGGAGACAGGGTGCATTGTATTCGGATTAACCCACTCGCTGCCAAGGCTAAATTATATGAAGTCATTCCCATTGCCATTTATATTTTGTGTGTTATTGTTTATCAAAACCCTGTTAAAAGTTCTACAACATTGGCTAAATGGAAGCCAAGATGCAGTCATTCAATCTCATCAATCTATGTCAATCATACCCCAAGAACAAAGTTCCCTTCATTATCTTGATGCTATTCCTCCCGCACAACAAAAGAAAAATCCAACTCGCAAATGTAGAGTTTGTGCAACGAAAAGCATTCGAAAGGAGACTCGATATTACTGTCCGAGCTGTCCTGATAAACCTCCATTATGTATTGGACTTTGTTACAAATCCTATCATGAAGATAAGGTATCATAAGTGATTTAGTTGCTATAAAATTTTGTTATAAATACACGATGAAGTTGATTTTTGCGTGAAAGTTACATATTTATATTATGTTTGTGGCAAAAAAAATTTGCTAATTCAAAAGCCTGCATGTTATAATATATTTAAAGTAGGACGAGTATACTAATCTTTGCAGTGCGGGATACCCTGTCAAAGACGAGTATACTCGTCCTTGGCAGCGAATGGGTTAAGGAATAGTGAAAGAAAGTGTCAAGAAAGTGGATATCTTTCTTGACTGAATGAGTTAGGTCTAGTGAGTTCTTGTAGGGTGAGTCACTCGGCATTACTGAAACAACTAAACTGACGGAGTCTACTTATTTCGACGCACGGAATGACCGATTACTTACTTAACTTAGTTATTTACTTAAGTGGTCATTTCAACACTTTAGTTAGGATAACAACTTAGCTTCTTACACCACCCATGCTGTCTGAGTTAATTTTATCTATGAGTTTTAGGATCTACAATTTAAAGTCGGCTTCGAACGACGGATTTGTGATAAACTATTCATTACAATTTTATTTTACTTTCAGAGTTCTTGCCAGTAGACTGCTAAGTAGAAGTCGCAGGAAACTTATTACTTCATACTTCGCTGTTTGGGGTTTGAACCATGCTCTCATATTTAAACAAATTTTCAACACACTGCCTGCTAGACTACAGCGACTTTAAATGTCTGATTACAGGGTCACTAAATTTTACTTCTGCCATATATAGAGTACGAAGTGTTCCCGGACATAGAATTCTGGTTAGGTTCAGACAAACTCTTCAAAAGCTGGGCTATCTTCACTGATTTCTTCAAAGTGGAGAAAGGCACTTATGCAGAGGTTTTCATTTTTGGTAAAATATCCGGGCATGATATAGGCTTGTTGAGGAATATAATGTCTTTTAGCTGAAGGTTTTAAAGGACGTTAAGGTCATCGAACTAATCAGAAAACATTCCTCCAACGAACTCAAGAGTTACAATTTATGTGGACAAGCAAGCAACACTTAAAGGATATGTTCTAAGGTCACATCTGGCCTGGGAGCGTAAAAAGTTGCTAACCAACCTTATGTCAGATTAAATTATTCTGGGCCATTGCGGTGTTATTGGCAACGAAGTTGTGGCTGAATTGGCATAATCAGATTCCGAAAAAAGGTGCCACCCATATTCTCCTTCTTTGGAAGTTGTGAGGAAAAGTTCCGTTTAATCACAAATCTTTGATGGGGATGTAGATCCGACTGTAGGGTTGTAAGAACCTTATGGTCAAAGTTCACTGCTGTAGGTGCGAAACTAGACCTTAGCATGAGTCGACGGGAGATGAGAGATATTATAGGAGTACTAAAAGAGCATGGCCATCTTTAGTAGTAAACCTCTTTACATAAGTTGTCATAAAAATTTGTAAAGAGGCATTCAGCTTTTACTGGATTGTATACGTCACTCTTAACCATGAACATAAAAATCATACTCGTAATATTTTTTAAGCTTAATCAGAAGATGCCTGACATACAATTACAAAAAACTATGATTACATTTTTATGTATAAAACAGGATAATCTCTTGAAGCCACTCTCTCCCCGGCGCAGTAACAATTTGAATTGCTTTATTTCGTAATATTAAATTCATTTTGGGTTCATTCTTCTTGTAACCTTTTTTTTTTCGAAACAAATTTAAACAATTTTCACTTGGCCGGATTTAATTTTTTCCCTTTCCTCTTTCCCTCTTTTACCACTTATTTTAGGCCAAATTGTAAAGAAGTGTAACTACTCAGCAACAAAAAAAAAGAAAAAAAAACGAGAAAAAAAATATTAATGAAGTCTCTTTAATTTAGTCACGTTTTGTATACACTATTGATTCGCTTTATTATCCTGATGTATGTCATGAATCCTTTGGCCAAACCGAACTCTGTTGGATTTAAATTAGTTACAATATTTAAAGCATTTTTTTTTGTTTTATATTTTATACTCGTATATTTTGTATGAATATAAGTGTGTTGTAGAGATTGGTTGATCTGTAGCTTACAAAAGAAGTAATCTAGTACTTGCTTTTAATTGTACTTAATCAAGATCAGTTTTTAAATATTAAATGAAAGACCCTATTCGTCTGAGTAATTGGAGTAACATCTTATTAAGTCAGGGGACAGAAACTTAATTTTTATTAATATTAAAAAGATCTCTAGGAAACTCAGTCGACGCAACAGCTTTTATGTGTGTGCTCTGCTCACCAGGACAGAAGTCATCGGTTTTTAAGTGACAGAACGTTTGGACATCTAGGCATGCTGACGAACGTGCCACTAAGGTAACCGGCTAGTTTCATTCTGAGCTCGGAGTAGTTCAAACCCACAACTAAGGAATCATGACAAGGGGGCTTACCTCATACCACCAACCTAACCTAACCTAAAAACATCTCTAGAATACTGAGAGTAAAAATTAAATTTGTGTGCCTCTAAATTTCTATATAAATGAAAAATAATAAGAAATTTATAATTGTTTTATATTCGCAACTAGCAAATTAATGCCTTGGATATACTTTTTAAAGATTTATCAAGTAAAATTGGTTTGTGTCTACGCTACGAGATATTCCATTCGCGAGCTCCAAGTTTACCTTTTCTAGCAATTTGCTCGGTATCTGACTTACAGTAGCTGCAATGTTATCTTCGACGTTGCAACTGTGGCTGGCTTATTCGCAAGAGACTGCACGCACTGCAATACAGGGTAGTGAGACCAAATTGTACACTTTTGGAGGCATATGAACAGCTGCAAATATGAGATTTTTTGCTTCCCTGAATTAGTTTCATATCATCTCATGCCAAATGTGAGATACGACACAACGTGTTAAAACTACATTTCAGCCAACTGCAATGCCTATACTTTGCCAATGATGTCGTGGGGGTCTCCAAACGGTAGTGAATCCTTAAGGGATGGTCTTTGCACAAAATTCGTAAATTACGTACCGATTGACATACATATTAGCTCCGTGGCTAAATGTAATGTTGAAGTCGTCGTAGTCTAATAGGTATTACGTTTACTTGTTAGACGTAAGGCCCCGTTAGAATCTCAGGTCAGACATCTCAAACAAAAACTAAATATGAGAATATATTTCTTCGGCGACTGCCTCTCAGCAGATGTCTTGCAAAAACTCGGAGAGCAAATAAAATTGCAATGAAAAGTTTCTCAAAAATTTTTCGTTCATCCCACCACTTACATATGTATGTATAAAATTAATAGATACACAATAAGTGGTATGAGAAGCTAGGTCGTAATCCTGACAGAAGGGTTGTAATGTATGTGAATGTATTTCTTCTCAGCTGATATCTGGCCTAAACTTTGAGCGTAAAAAAAATTGTCATAACAGAAAAATCTTTCGTTCGGGGGCGACTTTATGGATAAAATTAACACCACAACCTAATTTGTGTGAGAAGCTAAGTCTTAACCCAGACTAAAGAGTTGCAATGACCAATTAAGTAAGTAAGTAAGCTAATAAAAAAGATTTCTCACACACCATGAATTTTGATAACAAAATTCAAACATTTGCAAGCTTTTTTCATTTGCTAGTTCATCATGTTGATACAATGAACATTACTGAGGATATTCAGGCATTGTTCATGCTATGACTCTTTTTTTACACTGTAGTCCATAAATTATAGTTTATTCGGTACTAAATCTTCGTACAACATTCAGTTTTGATTTTAATGTAGCATACTAGACATTCTGACTGGCACAACTATGAATTTATTTTTCCTAATTTTCATGCCATGTTTGTTTTTTTTCCTTTTTTTCGCTGTATCAGCACTTTACAACAATTCCATATTAAACTGGTTAACAAAAAATCTAAAAAATAAAATTGAAAACAAAATTTAAGCACTTTAGCACATATTGTCGTTCATTTGAATGCAATTGATTAAAGCTAAGCTGCAAATTTCTGTTCTTTTTTTCTATCAAATCAATGTTACTTGTCAACAGAGTTGTAACAATTAAATTCGAAAATTTTAGTGAAGACTCTTCAAGCCAAAAAAGGACAAAAATTTCGAAAATTCATTTCAACAATAATTTGGCAAATAAGCGGAAATATTTAAAGAAACTTTAAAATACGAAAGTAACGTAACTAAAGTTTGATTCAAACTTAATACAAATTTAATGCCAAAAATTCTTCATTTTACAACAAGAAAACAATTTTTATGGTTTAGGGTGTAGCATGTGGACAACGTTTGGTGGACACCCTTTATTTAGTTTCTTCACCAATAAAAATTTCAATTCTATGTTAGACAAAGAAGAGATTTAAACAGTTTTATTATTATTTAGATGGTATATTATTATTTTTAATAAAATTCAGCCACATTAAAAATCCATTATGTGAACAGAATATATTTTTTTTAATAATTTGCCAACATCACGCAATGGCCTCATTTAAATGCGTTCGTATTTGCTTTCAAATAATAAAAATTAATAAGACAGTAAATATTTGGAGTCAGTTATTATGTTTTATAGCCTTTCAAATTGATTAACTGTTATTAATAAACATTTTATAACAGTAAACAAAAAAAATACTTTTTATTCATTAACAATAAGCGTTTGATAGTAAATTTACATAGCGACCCAGGGGCTACATGATGCCTGACCGGATAGAGCAAACGTGATTGCACTTTAAATTGCATTGGACCAGATACAGAAACGAGCGTGTTTTGGCATCACAGGAGCAATGAGAACCTGTCCTACTGCGACGTTGACGGCTTGGTTTGGATTTTAAATCCGCTGCACATGGAAATGGAGACCAAACCTTTGTAGACTATGGATAAGTTGCTGAAATTCATAAAATGATTTCGGGATCTAAGAAATAGATTGACTGACAGCTATCTCCTCATCTGTCCCGGGATAAAACCAGTAGACTCTTTGATTTCGGGAAATGTTTCGTAACGGAACATAGTAACAAAAATGAATGGCGTAATCTATAACAGAGGATTTTGGTCCCATAGAGAAAAATTCGGAACCCATGGGGAAACTCGCGAGTATCTTTCATCGAAGGACGTGCGCAATTTAATAAATACAGGAGCTCTAGGGTCCAATTGTCTGTCTGAAGAAACCGAAAAAGCTAGTTAGACAGAATGAGAAACCCTCTGCTGGGTCCACCTCCATGTGGAAATTGTTGGTAATGACCAAACGGACGAGAGTGCGAGAAGAGAGGAGCTTCCACGCTCTTCATGGAGCCAAGATAAAGAAAAGCAAAGACTCTTCTCAAACGAAATAGCAATAAAAACTGTTGTTGATAAATTAAAATAAGCGGAGAGCTGAGGTTAATAACTGGTCTTTTGACAGGGCATTGTAGTGTCGTGGTAGGTACATTTATTCATAATGGGGTACCAACATGTAGATTTTGTGACGATGTGAATGAATCATTGAAACACAGCCTTGGAACCTGTGGGGCATTAATCTATCTCAGGTAGAAACACCTGGATGTATATCAAGTGCTAGGCAGGGAATCCTAAAATATGTCAGGACAATTATTTGTATAATACATGGTAAGGATAACCTAATAAGTTTGAAAATACAATAGATAGCTTAGCCGCACGACAAAAAATAATGTCGATATGCTATTAGACAAACATCACTTAGATAATTCTGGTCGCACAGAAGTTGTTGCATTATCTAGTATATGTTGCATAGTAGCTGTAAACATGTTCGTTCGAGGATTCCGTCGAGTAAAATAAAACAGAATGCAGACGACAGTGTGGATGGATGTTGCTTCATGACCTTTATTCCTAGAATCGTTATATTGCTTAAGTATCAGCACGGTAATCTTATCCAGTACTAGATTTATTACATGGTAAGCCCAAAGGCTTGTTTCGATTTTAAGGAATATTCTACTCAACATAATTGTTGCACAAAACTTATTTACCACATTCTGTTCCTTCAGCTGTAATAGCAGCAGTTAAGATATTTCGAAACTGCATTTCCAATGTAGTTCATTGACCGTAGATTACTGTTAAAGTGTTAAGAAAAATTAAGGAAAATCTTACAAACACATGGCTTTGACACTTTTTCTATTTGGGGTTAGAAATCGTATGTATCGACAGGAATATGTATACAATTGTACATTTTATATGAATGTTTGTTTGTTTCACTAAATGTTTGGCATTTAAGCATCTACATGTGTGTATGTATGTATGTGCGTCAATCTAAAACCAAGTTAGTTATTTGGGGTTACCCTAACATGTCTGCTGTTTCTTTGCTGTTTGAAGCTGTTGTAGCTATTGCTGCTCTTCTGTTGCAATTTTGCCTTGTTTTCTCAGTGCTATAGTTGGTTTCTGATGTGGCTTTTTCGTAATGCTTAAGGCCAATGACGTGCTTTGTATGATAAATAAACTTAAATTTATTTTTAAATTCTTTTTGCACTATTTCGTCTTGTCGTTTTCCATTTTCTCTGTTCCTTTTGCCTTCTTTGTTTTCTTAGAGTGTGGTAAATGATTACAAAATAAAGATATTAAAAGTCATTGCATTATTGTTATCTTAAGCGTGACTTTAAATCCTCTTCTTTCCAGTTCTAAGGGGGCCACAAACAAAGCCAAAACAAAATAATATATTACGGGGGAAACCAAAAAGAATTCTTATAATCATTTGTAACAAATTTTAACTGACCCTTGTTGCTATTCTTTTTGCCTTTCCTCCGCTTTGGGTCTTTTCGTTTCAGAGAGTGTATGGGCATGGAGTGTAACTTGTTCTTGCACTTGTGGCGACAGGTTTCGGTAATGATTTTCTATTATCAAATTTAGTTTAAATGTTGTTTATGTGTCAAACATTGTGTTAAATATGATGACATGCTCGGTCATCATTTTCACTTTTTTCTTGTTTTTTTTTTTATTTTGTAACTTTTGTTGCGCTGCCAAAATACTCATTTCACACGTAACTTGTATTATTCGATACGACAAGGGGCGAATGGAAAAAGAAGGAATGAAGAATAAACGTTCAAAAGTAATTGTTTGGCTAATGTTGACTTCAATTTAGCATGACTCGCAGCAATTTGACAGGACATAAATAAGACAAAACTCAGCTTAAAATAATATGATGTTGATAAACGAAATTTGATTTTATTTTAAAACTTTTCAGGGGAATTTTTTTAAATATCATGCTTAAACTTAAAAGCGAATTACAGTGTAGACAATGCATAAACATTTCTTAAATAAAAAAACGGATTATTGTTGAAGTTTTTAAAATGATAACAGACTTAAAAGGAAATGTCAAATTTAATTTTTTTTAAGATTTTGAATAAAACATTTGATTAAGAATTCAATTTTAACAAGTTTTATGAGAGGAATATAACTACATGAATACGCTGTGGTCTGTATGTAGTGCGTTAGTTTATTAGATGAGAACCCGCAGTTCAAACCCCAACTCAGATATTCCGAATAAAACGAAGTATTTGAAAGATTTCTTTCGACGACTTCCTCTCTGCAGTCTTCTGACAAATGGTACAATAAAATTGCTATGAAAAGGTTCCACCACTCATGAATAAAACATGAGGAGCAACGCAGCAATCTCTCCAAAATAGAATACATGGCTGCATATGGAAATGATTATTTTAGACGCAACGCCACACGACAACAAGTAATTATGCATTAGGTTGTAATTCTGACTAAAGGGATGTGATAATCCTTTTCTTTACAGAGACATAATAAATATTCACGTCCAAGACTTAATTGATGAACAAGTATTCTGATTATCTAGTATCAGTTAAAAACAGATTTTCATTAAATTATACACTCATATTAAGAGATACGAATATTTTATTCGAGCAAAGGCTAGTCACATCTTTATCGTTCTTTCTTGAGACTGTAGTTAATTATTGTTTAGTCGACATTTGATTGACTTATTGAAAATGTTGTATGTAGTTTGATAAAACATTACTAATAATGTATCAAGGTTTGAATATTATGTCCACCATAATATCTCGGGGTGGAACTCATTTGAAATATCGAGTTTTCCATAAATCAGGCGCATAAGTCCGCCTGAATTCGACCGAAGGCATGATTTGTGGTTTGCTTTCTAATCGCACGAACTTAGTGGCCAGTTGACTTTACCTCGACGTGGAATAAGTATGTTTTCGAATAGCTTGAGCAGAATATCCAACGTGACTTAAGCAATATGCGATGTAGGTTAGTATTGTATCATCCAATTTACTCCAAACAAAGTAGATAATCATCGACCTAAGTGCTAACCGTTGAAAGAGAAGGGTTCGTTAAAGTTGATCACAATGCATCCACCAAAATATGGAACGATGATGCCGACAGCTCAAAATCCGTACTAAACAGTGAATTTTGGTGGATGCATTAACAATGCCCTTGGATATCATGTGCATTGCTATCGTTCCAAACACGACATTTTGCTTGTTTAAGCAATTATGATCAATTACTAATTGCTCTAGAGCCCATTCAGTTAAAACACGTCATTGTCTATAGCCCTTCATGACAGATGAAGCCGCCGTGGTTTAGTAGGTAGTATTTTGGTTTATTAGACGGTAGCCCAAACCTCAGTTCAAATATTTCAAACTAACAAAAAACAAACGAAATATGAAAACAAATATCGATAACTTCCTCTCACTAGTCTTCTGTACTTCAAAAACTCTGAGATTAAAAAAATTGCCATGAAAAGTTGAACTGTAGGTCAAGCTACTTATGAATAAAATTATCCCACACAACATGGGTGGCGTAAAAAACTAGGTTGTGACTAAAGGGTTGTAATGACCAATTATTATAAGCAAGTGATTAACCTGTCAGATGTAGCTTGCCGTAGACGGCCGTTATATCCAGTCAAGGTACGGAAGTTGTAGTTGGGAGACAGGTTACTCGCCTACAAAATAAAGCAGTAACATGATCTCGCAGCGTGCTTAATTTGTTTCATTCAAATTTGATTCAATCCCATTCAATTATAATTTCCTACCTTCAATACTAATATTATAGTTTGTAAGCGATACGTTCATGAAGTACGATTATATGTTTATTTAAAAAATTTTTTTTGAGTTCGCTTAAGAATTCGAATAAAATTATTACAAAAAAGTTTTAAAATGTTTTAAGCAAAATTCTGCCCGCTTATCAGCGTTGTCAACTTGGCGCGTTACGCGACATTTTGGGTGCTTTTTTAAATTTTTGGTGCGAAAAATTCCTTAGATGGCGCGTGGTGCGTTTTTTCTTTAAATTTTGGTGCGTTTTTTAATTTTTGGTGGCACCAAAGTAAATTCGACACAACTTTTTGTTTCAGTGTGGCAAAAAACATTTGTACAAAAAAATACAACGCTTTCAGTACCATTTCATTCAACTATGCAAAATGTTTACAATCAGTTTTACAGACGTACCATTTGCATTGTTGAAGATAGTATGTTTTATCTAAAGAAAAAGGAAAATTATGTTATACCTATGAAATTTGCTGTCTTTTTTAGTTTTTCTTTTAAAAAAATTTTGTATAGAATTTATAAAATTCATTTCATTTTATTGCTGTGAGTGTCCTATTGATATATTTTTAATTTTAAATTGATTCAATAAATATTTAAAAAAAAACTTCTAAATTTGGTGCTTTTTTCTTTAAATGTCGCGTTTTTTTCTACATTTTGGTGCGTTTTGAAATTTCAAAGTTGACAACGCTGCCGCTTATATAAGAGGCAGAGCATTAGTATGATAATGTTTACATTACCAATAGAAAGTTGCAGAAATAATTTGTCTTCTTTTTGTATTTTAATATACATTTTATTGCACTTATAACAGGGTTTCTCAAATAAAATTTTCAAATTACACAAACGGAATTAATTTAACAATCCATTACACATACACACAGACAGACAACTTCAAAAGAAACCTTTTTTTTGGCAGGTAATGAATGTGAAGCGATGCCATTGCCAGAGTTAAGAAGGATGCTAGCTATTCCATCCAATACCTCATTCCCATGCAGACATTAAAACTTAGATCATTTACGACAAGTGGAATTAGTTGCAGGAGCGTATAGTTATTTTAACTTGTTCTAATCCTCTTAACACAAGTGCAATTTGAGTCTTCTCTGCTCTTCTCTTTTCGGTTTTCCTTTTCTTCCTTTAAAAATACCTAAAAAAAAGGACGCAAAAAATGCTTATAAAAAGATGAAATATTTCTATTTGAGTTCGTTTGAGTTTCAATTTATTATACTTGAGTGAAGGAGTTAAGTTGTTTGTCGGTTGTCTTTAATGAGTCGAGAAAACATTGGCAAATTTAATGAAAAGTTTTCGATGGAATTATAAAAACTTAAATTGATAAAGGCTATGAAGCATGATGGAATGATGAAATGAAGATTAATTCGTTACAAAGCAAAAAAGAAAACATTTTTATTTTCCATACTTAAAGAGGTAGCATATGTTGGAGAAGCATTTCTTTATTGTTTTTCTAATGCTAGAGAGTGTACGTTTTCAACTTATTTATGCTCTGTGCTCTAATTGAGGTAAGAGGGCTATCGACATACTAAATTTATTTGAATTCATACGAAAGTAATTACGGATTTCTTCATTTTCCATTTTTATTTTCTCTCATAGCTCTTCTTCTAATTACATTTATACTCACAGCAATTATTCTCCTCAACAATTTAAACCTTTTCATTCCTCTATTTGCTCCATTTTTTTCATTCTACGTTTTCTCTCTCTTTTCTTCTTTTTTCCAAAAAAAAAAAACATCATCTCTAATAGCGTTTCTCAAACAATTGCAATTTGTTGCATGCATTTCGTTAAGGGCTCACTGAGTTAGTTATTTGGTTGTAAACAAAATATGTATTTTCAAAAAATTCCATAAAATTGCAATTAAAACAGAAATATGTTCAATTGAACAAACAATTGAACGAAATATCTTCTTCAATAAAGCAAATATAAAACAAAAAACATAAAAAAGAGAAAATTTTTAATTGTTCACCAATAAATATCAGGAAATACTTGTACAATACATATATTCGAAGAAAGATCTGAAAAGCGAATTAAAAAAAGAAAAAAAATAAAAAAATTAATTGCACCCACAATGGTAATGAATTTGCTTCATATATAGATAGCTTTAGTTTGCAGTGCTATTGGTACTATTGTTAGTGTGAGTGAAAACGTACATCAATTACTTTTACTTGCCAAAAAAAAAAAATGAAGCTACTAGACGAAGTTGAAAGTGTATATTGCTGTAGTCGTTGTATCAGTTGAAAAAGAATTTCCGAACCTGATCACGCTTTCATTCGGGTATAAACTAACTTTTTTAACATCTCATAGTAAATGGAAATTGTCCCATGTGAATTCCAATCCAATCCATGTGAAAAATTGCTAATGCAAGGCTTATTCTCATTGGCAGGCCATAGAGTCTTATATACTTTGTTCATGCTTGGATTGTAATTTGTTTGAGTTGCTTCCTGAGAACTAGTATCAGTTCATTGAACAAGATATTGCAACATCTTGAAAAGTGCTTTTACAAAGCTAGATTTGGTTCGTTTCAAGGATACATGAGTGTCTGCGCTATCTTCAACTCTATTCCTTATTTTGGCATTATTTTGAATCTATTTCGTTACGGCATTTTCTTTTTAACCTTTGATGTAGATGAAAGACATTTTTGTTATTTGCATGTCTTTGATCATAGGTCCAGCTACTTGAAATATCAACTGAATAGCTTGATTGGAATGAAACATGCTGTAAATACAAAATCAGTCCAAGAGCAATCAATATAGGCTGAAATATAAACAGCTTAGCGACAGCATTTTATTTATTTAACTCTCAGAGTTTTTGGCAGAAGACTGTTGAGATGAAGGCAACGAAAGAGATATCTTTTCATATTTTATTTTTGTTTTGAGCCGGGGATTAAACCACTGGCCCTCTTCTAACAAGCCAACACACTACCTATTACATATATATACACACTGCTTGATATTGTTTGTTTTTGTAAGCCTTCGTCGTTCATTATATAATTCCAGTCGATGTTTTAATATAAGCTGAAGTTGATAATGAGACTAAGCGTCACAAGAGCATGCCAAAATCTTGTGTAGAATTGATATTCTTATACTCACTCGCTACCCTATGTCTGAGTACACTTTCGAGCCTAGTATGAAGACGAAAATACCGAATAAATACTTTTACAATTAGGGTTTACACCATACCTG